>CM052547.1:15077115-15279312 GCA_028533065.1 Trachops cirrhosus | reverse complement strand
ACATCACACCATACCACACCACACCACACATCACACCATACCACATACCACACCACACCACACACCATACCACACACACCATACACCACACCACACACCATACCACACACACCATACACCACACCACACCATACCACACACCACACCACACCATACCACACACCACACCACACACAACACCACACACCACACCATACCACACACCACACCACACCACACACCACACCACACCACACAACAGAGAGGCAAAAGAGCAAAGTGGCGAAGAAAACAGGCTCTGGAGCCAGACGCTGGGGCTCAAATGGTGGTCCTGCCACTGTACCTATATGACTTGAGGAAGTCACTTTCCCTCTCAGTTTCTCACTGTTACAAAGAAGCAGGGTGATACTGTTTGTCTCAGTGTTGTGAGAGTTAAGAGCGTTAGAGTGCAGAACGGAGCGTGGCTCGCAGTGCACCCTCCATAAACACCAGCCACAGCTCCCACATCATGCTGCCTGGACAAGGGAGGGAGAATGTGACTTCAGGCTAATGGATTAGCTTCCTGTTGCTGCTGTGACAAGTTACCGCTGAGCCAGTGGCCTACGGACCTATGATCCTACACTTCTGGAGGTCAGGCGCCTAAAAGGGGTCAGCAAGGCAGAGTCCCCCCTCCAGGAGGCTCTATGGGAGGACCGTTTCGTGGCCTTTTCCGGTTGCTAGAGGCTGTGTGTACATTCCCTGCTCACGACCCACGCCACTCCCACCCCCAGGCCTATCATCCCTTCTCCTTCTCGGAATCCGACCTTCCCGCCTCTCTCTGACAAGCACACCTGTGCACATGCTGGGCCCACTCATTCCAGGGTTTCCTCCCCATCTCCAGGTCCTCGACTCAATCACATCTGCAAAGTCCCTTTTGCTCTGTAAGGTACCATACTCAGAGGCTCTGGGGATTAAGACGTGGGCATCTTTGGGGCTGTTATTTTGCCTGCCGTAGTCAGTAGCCCTTGCTGCCGAGTGGGGGACACCCTGAGGACACGTGCACTCTCTTGGGCCTGTGGCCTGTGAAGTTCCCAGAGGAAGCAGTGGGTGTCTCTCGAACATGGAGCAGCCCGCAGCACCCAGCCCCTGGGTGGGGGGCGATCCTGATCCCCACCTGGTCGTCGATCTTCCGCTGCAGCTGGACCACCTTGTTCTCCATGCCCACGTTGAGGCGTTTCAGGTGCTCCGCTGAGCGAGCCTCGATCTTGAGGGCCTTCAGCTCCTGCTTGGCCTTGAGCCTTCGGAAAGCGCACTGGATGACAATGGCCGCGCCCCGCAGCCGCTGGAAGTGCCGGCGTGCCATCCAGCCCCGCGTGTGCTTCTGGATGATGGTGGCCTTGTGCTCCCGGAGGACCTGGCAGGGGACAAGCACACTCCTGGTCAGTCCGCACTGCAGGACGGGAGCGAGAGAGGCTCACGCACTGCCCAGGGGAGGTGAGAGCCGTGGTCAGCTGAGCTTTAGGAGATACAGGAGGATCTGCCCCCTGAGATGTAAGGCTTTCATAGCCATTTGCTTTAAGGGCAAGTCTTCCCCAGGTCCTGCAGCCCGAGTGCCTGCAGGGCGTCAGCTGCCAATCCCTTGTTTTAAGTGTGTTTGCTTTCTTAACTTTTTCTTTTATTGGTTAGCAAACCACAGCTAAAAACCTCAAAGCTGAAGGGGCCCGAAGGTTTTCCAGCTGGCACCTCCCCATTCACCAGATTTGGCTTCCACACTGGTGAGGGGAGCCGGGGCGAGAGCCTGAGTGAGGGTCCGCCGTGGGCTGCTGATGGCTTACAGCCACGCACTGGGCTTGCAGGCCACTGGTGCTCGTTTTTTCCTGCCACAGTACAACCACTTGGAAAACTGAAGCGTTATCAATGTTCTTGCCCCAACACCCTGCGAAATAAGTGTTTGTGGAATAAAGGGATAAATAAGCAAACATCCTGAGAGACAGACTGCCTGGTCCCACAGCTCTGAGAGGAGCTAGTTTGAACCTAGTGCCTCCCAAGTACCGCCTGCCCCTTCCCCGGTGACATCACACAGCTGTCACCAACCTCCCAGGAACAGTCACAGAACCTTTGTCCCCTGGTCCGAATTTCTCCACCCAGCACATCAGGGTATGCTCCGTCCTGGTAGAGACGTTCATTTTAGAAAAATAAGAAGCAATTTTCAATGTTTCCTTTCAATCCATCTTTGGCCTTGGCCTTGAGTGCCAGTTGTGTGGGGGGGTTGGTGGTGGGAGGTGCTCAGACGTGAGGCTGCCTAACCAGGCGGCTCAGCTTCACAGGGTGATGGCCTGGCAGGGAGGAGCCAGGGCCCCTCTCCTGACCTCTCCTTGTTGGGCTTAAGGTTGCTAATCTGTGAAATAAAGGGTCTGGACCCGATGCTGTCTAATATCACCCCTGCTCTCAAAGTCTGAGCAGACCCGAGACGGGCCACCAGGTTCTGCCACGGGCTGGTTGAGTGTCCCTGGGGAGGTGACCCGCTTCTCCAAGTATCTCAGCTGTCAAAGGGGGACAGAGGCAGGCACCCTTCCCAGCTGTGGTGGTTAATCTTATGTGTCGACTGGCTGTGGGTGCTCAGGTTAAGCACTGCTTCGGGGTGTGTCTGTGAGGGTGTTTCCAGAGAGGTGAGCACTGGACACAGTGGACTCAGTGTGGGTGGCACCATCCCATCCACCGGGGGCCTGAACAGAGCAAAGGGTGGAGGAAGGAGGAATTTCCTCCTTTCCACTGTTGAGCTGGGACGTCTCATCTCTTTCTCCTGCCCTCAGGTGGGACCCACACCACAGCCTCCCCTGGGTCAGCGGCCTGCAGACTCGAGCTGAACACACCCACTGGCCTTCCTGGGCCTCTGGCTGCAGGCAGGAGACTCATCAGCCTCCGTAATCACTGAGCCCACCCCTCCTACTGAATTTCCATATGCACACACACATACATGTTCATATCTCCTATGGGTTCTATTTCTCTGGAAAACCCTGACTCACATCTCCTGGGACTTCGGATAGGATTCCGTGAGAATGGAGCTGTGCAATGACTTAGAAAAAACTTAGGCGTCCCCAACAAACACTCGGGTTGGTGAGGATGCATCTGTGGCTACGGGCATCTGGGTTCTCAGCCCGCGAGTCCCTGGCGCGGGTACACACCTGGTGGTAGGTCCTCCGCACGAACATGCCCCGCAGGAAGGCCTGGATGACGATGGCAGCCCCGCGGACCCTCCGGTAGGCCCGGCGGGCCCTCCGCATGCGGTACTGCTTCTGGAGCACCACGGCCGCCCCGGTCCTCCGCAGATGCTCGGCCAGCCTGGGGAGGGAGACGGGGGCGGGCCACTCTGACGGCGGCTCTGAGCTGGCCCTGAACGAAGCCCCTGCCCACTGGGCCCTGTCTGGAAGCCGAGTCTCATCACCCTGGCTGACCGTCGCAGTGCTCAGGCGCTTGAAGCTCAGGCTCAGAATGACAGAATTCGCTTCTTCCTTGTTATCCCACAAGCCTTCCCACAGAACTCAGAGGGAGTGTGACCAACTCTGTGACCTTCACCTGCCCACTCCACCTGCAAGCCCCTCACCTCAACCTGGGCACACCCGTGTTCACACTTGTGCCTGTTCCCTGGGCTCATGGGGCTTGGAGATATCGGGGCCATGTCTTGGTTGCCCTTGCGCCCCCCAAACTCTCGTACAGGGCCTGGCCTCGTTCACGATGACAGAAAGGCTGAATTTATCACTTCTCATAAAAGATGATCATTTTACTTTTGGGTTAAGGAAAAGGAAAGTGGTGATTTTGTGGCAAAACCAGCCAGTCCGAGGGTGGCACTGCTGTGATGGGAACAGGCTGCGGGGACCAGCACACCTGGGAACTGGACCTACGACCTCAGGTGAGAGGGGCGTGAGAGAGACGACCCGGCGGCTGGGCGAAGTCAGGGTGCAGACAGGGCCCAACGAGAACCACTCCGAGGACAGAGGCTGAGAGAAGCCAACCGGCTAAGAGAGCCCGGCCTCCCACCCCCAACCTGCTGCCCAGACGTGCCCCAGCTCGGCTCACCTGCGGGCCAGGTGTCCTCGGCAGTACCTCTGCAGAGTCAAGGCAGCCCCCTTCAGCCTGCGGTATTTCACCCTCTGCAGCCAGCCCCGCACAGTTTTCTGGATCATGATGGTGGCTGCCCGGAACTTGTCAGCCCGAAGCTTCTCCAGGTAGGCTACCTGGCCTGCCCGGAAGAAGATCTTGGTTCGGCCAAACTGGAACTTGTCGGGGTCCTTTACAAGGCAGGGAGGACAGCTGGTTCACCGTCAGAGAGAAGTGAGGTGACAGGCCCGCCCCCCCAGTCCCTCCAGGGCAGAATCCCCCTGTCAGAGCTCACAGGCCCCTGCGCCTTAGATACACAGTAGCTCTCAGCGTTCCTGTGCCCTTCACTGAGTCTACCTGCACCTACGGCACAGGCCCTGGGCTCGGTGCCCAGGATGCGGCCGTGAACGACATGCCTGCTTCTCGAGCAGCTGCCATGATGAGCACAGACAAAGACAAAGTACGTTTTGTTTTGTTTTAGCAAAGACAATCTGTTTTCAGGTGAGGGCTGGAGGGTGGGATGGGGCTGTCTCCACAGGACGATCTAAGCCGTCTCTGTGCAGGTGAGACCCGAGCCAAGGCCTGAGTGAACTGAAGGCTGCAGCCCGGAGGAAGTCTAGAGGAGGAGAGTTCATTAGCAGAGCAGAGCAGATGCAAATGCCCTGTGGGGGCAACAAGCTGTGTGTGTCTGAGGAACAGGAGAGCCGGGACGGCTGAGTGGGGCAGTGAGGGTGGGAATGGGAGGGACTAGTTATCACGGGCCAAAAACTGGAGGGGACCCTGGGGGACTCTGAGCACAGGAATGGCCTGATCTGGTCCACATCTTAAAAACATTATCCTCAAATGGCCACACAGTTGACTGAATAATTTCAGATCACAAATAACTCCCCAAGTAAGTTTTATTTGGCTTCAAACTACGCTATGAGATTTTGGGGGAACATGTAATTACTGTCTTAATCACATCTATTTACATTAAAATCAGTTGCCCTTCCCCGCACTTGTCCAGGTGGGCAAGGGCAGATGACCCAGCGGCGCGCCTGTGGACAAGCCTGGGCTAGAACACTTGAGAGTCAGCCCACAACAACTGCGTGCCCTTTGTAAGCAAACTTCCCTCTGGGTTTGCTCATGGGCGAGACGGCCATAAGCAATGGGCCACGGTCTCCAGAAAACACACAAGAACGCCCCACACTGATGTGTGGCTGCAAAGTCATGCAGAATCTCTGCTCTTCATGGCCTGAGCCCTACACAGCTAAGAGGAGCCCGGTTCCACACCCAGAGAAGAGGGCGCTGCCTCAGCTGTGCTGAGCTGGGACACAGCGTCCAGCTAGACCATCGCTGACTGTCTCCTCCACGGCCAGGCTGCAGGGAGGACAGGGTGGGGGCCTGGTCTCGCCCTGCACCTGCTCCTCTCCCTGCCCTGCTGGGGAGGCTCCCTCAGTTGAGGAAGGGGTGGGGAGCATGGGAAGGTGGTTCAGCCCTCACAGTGGAGGGCCAAGCCTGGGTGCTCAGGCTTTAGCAGAGCCAGGGTTGGGAGTGAGGGGGCTGCTGCATTTCGGGAACCATAGTACACATGCTCCATTTCCTACTCTGGGAGAAAAAAAAAACACCACACTGAGAGACAGCTCCTGATACGCACAAGGAGAAAGACTCCTGATGCTCCATGTCAATCAGAATCAGCTGACCTTGAACACAGATTTCTCTCACCCATGAAAAATGAGATGTTGAAATGCAAACACAGTTAGATGCACCATGGCGAAACCCTCAACCAGAGTCCAAATAACCAACTGCAACCTTCAATTAATGAGACTGTCACCCTCTGGCTCTGCACTGACTGGTCAGCACAGGACTCCGCACTGTCTCCGCTGCAGACTTGAGTGGCTAAGACAACGCTCAGGAAGTAACCATGATATTCATACAGGACAGCAGTGGACCTTAAATCCTAGGCTGGCAATGTGCTACTCCAGCTGAACAGATTTTCCTAGCAAAAGAAAATTACTTTCGATGTAATTCTATTGCCTTCTTAAAGGGAAGATGCTGTGATATATTTAACTCTTTATCGAGACCATTAAGTAACATACTCTGCTGTGATCACTCAACACTCTGGAGATAATGAAGCGTTTATCATAAAGGCCCCCAACAGTTCTGCTATTACAGTTCAGAGTCTCAGGTGTCCGGCAAGAGTTCGGGTTGTTTCCACTGCAGTGAAATCTGTTGTCTAGTGTAGGACGGCATCTGGCACTGGGCCCGAGGCAGGCCGGCTACACGAGGAGGAAGGTACGAGAAGCACGGCTATTTTCCCCTCTGCTGGTGCCAGGCTCCGGGACAGAGCCCCGGGCACGTCACAGGTGCCAGGTGATGGCAGATGGAGGCCGAGCTTGCGGAAGCCAGAGATCTGGGGCCAGTAGCTTCCAGGCAGGAGTGGCCTCACCGCAAACCCCGGTGGGCTGCATGAATAATCTCCCTTTCTCTGTGTGCTGCAGTGTGGACAAGAGCTGGGATGTGCTTTAGGCAGGTGACGGGACTTTCCCTTTACAGTCACTGATGTATGGAGATGGATCAGCAGCTCAGGCAGTTAATGCCCCACCACCCCACCCTCCGCAGTCCTCACTGCTGTCCAGGTAAGCCTTTCCTGGAGCCTGGGGCGGGGGGCCGGGGCCTGCTCACCTTGATGAGGCTCTCCAGGACAGACCTGCAGACGGCCTTTTTGTCTGCGCTGGCGAGCTCTCTCTTCTTGATCAGCACCCGGTACCGGTTGAAGAAATCATGGTAGGCCCACCTGGAGGGAACACAGGTGTATCAGGTGACACGTCCTGCCTCTGGGTCACGTGGTCTGAGAGTGTCCCATGGGGGTGGATATTTCTCCCATAACGCCCTTCTCAGAGCAGCTAAAACGTCCTGGGGCGTGTCATCCCCCCTTGACGACCCCCGAGAGTTTCAGTGTTTGGGGGAATTCCAGAATCGTGGCTGAAGGCCCCTCAGAGGGGCCGACCAGGGGCAGACCCGCTCTCGGGGTGTCTGTGTGCCCCAGCACGTGCAGCCCCAGGGCGCCGCTGCCGAGTGGGGGAGCCTGCCGGGAATGCAGCTGGGTCTCCAAAGGTTGGGTTTCTTCTCATAAAACGAATACAGCTCACGCAACACTTTTCTAATGCAGAAAAGTATACGTCAGTAAATTAAAAGAGGCCATATTCTAACTCCTAGAGATAACACTGTTCATACATTTTGGTGTAGTTTAGAAGGAACTGTTTTTCTCCCCAAAGTAGATTCTGATTTTGACTTCCCCCCTCTGATCATTAGAGTAATTCAAGCCCACCTAATCCCTTCCAGGTGACCGTGCTGTGCAGCCCAGGTGAGAACCCAGTGCCAGACTCAAGTCCAAGGACGTGAGCACAGCTCTCAGGCAAAGGAGCCAGAACTGAAGGCTGTAAGATCCTGAGGTAAAGAATTATTGCACGCCAGCCCTGGCTGGGTAGCCCAGGTGTTAGAGCATTGTGTAGATATGCCAAATTTGCGGGTTCAGTCCTCGGTCAGGGCACATACAAGAATCAACACATAAATAAATGGAACAACAAATCGATGCTTCTCTCTCTCCCTCCCGCAAATAAATAAATAAATAAATAAATAAATAAATAAATAAATAAATAAAATTACTGCACTCCAAAATAAGTTTAAAATGATCCTTTCACTGTGGGATTTTTAATAACAAGGCTAGGGGCCGTGTGTGTTAATCATGATTCAACAGGAAAGTCAATACAGCAATTTCTGAGCCTCTACCCAGCCGCACAGCGCTATGCTGTTTATTCCACATGGGGCTGGGGGCTGGGGGCCGGGGGCCGGGGGAGGAGTGGGACGCCTTTCAGAAAGTGCTGTTGAGTTTTTCCCATGTGAACAAGATGAGATACAAGAAGTGAAGGAGAACTGAAGATTTAAGAAAAAGGCACTTTTAAAAAAAATAGAAACAATGCATATTCAAGCAGTCCCACACAAACGCTGTTTTTGCATAAGTGGTATTTGCTTCACAGTTCCTCCAGGACACAAAGCGGCCCCAAGCCCCCGGGAGGAGGCAGGTGACGGCACAGGCACAGAACACACGGCAGTGGGGGGGGCTGTGGGGGGGAGCTGGGGAGCCGCTGACTGGCGGACCGCGTCTCTTCCCGGACAGGGCATTTATCAAGGTGCTTTATGTACATGATAATGAACATATTTCTTAGCCGCTGCTGCACATTTCAAGTTGAATGATTCATTCTCATTTTAAATCAGACTCCCAGAGAGCCGTATTTCCCAGGGAGGATAAAAATAGACAGCTATGCTGACAGCCGGGGCGGGGGCGGGAGCAGCCGAGCCAGGGCCGGGCAGGCCTGCTGGGCTCCGGGCAGCACTGAGCAGACGTCAGGTTTAGAGCAAGGCTAAGAGTTCTGGGCCCACACGTCGGTCGGCCGAGCACAGGAGGTGGCCTGAGACCCCACGGGAAAGGGCCGCCCTCCGCCCGGCTCCTGGGCAAGAGCCCTGTGCCCCGTTTCACCACGGGTGATGCATCACTGCGTGTGGTCCACGGCCATGCATTTTCTCTCCTTTGCCATTTTCCTCTCTGTGAAGTGATATTTGCCCTCTGACCATTGAAGTAGGAGAAATGTAGAAAAAGGGTGCAGGTTATGATTCCCTCAATCAAAGAAGCCATTCAGGTTTCCTTTGGGAGCAGCAACTGTGCAGTTATGGGTCCAGCTCGTGCCAGTGCGTGCCAGTGAGATCCCTCTGCTGCGCTGGGTCTCGGCCGCCACGGAGACGGAATCTTTGTGTGACGACCCCGATCTATTCGAGCCACGCTGGTCCCAAGAAGTTCTCTCCAAGTCAGATCAACACAATGCTCAGCTCTGTACGCCCAGGTCAGCATGCACGACAGGTACTGCCTTCAATAGCTAACACCTTGATGGACACACTTCCTATAAAACCTCACTGGCTTCATCTCCAGACACGGCAGACACACACCAGTTTCCCAGACGAAGCCATTAGGTGGCATAAAAAACAAACAAAATACAAAACAAAACAAAACAAAAAAAGCCAAACCATGCGGTCACTCCAAAAGCCAGTGCGGTTCCCACAGTGGGCAGGGGCAGAAAGTTAGGCAACGCACGGAGTCAGGCCATTACAGGCGTGGTGGCTGCCCACAGCTGTCCCCTCGCCACTCGCATTCAAAACCGGTGCGACTCGAGGGCGGCGTCCTGGCCGGGAGGAGGGGGAGAAAGGGGACTAGGATGTAAAGGAAATGATAGGGATGATTCAACTCTGCCTCAGAATGAACAAGGGCCACCCAGTGCCTCTTTCCAAAAGTTAACATTTCAAACGGCAGTTTGGGATGGAAATCCTCTCTTTGACCTTTTCCCGAACTCTGCCGAGAAAGTGAAGGTGAGGAGATGCAAGACAGTGCTCTGGATCCAAGCGGGAACACTGAGACCACAGCGTTAACTACCATTTTCTGTGCTATCGGAAGTACAGTCTTTCCTCCCTTCCCTGCACTTCCCACAATGCCTGCAATCACAAAAAGAAAAGGTACAGATGCCCTTGTAACTACCTGCTAGACAGAAGTTGGAAACAATTAGGGAGGCAGGAAGAGACATCCATCAGCATCCCTACACGAGGCCAGCAAGTCTGTGGGCATCACAAGCTTGCTGGCAACTGCGGCTGGAGCCAGACGGAGCGAACAGTCGGAGGAGCCGTTATCTCCATGGGTCCAAAGACTTGGAGGCAACGCGTCCTCTCTGCTGCCAAGGAAGAGGCTGTCTGATGAGGCGAAAAGCACACCTGGCCTCTCAGGATGCTACGGCTGGAGGACGGACAGCGGGACTGGGGCCTGAGCTGGCAGAGGACGACTCTTCCCGCATCACTGGACCGGAAAAGCACATTATCGCTCCTTCCATTCTGGACGGCGTGCTGCCCCCTGGCCAGCAGTAGCCTCCTGCTGTCTCCCCACCCATCCAAATCCTCCTTTCCCTTCAAGGCCCAGCTCCAATCTCACCTCCTCCGAGAAGCCACAGCTCCTCCCAAACTTGCACCTGATTGTATGTTGTTTTCTAAAGTGGTTTGGGTTCTGTATCACTTCTCCCAGACTGTGAGCTCCTGGTGGGCGGGGCCATGACTTAGGCCCTTTCCCTCACAGCCCCCAGCACAGGCTAATGCTGGATAAGGGATGAGACAGGGAGTAGCACAGACAGACACCACGACGGGAAGAAAATCTCATTCTCCATAAAGCTCACGTGAGACCACAGAGCTAAAACCCTCTCCCCCTCCCTCTCCCATTCCCACCCCCAAAACGGATCATTCTGTACCGCGACAGAGAAACCAGCAGGAGTGTGGCCGACACACTGTCACTCTGATTTCACAGTGAGGCTGTGAGCAAGCTCGATGACTCAGAGGTGGCCTCTGCCTGCAGCGCGGTCTGTCGTCAACCACGCCGCCCAGGACAGCTGGCCTTTCCCTGATGGCCTCCGAGAACAGAGCTCCACACCCTCTGCCAGCCATTGGTCCTGACATTGAGCAACTCGTCCGTCAGAGTGCTGGTGAAACAGGTGGATTCCTCACGCGCTGACACAGGTCCCCAAGGTGCCACCTGCTTTCGAACGGCAGTGGTCACGTGCCCCCTTGCTGCTTCTCCCTTGGCTTGATCTACTGCCGACGTCCACGCCTCCCACGAGGCTAGCCCCCCGTCAGCACCACATGTAAGTTTTGTGCAAAGATGAGCTGGGTTTCTCGGCTCACCCCCAGGCCTCTGTGCTGTGCGGCATAGGCGTGGCTGGAAGGACCTGCAATCCTGCAGTTTCTTATGGGAGGACCCTCAACAGATTAAGACACACCAGCATTTGACACATGGAAAAGCTGGACATTTCTGGTATAGACATGTTCCACCCACATAATTATACCAACAGGGATGTGGCTTCTTGCTCATTTCTGATGAGTAATAAACACTTTGTTAAATGCTTAAACACTGTGCTGAGAACCGTAAATGCATTATCTTACTCATCACAACCACCTATGAATATGATCGTTCCATTTAATGATAAGAGAACCCAGGCTCAGAGAGATTAATGTGCTCACCGGAGGTCACCTAGCCTGAAGGTATGAAGTTGACACTGGAATCCAGGCCTGACACCAGGCCAGGTTGAATCACCAGTGTCATTCAGCTGGAGCCCAGGCCACAGTCCTATAGTCTGGACTGATTTTTTGGTTTTGTTTTGTTTTTTTGTATTTTTTACAATTCAGATTGAGCGGGAAGAAGTTTTACACCAGGTCTCAGGGTTGGGCCCAGCCCTGTGGGGGCAGATCAGGATGCTGCCCTGCACCTCACTCCTCCGACCAGCCCCTGCTTGGATGCCAACTCCTCGCTGGTGTGGGCAGTAAGGTGCTTGGCAACCACCCCCTGGCAGGGCAGAGGAAGGGCGGTGCCAGCCCCAGCTCCATCACCAACCAGCTGGTGGCCTTGAGCGGCTCCCTTCCTTCCCTGGGTCTCAGCTGTGAAAGCACATTTAAATCATGACGTGCCCACGCCTATACATAACACTGATGTAGGCCGTGTCACAGTGTCCTTCCTACCACAAATTGCCACCTTATGTTTTCATCCCAAGTTACGTCATTAAAAGAACAAGATGTTGGTCACAACCCATTCCGTTGATTTGCTGGCCCGCTAGTGGGTCGTGATGAAGCTCTGAGAAACCCAGGACTAAAGAAACCTTGCTGGGAAAGCAAACAAGCAGAAGAGCCCAGGAGCAGGAGAGCGGCCGGTGCCTGTGGCGCAGACCCTGAACAGCAGGGGTGCGGCAGCCCCCTGAGGCCCTGGCCTCGCTCTGGGTTGCAGAAGGACGCCTGATCTGAGCTCGGTGCAGAGTGGGCAAGGACAGCCGATCTAACTGGCCAGGCTGTGGCACTTCCAACTCGCAAGTGAGCGGCTGTGCCCGTGGCCTCAGCCCCATTCTCTCAATCAAAGGCTGAGGCCAGACACTGCAGGGCAGCCAGGGAAGGGGCAGAGCCTTCATCCAGGGACAAGTAGCTGTCAGCTGCTCGTGTCCGGAGATGGAGCCCTGGGACACTGCCTGGCTTTTTTCCAAGCAGGGAGGGATGTGGTTGAAGAGAAAGTAACAATAGTCTTCACCCTGGCTGCAGCAGATCACTGCGAACAATGTGTGAACCTGCTGAGGTTTGAAAAGCTGCCTGATGTACCCATTAGTGACAGTGCTGGGCTTTCCAGGTCAAATGCAAATTCCTGAGTCCGTAGGCAGCTTCCTGCCCAGGCCTCACTTTCACGATGGGGAGGTTGTTTCTGGGTAATTAACCACTGCTTGTGAAATGGTTCTGCGAGGGGGCATGGTGGGAAAGCGCCAGGTGGAGATGGCAGGGAAGAGGGGGCTGGACCGCATCCCCTCCTCCTGTTTCTGACTCTCTCTACCCCTGACACTTATGGGCTTCTTGGGACACAGGAAACACCACAGGCTGTGGCCTGCGGCACGACTCTGCTCAGCTCCAGTTCTCAGCAGATGTTTGGCCTCTATGACACTGGCACGCAGTGTGACCTCACAAGAGCTAGCCGGTGGCCTCCCGCCCCCACCTCTGTTTCAGGCCAGTGTCCAGGGGGCATCCACAGTCTTGGCAGAACTTCAACAGACACTGGTGGCTGACCGGCTTATCCACAGTGAAGGTGGGTCACAACAGCGGAGCTTCAGTGCAGACAGAACCACAGATGTGAGTCTACACTTAACGGCACAGCAGTCCACGGACAGATAAACACAGTGTGGTATGTGCCCACAATGGACTACTACTCAGCCTTAAAAAGGGACATTCTGACACACGCTACGACGTGGGCAAACCTTGAGGGCATTATGCTGAGTGAAATAAGCCAGCTTCAAGGAGACAAACACTGTGTGATCCCACCCACGTGAGACAGTCGGAATCATCCGAATCACGCAGACAGAAAGTGTCACGGCAGTCGTCAGGGCTCGGCGTGGGGAGGAGTGGGGAGTTACTGTTTCGTGGGCATGGAGGTTCAGTTTTGCAAGAGGAAGAGAGTTCTGCAAATTGATGGTGGTGATGGTTGTGTGACAACATGAATGTACTAATGCCACTGAACTCCTCGCTTAAGATAGTTAAGATAGTAAATGTTATATGCTTTTTTACCGTGAGTAAGAAAAGGGTGGGGGAGGTAAAAGAAACAAGGCGGGAGTGGAGAAAAGGAGAAATCCTCTTTGCAACTCTGGCTAGCTTATCGCCCAGGCCAACTCCGGTCTGAAATCGGAAAAGCTGCCCCAGGGGACGTCCCTGGTGACTCTTGTCCTCTTCAGACCAGACTGAGATACTTATTTCCATCAGCGTCCTATTGGGGCCCCCATGTCTGGGAACACTTTGAGGATATCCTTCCAGCTGAGAGCCCACCAAAGGGCCCCCGGACCGCGCCTGGGGCATGGCCGGTGGGCACGTACCTGGACGGGTAGCCGGCCGCGCTGATCCGGATGGTCTCTAACACCCCACACGCTCGGAGCTGCTGCACCGCCCTCTTTGGGTCAAAGCTGCAAGACAACCAGAGAAGCAATGAGGGGCCACCCTGCAAAGAGGGACCAGGAGAGAAGGCAGACCGTCTCCTCTCGCCCCGGGTTACCAGTCATCCTGCACCACAGAGCACAGGGCAGGTGAAAAGCAAAGACGCTGATCGGCCTCTCAGCGCTGCGCACGTTCTCGGTCTCGGCTGGGACACCCCTCTTCTTCGCCTCCTTGAATTCTCTCCACCCTCCAAGGCTCATGCTTGTCTCCTCTCCAAAGCCTTCCTTTATTATTCCCATCCCCATGGGCACCAGTCTTAATTCAATGGCCAAAACATATATACTTGTGGTTCAGGAGTTAAAAGGGTGAGTTTCAGGCATTGCTGGGCTCGAAAGGCACAGCCCCTTACCAGCTGCCCATGCATGTAATTTGGGGCAAGCAACATGAGGTTTGGGCTTCAGTTTCCTCATCTATAAAATTGAGATAGTAACAGTACTCCTTTTACAAGGTTAGTGTGAGGATGAAAAGGAATGGCCCAAGGAAGCAGTCAGAACAGAGCCTGGCACCACATAAGGGCACCACACTGTCAGTTATGACCATGACAGCTGCTCTCAGTTCAGAACCACGCAGATGAAGGACTTTACCTTCCAGTCTCTGGAGATAAAAGAAACGTCTTAACAACTCACATGCCCCTCAATGCTAAGCCTAGTGCTGAAAACCTAGTGTTCATTCAAGCACATCTATTTAGGAAAACAGAGTAAAGCCAGACATGGCCAGGCATCCTAAGAGTAGCCACACTTGCGGAGGAGGAGAGGGTACAGAAAGTGCACCCCACAGGGTGGCATGCAGCAAGTGTGGTTAAATTGCTACAAGAAACCAGAGGAAGGAGGCTGAGGTTGGCTGAGGTAATCAGGGAGGCTTCGTGGACAGTTAAGCTGAACTAGAATTAACCATGATTTATAATGTGCTAAGGCTGCTGCCCCAATCTGAGAAGGGAGGAGAAATTAATGCTCCCTTGGCTCCTGGCTGGTCCGCAGCTCAGCCAAAGCCACGGGCCAGGCCCTCTAGACTCAGCCCCGGGTACCACGGGTCACACTGGCTTTTCAGCACACGTGTTGGCCGTGCAGTCAGGCCGCATCCTAGCTCTGTTGGAAAAATTCGGGAGGCTTCTTTGCCTGCAGAACCCCAGTGGGTGACCGTCCCTCACACCTGCCTGCCTTGCTCCCTGACAACCCCAGGTGTTCTCGTCCCAGCAGCTGGGCCCACTCCGGATTCTGGAACTCTGCAGGAAGGCCTGGCCTGGGGCTCGCCACCCTTGAGTCACCTCTCTCCACTGGAGACTCTCTCTCGTCCTCCCACCTCTGTATGGCCTCTCAGTCTCCTCCAGAACCCCGCACACCAAGCTGGTCCCATGGAAGGCATGGGCAAAGGATCTTTGAGCTTGGTTTGAACGTTATTCCCTGCTTCTTGATGACCTCAACATCACTTCATTCCGCCGGGTGAGAGAAATGAGCCAGGGTGAAGGAGACAACGGGCCTCAGCTCTGCTAGTGCCACTTGGAGCAAAACACACTCCCTCTGTAACTCAGGTTCCTCATCTAGTCACTAGGAGACTAGTTACCCAACTCTAATTCACTGGTTGTCGTAATGATCCAGGGACATAAAGGAGAGGAACGCTACTAGGAAAAAGGAGGCACCACACAAAGAAGACACTGTCGTCCTCTTTCCCTGCTCATGCACCCCCAGAAGGCCCTTGAGGACAGCCAGGCTTCTGCACTTTAATCTCATCTCCCCAACAGCGAACTCACTGTCAAGTGCATCTTGCGATCTGCATTCCTCACTAGGTAACGGGAGTAAAAAGCAGCCCTTCCTCCTGTTAAATTCTGGAGGGCCACGGTGTGTTCAAGCAACATCTACACCTGGACTGGAGAACTACCTAGGATGTACACAGGGTCAAACTTGAAACGCAGGGTCACGCTTTACCCTCCCAATAGAAGGTGCAGGTTGAGCAGAGCCGGAAGCTGGCGGGACGCAGAGCAAGGCTCCCATGGTGTTAGGCTGGGCTCCACCCCAGCAGCCACGCACCACTTAACTCCTTTCTGCACAGGCTGCAAGCTCCCCACCCACCTCGCCAGGCTCCGCGGCATCCTGCGGTCACACTTCAGACCCTGAGACTCTCAGGACCGCTGGCTTCTGAGGCTGGGGGACTGGCCTCCAGGAGACCTGGCCAGTTCTTCTGAAGAGCCATCCCAGATCGCCGCCTCCCCACTGGACACTCATTCATGGCTCCCCTCTGGATCCTGCACTGTCAGAGACCCACTGACGGTCACTTCTATGTCATGCCAGTTATTTGTGACTGGCAACTCCTTAGGGATAAGGGACACATCTTACTCACTGTCATTCTGCCTGTCCTAGCCCAGTGCCCAGTGAGTATTAGATATGATAGTGTTTTTTAATAAAGAAAGCAGCAGAGGGAAAAAGACCTGTATACAAGAGATGCTATCACAGTACTTAGTGTGGGACAGCAGCTCTCCACTGGGGACCGTTTTGTCCTCCAAGCAACACTTGGCAATGTCTTGAAACACCATTAGCTGTCTCAGTGGTGGGGAGGCCACTAGCACGTGGGGGACAGAGGCCAGGATACTGAGCTCCCTGCCGTGCACGGGACAGCCCCACAACAAGGACCACCTAGCCCAAAATATCCATCGGGCTGAGGCTGAGAAAGCCCGGTTGTATGGAATGGGAGGAGGGACACGGCACTTTCCTTCCAGAATAATGTTGACTATGTTCTGTATTTTTATCACATGAATTATCTTCTTGAATCCATTCACAATTATTTTTTAACCACAATTAACAGATAGAGGAATGAGAAGGCGTAAAGGACCGGCTTGTGATTAGCCAAACAGCTGGTGGCAGAGCTTGGACCAGACTCAGGTGTTCTGAGTTGGTTCCGTTTTCTCCCCTCTTTCTTTACCGGGAGGAAGACTTTGGGCCCTAAAGGCAAAGGAAGGTCTTAGAAAAATGGGATAGATATTAGGACTAGAAAGTCCCTTTCAAGGTCCTCGGCGTCTTCTCTCATCTGCCGGGGGAGGCCCAACAAGGAAAAACACATGGCAGGCTGGCGCCAGGTTCCATGAATAAACTGCCCGAGAGGAAGGTCACAGCTGGTCGGGCGAGCTGATAGCCAGCCCTCCTCTTTTCTCTCCTGCTCCTGCCCTTCACACATAATCTGCGTCTTTCACACTCGCTGCTCTTCTAACCGCCTCTTTCCCACCGCAGTCAGCTGGTAAGCAGATGCCCCGGGGCGGGGGGAGTTCCTGAGCGCCTTGCAGAAATTCGGAGGAAGGGAAAGCGTGAACAATTGGCACACGTCACAGAAGGCTGGTTCAATATTGTCCCCCGAACCTTTTCCGGCACAGGGCCCGTGCGATGTGAGTCGGGCTCTATCGAAGGAGGGGAACGGCCAGGCAGTGCAGTCATTCATTCAACTGAGAGTCCGAGTTGCCGAACGAAATTATTTCACAGAAGGTTATTATGCTAGGGCCAATGAGGAAATCAGAAAGCTGGGAAGAAAGTACTTTACAAATTTTTAAGTACACCTCTTTCTGGACAGAGGAAATAGCACTGCGGAGGCTCTGGGGATTGGAAGCAGAGGCTGCAGAGGTGAGGCCATTCCGAAGGCTTCGAGCAGCTTTCCACGCAAGAACGAAGGCAGTCTAAAGCAAGGTGATAACGGAAGGCAGGCAAAAGGGAGACCAATGTGAGGGACTTTTGCCTCCGTGGGATTTTGACAATGGCCCCTGGGGAGGAAGGCAGGAGGAAGAAGCAAGGCTTATGCTGTCCGGTATGGCAGCCACGAGCCACCTATGCGTGTTTGAATGTAACTGAAATGAAATTAAGAATTCAGTTTCTCACTCCCACCAGCCACGGTCCAAGCACTCAACAGCCACCTGTGACCAGCAGCTGCCATGTCGGACAAGGTAGATTGCAGGACAGTTCTGTCATTACAGAAAGTCCGGTTGGAGGGCAGTGATCCAGAGTGACCTAGAGTGGTCTCAGGTGTCTAGTCTGGCAGATCTCTGGTGGGCAGGTGAGATGTCAGGAGACGGTTATGCCCTTTACTCCAACAGAGACCAGACACGGGGGAGCGGGAGGTGGTGAAAGAAGCGGCAGAATCAAGGTGTGCAACTTGGCGGAAACCAGAGATAGGCGAAAACATTTAAGTATCACGGCCCATAGATCTGGGTGGAATCAACCACGTACAAACAGGCAGACTTGGAAGGGGGTGTTCAAGGCAGGGCTAGAGGCAGAACTGGATCGGAGTGGGCTGAGGAGTGAGGGGCGGCGGGCAAGGGGGGGGTGACTCTGGAGACACAGAGGCAGAGGGGACAGGAGAAGACAGGAGCACCGGAGTCCACAGTCACTCGACCCTGCACTGGAGGCCAAGCTGCTTCAACACCAGCAGCCTTCCCCGACCACCCCAGCGAGCCTCCTGTGTCTGGACTGAACGTCCCCTGTGAGACATACTCCTGTCGGCGTTCAGTGGCACACCTTTACGTGGTTCTCTGTGTGCACTGCACTCGACACCGCTGTAAGGGACACGGGATGGGGCACTGCACGTTCTCTTCCCCTTGAATCCTCCCGGGTAGCAGAGGGGTGACCTTGGTGAACGTCTGTGGGCCTGTGTTCAGCATGTAAACCGTCTGGGGCATGTAAAACCAGCCACGCCCCCTGCTGAAGACTGCAGACCGCTGTGAGGCTGGGCCTGCCCGTTCCCTGGTCCTGAGGAAGCCCCGAGGAAGCCCCCGATGAAGCCCCGAGAGGCTGTGCTCGATGGGCTGGGCCGGCCCGACACCTGCGCACACACTTACTGGAAGGGGAGTTTCTCGTCGTTGGGCTTGACACAGCGGACATAGTGTGGCGTGGTGGCGTTCAGGGTCTCCATGAGCAGGTGCAGGGAGGTGCGGAACTGGGGAGGCAAAAGTCACGCCTGGTTATTTACTCATCTTTAACATTTTGTGGGCACATAGTAAACCTAAAGGAATGCCCACAGGCCGGTGGTAGTAGTTGTTGCTATTATTGTTTTGATTATTATTGTTAATCCAGGACGGGAAGAAATTCAGAGACCTGGGGTCGGATTCCAGCTCTGACACCCGACCTTGCTGGATGACTAAAATCCAGTCCCTCCTGCTGCATTCCGGCCTCGGGGCTCCTGAGACCAAATGGGGAGAGACCACCCTGAGGCGTGTCTAACTCCGTGTTGTGGAGCAAAGGAGACGAAAGGCGAGAAGTGCTGGGAGAGGCGACCACCGTGCCCGGGGGGCCTCCTCCCCCTAAACTGAGCCCTGAGCCTGCACTCCTGCCTGGGCGTCCTGGGAATCACTGCGTCTGCATGAACGTCCGGAACGGGCAGACCCAGCCACTCCAGTCACACAGCAAGGCTGGTGTTGCCAGGGGCCTGGCAGGCCCGCTCATCTCTTCTCATGGAGACTTAACACACCACGGACACCCCAAGGCAGGGAGGTTGTTTCTCAGTTTTCTGAGTCCCCAGGCTTATTTAAATCCTCCTCCACGCCCTGTCAGCTTCTAGACCCTCTTGCCCCCACCCTGCACCAGGCACCTGTGGTGCCGTGAGGTGCCCCAGCACGGGGGTCAAGTGCACTGAGATTGCGGTCACCCCCCCTTCCCTCTCCTGGCTGTTCCCTCTAGAGAAGCTTTCGCAGTTTCCTTCTTCAAACAGCAGAGGACGGAGCTGGGAGGCCGAGGCCACCCGGGCCTCCCGCTGGCTCCGCAGCCGTCCTTCCCCTACAGAGGCCGGCGTCACACGTGCGCCATGGCCCAGGCTTCCTGCCGCGAGCCCTGGGGCTGACCTGGTGGCCCACGGTTTTCTTGTGCTCCTTGTTGGAGGCTTTCAGCTGGGGTCTGGCGGAGCGGACGTTGATCTTTGAGGACGAGCCCTTTGCAGATGCCGTGGAGGCAGGAACGGAGTCCTTGTCATCGTGAAACAAGTCGGCCACCAGTGGGAACTAGAAACAAACAGAGGAGGAACGTTGAAAACAAGAGCTCTTGGATTGGAACTTGAGCTTTGCTGAAATTCTTTCAAAGTAGCTTTCCAACATCTACCCAAGAGGAGTGAAAACACACGCCAAAACTTGTACGCCGACGTTTGTGGCGGCCACGAAGTGGGAACAACGCAAACGCCCATCCGCTGGGACTCGGGCGCGCCGGCCGTGGTGTCCACACGGCGGACTGCCGTCATTCGACAACGTACAGCAGTGAAAACGGGTGCCGGCCGTGGTGTGTCCACAGCAGCGAAGTTCTGACATGTGCTGCGCTGTGGACGAGCCTCGGAAACGCGCCGAGTGGAAGAACCAGCCATAAAAAATCATGGTGGGGGATTCGTGCACACGAACCGGCCAGGGAACAGAGAGCAGTTTCGTGGTTGCCGGGGAAGGGAGAGAGCAGAGTCCCTGATCATGAGTACGGAGTTTTCGTTTTGGAGTAAGGAAAACATTCTAGAACTCAGAGCGTTCATAGTTGGACAACGTGAACTACTGAAAGCTAAAAGCTACTGAATTGTACACTTTCAAAGGGTAAATTTTTGGTCAAGAATTCTATGTCAATTTAAAGAAAAGAAAAGGTAACTTCCCCAAACGATCTTTTTCAACCTTCAAAGACAAGCAAAATCCCTTCCCTTGTGGTGGTAGCAGCTGGCTGCTCTCTGACAGAACTGCAGTTTACTAACGGCCTCCACACTTCCTGTGGTTGGAACCTGTGAAGGTATCTAGCGTCCCTGAGCCTTTATTTAGTCATCCGTGTGATGGAGGTCAGAATGCACCCGTTACCTGGAATTGGTATGAGACTGAACAAGAGGGCCTTCACGTCACGCAGGTGAGGGTTTTGGTCCTTATCCTAAGAACAGTGTGAAAGGTTTTTTTTGTTGTTGTTTTTTTTTAATAACAGACGCTAACATTTACTGAACACTTAGAACGTGCCAGGCATATGTGAACTCATTCAGTTGTCCCGATAATCCCATGGTGTAGGCACCACTACATCCCATTTTACAGACAGTGAACCGAGGCCTGGGGCCCCAGGTCACAGACTCAGTGAGTGGCCAAGCCAGGATGTGCACACAGGCGCCGGGCTCCAGCGCCCCAGCGGCAGTGGCCGGTGACCGTCCAGAGAGGACCGCTCTGGCTGCAGCACAGGGAGACTGAAGTGCCCTGCGCGACCAGCATTGTGACCGGTGCCCAGAGGAGTTAGGAGACTGGCAGAGACTATAACCGAGTCAATTTCTGGAAGGAAAGGTGAAACAGTGGAAAGGGCACAGAGCAAGGGTCAGGAGAGCTGACTTTTAAATGTGACTCTGCCACTTAATTAGCTGCATGACCCACAGCCAACCTCTTAACCTTACGAGAGTTTCATTCTCTGCAGAGGGGAGGGAATGGAATCAGATGATTCCTTTAAATCACCCCTGAACTCCCGCATTTTCTCCCACCTGTAATCTCTCCCCGTTCACTGGCTCCTTCCCCTCAACACATAATTGTGCTCAGGTGTCTTTTATGCTGAAAAAAGCCACCCTGCTCAGCTGCTCCTCTCTCACCTTATCCCAGGCAACCTCGCGCATGCACAGTGTCCACCACCTTTCACGTCACCCCTTCTCCGACCTGCCTCTGTCAAACATCCCCTGCCTACGCCCCACGCTGCAGGAACCGACCTTGAGAGCAACTCTGGGGGACCCTACTGGCCAAATCCAGCGGTTGGAGGTGGTGCAGTTTCATTCTGCTTGGCCTCCCTCTCTGAAGGCCCCCGCACCCCTGACCCTGTCTCCTCTCTGAAGACCTCCTTCCTGCCGCTCAGCGTCTCCCCTTCCTCCAGCTCTCCCCCACTTCCTTCATTGGTCTTTTCCAGCACCATTCACTGGTCCGTCTTCCTGCTTGCCTCTCCTTCATGTTGCTGCTTCCCAGAATCTCAGCCCCACCACTAATCTTTTCTCTCTAACACTCATTCCCTAGTCTCTTTGGTGCCCATGGCTTCAACTACCCGCTTCGAGCTCGCCTCTTGTCTTGGTGGTCTTCCCTTTCTGGGATCCACAGGCCCCACTATCTGCTCAGTATCTTCTTCCTGCTGGGTGTTCTACTGCAGACTCCGAATGCACCATGGTCCGAACCTGCTCACCTGCTGTCTTCCCAAATTTAAGTTAGTGGTCCCGCCATCTCCGTACTTTGTATTTGAATCAACTGCCAAGTTCTGTCCATGGTTAAATTTCAGCAGCCCTTTCTCAATCAACCAGAACAGGGCTGCCCTAGTTCAGGTCTACCAAAGCTCTCTCCTGCATCAGTATATGTAGTCACCTAAAACCTGAGTGCCCGCCTCTAGCTGCACCTTCATCCAAATGTGTTCTACCCAACAGCAGAGTTTTCTCTAAACGCAAACTGTGTCCAGTAATGCTTGTGTAAAAACTCACTGGTCCTCACTGTCAGAAAGCCACCACTGCACAGGTGAGCTGAGATCATGGGAGGGGCAGAAACAGAAGAAAACGAGGGGGGCGGGGAGAGGACGGTCAGGCCCAGGGGGCTCCGTGGCCTGGTCCCAGACGGCCAAGGCACTTGTGAGGAAGGGTCACGTGCCCAGCCAGACTGGCGCCAAGAAAATTCCATAGGGAAGTAGTGTGGGGCTGCAGCGGGTTCTCTTTCTCAAGACTCCACTGAGATGCAGCCTGTCGCATCAAAACACAGCACTGGTTAAAGTATTCCGAGGCACGTACTTTCAGAAATGGATTTCCAGATGTCTGAGTCACGGGTAGAAGTTACCGACTTTATGATTACACTGTTTGAGAGGTCTAATTTCCGGAGATCATTAATAGTGGCCTTTTTTTCCTGTGAGAAATCTGTTAAGTTCTAAGGTCAGAAGGATGTATCAAAGCCATATGACAAACTTTGAAATCAGATTCAACAATAAAAGTATTTTAAAATTTAAGCCCCCTTATTCCTTGCTTCAGAGAAGCTGTTCCATCTGTCTACCTATTTATCTATCCATCTCTCTCTCCCACACAAGGGATTTACAACTCAAGAGCAGAAAATGAAAACTTCTCAGGGCACATTTTAACCTACACTGGCAGGGTTCTGTTCTGGAGAATTTGCATTTCAGTTTAAAAGCAAAGTTTCATTGCAGATCCCTGATACTGAGATGCACTTGGAAGTGGTGGATCTCTGGGATGGAGAGGGAGAGGGGTTTGCTGGGACGCGATCGCTGGGCAGGAGGGGCAGGATCACACTCTACTAGGAATTTGTTGTATCAACTCAATGATCACACAATGCTAGCCTGACCACAGGACTGAAAGAGCATGCTCAACCTTGGGCTGTGGGCAAGAGCAAAAGACCAGGCAAGAAACGGCAATTGCTGCCCCCCTCCCCATGCACCCACCTGGAGAAGGGGCTGGGCCAGACAGGCATCTGAGGGTCCCACCTGTAAATACACCTCCAGTCTCTATGAGAAGTAGCTACCAAGCTCTTGTGTGAGTAAAAATTCTTGCAAAAAACAATGCACTCCTGAGCACGAGAGAGAAGTTGTTTTTCGTTTAATTGACTAACAACACTTAGGCTTTTAGAGAGTGATTGTGAAGTCTGTTTGTAAGCTGATCAGTAGTGGAACTATGATAATTCATCTTAGGCCATAAGAAACGGCACCGGGCCTTTTAAAAAATCTCTCCTTCACTTGGAAACACTCAGAGAACACCTGCAAACAGGCCCAGCACGTCCCCGACACGGTGTGCCGCTCTTGGGGGGTCCACAGGTTCTGGCTTTGGTGTTCTCTGCTGTTCGAGTTCATAGAGAGATTGTAAAAGCCTGGGAAAATCTATTTGAAATGGATTAAAAGTATGAAAACACTTTCTAAAGACCATTTGACAGTTTCAGAAACTTGTCAATTACAGCTATATACACAGCTGTTACCTTGGAAGTCACGCCTATGCACTTGTTTATGTTCTGTAAAACATATTCCCTTTAAAACAGACACGTGAAACCAAAATAAGACACGATAATAACCATTTGATTGGGATCTCGTCTAGAATCATATATATTTTTTTAAATTTCTCACCCAAGGTTATGTTCACTGATTTTAGAGAGAGGAAGAGGATGGGGGTAGGGGAGGAGAGAAACACCCCTCCCATACACACCCCGACCTGGGATCGAACCTACAACCTAGGTATGTGCCCTGACCGGGAGTTGAAACTGCACATTTTTGGTACACAGGACAACGCTCCCATCAACTGGGCCACAAGCCAGGGCTAGGATCTTACCTTTAAAAACTTGGTAAGCATAATAAAAAATAAATTTTCTTTCAATCAATTCTTTTACATGGTTACTGTTATCCTTTGCTGGGGGGAATCTACAACTTTTAAGAAAGCAGTATTTTTGCTTAAAATGGTTTTAAATGGGCTTTGGAGACCCCTTCTGTGGCAATGGAGCAGCAAGAGGGCATCGGGCTGGCGTACCCAGGACCAGGGTGGCCCTTGTTACCTGGTGCTGGCTGGCACACTCCCGGCCCATGGCTCATCCCTGGGACCACACTCTGTGCTGCCCCGGAATCGGAAATCTTCAGAGGAAAAACAGTCTCCTCTCGAGATTTGTTTTTCAGACTGATAAAATGTTGCTTTTTATAATAAATGAAAAGTGGGAGGGGAAAACCTCCATCCTATCACGTCTAAAAAAAATCACTCTGTTAATAACAAGTCACGTTCTAAAGAGGCACTTCTTTACTTAAGTCTCTATTTATAGCTCTCTGATGGCTGAGAAAGCAATGAGCTACATCATAACCTCTTAGGCAGGGTAGCTGGGCTTTACTAATTACATTCTCATTAACACTGTTTTATTTCACTGCTTTTGGTGGGAGTTCTTCCAACATCGCTTTGGCTGGTAGGGTACATGGGAATCTTCCACTCCTACTGCTTAATTGTGCACAGTGATTTGCTAATTTCTTACCAGGAGTGCCACACAGAAGAAAAAAGCTACTAGATCTCCCATAAAATAAAAATACTGTAAGTAAAACTTTGAATGTACATACAGGATCTGTGATTTACCTCTGTTTAGTGAGATGAAAACCAGTTAAAAAAACTGGGCATTAATCCCACGCTACAGAGCCTTGTATCATTCTAGGTCTTCGCTTTCGCTAACATGGCGTGAGAAACACAAACCTCACAGGACTACTGGGAGAACAGGAACTTTTAAAGAGAACAGAGGCTCAGTAATCATCGAGATTGGAAAAGTGCTACAATGACAGACGCCGCCAGACACGTCCATCTGTCCAAGTGACTAAAAACACACCTCACATCACTCTGCATGGTAGCCACGATCTGTGCAGAGGCTGGTGCTCGGGTGACAGTGACCTAGTGTCTGTCCCTCTATGCTTTCTGTCCTCTGGGGCGTCTGCAATGGGCTACAATGGCTCAGGGGGTGCGTTAGCCCCCGCCCCTGCTGGGGTGTAGCAGGCGTAGAAGCCCCCTTGGTCATTCTCTGAGTGCTGCTGGCCGCCGTGACAGCAGCTCCGAGGGGCCTGGCAGCAAGGTCACTGGTTCTTAGAAACACGAGCTGGCGCAGGGGAGGGCCAGAGCTGGGCCGGCGGGCAGGGGAGAGGAGAGAAGGGAGCCGGCTGCCTTTGAAGAGAGCGGTCGCAGACCTGTTTCTCACTCCGAGTTAGCAGTTAGTGTTATCTATAAA
Source organism: Trachops cirrhosus (assembly GCA_028533065.1). Classification (NCBI taxonomy): domain Eukaryota; kingdom Metazoa; phylum Chordata; class Mammalia; order Chiroptera; family Phyllostomidae; genus Trachops; species Trachops cirrhosus. The sequence goes on along the minus strand of CM052547.1, from coordinate 15,254,024 downwards.
CTCTGGAAGTGCATGCTCTCTGAACCACCAGTTCCGCTTCTGAACATTTACCTGACAGACATCACTGCACACGGAAGCAGAAACACTTGCGAAGGGCATTTGCCTCCGCACCCCTTGAATCTGCACACCAGCAGCTGCTTCAGCCATGGAGTGCATGGGTGTGCGCTCACGTGGAGAGATGGCCGAGATGAATGGCGAGTGGGGAACCAGAGGGGGCCGTGGGGGATACCGCGGAGTTCGCTCTTTAAAGGGCGCACCAGTGTGCTTGTGCCCGCAGGATGGGGGTGCACGGAAAGGGAGTCAAGGAGAAGAATGCTTTTTAGTTTACGTATTTCTGTACTATTTTGAATTTTTATGAGCTTTTATTTCATCTCTAATAAAAATCCAGTGCCCTCAAGCTAAAATGGCACCCCTGTGTAGAAAAGAGTGGGCAGAGCAGGCCTGAGACCACCCTCAGAAGGGCCTGCTTACGAGCCTGACTTGGTGGGTGTCTGGGAGCGAGGGTTTTAGGGGGATTTTCACCAGTCGCCGACCCGGCTCACGGTGCCCACAGAGTTTACGCAAACGATGTGGGTTACACCCATCACCTGCTCTGCTCCGGGAGTCGGGAATTTCGGCACGTGCTCGGCAGAGGGAGCCTACAAAATGGACTGCCCACAGACACCCTGAGTGCCTGGGTTTGGGGGGCTGCCCGGGTGGACATCCCACGGGCGCTGTCACAACGCACTGCCGTGGGAGGCAGGCACCGTCTGCATGCCTGGCCGGGGGAGGACTCCTGGAAGCCCAGCCGGTCTCCCTGGACTGCACCGTGCGCGGTTCCCCTAGGCTGACTCGCTTTTCGTCTTTTCACTGTAGTAAATCAAGACCACGACTACAACCATATGCTGAGTTCTGCGAGTCCTCCCAGCAAATGACTGCGGTGGTCTTGGGACTCCCAAGAAGCCCCCATGGTTCTTTTCCTTAACAACTTCTTCTTGACCTTACAGCATTCCCAAAATTAGCAATTAAATGGTACGTCTTTTTCACTAGACTGTAAGCTCCATGAGGTTAACTATCTGTATTTGTATCACCACATACCACTCAAGTACTGATAGAATTAAAAAGAAGGGGGGAAAAAGTCTCAGTTACTAATAAAAGACGATCTGTCAGATCCCTTTTTTGATTCTGGGATCCCTGAGACACACTCAAGACGAAAATTGATACAAGCGCAGAACCAAACTCCATACTTAATGGTAAGTACCCAACTCTCCCTGATGCTCATCCATACCCCAACCTGAAAGGAGAAACTTGTGACAAGCCAGCAAAGTTTGTCGGCCCTCTGAGGCCACCGTCAGACTAACAGAAGGACACGGGCCTCTAAGCTAAGACATGCATGACGAGGAAAAGTAGTGCCAGCCCTTAAACCATCTACTTCTACGCTCTCCCTCTGGCTTGTAGCTCCTCTCCTTCCCACCCACCCCCCGCCCCCACACACACCACCAGCCTCGTAGAGAATGAAGTCAGTCATAAAGACCACCGGGGATTAGAGAGCTGGGCAGGCTGAGAGGTGAATCTTGTGTTGAACTCCAAAATGATATTCACATTTCCCCAAAGCAAATTTGTCTTCGTGACAACTAATTCCCAGATCTTCCGGATATCCAGAGATGATGCAGGGCAGGGGTCGTCCTGGACCGCCCACACCCTGATACTGATGCAAGCCCTCCCCAAACTCCTTGCGGCGGGGCCACACGATTTAATGGGGTTTGCTTGCCTTTATGTTCTTGGGCACATTTTGCTGGGTGTGTTTTCTCCATTCCAGTATCTCACCCTATTGCATTCAGCTAAGGCTTATCAGAGAGAGAGAAATTAATCTGCCGCTTCTGGTGTTATCAGGCCCCCACAGTGAGTTCAGTATCACGAGGTCTGAGAGAAAGCCTCCTAAATCCTGGGAAGTCCTCTTCCCAGTTCCCCCTGAAGGGCTCAAGCTGGAACAGCACCTGCCTCGGGGCCTTGGCCTGTGGGGCGACAGTGCCCACCCCCTCCCGGGCATGGGACCACCTCCCACACCTCCTCTCGTCCCACAGTTACTGTGCGTGTGTTTGCCTGCCCGCTCACGACACCCCGGCATGTCAGCCACTGGAGGGAAGAACCCGTCTTACTCATCTTTGTCTGACACAGGGTGTTTTTAGGGCCATGCCCCACACAGGACGTGCTCAAGAAATATCTGTTTACATGAATGGCGCCTTGTTTCCTCAACCTGTGAGTGGATACAATATTTGCTACCTTTTTGTTACAGTCATGAGAAGAAAAGCAATTCTGGAGATACTGCAAAGTAACACAGTATCGTAGATTTGAGTGCCCCTTACCACCTGCCTTCTCTCCCATGTGATGTGCGCTTACAGGGAGGTTCTGCAGACGGAAATCCAATGCTCGGGGAGAAACGTGCTAGAAAGGAGGGCTCTGGCTGTGGACATTCTCGCCCCCGTTCCCCATTTCTCCCGCACGGTACCTTGCTGGCCTTCAGGATGTTGATCTGCTCCTCGTACACGGTATCTCTGTTTTTCTCCAGGAAGCCGTCTGAGAGGTATTCCACCTGGGCCGCCGCCGCGGGAAACAGGAAGAGCAGTGAGCGCTTTGCCCTGGCCAGCGTCCTCCATGAGTCCCACCCATCCACACAGGAGCACTGCAGCGGGAACCCCACTGATGCTCCCGGTAAAAATGCAAACCCAACCCTGCCCGGGTAGCTCAGTTGCTTAGAGCATCGTCCTGATGCACCAAGGTTGTGGGTTCTATCCCCAGTCAGGGCACATACAAGAATCAACCAATGAATGCATAAGTAAGTGGAACAACAAATCGATGTCTCTCTCTTTCTCTCTCTCAAACCAATAAATATCTAAAAAAATAAAATGCAAACCCAAGACATGGTTGGGATTTACACAGAGGGAACTGGATATTCACTCTGTGGAAAAACATGCTGTTTTCAGAGGGAGTTCCCTTCACTAGAGGGCTTGCTTTGGGGACAGAAATGCAGTTTGTTGGCCACGCTCCAGCCCCACTGAGTCAGAACCTGCGTTTTAACAAACTTGTAGGTGACTTGAGGGCACAGGAAGCTTAAGAAGCACTGGGTTAGTGCGTGCAGAACAGAAATCTATGTAGAAACAGTCTAAGCAGCCACCAGTTCCAGGGAGAGGAGCCGCCCCCTCCAAAGACGAACACCCCTGTGGTTCACTCTTTGCTTCTCTCTCTCAAGCTCCAGGGTGGACTCACGACTCTGTCACAGCTGCTATATTCCCAGGAAGGAGACCCGCACCAAGTATTTGGTAAGCATACAGCTGGGTAACTACGACCGCCCACTCGGGTTCTGCCACGTAGTCAGCAACTGGTGCAGCCCAGAGATGGCACTGGGGAGGGAAGGAAGGGTGGGAGGGGCCCTGCCTGTGGGAGGGGCCCTGCCTGAGAGACTTCAAGCTGCGGCAGCTCCCTCGGAGCCACAGGGAGAGACTCACCTTATCGGCAAAGTGTACCACGATGAAGGCCGTGTTGGACATGCGGGGTTTCTGGAAGTGCTGGCTGCCCGAGTGCCGGTCGTACAGCTTCTGAGCCCAGTTCTGGTCAGTTCCTTTAGGGACCTGCGGAACCACAGAACCAGGTGCTTTGTGACCAGGAAAAAGGGAACCAAGGGGTGAAGCAGGGGGACAGAGTCTGCTAGTAAGTGAACCCCTTGACCCTGCGTGGACATGGAAAACGAGATTCAACCATGGACATGTAGAGTCCTGCCACAATATGTTCTCAACACGCCGTGGAGGCTGGTTCCCCTGGTGCCCGAGGAGCATGTTCCACCTGAAAGGTAGACGCTGGAAGGGTCACAGGAGGGTGAAAGTGGAGGCCACAGTCACAGGAGCAGAGTCACAACTCATGGGACACATCTGAAGAGGTTTCCGCCCCCCCGGGTCAGGCCAGGAACCTCAGTGTCCAGAACACACCTCGGCCCTTGCCAGCGCGCGCCCCTGCTCACTCCGGCCAAGTCCGGCGGCAGGAAAGCCCTGCCTCCCTCTCCAAGTTCATCTCAGTGCCACCACCCGGCCGGCTCAGCCTGGCCTTTGCTCTGAAGCCTTTCCTGACCACTCGTGACCTCACTGCGGACTCCCTCCCAATGAGCTCTTGCACACGCCCCCGAATGGTGCTCACTGTTGGTTTTTGTGGGCGCTCTCGGCACCGCAGGCTGTGAGCTCGCGGGTTCAAGGACGAGGCCTTCCTGTTTGTTTCCTGCCCCCCAGAGAACTTAAACTGGGTTCCGGCTGCTCACTGGGTGCTAAATACCCAGTGATCAGGCTACACGGTACTAATCTCCGCCTCCTCCAATGTAAGTTTAGCTTTAGGGGCTCCACTACGTTAAGAATTCTGCCCCTTGCACTATCTTTAGAGATGGCTTCGAAAGTGAAAAAGCATCTCGCTTTGTTGAGATGTAATAAAGTCACAGTAACCACCTAAAATGGTCACAGATGATGGGCACGCCTCCCATGAGAAGGCACCCCACCCCCCGTCATCCCTGAACACCGAGTCGCACAGGCGGCCCCCGGGTACGGGGCACCTACTGACCGGCCCTCCGTTAGTTCAGATGGAACCTTTGGACAGGGCAGGGTTGAAGGTGACCCCTGCACTAGCCGTTTAAAAAGAGCTTTGTCCAGTAAACTATTAAAATCTGCGCCACAAGGGAAATGCTTACATAGTCGAGAGCAAATTTCTCAAATACTTTGTTAAGCAAGCAGATTTTTCTCAATATTCAATTTGGTATAACTAGTATTGACTAGCCAGGGCTAAGCGCCGTAGGATATTCAAGAGGAGAAAACTTTTTCTTGAAGGAGGCTATTAATTGTGTTAGGCAGACAAAATAAAATACGTCCCATTCAGCATTTTTACATATACTATTTTAGATTTGTCTCCAAGCACCCTGTATTTAGAAACGCCAGGTGTGGGGGAGGCAGCACTAGGTACGGCATGGCTGTCAGGAGACAAGGACGGAGGGCAGGCACATGGGACACAGGCCTGGCCAGGCCGGGGGAGGCAGAACCGGACGGGCAGCAGGGTGAAGAGAAACCCCACTAAGTCAACACGTATATTTGCTGGAATTGAAACCAGCTTGTCTTGACAATGAAACTGCACTTCTGGTCAGGAGATTCCACGGTCCTACACACTCACTAATGCAGGCTGGCAGGAATCAATGAGCAAGGTCGTGTGTACACGTATTCCCTGTTGAGGGAATCCCCGTCTCTCTTCTCACTCCCCACCCTCAGCTAAAAACAAGAGCCAGCAGGAATTCACAGACGGTCAGATAATACCAACAGCAAATGCCCACAGCGCTTATTATTTGCCAGGGAACGTCCTTATATTTCAGACGGAGCAACTCATTCCATCCTCCCAGGAATCCTGCGCGCCAGGCACTGGGTTCACACACATTGCACAGACAGGGAAGCTCAGCTGAGAGGGCGGGTAACTTGCATGAGGACACGGAGTGGGGTTCAAACCGGGACGGGCCGGCTCTGGGGCGCGTTCGCTTTGCTATTATGCTCTCCTGTCGGAGGACAGGGTTTTAGCTACGAGAGCAGAGGGAGGTAGAAGGCACTAATCTCCAAAAATCTTTCTGCAGAGGCAGATTTAAAACAGGCCTCGGAGAAGGAAAGCCAATCTTGTATTCTGATAACATCTAGACGGTGGCTATCTGTAGCTCTGGGATAGGCAGCGAATCGAATCCTTCAAGAAAGAACGTCCAGCTGACCGTTTTCTTACCGTGAAAATTTAAATTGGGAGGTAGGTTTTAAATGCTTAGAATGCTTTTCTTGAATTGTTAGGGGTTCTTTGGAAGTAGGGTTTTTTTCATCTTTAATTTGTATTTGTAAACCACCCTCCACCCCCTCGGTGCCCCCCACACTATCCAAATAGCAAAACTGTTGTGCCTTCTATTTGAGCCCAGTCTTAGCAATTGTTTAAAGAATAACAGTTTTTAAAAGCCTAGAAAAAAATGTGCAAGTGGCTTCATACAAGCGTCTTTACTCTCCTCTTAAAGTCATGTGGGGCGGAGGGCACTGGGACGGGAGCTGGGTCCCAGCTCTGCCCTAAGGTAGACAGGGGCTGTCCCTCAGGGGCCTAGTCCTGTGGCCTGTCAGTGGTCCCATTAAAAAGGGAAGGTGCCATCTACGGGAGATGTCCAGAATAAGCAAATCTGTAGAGACAGAAGTGGATTATTAGCTGCCTAGGGCTGTGGGGAAATCGGGAGTGACTGCTAGTGGGTTTCTTCTGGGGGACGAAGTGTCCTAAAATGGATTGTCGTGCTGATGGTTACATGGCCCTGAATATACGGAAACCCACTGACTTGTGTATTTTAAATGGCTGAACTGTATGTTGATTACATCTCAGTAGCACTGTGAAAACGTATTAAACTTGATTTGACTCTTTGCTACTGAAATAAAACAGAAAAAAACAGAGGGGAAAAGAAAGCCCTTAGGCTCACTAAGCGCCTCTTCCCCAGAAGCCTGGGGGACAGGACGGCTTTCACCAGGTGCCGTGTGTGGCCCTGGGCAGGGACCGCACCCTCGAGGACAGGCTTCCCTCGCTGGCCTGGGCCACCACCTGGGGCCGGAACCTGTCGACCGCACAACAGCGGGCAGCCGATGGCTGGTATTCCACCTCTGCTTCTCGTTCCCCTCTTCCTGGGGTGCTGCCACCAACAACTGCCTCCCAGTCACTCACTCGCTACCTCCCTCCATCCCGAACCTCTGCAGGCGCCCTGGTGCCTCCTCTCACACTGACCCCGCCAGTGACCGAGCCACCGTCAGCCCCTCGGGGCCCCTCTCGCCATCGCAGACTTGTGACTGGGCCCCCAGGACGTGGCCGGCCGAAGAGCCCTCTAGGTGGCCGTGGCTCCCTCCGCCCCACCTGGCAGCGTCCCCAGTGACAGGCCCAGGTCTTTACTCTTCCACCTTCGAAAAACACCCCTTGCCTGCTATGTGCTCAGCAAAACAATTCCAGGCCCATCCCAGTACCCATCCTGGGCTTTCCCACACGTGGGTGGCTGGCTAGGATCACACGTCCACTCCCCTCCTGTTAATCAATACTAAATTATCAGTGTTACTGCCCCTGAAATAATCTCATCTCACTGTGAAAACTGCTACCATGGGTTAAGACCCTGAGCCTAGGTCCAAGCTGGGAGTTGGCCCAAGCTGGGGAGTCAGCCCTCCCCACATCTGGCTTCTCTGCCGGAACAGCCCTTTTCGGGACACTCTGTTTCTCGGTCACCTCTTCCTCAGCGTTTCCCTGTCTCTTACATTCTGGGAGGCGATTTCAGCACTTGCCCGACCCCCTCAGAGGTGCGTGGAAGGCAGTGGATCAGGCACTTATGCAGGAACATGGGGTTTGTCGGTTGGATGAATGAATGAAAGTGGGCAAGCCGCTTCAGCCCTCCATCAGAGGCCCCAAACCTGCCCCAAATGCTGGGCGAGGGCACCTCTGGGGCCACTTCTTAAAAAACCATGAACCCTTGCTCTTACCAGAGACTAAGCTCTCCTGAGAGCAGGCTGGACGGACCCAGGTGGGGAAACCGAAGGGCATTCGCCGCCCCACCATCTTCAGCCCGCTCCCATCCCACAGCTTCAACAGTGGACCCGTCAGGAAGGGCCCTCCCAGTCGGCCACCCAGCTGAGCTCCATGACACAGAAGAACCCCAGTCACACAGGGCACATTCTGCAGCGCCCCCACCCCCCACAGGCCTGCCTCTGGGGCCCCTGGCACCTTCTCTCCAACTGGAGACAACGTCTGTTATCTCCATTCACTGGAATAGCTTCCAGGGCTTGAGGGGCCATTTTCAGAAAATTCTCACAAAAATGCAAATGTGTCACTTATGAGGACACGTGCACACCTCTCATCTCCCATCCATCAGCCCTCGCTCGTTTGCTCCCCAAGACCAGGACCCTCCTCCTCCTTTTCCCTCCAGACCAGACATCCGGTAGGTGCATAATGCACGCATTCCAGGTGTTTGACGGACTGAAGTGGCAGGAGTTTGAACTGGATACAGTCTCAAATGGAAATCATCACCTAATTCTGCAAATCTGACCCAAACAGAAGCCTCCACGGAGCACAAGGCAGAGATCATCCATTCAGCTGTATTTTACTTTCCCTCGGCTTCTTGAAAGTAAAACAGATTCTGGCAGGGGTGCACAGGCGGCGTGTGCTCAGCAGGAAGACGGAGAACGGGGGGGTCTAGGGGTCCCACCTGCACTGGGAACACCAAGGCTGCAGAGATTAGGGACTGCGGAGGCTACTTTCGTAACCGCTGAGTGTGGTTTGCACGGGGGACTGCTGGGTGCTGAGAGGCCCCCACCACTCCCATGGCCACCGGGCTCCCAGCCCCACGCTGCCCCAGGCTTCCCCGCGGTGGCCGCATCCCACCCTCTGAACAGCAGTCTGAGGTTTCTGCGGCCGCATGTTGGGACCGCTGCCCCCACTGCTCTGACTGGATGTTCTAGGACACGTTCCCTGGGGCAGGGGCGCCTCTCAGATCCCGAGCCACAGGCCAAAGCAAACCCACCGTGGTCCTCCTGTGCCTGCTAAGGGCAGGCGGAGTCACCGAGAGTCAGTAAGTCCCGCAGAATCAGTCCGCCTGAAGGACCTCGGTGCCTCCGTGAGAAGTGTGTACAGGGCTGAGCAGAGGCCATGCCCTTGGGGGTCAGAGTTTACGTCAGTCAGCTCCTCCTCACAGAACCAGGCAGACCAGCGCGAGAGGAACTGCCTGCCCCTTGTGCTCCTCAGAATCGTTTAGACCTTGACCTTCACCCCTGGGGAGGGGAGGGAAGAGCTCGACCCCCTCTGCCCAGGGCCTGGGGCAGCTACACTGGAGAGCACACAGCACGTGGTGCTGCCTTCCAGTTGGGGGTGTGAAGCTGGAGAAGAGACAGAATCTAGAAAGGGACTGCGGGAGGGGAAGCGTGTTCCTGGAGACGCCAGGGCTTCTCTTGGCACACTGAAGGCCGCCGGCCAGTCGCAGACGAAATTCCAGCTTCGAGGTCTCCCGTGTCGCCCGGCACCACACAGCTGTCCTCTGCCCCACCCCAAGCCTACCTGACCTGACAGCATCATCGCTCTTACCTTGCATTCTTCATCCAGCAGGTCTAGGATGCCCAGCTTCGCTTCTATGAGGTCAATGCAAGGCTGGTTATCATAGAAATCAATCAAGGTCCACGGGATCTGCTCCTTCATGTATTCTTCTTGCTCCAGTTTGAAGACGTGCTAGGGTAAAGAGTGGAAGGTCAAGGTTAGTGAGTGGGATGCACACCTTAACATTCATCACCCCCAGGAGGCCACCACATGAGTTCTGAGTCCTGGAGGCTGACGTGCACTTACGATGAAGGGTCTGGGTGCTGAGTCACTGTCAGGACTGCAGAAAAGAAACGCTCAGTGGCTGACACTCACTCCCATGAACCTCCTCTAGGACATCCTGACCACTGCCCACGAGGCCGCACCCCAACCAGCCACAGGAAGCCTCATGTCTGCCTGCAGCTGCTTCAGTGCCCCAGAAGCCCAGGCCCAGGAAGATGGGAGTCAAAGCCTAGAGGAGGCTGCATCACCCTTAGAACCCAGCCGCCCCATTCAGGCCTCCTCTTGAGCAGCGGGGAGCACCTTCCTAAAGCTGGGGAGCCCCCAGGAAACCCACGGAAGGTCAGGGCAGAGCCAGAGCCCGCTGACCCTGGACGGAAGAGAAGTGGCCCGGGCAGTCGTGCTCAGGAAGACCGAGGTCCCCCCACCCCGAAACCCCAGGTCCAGACGCACAGCCCACCGAGTTGAACTGCTGCTGGAGCTTCTCATTTGCGTAGTTGATACAAAACTGCTCGAAGCTGTTTACCTCGAACGTCTCGAACCTGCAGGGCGGAAAGAGGAGAGGACAAAGTCGGCGACACTTCCGGTCACTGAAGGACTCTCCGGGGCTCCGCAGGGCCGCCCGCACCCCCTGCACTCCCATCCAGCTCTGCCTCGACTCCAGCACGGAAGCCCCATGTCCTGCTCTCGTGCCAGAGGCCACCATTGCAGGTATCAGGATGACAGAGCCCTGTGACATTAGCAGAGTAAGAATGTATGTCTATTTTCATAATTAGAAAAAAGCACCAACAACGGGAAAATTTATAAAAAGCCTATACAAAAGAGAGAGTCACCCATGACTCCATCAAGTTGACCGCCAGTTACATTTTGGTAGGTTTTCTTTTACTGATTTTATGTTTTTGAACGAATTAGAATTATATGTAAAATTAGACCATTTTTGTCATTTAATTCTCCATGACAAACGTTTCTTCATGCTACTGTTCCCCCAAAGCATCCATGTTAGTATCAGCCTCATCAACCACTGTATGGATTGACCCGCAGGTGGCACAAGGCGCCCAGGTGGGGGGAGAGATGGGGTTGAAATTTAGCTGGTGACCCCCCCACAAGCCTGGGAGTGGTTGTTCCGCCCAGAGGAGGTGCCTTTTTCCAATTCACACAAAGGCTTGTCATGGGCTGGCCACGCCCCCCACACCGGTGAATTATAATTTAACCGTCTCCTATTGCAGAATATTTTGGGTTTTTTTTTCTGGTTTTCAGCTGATATCGATGCTGTGACAAATACTGTATGTGCACCTCTGATGTCACGATTCCTTCCACGAGATATTACCCGAGGAGGAGAAACATCACGTCAGACAGAGTATGGTTTCTTAAGGGACAGAAGCAAAATGACTTCCAGGAAGGTGAAGCCAATTTATGTTATCACCCCACCCCCACCTTCCAGTGTAGGAAAGTGTCTTGTTCTCCCCATACTGGTCAAGGATGTTTTCATTTTTTAAATTCATATTTATGGAGCTGACGTGCAAGATGCAGCAGACTCAAGGATGGACGCTAACGAGTTCTTGACGAACGTGCTGCAGCCGGGGACTGGCAGGGTGACTCAGACACAGAACGCTTCACACCCTGCAAAGTCCCCCGAGCTCCACTCCGCCCCTCGCTGGGAGTGTTCCTGTGCCTGGTGTCAGGGAAACTTCTCAAAGCCTGTGGTGACCTAGTACACACATGGTGCTTTTGAGTTTTAATCTTGGATCGTTAACGGAGTTCAACACTTTCCGTATGTGGGCAATGATCATCTGTGCTTTGTGATCTTGGCTGAGGTCTTTGATAGGTTTTAACTTCAAAAAATGAATGTGTTTGAACTATTTATACTTTATCAACCCTGTCATTTGCTGATCAACTCACATCTCTGCAAATGGCTGGGTCGCTGCGGAGGGGAGGAAGGCGGAGCGTGCAGGGCGGAGGCTGGGCTCAGCGATGAGACGGGCATTGCAGAGCCGGGTGGGGTCCTGCTGCTGGCCTTGTCTGCTACACCAAGGGGTTTGTTTGGATCTCACCAGGGGCAATGGGAGAATTTGAAAGATTTTTTATTTTTTATTTTCTGACCATCAGGTTTGCATCTTAGAAACCAGAAGAAGGGCGGGAGTGCACTGATTTGGGGGAAGGTGTGCAAGACAGAGGGACGCTATCACTGGAGCAATGGTCCAGGCAAGATCCAGTCAGGGCTTCGCTGAAGCTGGTGCTGCCAGGTAACGGAAAGGTTCTAAAGATTCTGAGGGAGGTGCAAATGAGGGGACTTTGAATGACCAACAGGGCATACAGGTGAGCGCTCGCTATTGCACGACTAAAGGGGTGTGGCACAGCTCAGCAGCTGGGGATGCTGCGACAGGTCAGCAGCTGCAGCCACGAAGGCGTGGGGCGGTCCTGCATGCTGAGTGATGACCTCAGGCTGAGGCAGTGGAAGGGGAGAAATCTAGGAGGAAGAGGTGCCGTTTCTCGCGCGCATAACAGGCTGAGTGAACTGGCGGCGGCGCCCCATTGCTGAGCGCCTGCGGAGCGCTGGGCCCCAGAGCTTCGTGAGCTCTCACTCACTGGGCGCCCACAGTACCAAGAGCTGGGGAGTGTTATCACTCCCATCCTCAGCTGAAGGAATAAGGTGCAGGGAGATTAAACAACATGCCCCAAATCAGAGAGCCAGTGGGCAGAAGAGCCAGTATTTGAACCCAGAGAGCCTGATTGCTGAGGCCACGTTCTCCATTTAGAGAAGAGTGAATGTTTCACTAGGAAAAGAAGGCAGTGAGGACCTGGAAGGGAGAACAAGGACCACCCCCCCGGGGAGAAGGCATTTGGGCACACGGAGAACCGGGGTACCGACGCGGGGCCTGGGGCTGGGGCACAGGCTTCATTCGGCCTGTGTCGCCCTAAACCTTCATCGCCTCTCTCATTCTTCAGCGTGGACAGCGGCATTTCCTCAGTCTTACAGAAAATGAAGTCAGCCCTTCCAAACGGACTGGCCTCCCTAATGACCACTCCCACATAAAAATGTTAGTGCCGCCCCTAGCAGGGGATGGACACGGCACTGAGAAAGTACCCTATGCAGAGGGACCAGCGAAAATAAATGCCTCAGACGCCCAGCGGGCTGGGTCGCCGCCCAGAGCACAGCGGCCTTCCCCTCCTCCGCCAAAGAATAAAACTGGGAGGTGGAGGAAGATCAAAGGAGTTGACTGCTTGCTGAAAGCCACACGAACGAATGAACCAACAGCCCTGGCTCACGCCCATGTAGGAGAAGCAAGTCTAGGTAATAAAACAGATCAAAGATGCGAAGTCCGAACCGGGGCCGCACTCCAGGGCTTGGGAGGGTGCCCTGGGCCTGTCAGCAGTTACCCAGTTTGCGCCCCTCTCAGCCCAGGTGGTGGTCCCCCCACAGACCTAGTTATGACACTTGGCACCCTACTTCCCCACTGCACCCCAAGAGAAGTCGCTCATGCCAGCCAAGCCCCGGAGGAAATTTAATGAATAAAACCTAAAGGGAAGAGAAAGGAGCCCCCTCGCAAGTGGCCAGACAGCAGCTCGCAGGCTTCTCCTGAGCTCCACAGAGGAAGGGTCTGTGTCCCACTTGTCTCCGGTTGAAGGTTTACACTGATAGCACTCCACAAAGAACATTCTCCGTAATTCGAGATGCCCTGAAATTAGCTCGTAATTCCCCGATTTCTCAGATATTATCTGGCAACAATTTCTCTGCCGCCTAGGGCCATTACTGCGATGCCGAAGGGCCGGAGACGCATGAGGGGTTTGGGTGGCTTGGAAAATGTCCGAGACAACCGACCTCAGGAAGCCACGGCGGGGACACAGGTGACTTCTCCTCTACAACGGAGTTTCATCTGCAGTAATTCCTCCCGTCAACGAAGGTGACTTTTTAAAATAAACACAGTGAATCAATTTATAATCCACATTAAACGTCATGAAGAAATGTAGTACTAGAGACAATCAGATTTCTGCTGTAAAGTCAAGGTCGACACTACTGTAGACCACAGCCTTGGGGGGGGGGTCAAAACACAGACTCAGACTTGACGCTGAGACCGGAGATCTCTGGTTGTGGTGGTTCAGTTCTCACCCCTCCCTCAATTTCCTCCTCCCTTCAAAAAGTAGTAGAAAAAAACAACCTCCTTCTCATTCCAGCCCGACTGCTGGGTGTGGCGAGGGTCACCAACGCCTCTACAAATGGGGCAGTGTTTGCTGGAAAGTGAAACTGCAATAAAAACTAAGTAGACCAGCTACTCTGAGTTAATTATTAACCTCCTCGAACCTCTCACTCCGGGGTGGGTGGGGGGAGCACCGAGATGCTTTGAAGTTCGGAGAAACAGCCCTTCCTGCGGAGCACAGGTCAGAGAAACAGGAGTCTCTCAGCTCAGCCGCATCTTCCTGTTTCACCAAGACCACCCTCGACCACCCCGCAGAAGGGCGGGTGGGAACACAGACACAGCAAGATTCCACGTACAGGAGGTACCGAGTCCGCTTACGCGATGCACCTCAAGGAGCAAGCTCACGGACACAGGAAACCGAGTGGCAGTTTCCAGGAAACCGAGCGGCAGTTTCCAGGGCCGGCAGGAGGGACAGTTGGGGGAGGGGGGCAGTTCATAGCTCAGGGGTCCGAGAGTGACAACGTGATTGGATGTCACCCTGCAGGCCTGTGCACTCACAGATGGCTAACGTGGTGGGTTTTATGTTATGGTTTTGTTTAGCCAAGTTTAAAAAATTATCTTAAAAACACATCATTAAAAAGCACTCAAGAGAGCTGGATTCTAATTTTAAAGTTAAGAAACACGGTAAGAGACACAGAAAGTAACCCGAGGGCTGAGAGGAATATAAAACCCCAGCAAATCCCATTCCCTGCTCCTGGGGCCCAAACACCCCACCCTCCCTCGGTACTGTCCCCCCCCCCCCCCACACACACACACGCACACCATTCCTCAGCACTGGGCATGAATCCATGCCCCTGCCTTGCTCCAAGTCTCCTAGGCCAACTGTCCTCACCAAGACCAGGCTGGTCATCGCCAAAGTTCTCATCACATGTTGAAGGCCTGAGTCAAAGACAAATAAATGCGTGCTTTTTTCCCAAGTAGAAGCCATTTATTTCTTGTTGCCTCGAGGAACGGACAGCAATAAAGGATTAGGGCTGCAATTAATCAAGCCTGCAGAGGCAAGTGCCGGTAATGCAACGTGAAAAGGAAACCCCAGCCAAAGACGCCTGGCTTCCTCCTATCAATCTCCATCCCCTGCCCAGGAAGAAATACCCTTAGACAGCTTCCCAGATCCTTAGTTAAGGAAAGGACCTTGGACTGGGTTGGCTAAATTGCTCTGGGTGTTGCTTGCTTTGCACTTTTTAGGAGCTGGGGCAGGGGAGCAAGCTGTAGGGAAACCACCCTTCTACTGGGGCACTGGGAAGCTGGAAATAGATGTTCGGGAGAGCCACAGGGAAGGGACTGTGGCAAGGGACTCATCAGAGGTGTGGTGGAGGCAGCTGTGGCCCATGCGGCACATGCAGGTGCTCAGAACCAGCCTGCTGTCTGCACTAACTACCAGTCAGAACAGCATAACGGGGCTCCGTGAGTCACGATGCTGGCTCGTGCAGTGTCTGCTACGTATACAAAGTGAGTGTTTATTCACTTTGGCTGCTGACTGTACAGTAACATCTTGAACATTTACAGAAAAACCTGCAGTGGCTCATCTATACTACAAAACTCTTTTCCATTGTCTCTAGAAGGAGCTTGACTGGAGAGCCAGTAATGCCATGAATGGGGCTGCAGATCACCTGGCGGCATTACCCCAGTGGAAGTAATTAGCACCTACTTGTGGGCTAGGGGGCAGCAACTCCACTCTTTATTTGCTAGCTATGCACATTTGTAATCCAAGGGGAGAGGGGGAGAGAGAGAGAGAGAGAGAGAAAGAGAGAGAGAGAGAGAGACTCATTCCTGCCCTCTTAATGAACAGAGTTTATTGCATTCCAAAACACATCCCTGCCATCCTTCCCAATCTCTCCAGCTTCCACATGCCACTCCTCTGCTCACAAGTGACAGGGGGGTGTAAGAAGGTCAAAGGCAGGAGGTCATCCCAAGGGCATGTCTATGTGCACTGAGTATCCCTATCATGGGGCTGAGATACAGCAAGTGAGACAATGGACAGATGGCCTCCTCCCTCTCCAGTATAGGGTAGTCAGTGATTTGTGTAGAAAACTCAGAAAAAAAAATATGGAGTTTTCTGATGCCACGGAGGATGACAGTCTCCTTAGAGAGAATCACGTCCCACAGTTACAGCATAAATCAAACCTGAAGACAAAATTAGTGTGAAATGGGCAGAAGGTCGGTTAGAGAGGGCAAGAGAGGAGTGTCACATGTGATGCCCGCTTCCGGATAACTGACGGATGACCACATTGAAAAAAAAAAATTCCATGGCTTTCCGGAATGTGTCCAAAGTCCAAAGGAAACAGGGCAGAGAGAGACCGTGATTGGAAAAGGGACATGACAAGAAGTAGCTCAACACCAGTCATCCCAGATAACCACCAACTTGTCCCAGATTAAGAAACGATGTCCCTGCCCTCGTGGATCAGAAACAGTAACTTCCAGATTCAAGTCGCCTGCTCGTTCATTACATTACATTCTCTTTGACCAGAAGAGAGAGCCGATGCCGAGGCCGGTGCAAACTGATACAACGTTTCTCAGCAGACCAGAGCCTTGAGGAGCTCACACACGCACCTCCAGGGGGTGTCTGTGAGTGCTTTTCTGGCCACAGAGGGCCCGGGAACGTGGCCAGCTTGTTAACGCTGAGCCCACCTGCCTTGAACTTGCTGTCCCGAACTCTGCCCACAGGGTGTGAACGTGGCGCTCCCCTGAGCATACCAGTCATCTTGCAAGACATTTCTCTCTCCAGGAGAGCGAATCACTTTTTAAATATGACTTCTTTATGGCGTGGTTTGGAAAAGAAAATTAGCATCTGAGGAAGAACAGGGATTTAAAAGAAAGCACATCATGTCTGGCAGGAAGCCCGAAGGGTACGGGAGTCCCCAGGAGGGCTTGTCGGTGACCCCGTGCTGCCCGCTCTCAAGACGGGCCCCTGCTCTCGCGGGAAGGCTGCCAGACGCTCCCGAAGGAACCCACGGCCACCCTGAGACGAGGAGACGCACCAGTCAGGAGTCGGCCCCAGAAACAGGAGTGGGGATCCTCAGGCTGCCCACCCACGCACGGACCGTCCACCTGTGAAACCATAGGCAAGCAAGCCTTCCCTGCATCTGTTTCTCCCCTCTGGGCAGTCTCGGGCTTTGGAGAAAATGAACTCAATTACAAAATTAAATGGCAAATACCAGCACAAAATCCCAGCTTACATGAGATGAACCAGACTCAGCAGCACGAGAAGCTGAGGCCCCTCAACAGTGAGCAGAGCCTTTTCCTGGGGATCCCCGGGAAGGGGGGGAAGCCATGTTTTCAGAATCCAGGCACTGCCGAGACAGTACATAACTAGAACAGAACTGACGTGTGAGGTTTTACTTCTCAGTGGCACTGAAGTCAAAATACTTTTTCATGCTAGTAGCGAGTCTGCATGTGAATCTTCCCACACTGGACGCTCAGCAGAATTAGATTCTTGCTCGGGCAGATGAAGGTAACCGGGTCAGACGCTGCAGCCGAGTTCCTCGGGGTCTTACTCCGGAAGGTCACACTAAAGGTCAGTCCTTTGGGAAAGCCGATGACCTGCGAATGCTCGTGGCACAGGGAACAATGCCGAATGAATCACGGACAGCGGGCCGCACGCTGCCAGGCGCACGGGTGGTGCTGTGCTGTCCCAGAGCAACTAGGAGTGCTGAGCACAAACTCAGGCACCCGACTGGCCAGCAGGAGCGGTGGCTGCCCACGGTCACTCAGCCAGGAGCCCGAAGCTCCCGGGAAGGACGCGCTCTCCTGCTTCCCCCCCTGGGTGACTCCACCCAGGAGGTTTCCTTTCACACTTCACTTCTTCCTTCTGTCTTGACTGCGCTCCTGTTGCTACAGGCGACTGCCCCACCCCCTACAGGCTGCCCCTGCTACTAAAAGACCCAGTTCCAAGCTCACCTCCCACACAAGGCGTTCCCTGACTGTGCCAACAAACCGGCTCTCTGTCTGCTGCCTTAAAACTGAGCGTCCCATTGGCCCCGCTGTAATTTCTCCTGGTGCCCTCGTGTGACTTAACTCTTCAGCGTGTTCTGGAGGCCTCTGTAACGCCAGAAATCGAGTTTCCTTCTTCTGCCGTTACCTCCACAGCACGCTGTGTGGCTCAGCTTGAAACCCAATGATGGACAACAGCAGAGGTGGCGTGAGGGCGTGCTGTGGCGGGAAGCGGCCACTGTTGGGGGAGGCTCCCTCACTGCAGCCTCTACATGAGGGCGTCCCAGCTCCCAGCCCCCTGAGCCGCCGTTTCCCCCAGAACATCGCTGTGCTTGCTGCTCTGCCCTGCGAGGCGTCCGAGTTTCTCCTTTAGGGCAGGGGCCACGATTTCTGTGACACGAAGATCTGGGAGGACTTAATCTACATCAGCTAAAAAAGTCTGGCAGGGCACCGATCGTAAATGCAGTGCAAGGGAGGGTGCGACCCAGCACCTCACGTCAGACGGTTCCGCAGGGATCTGGAAAGAACCTCAGAGAGCCTGTAGCTCAGAACCTCGGTCTGCGCCACAGCAGCGGAAGCCTGGAAAGGGGCTGCACTCTGCAGACTCGCTCAGCGGGCTGGTGCGCCGGCCTCTGATGCCTGGCCACGTAAGGTCTGCCTGGGCCACGCTGCCTCTCCCTGCAAAACAGGCTGAGATGAGGAGCCACGGTCCTTTCCTTCAGGTGAGGACTCCAAAAACACGAGAAGCCTCAGGAATGAAGACACGGCACAGAGCTGGGTGAGATTATGGAGCTAAAATAATCACCTTGACTGGAGGCTTAGTGAGTGAAGTCAACAGTAGATTCAACTATGACAGATACAAAACCTGAATTTAAGTTCACAGTAAATTCCACTCTGATGCTGGGCAAGACATCTCCCGCTCTGGGCCCGTTTCCCAGCTGCACAGACAGACGTCTCCAGGGTTTCTCAACGGGGAGCTACTGGTGTCTGCAAGGGTCCACTCTTCCTCGGGACTGGCCTCCATACTGTGGGACACCTCCCACTGCAGGCCTCAGGCCACCAGGTGCCTGTAGTGACTCCAGGCACCGTGACAACCAAAAATGCCATCCCACATCCTCCACTCCCGAGTGAGACCTGCCCAGGAGGCCTCCCGGGCCCCCGCTGGCTCTCAAACGCCGGCAGGAAGACACCGAGGGTCCCCAGGAGGGGCGGGGGTGAGGGTGCAGGCCTACCCACCCGTAGATGTCCAGGACCCCGATGAAGGAGTGCTGCTTGAGGGGGGTGTGCAGCGCCTTGTTGACGTGCTCCACGATCCAGCCGAACAGCTGCGCGTAGATGTGCTTGGCCAGGGCGTTGCGAGCATTGGCCACCTGCTGCAGCGACATGGTCTTGACGTAGGTCTCCGAGGCGGTGACCAGCTTGCGATGGCACAGCCAGTGCTCCATCTGGCTGTGCTCCACCCCCAGCAGTCGGCAGAAGTTGCTGAGGTGCTCATCCTGAGGCTGGAAGAGACACGGGGGATGGCTCAGGAGGTGTGTGCGGCACAAGCCCACCAGCGTGCCCTCTGCCCTCTGCCCTCCTGCCCGGGGACGGAACGGGCCCCAGCACTGCAGAGCCCCACCTCATCGCCAGCCGCTGCTCCGGAGTCTCGCTGACACTCACACCGCTAAGTGGGGATGACAATTAGGGCCCCGAGAGTGTGGTTCAAGTGGATGATAGTGCGCCTGCTACTCACCAAAGTACCAGGGCTTTAACACACAAAAACGTGCTCCACTTATCCCAGCCCCTCCTCCATGGCCAGCTGGTTGCAGAGGCACCCATAGGAGCCGCATGAGAATTGATAGCTCAGGCACAGATAAACTGTTAAGATTAAGGAGCTGGAGGGAAGGCAGCAGAGTCCCAGTGAATGCGGTTTCCATCTGCAGAACTCCACATGCAGTGCATAACCCAGAGCCCAGAAAGAAGTGCTGTCGATTGTAACTTTGACGAGCACCTGGCCTGACAGCCGTGTGCGCAGAACTGAGCCCTGGGCTGACCGTGCACAGACACGTGCGATCCTGAGCTTGCAAGCAGATTTTCTTTCATCTTAGCCTCAGTGACACTACAGAGCATGTAATTGAACTTTATGTTCTCAAAGCACTTGACGCTTAGGGGAACAGGTGAATCCAGGTGGAAGGCTGGGACCAATGGCAAAAACATGGAACAAATTTTGACCTGAGAAAATCACTTGGAACACTAACTGAGAACATCACAGGCTGAGAGCTGAAAAATACAACAAGCTAGGATTCCTCCGGCTTAAGGCCCCTCTTGTTCCGGGTGAGAAGCCCAGTCCTAGAGCAGGGCAGTGTCTCACCCAGGTGCCCAGGGCCCCGCTACCCAGTGAACACAGCCTCCTCGGCCAGCTAGCTGCCTTTCATCTTGACCCTCCTTTACCCCGGGTACCAATCACGCTTCCTGGCCTTTGAGCCACTGAGAACCAGATCACCCACAGGGACTTGTCTGCTTTCAAGCAATGGGTCTATCTCTTGGGCACCCAGGGCACCTCACAGAAAACCTGCTTTTCCTACGAGGTTTCTCTCACCCATTTTTCACCCCCTCATCTAAATCCACGCAGGATAACCCAGCCATGAGCCTGCTGGCGAGCTCATTAACTCTGGGGCTGAAAGGGAGTCCTTTGGAACATGACTGCTGCCTCCTGATGGCCCCAATTGCTGGGGGGACTCATTTCCTGATGAGGCTGCATGGGAGGATTTAAATGAGGGCTTGTTCAATGAAAATGAGCAGATATCTGTACCATTACCTCTTCTATATACAGGCTATGTGTGTATGTGTGTGTATTTCTCCTATAGATACTTAAAATCTACCCCAAACAAACACAGTTACAAAGTAACACAATGCCTGAGTAGGAAAGAACCTCCAGCAACCATTAAGGCCAGTGTTTTTACGAAGTGTGGTGTGTGGAGCAACAGTTACAGAGCAGGGCGACTGGCTCTACTTAACAAGAGGGGCAGGGCGGGGCCTCCAGTCAAACGGGACTGCACGCACTGGCTCATCATGGCAGCCCATCAGCATCACGACGCAGGTACTTTACGGAGCACTTCCTGAACTTAACGGACCAAAGCACCCTTCTTTCCCTAAGAGGCCTAGGATTTGTGTTCTAGGAAGACACCTTGGGAACTGCCATGCTAGCCCAACCCCCCACCTTCTCAGCAGAGAAGGAGGTGAAGTGCGCTCCCCGACTGTGGCCCAGAGCCCCTCACCCAGCCCACGGGAATCAGCATGGGCTGGGTGGGTGTGGAGAGGTGGGGTTGTGGGGGCCAGGTCTCCTAACAGGCCTCTCCCCCACTGCAGGGACCCCCCAGCTGCTCACCCCCTCCCCCAAACAGAGCCATATGCAGCAAGGTGAAACACCTGGGGACTGCTTGGCAGGCAGCAGGTTCAGAGGGGGCAGGTGTCTCTGACTTGTTCCTCTGACCCATTTCCAAGAAATTCTTAATTGCCAGGCACAGCACTGCAGCTGGATTCCCTGACAGGTCAACGACCCGCTCCCAGCAGCCACAAGTGCCCGCACCTGCCCGCAGGCTCCCTGCCCTCCCTGGCTCCTCCCACGTGGACACAGTGGAGAAAGGGTCTGATCATCTTCCCGGGAAAGGCGCCCCTCCACTGCAGTGAGCTGTGGTGTACCCCTCTGTTACCCCCTTCTGACTGTTGATTAAAAGTGCTAATTGAAACTGATTCGACATCATGCAATTTACATTTAAGCTTAATTAAATGATGCCAAATCCATTATAAATAGCCAGCGTCAGAGGTAGCAGATTAGGTTTGTGGGGCCCATGGGGCCCAATTCAAGAAACAAATCGCCTCTGGTGTCCAAGTAATCGCACGCTTTTGCATCTCCAAGGCAACTTGGGCAGTCGTGGGACACATTTTCATGCCTTAATTGAAAATAAACTCGAGCAAGCAGAAGGCACACGGCGTATGGACAGGCGGCAGCTCCAGTACGGGGCCCACCCTATGTCCCGAGGAATAAACCAAAACGCGATGGAGAGGGGGAGTTTCACTGGCAACCAGTTAGTGAAGCATTGCTCGGGCACACCCCGTGCACCCCACGCCGTGCTAGCGTGGGGGCGCGGGGCAGAGGAGGGCAGCCCCAGGCCCAGGGACTGGCAGTCCGTGGGGGCAGCCAGGCTGGCCGTGGTGTGGGGGAGAGGACACTGGCTGGCTCTGGACCGGCTTCGCCATCAGTGGCCATGGGACCTTAGAGATGTCTCCTCTCTCTGGGCCTTGGTTTTTCCCACCCTGTGCATTGAGAAGGGTGCTCCTAGGGCCCACTCTGGCTCTAACCACAGTGATGACAGCAGTTAAGAACTGGATCGTGGGAGCCCTGCGCCCAGGCAGGTAACCTCGCCCCCGCTCTGCAGGTGAGGAAACAGACCCGAAAAGGTTCAGAACTATCAGTAAGTGGCAGAGCCAGGATTTGAACACTGGCAGTCCTGACTCAGTTCTCACTCTCAATCAGTTCTCTACACAGCCGCCAGCCACGGAACCATCTGGGACTAGCCTGGACCAGGCACCCGTGCTCAAAATCTTCCACTTGCTCCGAGCTCGGAGGGAAAGGCCATCTGCATCACGTGGTACCCAAACCTCTGTCTGTTCTGCCTCCCTCCTCCCCCACCTTCAGCACCACCTGTGTCGTGATAAGTGGGCATAAAACAGGCCTGTACTGAACTGTCGCACCACTCATTCGTGGTCGGGACATCAGTGCTGCCTCGCATGACACAGGGAATCACAGGTGAGCACCCACAGCTGCTGTCTGCTCTGCTTGGTGCCCCCTCTGCCCTCCGCTCACTCAGGCATCTTTGGTCACCGGGAAAAAACAGTCATTGCGAGCATTCACCAGGCACTTCGCAGTCTGCAGCACTTTCACACGCGGTCTCAAGGCTCTGCCTCACGCTGTCAGGATCTTGGCACGTGTTGCCAGCTGTCTCATCTCCCCAGTTAGACTATAAGCTCCTTGGGGATGGTCACCAAGTACGGTGTCCAGCCCTCCTCCACAGCCCTCCAGTGTGGCCCTCAGTCGGGAGCCCCAAGGACTCATGGGCTGATGACACTTGGTAGAATTCCATGGGCCTCAGGGTGCTTGGCAAATCCACCCATCAAAAATAATTTATTGCCCTGACCGGGTAGCTCAGTTGGTTAGATCATTGTCCCGATACACCAAGGTTGTGGGTTTGATCTCCAGTCAGGGCACATGTAAGAATCAACCAACAAATGCATAAATAAGTGGAACAACAAATCAGTGTCTCTCTCTCTAATATCAATAAATAAAAATAAATTTATTTAATAGTTACTAAATTCCCTGCCCTCCGTGATAGAAATTTGACGGGAGCTGATCTGAAAAGGATTTGTTCTTAAAAGAAGTCATCAGCAAGGGAACAGCACCCGTTACTGGTAAGAACGAAGAACCCATGGGTGCCCTCTGAGTGCGCAGACAGAGTCCCGCTGCGTGGCCAGGAGCAGCAGAGACGAGGGTGCGTTTGGTCCCCGGCGCTGGAGTGCGACTCACCGACACGCTGCAGGAGTCGCCATCACGCTCCGCCTGGATCTCCACGTTCCCAAGGTGCAGGATGGAAGCAATTATCTTAAAAATGCTTATCTGATGGGACTCTCTCACTCCTGGGGAGAAAAGAAAAGAACCAATGACACTCGACATCCATGCAGGATGGAAAGGACATTTTACCCATTTTGTCGGGACTTAAAACAGAAATACGGTCTGATTTTCCTTTCTGGGCCAGTGATGCCTGAAGTGATGCCAGCTCCTCACCAAGTGATCACCACTCACAGTGACAGCCCCGAGGGCCAAGGGGCTCCCCAGGCGACAGGGAAGCATCCTCACTTCGATCGTCCTCATCAAACCAGCTGGGTCACAGCACCAATTTAATTTCCAGGAGCAGAGGAGAGGCGCTATCATGCGGG
Organism: Trachops cirrhosus; assembly: GCA_028533065.1. Classification (NCBI taxonomy): domain Eukaryota; kingdom Metazoa; phylum Chordata; class Mammalia; order Chiroptera; family Phyllostomidae; genus Trachops; species Trachops cirrhosus. Next base: position 15,230,577 of record CM052547.1, on the reverse strand, counting down.
CTCATTCAGACTTGAGATTTCAACTGAACACTTTATGGATGCTCTCACCAGTTTGATAAGAATGGCCATTTGTCTGTGGTCATTTTTCTCCCAACATGACACCCTGCACACATCTGTGACGCATGTCCAAAGGGCCAGCGGGGGGCGAGGAGCAGCGCTCTCGAGGAGCGCCGGCAAGGTGGGGCTGGGTGTCCAGTGGGCGGCTGTGCCTGGGGACTGTGCGCTCTGTCGTCAGGACAGGCGTGCCCGCCACCTACCTCGGGGCCACCGTGGCAGCAACCACCCACCATCCACTTTATTTATGTGACTAAGTCACCAAAGACATGGTCTCTTATCATTCATACTCGGCTTTAAGGCATTATCGTTTCTTTTTCAATAGCAAAATCTTTCAGGCGTAAAAAAAATTACAGAATAATATAATGAACGCCAGTCAACCTACCACTCAGTTTAGGAGATAGTACAATTGTTCCACCACATTCCTCCCCCGATGTAGCTACTTAATTTTAAGGCAATAATTTATCAGGCTGTAAAAATGTCAGCAACACCTGTATTAATGGGCATAAAACTGTACCATGCTAGGATTAAAAACTTTACTCAGATGACCCACAAACCGGAGCAACTCGCAAATTCTTATTTTTAGGAAAAGTCAACAAAGCCCTGAGCCTGAAGCATTGGAGCCGGAGAGCCAGGATGGAAGAAGGGGGCAAGAAGCGATTCGCCAGGGACGAGCCGGCTTCTGCAGCGGCTGGTGAAGGTGGACGGCCCAGCCGCACGAGGCTCTGCTTTTCTCCTCGCCACGGCATCAAACCTCCCGGCCCCTGCCTGCTTCCCAAGCTCCTTACCAAGGAGCGTGAAGGCTTGCCGCATCTTCTCAAAGTCCTCAGCATCATCCACACCCTCGATGGACGTGTCTCCGCCCTGGGACGTATAGAAGAAGTCCTCGGCGCAGGCTGTGGAAGGAAGGGGATGGGGCGTCAGGCATTGGAGGGGAGCTTCACCCCCAGTTTACCTGCAGATGGTGACTCTCGAGCAGTTCTGCCCCCTCGGCAAGCTACCCCAGGCTGGACTGAGTTCCCAGATGAAGCGGAGCCCTTTCAGAAACTGCCTTCGTCGGCACGCAGGAGAGAAAACTAAGTAACAAAAGCTGGAAAAGGAGGCTCCACTGTCAGAATGAGCTTGCTGTGTTTGTGTAAAGCTGTTCTGTGAAAACCACGTGCACGTAAAAGATAAAAGTCACGGAGAGTTCACTGTGAAGTAGGGGTCATCATGGACTTGTTTTTGAGGAGGCTCTAATACAGGCAAGTGAGACGCGCAGCCACCCGGGGATCACAGACGCTGTCACCTTTGGTCTCAGTGCGACAAGCTCATCTGACAAATGAGGGCCAGTGAGGTGCCCAAGGAGATGTGGCTTTGGCTCCCTGCGTGTTTCAGCGAGTCGGGGCACCCCTGGTTACGCAGCCCTGTGAACAAGGTTGAGACCCTCGTGTTTGTTCTCACCCCCCTCAGTCAGGCCTCTGGGGACACCCTGGGGACAGCTGGTGCGCTGGGGCCCAGGCTCGGTGCCAGAATTCAGAGCCAACCTCAGCAGAGGGAGAAAACGTGACCAGCTCCGGGTAGTATTCACACCGTGGGGCTGGGAAGTTGGCATTTAAGGCAACAAACACACATAACCGAAATCACCCCTGAAAACCACTTGAATTTTCCCCCGAACGTGTGGCAGCTTTGTGTGGTACAACGCTGCCCCATACTTCGTGGCCCTAAGGGTAAAATGTTTGACCTTGATGAGAGGTCACAATCTAGCACTGGCCAGTTTTCCTGCTCCTCCTCCTCCAGCTCGTCTTCTCCCCCAGACCTGGGCACATGCAGCCGGACACACGCCAGCCAAGCGTGCGCAGACGCGGTGGCACGGCAGGGCCTGGGCAGGCCTTCTTGGACACCCCAAGTTTCCAACTGGACCCCTAGGAACTTCCCGAGTCTCCTTCCTTCCTCCGTTCTGACGGTCACTGCCCTCTCCGGCGTCTGGGCCTCTTGCGAAAGACTGAACCATTCTCCCTGTTTCTGCTCTGTTCCCTTCCAACAGCTGGTACCTCCGACCCCATGGCTCTCCTATTTGCAGCCCCCGAGCGACCCTCTCCTAGCCACGGCCCTCAAGGCAAAGGTCAAACGCCCTAAAAGAGTCCCCTGGACCTTTCTTCATAGAGTGGCTTCCTCTTGCCACGCCACACACATCGCTTGTCCTTCCCCATCTCTCAGTCCCAGATGTACCAGCTTCCTTAAGGCCATTCCTCAGCTCTACCCCCACTGGCGCCTTAAAGGGCCCTGCTCACCTCACCGCCTGGTCTCTCCCCATTTCTCACCTTGCACCCTGCTCCAAGCCATGCTGCACTTCATCAGTGCCTCCGCCAGTCAAGGGCGCATGGCCAGGCCCAGCAAGGAAGCGCCCAACTCCATCCCAAACTCGCCTCACCCAGCCTGAGCTCTACACATCAGCAACCCCTCTGCCCACAGGAAGGAAAAGCTGAATGCCACTGTGTGAAGGAAGGAAGGCTTCCTGGAGGAGTGCCCCAGTCTGATGACTGGTGGTACTTGAGCTGTGAGCGGAAGGACTTCATGCCTGACCTCGCGCCCAGACACAGCCACAGTGAGTTTGGGTGAAGGAAGCTACTTCCGGTCTTCGTGGAGCTTTCATATTTAGCTTTTTCATACCAAATCCCCTGGGAGCCCTGGCATACAGTAACAGTGTCAAAGGCTTAATAAAAGCACCCTTCTCATTCCCCTTTACACCCACCTTTCAAAACATTTGTTGATTTTTTACGGGGCATATGTGGGAAAAACTGGAGATTATTTACCACTGGTCTTCTGGCCTGCAAACTGAAGAACCTATAGCAGGCTGTAAGCGGCTGCCCAGGCTCAGCCAGGGTTTGGCAAGACTGGGAGCCCGTTACCAGATCACCTATCGAGGAAATGATTCTTCACCTATGAGATCCCATGGCTTAGCCACAAACTCGACCTAACTCATTATCAAAAGTAGCGCCTGAACCCAGCAGGAAGTTATCCCAGAGGAGAACACTAGACCTCTGTCCTGGAGGGAAGGAGGCATTTGCAGCATCTGTCCAAGACCCTCTGCTGTAACAGCCAGAGCCCTCCTGAGTCAGACACACCACCCCACCGTCCCTGCTTCCAGTTCCCAAACTTGGGCCCCACTGGGTCCCTTCCCCAGCTGAGGTCCTTCATTGTAGGGGCCTCGGGCTCAGTCGCAGCATTCTCTACCCAATGATCCGAATCTAATCACAACCACCCGCCCTTCCACCTGCCTTAAGAGGTTTGCAGTTCCTTTGTTAGCATCACTCTCTAGGCCCTCTTCATAAGACAGATGTCTCAGAGACACTCCCCCGTCTGCTGAGCCTGCCTGGGTCTCAGCTCTCCACCAGGCCCAGGATGCTGTCACTGGACACCCCACCCCCCCGCCCAGAACGACTTCTCATGTCCTCCAGGTTGGGCCTCTCTGTACTGCAAATTTCCAGGGAGGAAAATGCTGCAACATCCCCTATGAACTGGCTCAATAGGCAGACACTGGATCAGGCCGAGTACAGACCACAGAGGGGGCATGAACCAGTGATTAGAGCAGTGGACCACCAGGGCCACGGTCAAGGGCTTGCACTTCACCTGGCAGGGAGGGTGGCTACGCTCCAGCCTGTGCAAGGCGAGAGAGACAGTTCATAAAACTGCATCGACACAGTAATGGAATGAAAAAGAAGAAAGAATTTGTTCCTTATTACCCAGAGGCTGTAGTCAAGCGACTACGGGCCCATTACACCTGCTTTATTCACACTGTAACAAAGTATTCATTGGGCCGCGTTCTAAAAAGAAAGAACAACTCGTCTGTGGCCATGTGAATGCGACAGACCACCGCCAACAGGGCGGAGGGGAGCAGCGATGGCTGCATGCAAGTCTGTCCCCCCACTCAAAGGCACAAGACTCCTGCTGGGCGGGGGGCTTCTCGCAAGACTTTTCTCTCTGCATCTGAACAGCATGTTTTAGGTGAAGACAAGGGGCCGAGGCAGTCTAACCGGTCACCAGAGGCTGCTGACTAGTCTCATTCATTTGACATTTCCAGCTACTCAACCAGTGTTATGAGTGAAGCTAAATGTCAAGCTTCGGGGCTCACAGCCCATCCGCACCCCAAGAGACGGAGACAAGAGCTTATCAAAGGTCTTCGCTTGGCTCCCAGATGCTCTCGGGGGGCACACGCAGGTAAAGGAGTGCGAGAGATTGATTGAACTGGGCCGTGTCCAACTGACCCAGCCAGGAGCCCAGGGAGTCTGCATATTGCAGAGACTCCGGGTAAGGAAGAGCCATTTTCACCTTAGTATACTAATGTGAGTGCAAAAAAACTTAGGAGCATTTCTTCCCTTTTACCTGAAAGCCACATTATTTGGGGAAAAAGGGTCCAAATACAGCCCAGTGGATCTTGCCAGTATTTGTTCATTTTCTGTAACAACTGGCCTTACAAAGTTTTCATCTCCTGCAGGTTAGTCCTGGAAAGCCCAGCTGCGTCTGTGTCCCCTCTCTGGGAGAGGGGAGGGTGGCAGCGGCCAATAATGTGGCCTGCCTTCCCAGTCACTTGTGACCATAAGCCAACGTGACAGTCTCAAGGTCCCTGCTCCCCAAACAAAGCTCATAACAGTCACTCCTGCACCCAAGGACTTTATGATTTTACTTGCAAACACCGAACAACCAGAGTCCAAGGCACAACCAACATAATACATGTCCTCCAGGGCTTCCTCCTGGGTCTATTTGAATGATTACTTCCCCCGAGAACCTTCTGACCTGCGTCAGCTAAGGCTTCCCTCAGCATCTGCTGACCACTCTGCACTGGAACCACTGTGAGCTGAGTGAGGACTGCCAGGCACCCTGGTGCCTCACACTGCCTGTGTGGGGGCTGAAGGGACCCATGCTAAGGTGTACGGCACAGGCACCCGAGGCAAGCAAGGCGGGCAGTGCAGAGGGCAGGCCGAGGGTTGAATCGGTGATCAGGCCCCACCCAAAGGACTGTCTGTGTATCTGATGGGATCAGCCGGGCCCATGCATCCCCCTGCCCAGTGCTCCAGGGCCGGTGTGCAGGAGAACCCTGAGGACAGCTGCCCAGTAGCGCTGAGCAGCAGCCCCTCTCTTACCTTCCCGCCGGTGAGGCCCAGGCTTTGTCGATGTGACCCTCCTTTATCCCGAGTTTATCCTCTCGCTCCCTCCCGTCTCTTTCTTTGTCTCACTCCTTAATTTTATCACTTAACACGGGTTAGTCACAATAAGTGATGGCATTAATTAAACCTCTAGATTCTCATGGTGGGGACACATTTCTTACGATGTGAAAAGTGGAAACATTTTTTTGTGATTAGATAAAAATTAAATTTTTAAAAAGTGGAAACATTTTTCAAAACAATAATACTTAGAAATTCTTTGCTCTGCAAACACTGTTCCACCCCTTCCCTCTTATCCTCACCGTTTTCTGTGGCAGAAAGCCTGGGTGCAATTAATGCTTTTATACTGACTGGGTGATGAAGCTCTGGGTAAAGGGGCCTAGGGGATGTGCCCCCATGACAGCGGGCTTTCAGCAGAGCCCCCAGGTATACCTGCCACTGACTGCAGCCCACCCAGAGGACGGGCACCCCTTGGCTTACTTAGTGCGAGCTCCTTAAACTCCGGAAGACTGGCCGCAGCGCAGAGCTGGTAGAAGATGTGGTAGTTCCTCTCATCATCTGCCTGAAGGAGAACAGAGTTAAGCAGCTGTAGGGTAGTCACCCCCAGCATCAGCCCCTTCCTCATTCTAATCCCAGGGTGCTCGGGCTGACAGGGGTCACGACTGTCCCTCCACACTGTGCCCCCTTCAATTCCCACCTCTCGAACTTCCATTCACTATCATGGGGCCTTCCTTCCAACCTGAGGATTTTCACCTTGTGTTTGTTTTTTTGTTGTTGTTGTTCAAGATTTTATTTATTTATTTTTAGAGAGAGAAGGAAAGGAGAAAGAAAGGCAGAGAAACGTCAATGTGATTGCCTCTCTTGCACCCCCTACTGGGGACCTGGCCCACAACCCAGGCACGTGCCCTGACTGGGAATCAAACTGGTGACCATTTGGTTTTCAGGCCTGTGCTCACCCACTGAGCCACACCAGCCAGGGCAGGATTTTCACCTCTGAAATGAAAACATGTATTTTCCTTTTCCTCCTATGAAGAACATCATTGCTATTCCCCAAATGGTGGGTCCATCCATCAGCGTACAGCTATGGGCAGCTGTGCTGCAGGCTGCCTGGGCACAGACTATAATTCCCCTGCGGTGGGCTTCCCATCCCCTCGGGGAGGCTTGGAACCAAGGAAACGCTAGGTTCCGGCCCACCATCAGGCTGGGCAGTCAGGAAAGGTCCATGGCTGAGAGAGGCCTTAGAGTGGACACCGGGCCAGACCTGCCTTCCCCTAGCAGTGGTGGTGGTGGTGGTGGGGGCTTCAGGAGGCCTGATCACAGGAGCAAGGAAGAGGAAGGCTGCTGGGATGTTCAGAGCTGTGGCCAGCACCCCGGCCAGCACCCCAACCCACAGCCAGTACAGCAGGCTGTCTGCTTTGCTGCAGAGAAGTAAAGGGTGTGGGGTTGTCAGATCAAACCTGGGATGGGGAGAAAAAGCCTAGGCAATACAAGGAAAATAAAAACAATGAAGCCGGTGCAGAGACGCTTTAAATCCATTGCTAAGGACTGGCATGGGGTCAGGTGCCACTGAGGAGCACAGGGCTATGGCTGTTTTTGATGTCCCCTCTGACGGCAGCTGAGATGTCAGGGCCTGGACACCATCTGACCTGGGGAAGAGTGTGCAGCTGGCTCACACCGGGGCACACACCGTGTCTTGGTTCAGTGATGGGACTTTGAAAGGGGGCTGGGGGAGGGCTGCTCTCATGCGGTGAGCTGCACTGACCACCATGGAAGGCCAGGGTGGAGGAGGGAGAGGCCACCGAGAGGCTGAAGGGCAGTGGGGAGGAAGGGAATAGAAGGTGAGCTCAGAGAGATGAAGAACCGAGGCTGGTGAGAAGCGGGACACCCACTAATTTGGAAAGGAAAGCAGGTAGCTTCCCCCCTTTCCACAGCGTGCCCGTAAGCAGGTGGCTGGGGAATGCTGAGACCCAGAGGCACTGTACGCCATCGCCCTGCTCATGACTCTGACACCACGAGGAGCGGCTGACGGGGTCCTCGCTGTGTCTTCGGCGTCTAGCAAAAGTGAGCACGTAATAGAGGCTTGTTGATTGAGTCTAAAAGCAATACTCACTGAAAAATAACCGCACTGGTAAAAGGTTTTTCAGGCACGATGTCTATGGCATTGGAATCAATACTTATTCATGAAAGAAGAGAAAGAAGACCTAAAGAACAAGGTATCCAATCCCAGGCTCAAAAGCTGAGTTACTCTTTGGACACAGGGAATGGGGGGAGGGGGCAGGTACCAGCATCCACGGCAAACAATACAAGGAAGCCCAGGCCACACCACTCACCTGAAAGACCACCCTGGACTTCTCCAGCAGGTAGGTCCTCATGTTGGCTCCAATGATGTGGTACCTTCTGTCGAAGCCAATCTGAATATACTTCCCGAAGCGGCTGCTGTTGTCATTGCGAGTGGTTTTGGCATTTCCGATGGCCTGTGCAGAACAAACCAACAAAAGCTGTGCAAAACAGGCAGGGCTCCGAGTGTTTGCCGCGGCATCTGCCTCCTCACCGAACCTCTCTGCTATTGGGACGACCGTGGGCCGCGCCAAAACAAAACAGAGCGTCGTTTTTCTGCCCCCTTTATTCCGAAGGATGACCCACGACAGTAGTGAGTTGATTGGTGGACTCTACTTCCTGCCTAGAATGCACGCGTGATCGCGACAGCTGTTGCAGTCATCTTGAGACCTTGAGGGTAAGGTCCATAGATGCAGACAGCCCACTGCTCTGATGCCTTTTAGCCACGAAACCAGGGCAAGTGGAGAAAGAGACCCTGCCCAGAGCTCTTCCTGTCCCCCCTCATGTCCAAGACTTCTCTCTAATGTGACACCTCATAACAGCTCAAGGGACAGTCTCTATGATGACAAAAATTCTACATTTGACAGAGTGAGCTCTCAGGACTTACTCACAAAGTTGCCAACACACTGTCCCAGGCGGAAACTTAAATGTTTTGAGCCCAAATTGTTGTAGCATTTATTTGCACGACACCATGCAAGATTAGGCTGGGTCGTGTATACACGCCTGTATTTTTTAACTTTAATTTTTTAGAGAAAGGAGAAGGGAGGGAGAAAGAGAGGGAGAAAAACACTGATGTGAGAGAAAAACATTAACTGGTTGCTTCTTGTACGCACCCCGACTGAGGACTGAACCTGCAACCCAGGTGCCCTGATGGAGAATCACACCAGCAACCTTTCACTTTGCAGGACGATGCCCCACCACTGAGCCATCCAGTCAGGGCACACGCCGCCTCCTTTAGACCTTAGCAACTGAACCACATCTTGTGTCTCTTGGGGTAAGCACATCGCTCTCACATTTCTCCCAGAGCAAAGCACCCTGCCTCCCCAGCAGCCTGCCAGCCCACTCCGGCCGTAATGGATGCTGAAAACATTAGATGGTTTTAGACCACTGTCATTTAAAAAAAGCATTCCCAAAGCAGGCACTCAAACAGACACTTACATGCCAGTGGTCACAGTGGCATTATTCACAGTAGCCAGAGTGGGGAAACCACCCAAGTGTCCATTAACAGAGGCATGGACAAACCAAGTATGGTAGAGCCACACAATAACACATGACCCAGTCATGACAAGGACACACTCTGCAGTGTGAACTTTGAAGGCATGCCAAGTGAAACAAGCCAGACCCAAACGGACAAGCAGTGTGTACTTCCATTAACATGAGGTACAAGAAACACATCCATAGAGAGAGAAAGCAGAAGAGTGGCTGTCAAGGGCTGGGGGGTGGGGGATGGGGAGTGAGTGTTCAGTGGGAAGGGTGTCTGTTCGGGAAGGCGAGAAAGTCCCGGAAACGGAGAATGGCGACGGTCGCACATGTGGGCGTACTTACCACCACTCGCAACTGTATACTTGACGTGGTAACTTTGTATCACGTTTTATCACAGTAACACTTAAAAACTCATTCACCCTGGGTCTTACACAGGTTTAATAACATAGTGACCTGCCGCCATTAAATTCTCATCTTGACTAATCATCAACTCTGTCCAGTCACCAGAGATCAAACAGGTCTCTTCCCTTCTCTGCTCGGCCCAGAGCAGCCACTTTCTCTATCTCCAAAAGCGGAGGCACTCTGCATCTTTGGGGCCTCACTGCCTGAAGATGAACTGAATTTTGAAACTCCCGGGCAGAGGTTTCGCTCCTGCTGGCGCTGAAACACAGAGCCGATGCTATTCTGAGCTGCCTCATCTTAGGTGCAGCAGATGGTCCCTGGGGACCAGGCCACGGTCCACAGTCACTTTCTGAACCGGGGCCATGGCCAGGCCCCGCCTCAGGGCTTAGAATGTACATTGTGAGCCAGTGGGCTACCAATGAAATGCCTGACAATAAGAGTTAAACAAACTATGGTGAAAACCTAGTAACGTGTTTGCAGTCAGTAAGACAGTTCATAAAATGTTTCATGAATTGGGACAAGGCTTGTCCTACACCAGTCAGTGAAACAGCTGGAAGGAAACACACCACAACGGTGAATGACTGTCAGCAGGCTATGGGCTGGGGGGATACTGCCCTTCATGCTTGGCTGTCTTCCCTTTTTACTAGGTCAGTGGTTCTCAAAGTGTGGTACCCAGAGCAGCAGCATCAGCATCACCTGGGAACATGTGAGAAATGCAAATTCTGGAGTCCCACCCCAGAGCTTCTGAATCAAAAATTCAAGGGGCAGCGCGGGGGATCCAGTAATCTGCTTTAACAAGCCCTTTGGGCAATTCTGATGCACAGGAAAGTTTAAGGGCCATTGTAATAAAATAAATTTTCTTTTTATCTGTTTGCAAAAATGCCTTCAACTGTACGAGTATGAACCATTTCCCAGTGCACATTAAGAACAGATGTCGAAACTGGCTGTAGTCAAATTCTCGATGAATACATTGCAAATGAAGTTCCCCAGATAATACGACTCTGTTGGCAGGAGATTTTGCCTGGATAACCAGTGAACTCCTAGAAATTGAGACTCAGAATTTACTCTCGCACTTGGTAAAAGGGAGAAGGAGAGAGGGGATACCTGGGAAGGTCCAGGCAGGTTTTTGTTCCCCAGCTCCAAAATAATCTGAAAGACCAACCACCTTAGTGACTTGTGAACTAGTATGGGGCTCAGGGCACTGCAGAGAATTGGATGTTATTCTGGCAGCTTTTAACCTCAGCGGATTTCCTTCTTACTAAAACAAAGGGGCTGCCCAGGGCTGGCAGGGGTGGACTCTTCCCAGACTGTTAACCAGACATTAACGAACAGCCTCGGATCCAAAGGCAGGAAATCAAAGCTGGGCCGGGAACTTCGTGGTCATGCACTGCTGCTCCATCAGGATGATGTTTTTACAGAGCAAAGGAAGAAGGAGCAGAGTTCTGCCCCCAGAGCATGCTTAGCTGCATTTAGCATCTCCCTGGCGCTGCACTGGCACCGAGAGCCCCGGGCGTGCGGAGCCCAGGGGCTGATGGGGAGGGCGGGAAGGCAGAGACAGGACCTGCCCCTGGCCCGTTCATTCCATCACGGGGCAGTTTTCAGAGGATCCTCAACAGACTCTATGTTATTACATTGCTTTTGGCTCTACCTTCTCCCCGAAGGATAAAATCTCCAAATATTTTTTGGGGAAAAAAGGAATCTTCTAGCTAGACTTCCCACCCCCATGAGAATTGTTCTCCTGGTCTGGTGGCCCTTTAAGCACCAAATGGGTTTGGTGGGACACTGATCTACTGACGTGGGACAGCAGCAGAGGTGCCGGTGGACAGGGAAGGGCGGTCCCTACAGTGTTCTGCAGAGTCCAGGGACAAGGAAAATGTAAAGGGGACACTACCCAATACGGGGTCCCCGAAGGACGCTACCAGGTTAGGTTGGTCCCAACTCTGTGGCCCTGGGGGCATCTTCGTAATTTTTTCCTTGACAGTGGACAAGGGGCTCTCAGGGAAAGATGGGAACGCTGACCACACGAGGTGTGTCCAAGGATTCTGATGAGCGGCCACACAAGGCTGGACACCCCGCAGTCCCGCTGCCAGCAGCAGGGACTCCAACCAGGAAGGCCAAGGGTGCTCGGAAGGCTTTACCTCCATGATGGGACTGGACGCCAGAACCTTCTCTTCAATGTTGGTGTCGCTGGCTGAGCCCCCAACCGTGGCAAAATAGCGCATGGCGTACTTGGCCGACACGGTCTTGCCGGCTCCGGACTCCCCGCTGACGATGATGGACTGGTTCTTCTCGTCTCTGCAAGGGAAAGAGCTCTGGTCAGTCGCTGGCTGTGGGAAGGCTCTGGTGTCTGCCAGGGACTCTGTGGACAAGGGCCTGAGCCCGATCAGGAGCACCTCCCTTTCTTTTAGGGATAAATGGGAGGGACAGGGTCAAAGTACTTCCCCCTCCCTCAGGTGCCTGTGCAAGATCTGAAAAATGTGAGAAAGAAAGGAGCTCTGAAAAGGGCTTCCCAGTGGCACATGCCCTTCATGACCCACAGGAAGGGAGTGCAGCCAGTTGGTCCCTCTGCACGCAGCACCCCTTAGGTCATTGCCATGGATACATAAACTCCTCCGGGAACGCACAGGCATACCGCCTCACCTTTGTTCCTATGGCATGCCCACCTTGTGCCTCTGCGTAAGTTACAATTTTTTTCAAGAACAAGGATCCTTTCTTCTCCTCTTGTAGTTGAGCCTAGCATGCCAGCAGATAGTTTTGGACACTTTTGTTCATATATATGTATACATATGGATATGGATATATATGTATATATGTAGCACAAAGGGCTGCCACGAATCAGCAGGCCGATCTTGCTTCAAGTTTCCCAGAAACTAGATAAAACAGCTATCAATTACATTAAGAGGGACTTCAGTCAGACTAAATGGAAGGGAGAAAGAAGATACTCTGTACCAGATAAAAACGCACCTATATTTATCCCTTTAAAGCAGATAGCAGGAAGACAGACGAGTAATGGAAAAAGCACCGTGTGACATCTCCAAGGAACACGGCTGTTCAAGCCGGGAGTCGAGAACAAGTGTTTGGGCCCCAGATGTGGGAGACGAATTGCTTGTAAGGGCGACACTCACCCATCCACCTCCAGGTCACGAATGCACCACCTGGAAGCAGGCACTTTGCTTTCCATCACCAGTGCCGGGCACCGAACATATACTCAATATATATACTCAGACTAGAAGCAGCTAAAGGATCAACCAACTCCCTCTCTTCCAGACGAGGAAACTGAGAGGTGTGAAGAGCACAGGTCTCCTGGCACCAGCCCAGCGCTCTGAATACCAGCCCCGGTGGCTTCCTGGCAGAGCAGGTTAGAGAAGAATGAACAGAGAAGCCACCACAGCTGCCTGCCTCTCCTCGCCCATTGCCAACCCAGGTGGGCTGTAGTTTAGCAGCACAGGGCAATGGATGCTGGCCCTGCTTCTGATCTGGGCTGTACCACTAAAAAGTGGTACGACCTTGACGTTCACTGGAGATGGATGAGAAAGACAGAAAGACACTGGGCTGGGAGCACCGGGGAGGTTCAGGTGTGGCAGCTGGGCTGAGGGAACCTGAACCTTCAACCACTCTTCGAGGTCAGCAAGGAGCTGTGTGGTCCTCACTCAACACGAACCATCACCACATGGGGAGCGGCCTGAGTAATACAGGTGGCTGGCAGGCACGGCTGAGCAGATGGAAATGAAGAAAAAAGATTTTTCAAACTGTCCGTACAACCAACTACTTGCAAACATACAGAATCCGAGACCTGTTAATGGAGAACGGAATGAGCAGCAGCGTTCTGAGACCTCTGGAACACCGCTGTCGCCACCAGAGTGTCTGCTTCGTCACTCCTTGTGTCCGTGACATCTTCACACTGAAAGGTGGCCACTGAATAAGCCTGCGGAGGCTTCTGTGGGTACGTGGCCAGGAAGTCAAAAAGGGGGGCTGGTTCATGGACAACAAAGCACCAGGAACTCAAAAGCAGAAGGCATCGAAGCAGGGAACCAACAGAGAAACAGCCGGCAGACTGAGGGCCGCTTTTGTTGTCCTAACGAAGATGCATGTGCACGACCAAGGTGTTACCAGGACTTAGAAATATCCCCACGTTTTAACAGTCTCTGCATCCGAGACTTTGGGCGTGAGGAAGTCTGGGCCACGGCCCTCAGTGCTAACTCCTGCCTCATTCAATGGGCATTAGCTCCGATGCGGCGGGCAGGCTACAGCCCGGTAAATTCGCCTCTTCTTAGACCAACAGGCACCTTTCCACAACTTCTCTACTCAGACCAACTTAGAACATGTCTAAAAACTGACGATTTTTCCCTAGCTCCAGTGCACCTCTGCCCGCGCCCATTCCTAGTGCATTCCGGGGCTGGGCGCACGGGAGGGGTATATGCACTGTTCCATGGGGCCCGCACACTGGCCTTCAGAGACGATGGGCCACAGCGCTGCTACTTGGTTCTGCATATGTTAGCTTTGCTTTCAACTCAGCTAGAAAACTGACCGACCCCAGAATATGGGCGTGAAAAACAAACTTGAACTGGAACCTTAGCTGCACTGCCGCTCAGCTATCTGACTTGGGACGAAGCCGTTAGCTTCTTTTACCCTCAGGTTACCTCAGCCCCACCTCTTATGACTGTGACCTGCACCTGCACCCACGTTCTTGTAAGTGGCCACCTTGCCTTAGGTAGCCAGGTCTCCAATTCATCCTAACACTCCTGCCAGATTCAATGTCTGAAGCACGGTTATGTTTCCCCACTCGAAGAGAGAGAAGCGTGCATTGCTGATCAAATCGAGCACCAACAGCTTCACCGAGCATTTGAAACCCTCCACAGCGCCTGCGCCCAACACGAATGCCCTTGGCAGGCGGGGGCACCCTGGTGCCGTGAAGAGAGCTCTGGACAGGAACACCCTCGGCAGGTGGGGGCACCCTGGTGCCATGGAGAGAGCCCTGGGCTGTTGGTCCAAGGATCTGGCCTCCGTCCCAGCTCAGCCAGCCACAGGCTCTTTGTGAGCCTCAGCCACATGACAGAGGACACCTCCCACCTCTCAGATTTTGCTGCAAGGTGGTATCAGACGATCTCTACACTTCTTTGTAGGTGACAATACTGCAGTTCAGCCAGACTGGACTACTCGTCCGTCTGTGGCACTGCTTGCTTTCCCACCACGGCCCTGACGGCTTTCCTGCTCTGAAGTCACTGTCAGCACGCGCCTGTCTGCTGGCTCCCACCCATGACCCACGTCCACTCTGCCCCAGCTCCGGGCCCGGCATCCCAGCGGCAACTATTTCTCCCTCTCCTCAAGTCCCATGTCATCTCTTTGTGCCACTTCTCAGACATTGTCACATCTCATGTTATATTGATGCCAGTTCCACAAATTCTGGTTAGTTAGGGCTGCTTGTGGGGAAGACATTTACAAGGAAGGAATTCGACCCAATGTCCTTCAAAAACATAACCCAGCCCTGGCCAGGTAGCTCAGTTGGTCAGAGCATCGTCCCGATGCTCCAAGGTTGCAGGTTCAGTCTCTGGTCAGGGCACACACAGGAAGCAACCAATGATGCATGAATGGGTGGAGCAACAAATCAATGTTTCATTCTCTCCCTCAAAAATTAATTTAAAAATTAAGAAAAAAACATAACCCATGTGTGGCTCCATCCATCCAGCCCAATCATAGACGTGACTTAGTTGGCAACTTCGGTTAATCTGCTTTCAATAAATCCTTTCTTCTGATCCCAGTGATATTCCCTTTAGCACACCATTGCCTGGGAACTTTGCATCCAGCCATTATTCAAGTCTAGGCTGTCCGTAGGTACACACTCCACTCCCCCGAACAGGAAAAGTCCCTTGAAGGCTTGTGCCTTCGGCAAGAGACAGAATTCTGAGCTGAGGAACCCAGCCATCCTCCAGCCTCCAGGCCAGACACAGCCAGCCAGCACACGCGCACACACGCACACCCCAGCTTGTACTGCATCTTTGACACCTGAGAGGCAGGATCTAATTGCTCTAAACAACCTCCTCCTGCCAAAATTTCCCACAGAAGCATTGAAGCACTTTAAGCTCCCTGAGCAGGGTCAACCAATGTCCCCTCCCACTTCCGGGTGGGACCCGTCTCGGGAGGGCAGTGGAGCAGGTGGCTGGCTGGCCAGGCACCTGAGGTCACGCCACCCAGGGAGAGCCCTGCTCGCCAGCCAGGGACATGCTGCTGGGGCTTCGTTTTGAGGAATCCTGCTGAGGTGTTATCTTGTTTGGGTTTCCTGTGGAAAATGATTTGTCACCCTGGCCTCCCAATCACCAACGTGAACCCCAAAGCCACAGCAAGTCACCACTCCATCCATCTCGGACTGAGAGAAGCCCGGGAAGAGCTTCAGGACAACCACCTTGGCTGTGATGTGGGCACAGTCAGGTGCCCCACTCTCAGACACCTGTGGCACCCTGTGTCCTCGCAGCCACAGCCCGTCCACACACTCGTCACTGAACTACGAGCTCACGGAGGGCAGGCACTCGCTTTAGCCTCAAATCCCCAGGCTCTAGACACCGGCGCTTCTCCACCCCTTCCCACTCCCTCCATCCACCTTCTCCATGTGAGTGGCACCACCCCTACTCACCAACTCCAGCCAGAAACCTCAGAGGGGCTGTGGACTCCTGCCCTTCCCTCCAGCCCACATCAGCAGGTCCTGTTGATATCACCCCCTGATAGATTGTGCTGTCTCCTCTCCTCTCCGCCTCAGCCACCGTCAGCTCTGAGACACGTTGTAACAGCAGCATTCTGCCCTCCATGCCCATCCTCCTGTGATACGTCCTCTGTATGTGCCCGTCTGTTCACGTGTATGGAGCACCCCTCTGCCCCTAACATCCAGGCTCCACTGCGTTCCAGGCCCTCCGGGAGCCAGCACCTCTCTTTCCAGCTTCATCTCATGCTGTTCTTCTTTGCCCGTGATGTTCAAGCCACACAGGGCTTCGTTCTTCATTCCTTCCCACTTCACAGGCACCCGAAGCCGTCTGGCTCCACCTGATTCCTCTTCTTTAATCTCACAACTCTTAACTCCTAGCACTCAATCAGCTGCCTTATGGCAACACAGGTATCACTGCTTTGCAATGTAATTCATCACCTATTTACATCACGCCCGAACGGTGCACAAAATTCTCAGCTATGTATCCCCTGCTTAAGACTCACAAGACTACTGGGTGCCAGTCTTCCTGTTTTAGAGAAGCCAAAACTGAAGTTTGGAAAGGCCAGGTGATATGGCCCATGTACCCGGCGACTGTGACACTGCACCCAAACTCGAGTGTGGGCTTCCATAGGCCTGCACGGTTCCCTCCGGGCTGGGCAGGGACATATCTGTTGTCATTACCCCCTCTCTTGTACAATGAAGTGTCCATCCCTCAATGAATTCCCCTAACAAACCTCACCTTGGTAGGAGAGAGATGAATCAGGTGTCCTCTGAGCTGGCTGGCCACACCTCACTCCTTAGCTGAAACTGCACTTCAGAAGCCCCTCCCTGACCACCCCACCCTCAGGGTATTCACTGTGCAACTCACTAATGCTGTCCTGGTCTACTTCCCAGCATACCGTACACCCTTGTCTCCACCACCAGAACGTAAGTCCCATGACGGCCAATCTTTCGGATACAGGGGCTTGGATGGGTGGGCCGGCACCTGGAGTGTGTCGAGGACAGGCCCAGAGAGGGCTATCACATATACTGGTCCATACAAGCTGAGCCCAGGATCTGGTGCCCCCTGGAGGTGTGCAGTTTACTGTCCACAATATCGGTCCTGGTGGTCTCCGCCCTGTGCCGGTCTCCCACAACCACCCATGAGAAGGGGACCGAGCACAGGTCTCCCATATCTCAGGCGGGCACGACTCTATTTCCCAGAACTGGCGCTCCTGAGAGAGGATGGAGTGGGGAGCAACACATGCTAAGGCCCCTGGCAGGCAGCGCAGTCTCCAAACAAACAAGGGGCAGGGCAGTCTGCCCACCACACCGTAGGGAGGATGCTCCATCTCCAAACACACCATCGGGCCCCTCCACTGTTTCCTCCTTGAGTGACAAACGGTCTGAAAATCTGGGTGTGCCAGTAGATACACTCTGTTCACTAATGGGATCATCAATCCACTGTTCCTTGCCTGTCGGTGTCTGTCTCGTCTGCAATCACATTTTCAACACCATCATCACAATACAGATCATCGACTATGGGTTTTTTCCTTAAAAAAGGAAACTACACTAGAGAATGAGATACAGAGGATTTTTAATTAAGAATTTGTTCAACCAAAACATTTCCGTCAGAACCATGGACAGAGTTAATAATTGGGAAATTGGCTAGGCAAATAAAATCAAAATGAATCTTAGATGCAATGCTAAAAAAAAGAAAGAAAATGCTGTATGTGGTATGATTATCTTTAAAACTCAAACAAGAAGAACAACACAATGCTTCGGGACACAAAGACAGAGCTACGTTAATACAAAATGACACCACAACCCCATTAGCGCAGGGAAGTTAGGCCGAGTCAGGACGTGGGAGGACAGGACCGGGGGCAACTGAAACGGGTTCTGTGGGGAGGGAAGGGTGAGGCCAGGGCCAGCGGTCGGTTAGGGTGGAGGGCGAGTCTCGGGAGAGGGACTCGAACAATCACAGTGAGGCTCACTGGGCTGGAAGCAGAGCTACTCTATCATAATGGGTCTGAAGTTAAAGGCTTCCCCCAAAGGGGGGCCGGGGGGCTCTCACAAACATGCCTGCTGTGAGAAGGGGCTGGGCCAGAAAGCTCCAAGCAAGAGAGTCCATGAACCCTGCCATCCAGAAAGCCAGGCCTCAAGGTGGGAAGGAGGAGATACAGCCTGGGTACCTGGAGGGGGGGCACCTGGGTGAGGGCCCTGCAGGCAGGCCCTGGGTTCCAGGCGGGAGGGAGGTGGACAGGCAGATCTGAGCACCTCTGTCACCAGACTCGGATGTCCCACGCTGCCTCCCCACCCCCACTCCCACCCCTGCCTCTGTTGGGAGGGCTGTGCAATCAAGCACAGCCCGGAACTCACCCCATCGGGAGGCCGTCCCAGTCACTGGGTACAACTTAACTGATACTTAGTGGCCACAGTCCCAAGGGTCTACTTGGAAAAAAGAAAATGAAGCTCTGACAGTGTAAGAGCTAAGTGCTCAGGGCATTTAATATCCAAGTATCCTTTTTCCACTTCAGCTTCACCGCGGCCCTTAGAGTGCTAAGTTCTATTTATAGACCGCAGAGGTATAGTGTGGGACAGGCAGCTGCAAAATGGATTCAGCCTTTCCACTTAACTTGCGTTCCCGGGACAGGCTTCACCTCTCAGAGGTGACAGTGTCGCAGGAAGAACCTCAGGGGACTGCAGCCAGCCCACCCTCACAGGCAGAAAAGCAGGGGCGGAGTGAGGCTGGAAACTGGTTAGGGGGCTCCGCACCATGACTGGGAACACACCAGCTTCTTCGCTCTGAAAATAAGAAGCTGGGAAATGCTCCCTGAGCCCTCCCGCTCCTCCAGAATCCTGCGACTCCAGATCCCGGGGACGGCTGCGCTGTGTGAATTCACCCACCTCAACTGCACATACCACCTGCTAATGTCACAAATGATTTCGGAACCCAGAAACCTGTAGGTGTAGGTGAGGGGGAGCAAAAGAAGTGAATGTGCCCTGCAATTTTATGCTTTACAAGGGAGGACCCCACAAAAACCAGTATTTATAAAACACTGTGTATTTATTTTTACATGTTTAAACCTCAGTCTCCTTCAAAGTACTCTCCATTTGATACAATACACATAATGGAGATTTTTTTTTCCACCACTCAAAATAGTTTTTGAACCGATTTTAACGACTTTTAATGCTTCTACCATTTTTTGTTTTACCTCTTCCACATCAGCAAAATGTTTCCCTTTGAGGACTTTTTTTCATCTGGGGAAACAAAAAAAAATGTCACTTGGGTGGGGTCAGGTGACTAGGGAGGGTGGGTCATGGGGTCCAAAACTGCTGAACATTCAGTGTGGTGTGGGCAGGGGTGCTTGTAAATCGTGAAATGGGCAAATGCACTGAAAGTCTTCCAAAGAAGTCCCTGAAGTCGAACACAGCCTCTCACAACAACGCCAACTGGTACACTGACCCAGATGGGTTCCTAGAACACTCACCTAGCGGGGAAGCCTGTACTACAAGGAGCCCACCCTCCAAAAGATGAGTTGTTTTCTGGGGGGTCCTCCCCTCGTATAAATATGTTTTGATGTTAATAGCTGGGGGGTAAACCATAACAAACACCCATCATATTGGATGCCCCCCTCCCTAATAAACACTGCCTTTCAAATCTATTTCATTTGGTCCTGGAAACTTTCTGGGTGAAGAAACACATTTGAGGAAAATCAGGAAAAATGACTTTTTGGTGGTCAGTAGCCCAGCTGGTACGTGAAGCCAGGTGAAGTCTAGGACACTCTGATTCCAACCGTCAAGTCAAGGTCTCCGGCAACACTGACCTCAAAGAACCGTCACTGGTTCACTAACCCTGACCGTACGTTAGAAACGCCTGTGGAGCTTATGAAGCTTCTCCCGTAGGGCTACACACCAGGTCAGTCGGATCATCGTCTCTGGGGGTGGGGCCCAGATATTTTTTTCACCACTACTGCAGACTCAGCAGTTTCATTAAAAAGGTCACTATGTAAACACATTCAAATACCTTGTAACTTATGCACAGTCAATATTAGCCTAATACAATGTAACAGTGGACTTAAAACAAAGATTACTGGTAGCTTTAAGAGGCTCAACAGAATCTTGAATTTGTCAATTTATCAACCTCTCCTCCTGACTGCAACAAATAACAGCCTGTACACTTAGCTCCAAGCTCCAGCTAATGACTCTGGATACATCACCTGGAAATCAGAGCCGTTTCCACGCTAACCAGTTTTACCCTGTTGATACACAGTTTCCATACCAGGTAGACTGGCCAGCTTTGCAGGTTCACAGCACACTGACCTGCGTACTCTAATGCTCGGAGTTGGGAAAATAAACCCACTGCACACGACCTCCTACTGCAAGGGTTCTTACCCGGGGGCCAACACATCGCCAACAAGTCTGTGGACAGAATCCAGAGGGATCCATAAACTTGGACGAAATAAAATACACACCTTTAGTTTGACAGTAGTCCCCCAGTATCTATAGCTTTGCCTTCCACAGTCTGAAAATATTAAATGAAAAATTCTAGAAGTTCTCCAGTTTTAAATTGCACGTGACTATGAGGAGCGTGATGCAATCTCATGTGACCCCGCGCTGCCCACCCAGGCTGTGAGTCACCCCACGGCCCAGGCTGTCCCTCAGAAGGCGTCTCTGTTATCAGGGCCACTGGCGAGGCATGGCAGTGCTCCTGTCTGTGTAACCCTTACTTAACTTAACGTCTCGTCCACCGCACTCATCCCCTCACGCGGGCGCTGATCATCCGACATTAGAAGAGGGGTGAGCACAGCACAGGAAGGTATTTTGAGAGCGAGCACATTCACATAACTTGTTATATCACGTTGTTATAATGATCCATTTTATTACTAGTTATTGTTGTTCCATCTCTCACTGCGCCTGCTTTATAAACTTTAGAGGTATCTATGTATGGGGAAAAACACAGTATGTGTACAGTTCGGCACTATCCTCAGTTTCAGGCATCAAACTTCTAACAGGCTGCACTAACTTCTAACAACTTTAACATTCCATCAGTTAAAAATATTGCAAAAAACAAAAAAAAAAAAACAAAAAAAAACAAACCCAGCAGAATTAGGAAGGCCTGTTACACTGACACCAGGTATTACAGTGGCTGCAGATACCATTAAATTTTACACTTGTCACTACTCCAAGCCTGCCACTAATGTATTAATAATCCCTTATATTTAATCCCCATATATAAATTGTGAAAATATTTTGATAGCTTTCAATATAGTGCACTTTCCAAGAGCCGATCCGAAACCATCACTAACTGTGTGGGTGGAGGTCGGGGCAGACTGCAAAGATGCCCACGAGACAGGGCAAGGTTCTCTGCACTGGAAAATCTCTCTCAAACCACAGAGCTGGCCTATAAACGTTCAGGCCTTGAGACTGAGGCTTATCAGGAGTCCAAATGACACTCTTGTGTGACCTGCATCTATTGCTCAGAGCAGCCCAATTCTGTCCCTTGGGGATGCAAAGATTTTCAGATTCGACAGACAAGTTCCTGGGTGCTGCTGCTGATTCTGGTCTGGGCGCTCCAAGAATCACCATTGCTCTGCTGCTTGGAAATTTCATGATTCCCTTCCATGGCTGTGAAACCACGTAACACCTGGGCCTGGAGCTGAATCTGCCTCGGTTACTTTGGGGTGTCCACTCTGGGAGGTAGGGGGCTGGCTCAAGAACCACGGTACTCAGGGACCTTCCCCTCTCCTCTCGTGGCCACAGGGCTCCCCCCTGCCTCCATCAGAGGGACTCTTGGATTTCTCTGCACCCTTCTGCCCCTAAAAGCAGGCAGCCCCAGCAAGGTATGAGAAGACATGGGGGAAACTTAAATGCATGTTCCTAAGTGAAAGGAGCCACTCTGAAAAGGCCGTATCCTGTGTGACTCCCACTATGTGGCATTCTGGGAAAGGCAAAGCAATGGAGACAATGAAGCCAGTGGTCGCCAGGGGATGACGTGGTGAAGAGGGATGAGTAGATGGAGTACGGGGGTCCTTAGGGCTGTTAAAGTCCTCTGTACGACACCACAGTGATGGACACATGTCAGTAAGCGTTAGGCAAATGCGCAATGGCTGTATCCAAACCCACAGGATGTACGGCACCAAGTGTAAACTGTAATGTAAACCACAGACTCTGGGTGATTATGGAGTGTTCACACACATTCATCAGTTGTAGCAAATGGACTGCTCTGGCAGGGGGTGTGGACAGTGAGGGAGGCTATGTAGTTATGGGGCCGGAGTATGTGGGAATCTCTGTACCTTCCCCTCAATCTTGTGGCAAACCTAAAACTGCCCCCCAAATGGTCTTAATTTAAAAACAAAGATATATTGAAAAAGATCTTAACTACTTCGCGTGCTCATTTTTCATATACTGTAGAACTTGTAACAATCTATCTAGAGAAACATTTGAAATCTTTAAAATATCAGTGTGAACATGCTGTTTGAATTGGAAGCAATCACGGAACGCTTCACAAAAGTTACAGTGGCTAGCTCAGACAGCGCCTTCCACGTGCCCGGCACCCGCCATGTATGGGAAACTGACCCACAGAACGTTCCCAGGAAGGAGGCCCTATTCTCATCGTTCCCGTGTTAGAGATGAGGAGACAGACACAGAGAGCGCGTGTGACTGGTGGAAGGTCACACAGCCAGGCGGCGGCAGCGTGAGCCCCAGGCTCCAGCATCCACGCTGTGAATCACTGCCCCCCACGGCCGCTTCTGGGAGGAGGAGGCTGTCAGCGCACCCTGGCATCCTAACAGTGGTGTTACAGTGTAACCATTCCAGCCACTGCTCTCCGGCTAATGAAGGGTGGATTTAGTGAGCAGTTTTAAAGAGCCGCAAGGGAGAGAGGTGGGGAAGTAGACAGGCAGACAACCCAAACTAATGAAGGAGGCAGCACACACTCTGCAGCCGGCTCAGACGCGGACCTGGCCCCGTCTCTGCAATCACCCCGCTTGCACTGCTGCATGTCACTCATCTAAAGGAAGAACAATGGGAAACCGAGTGACCCTCCAGTGCCACTTATTCTTCATTTAGGAGAGAAGACGGTACATCAGACGCAGACACAACAAACCCCCAATCAAACCTGCCTGGTGTTTGAAAAAGGAAAAGCTGCTGAACACACTTTTACAATCTACTACCGTCAAGTAGTTAGTGGAGGAACTGTAACCTATTACACACATTGAAGTGGCAGGCATCACAGTTTTCTGCTTAGTATTTTCCCGTCACCTGTAAAAGGCGGGCAAAAGGGCTGTCCTTAAACGACCAGTGACAGGGCCCAGGCTGGCCGGCACTCCAGTCGGCCTCTGCCGCGCCCCCGAGCTTTCCGTGCACACAGAGCCCACGCACGCCTGCCTCCCTGTGCGGCCGCTCTGCACCGCTCCAGGGAAACCCTGCGCCCTTCTGGGCCTGGCCCGCCCTCTCGCACGCGCTCATTCCGTGGTCCAGTCCCTCAGGGGCCGGCATTCCAGCTAGCCGTCCCTCTGAAACACGCTCTCACAAACTAGGGATGCACCAGTCAGCAGAGTGGCGACCTGTCACAGGAAGAATGCTGGCCGCTGGCCGGACTAGGCAGCGTTCAGCTCGGAGGAGACGCGACCAAATGAGCATTCCCAGAGCAGACTGTTCTGGCAGATGCTCCAGAAGAGGCAGGAATATCTGCTCGCCTCTGGGTTTCACACACGAGGATGACCGCCTCCTGAGGGAACCAGAAGTCTCCAGAAGGACTTGGTACCACAACACTGAATATACTGAAGGAGGAATCCCTGTTATAAAAGATTTGATCTCAAAGCCTTCCAATTTCATGTAAGGAAATCTTAGTCACTCTATGCATTTCATAAACACATGCTCTGTGAAATAAAATGAGGGGTTCCACAAATATAAGGAAGTAAAATGGACAGAATTGTAAAAATAACAATCTCACACAAGTGGGAAGGGGAAGCTCTGCTTTAGTCGCTGAGCCAGAGTCCATACCCATGAACTCGAACTACGAGGGGTCAGCATGAGCCAAGACATACGGAGCAAAGCCTCAGGGGCCCACTGACCCAGTGGGGAACACGATAAACTGGGCGACAATACCGGGTGGGGCGAAAGTAGGTCCACAGCTATGAGTACGTGAGACAGAGTTTGTTCCTGCCTTTGGGGGGCGAGGTGCATTCTGGGAACATTTTATTTTGTATTTTTAGTACTGCCCTCACTGAGTGCTCATTGGACAGTGGCTCAACCCCAAGAAAAGTATTTGGGATTTTATTTCACATTTATTTTTTTATTGTTGTTCAAGTACAGTTGTCTCCATTTTCCTCTATTGTTTTATTATTACTTATTCATTACTGTGTTATTTTCCACATGAACAACTGTAAACCTACTTTTGCCCCACCCTGCATATTGATCCTCCATATCCTAAGTGAAGGCTGGTACTACACATTTAAACTAAACTCAGTTAGACCTAAGTAGTTCACACACCTATATTGATACGTTCTCAAAAACCTCTCTGCAAGCACGAAGTTAGAGGTACAGCTACTCTCAGCTAGAAATGGTGACTAATCAGAGAAGTTGCTGAGTGCTTGGAATTCCCTCTGCTCTTTTTCCCTGCTACCAGCTATAAGGCATTTTCCAAAAAGACATCCCGTAATTCTAACTACTCTTGGTATTGCTTTTCTAAAGGTTAATTCCCCTTTTAACCAAAAAGGACACCTTTTTTAAGCAGGTCATCGATCCTGAGCATTTTGTTCTCCAGTTCTGGGAATACAGAGGAACTGAATTAATTTCCGTCATCTTTTGGCTGTAGGTGGCCCTCCTCTGGTTTCCGACATCATTGATCTGTAATGGGGGCAAGAGCCAGGCAGACTTAAAAAGCATTGGCTTTTAAATGCGTCCACTGTGAGCCCTGGCAGGGGAGCTCGGAGGGCTGGAGCACTGGCCCCATACGCCAAGGCTGCGGGTTGGGCGCCCAGTCAGGGCACACGGAAGCAGCGAACAATGAATGCATAAATAAGGGGAACAACCAATCGATGTTTCTCTCTCTCTCCATCCCCCCTCTAAAAATCAATAAAAATTAAAAAAAAAATACGTCCACTGTCATTCTGAAGGACATAAACACAGGCTTCTCCAGGACAGGCTGCTCGACTGGCAGACTTTCTGGACCTTTCCTCATGCACAGAAGAGTTCTCTTACTTCCCAATGCCCTGCTATTGGCAAAGACCAGGCGGATTACCTGCGTTACACAGGTGGTTTCAGCAGAGTTCTTTCTGGCTCACACAGATAGCGTCTGGGGTGCGTAAGTATTGATACCTGAGCCCCATCTGATGAACGCGCCCTCTGGAGGCAGGGGCCTGGGCATGGGTGGTTTGAAACCTGCCCAGTGACTCTCCCGGGCAGCCAGGGTTGAGAATCACGGCAGAAGAGGCCAGGCATCTGTCCACTAACACTGAAGGATCCTCCACCCTACACACATCTGCAGACTGGGACTTCTCACCTTTGACCAAAACACTCTCGGTCCTCAACTCACGCTGAGACGTCAAAACCAACCGAGCAGAGTTAGACTGGAGAGACTCTGAGCCCCGTGGCGCAGGCTCTCCATGGGAGCACCAGTCCTGAGTCCCAGAAACCACAGTTACCCATCCCTTCCGACAGCTGCCCAAACACGGGTCCAAGGCATCGATCACCCTTTCTGAATCACTCGCAGAGTGTTTAAAAATACGGATGACTTGGTCTCACCCTTGAGATTCTGACTCCATAAGGTCAGGGGGTGGGATTGGGTGGCATCCCTCAGTGAGTCCCGTGCAGACCTATTTGGGGGGACCTCTGCGGACTCCACCCATGCACGAGGTCAGACCCATAATGTCCTGGATTCAATTCTAACTCTATCTCCTCCATCAACAGCCTTCACAAAGCTGTCTTCTTTTCCCTTAGCCGACACGCTGCCCACTGTAGTACACCTACACCCTGATGTAATCAGGGAGCTACTCTAAGAAGTAGAGTGTTTCAACCCAGTCTAGAAAGATGGCACTGCCACGGGGACGACGGCCGTGCACGCCCACTTACGTCTCCCGTGATGGGGACGGGTCGCTCTGAGCCAGCCGCCTCCTCTCCCTTTCCCCCCACTCGCCACACTGACAAGACCACAGCAGGCAGTGGGGTGACCACTCTCCCTCTGTGGAACATGAACCAGTCCACCGAGACTTCCTCTGTGGCTTTGGACACTGCCCTGAACACCAAGCTAGCCATCTCTTTGAACATGCACCCCTGTCAATAAGGAAAACTGGGCATGCCCCTCCAAATATACATTGAACATTTAAAATAATGTCTATGTAGTTTTTATAATGTGAGCAGTATACTGGTGGAGTGGCAGGGAAAATGGTTTCAGAGGAGCAACGTTAAGAGAATGTGAAAAAATAAACTTCTACTATTTTTTCCCCATGCTCCAATGAATCATCTTCCAAAAACGGATGCGCTCCAACCCTGACTCAGCACTGCAGGCACCAGATGTGACCGAGTCTCACTTCTGCCCATTTGTGATAAGATGCTTCCTGGCCTCCACCACATGCCCGGTGCGTGCTATCCGGCAGGCTGCCTTTCAAGCAATTGGCTACAAAACAAATAAACAATCATTCGGCTCCTGCAGCGTGCTGTACTACTGCCCCTTTGCTTGAGCTTGCAGATGGCCCCACCCACGGGGCAGAGGAGCCCGCCTTCCGACACCATTCTGGGGGCTGCTGCGCCAGTGACAGCGCACTGTCACTTTAAATGTGAAACTGAAGGTTGTCGGTTTTCTCTCTCTGACAACAAGTCATTTTAAATGTAACACAGTTGATGCTACATTTCCTCTAGGCAGACTGGCAACCATCTATAAACTTCTACGGTTCTAATTTTAAACACAGACCTATAGAAAAGTCCGAAGGAGCTTTGCTAATCCCATGGAATTGCCTTCCTTATACAGTTCACCTAGCCTGAAGGACTACCTGTTCTCAGAGGGCAACCTGCGAAGGGAAGCCCACTCAGTGTTGGGTTCTTCTTCCAGCACATCTTTCTTCTGGACACGATGAAATCAGTGACAGGTGCCACATGTTACGTACCATCAGTATTAATTATCAGTACCACCGTCACTGTATCAGAAACTTAACTGAACAGTTACTCTGTGCCCGTAGTCATTCTGAGCCCTTCTCATTTATCGACTCACTGAGTTCTAACGATGCATCAGACGCTGTATTTACCCCCATGTCACAGATGCAGACACAGGTGCACGGTGAGGTGAACGTCACTCAGGTGCCAGGGCCACACAACCATGCTCCGAGGACCCCGGAGTCTTATCCCTGGACGCTGAGCCACCTCGTTTCGAGGCATATTCCTTTCCGTCTAAACTTGGGCACAACGCCGGACCATTCACAGCCACCCTGTCTTCCAGGATCTAAATATAAAACCAGGCAGTTAAGGAAAGAGTGGTTTAACATGGCGTGAAAGGCATTCCTGCGATGTAAATAGAAATGCCATTTCATCCTGCTAGGCTTCACATTTTATTAGTTTTTCCCACTGAAAATTACTTCGGACACCTTGAAAAACTAAATCTTACTCACATGTCACCATCACTATGAATTCCAAAAGGAACCCGTGCGGGGTGACGAGTCTGACTCTGACACCGGAATGAGGCTGTGCAACAAGAACGGTGTGTGGTCACTGCAAGAGCTCGAGTCCCCGGGCACTGCCCAGCGCCTCACACACTTGAACCTGGAGGAGCACACATGCGTCCTCTTGTTTCCTTTGGGGGCACGCAGGTGCCTTCTGCGAAAGAACATGACCGGGGCGGAACACGGGAAGAAGGTGAGGCTGGAGATCTGCGCAGGTCGCCTCCTCAGACATGAGCACCCCCAAAATCATGTGTGACCAACCAGCGTGCACGGGTTTTAACAATACAGGCAAGTACCTAAATTTATAGTTGATTTGGTTAAATTCTGTATTAGGACCTAGAGAAAGAACCGCTGCCCACATGTTACTGAAATCCATCCAGACTAATACTTACTAACCAGTGGATAAGAACGGGGGCAATGGATTTGTTAAATTCGGACAACCCAGGGGGACCGAATACACCAGATGCGGAAGTCAGGATTCAGAAAGAGGCACTCGCTGATGCACAGGGACAAAAGGTGAAATTTAACACCTATGACTGTTGATGCTGCTCAGCACATAAAAAATCAATTGGGCAAGTGCGGAATGAGGGCGATGTATCTTAAAGAAGCCCGAATTTATAGTGATGAAAGTGTATCAGTGGTTACCTGGCATGGAGGGATGGATTGCAAAGAAACACGGGGTAATTGGGGGGAGCTAATGAAACGTTCATTATCTGGACTGAGCCGGCAGTTCCGCAGGTGTGCACATACATCAAAGTGTGTCAGACTGTGTGTGCAATCTAACGTGTGTAAGTGCAGTTCAAACATGACAGTTCAGTGCTGGTCAATTAAAGCTCATTAAAGTTGTAATAAATAGCTCTTGTGCTTATGTGGGTAACGGGAAGGGGAATAGAAATTTAACAGCTTGAAGATTCATTAAAAATCAACAATGTGAAATGCCTACCAGAAATCAATGCAATTACAAGCTCCTCTAACAGAAGTTCTACACAAGAGAGCACCTCTTCCCCTCCCCTGGCAGAGTCACATGCCGAGACCACGGAAATCAGAGAAGGACCAAAGGGTGTCCAAGGGTGCCCATGATGGGAGAGGGTCTGAAAACCATGCTCAGGAGGAATGGCTGTGGCAGCCAGGATGTTGAGCCCAGAGCTGGGGACAGAAGGACATGTGTCAGCGAGGGCTGCCGTGTGCAAGACAATGCCCACGTCCCAGGCAGCTGCACAAGATGGGGCTCAGACTCACGGGTAAAAACCACCGGAGACCAAGTAGAGCGCTGTGCAACAGAGAAGATCCCTGCAATGGAAGCTGTTAAAAAGGAACACATTTGCAAGGCAGTTACCTGTACTGGGGATGGTCAGGCAGCACCCAAAGGACCGGCTGCCGGGACACAGTCTCCTCGAATTCTTATGGCACGGCCAGTTTCCACCCGATGACTGCAGGCTGTCTCCTTTCTAGCAGGCTACGACTCCCCAGGTAAAAGACAGTCAGTACGAATAAACTGAAGTACCTTTCATCTGCATGGTTTCTGACTTGGGACCTCACAAAGCGTGCTGTGTACACTGCAGCTAAGCAATTCTTAGTAACATTCACGGCCTCTGCAGTGTCACGGAACATACACCAAGAAAGGGGTCCAGTCCTATTCCTTTCTGACCTCACAATGTTAAGAGATGACATTCACTGCACAATAACTTTCCCCTACACTCAGAAATTTAAACAATAGAACTAGAACTTTACACGTGACAGGCAGAATTAAAGAGGACAACATCTAAAACATTATCAAGGATGGACATGATGCCACAGACCTCGGCACCATGGCAGCCCTTGAGGAGTAGGTGAGCGCCCGCACTGCTGGGCAAGAGGGCATGGTGGAGGAGACCGAGGTGAGAGGGAACAGTGGGTACAGGCGAGCAGCCCTGTGGACAAAGGAGAACTACTCAGGATGTGTTCTAGAAAGAAGAGATAATGCCAGAGAGGAAATTAAAAGCCATCTCTGTGTGCAGATGTCTCAAGCAGCTCCTATACCTTGGCCTGACTTGAAATCATAATGAATGCGAAGGAAAACAAAACTTCATCCAAAAGACAGAGGTGACTGAAGTCATGGTTTCTTAATTGACTGTAAAAATTCAACAAGCCAGTGCTCCCTAATTACTGACCTCCCCAGTGATGCTATCATTGATTATATTCAACAACATGCAACGAAGCAATCAGCTTAAACATTCGCATCCCAAGTTTTTACAGGGCTCAAGGGCTGAGTCATGGTGTCATAAAAACCCTGAGTCATGGTTCAGAAAAATTCTAGTCATGGTATCATAAAAATGCTGAGTCGTGGTTATGCAAAAGTGCTGAGTCATGGTTTGTAGAATTGCCAAGTCATGGTTACATAAAACACTGAGCCATGGTATTGTAAAACGCTGAGTTATGGTGCCATAAAATGCCAAATCATGGTTACATAAAAATGCTGAGTCATGGGTATGTAGAAAAGCTGAGTCATGCTTATATAAAAATGCCATAGTTAATGTGGTAAAAATGCCATAGTTAATGTCATAAAAATGCTGTCATTATCACCAGAAAGTGCTGAGTGATGGTTTGGAGAATTGCTGAGTCACAGTGGTTTAAATGCTGACTCGTGATGTCTTGAAGATGCTGTGTCATTGTACATAAACTGCTGAGTCATGGATATCTGGAATGCTGAGTCATGGTTGGGTGAAATGCTGAGCCACTGTTATGTGGAACACTGAGTCATGGTGTCCTGAAGGCCACAGTCCACTCGGTTCTTAGGAAGACAGTCTGGAACAGTCAGCAGGTGCCACTGAGAGAGGCAGTATGTCTTCTCTGCTAGCGCTGTGGCTTCTCGGCAAACAGACTGGGCCTGAATTCCAGCTTCACCCACTACTGTCTTCATGACCTTGGGAAATTGTTCAACATCTGTAAGTCTCTATCCTCATCCAGATGGTGGGGATAACTAATCTCACTCGGTGGTTTTTGTTTTTTGGTTTTTTCCAAACTATAAAAGAAAGTTTATTTAGAAAGTTGCAGAGGCAGAAGAAGTGAACTGTTAGAAGAAATGAGCTCAAAAAATGAGTTACAGAGGCAAAAAGGAAGGGGCCCTTGGAGCTGAGGAGAGAGAAAGGCAAGGTGCCCGAGGGGAAGGGCGGGGGAGGGGAAGGGTGCAGGCGAGCTCCCTGGAGGGAGAGTGCACCTCGCTTGGTGGTTTTAAGAACTGAATGCATTAACGTGTTGAATCTTTCTATTCTTCCTTAAATGCAATCATATGCCCTAGGGTACAGTGCTGGTGACACAGGAAACAAAACATCACACTGTGCCACGCGGTCTCACACTTGACCATCCCCCTTTCACTCATTACGCAGAGCTTGTTTATAGCGGACGAGTTATTTCCACAAGAATCTAAGCTTCGCGTGAGAAGATGTTCTCGTCCTTGTAAACTGTATAGGAGTACGGAGAAAGAAGTGTTCATTATGAAACACGGCTCAGCAGAGAAAAACTGTTCTTCGAACATCCCTTGTGTGTTCATTTAACGAGCTCTAAAATTTCCCCATTTCTCCAGGCCAGCATTTCCCAGCGACTGTTGCACAGAACATTAGTCCCCTGAGATACTCCTCGAGCAGAGTTTTGTGTCTAAATAGGATCTGCAAACCCAGCCTAACGCATCCCCATCTTGGAGACGCAGAACACAAGCCAATGTAACTGCTCGTACAAGCCCTGCCTCAACAGAAGATGTCTCATCCATCTACCCAGGGCTCCCCAAACTTGTTTGGCCACCTCGGCATGCTGTTAGCAGAACATACTTTTCTCCCACCAAAGTTCACGCCCACCTTGATGGGGGCCCCCCAGTCTGGCCCACCCCGTCTCCAACTCCCACAGACCCGCTCACCACACAGGTGCTCAGACTTGCCTGGGTGCTGTTCTCTGACCGTGCCCCTGTTTTTACAACAGCGCACAGGTGGCCCGTTTTACAGCATACGACTCAAAGGGCGTTAGTGCATTTGCAGAGCTGTGCAGCCATCACAATTGATTTTAGAACATTTTCCTCATCCCCTCCCCTCCCCCCGCAAAAACATGTCCATAAGCAACCACTCCCCATTTCCCCCTCAAACCACCAGCCCTAAGCAACCACGAATCCACTTTCTGTCCTCAGAGATTTGCTTGTTCTGGACGTTTCATGTCAATGGAATCACACGATACAGGGACTGGGAAGATGATACAAATAAATACTACCAGCATAAACTGAGTTTTGCATACTCTTGACTGCAAACGCACTTTTGCCCACACCTGTACGTGGTCTTCGTGTCTGGTTTTCTCACTGAGATGTTTTCAAGGTTCATCCATGTGGTAGCATGTGTCCGCACTTCGCTCCTTTTTATAGCCAAATAATGTCCCACTGTATGACTGTATTACAGGCTGTTTATCCATTCACCAGCTGATGGGTATTTAGGTTGTTTTCACCTTTTGGCTATTGTGCTGTTTTGGAAAAATGCTGTTATGAACATTTGTGTATAAGTTTTTGCCCAAACATATGTTTTCAATTCTCTTGGGTATATATTTAAGAGTGGAATTGCTGGGCCATGTGGTAACTCTACGCTTAACCTTTTGAAGAGCTGCCAGACTGTTTTGCAAAGCAGCTGCACCATTTTATATTTCCACTAGCAGCGTATGAGGATTCTAATTTTACCATATCCTTGCCAACACTTGTTTTTCTCTCTTCAATTACAGATATCTTAGTGAACATAAAACAGTATGTCACTGTGGCTTTGGGACCGTGCCTTTCGATCCCACTGCTAAGGTTATGACCACTCAGTCCCACCCACCTGGATGCCTTCTTCTCACTCTGTGTATCCTACCAATTCACCAAGATCTAGCTTAACTCCTACAGTTTTCTTAAACCATCTATGGCAGTCACATCTCCAAACTCAATTCAAATGACCCCATGCCTGGCGTCTACTTACAATTTCTGCAGTTACTAGCTTTTTGGCCTATTTATGTTTTTTTTTCCTCTCCAACCAGACTGTGAGCTTCTTAATAAGTGGGGAGAGGTCTTATGTTTCTTGGAGTCCATTAAGTAAGGAGCCTATCAAATAACTGATACTTCACAAGATTCACGGATAGGATTTAACGTAGGAGCTCAGGCTGGGGAGGTTAGGGCAGGTAAAAATGAGGAACAGGGCCCCACGCCGGGGGGGCTCGGTTGGTTGTAGTGTCGTTCCATACACCAAAAGGGGGGGGTTCGATTTCTGGTCAGGGCATGCAGCTAGGTTGCAGGTTCGATCCCCGGCTGGTGCGTGTATGGGCAGTAATGGATCGATGTGCCTCCCTGTCTCTCCTCACAGCCGATCCCTTCTTCCCTCCCTCCCTCCCTCTCTCCCTAAAATCAATACACATATGCTTGGGTGAGCATTTTTTTTAAAAATGGAGGAGAGGGCATTTTGGATCTCAGACTAGGAAGGAGGAGTGGACGTGAAGAAGTAAGCAGGGAGGTCAGTCCCCCTCCTCACGGGAAACTACAGGTCCTTATGCAAAGGACCGAATGCATGAACTTGATGTTTCATATCACTTTGGCATTCTTCTCCACTGCGCATCTCAATGTACTCTCGTCTAGACTTGGTGAGCTCGACAGGGACATGGAGAGGGAACAGATCCTCTTGTTATATCTTTTCTTCCTTTCCTCCAGCACAGCAGGATTCTGTGTGAACTCTCAGGATGGGGATGAGTGTCTGCATTTGTCCTCTTGTGATTCCACAGAGTCCCTATCACCCACCCACCCACATACAGCACAGAGAGATGGAGAGTCCCCCTGTGAGCCCCGCCAAAAGAGAAAAGCCAGTCCCCAGTGAATCAAGAGAAAGAACTGCTGAGTCCAAGGCCAACTGAGTCACAGCCTCCAGAGGCTGGCAGTCACCGACTTCCGTTCCTTACCATCCTTCATTCCGCCCAGCGGTAAACACACCGTGCTAGGCCATGGCCATGGCCGCCAGGATCACATGATTGCAACAACTACTGACGGGTCATGAAGAGACAAGGCACGGCCGGCAGGTGCTGTCAAACGGGTGTGTTCTACACGCCAGACTGACGGAGAAGGCCCGTGTTGGAGATGCAGCCTAAACGTTCCCCGCATCCACCCAGTGGGTGTGTTCTGTCTTTGCACAGCGCAGATTCTTCTAATGGGCCTCCCAATCAGTAACAGAAACCCTGAGCTGCTGACAATGGAACAGTCCAAAATGGCTCTCTCCTGTGGCCATGTGTGCTGGTCTCACACTTCCACACTTCTGTGCACATCCATGAGCAAAAACTGCTTAAGAACTTTAGCAAAATGATTTGGCTAACCCCTGGGACTCCGCAAATAAAACAAATACAAACTTTAAAACCTTAAAGGAAACCCATAAGGATTTAATGTTAAATCCTGGTGCAGCTTCAACATTCCACCCCTTAACCAACGCATTGCCCTAAGCAAGACGGGATCACCACCACCCCGGACGCCCACATCCCTTCCTTCTAAGGGGCGTGACTGAGGACCCAGCACCGTGAAATAACCGAGTATAGAATAACCACGGGCACAGCTTCAGGCACGGAAGGGCAGAACGGAGCCTTCTAGTCAAGAGACCTGTAATGCGAATGAAGCTGGAGGCCGGGAGATTCTCAAAGCTACAGGGGCACCTCAAGGAGTCTTTGACAAAGAACAGCAACTTCTGATACATCTAAGGATGCCTGGCTAAGAAAGGAGAGTGGGATGAAAAACAATCAAACATCGATGCCATCCCCGAAAGGACAAGCCTTAGAGAGCTGCTGGAACGTTGTGCATGGTAGGGAGTCATCGGAACCGGTTCAGAACGATAAAAATCCATCCTGTGATGGAGGGAAGGCGGTCATCTTCACAAGAGGCAACTGAAGACTCAGCTTCAGTGACTCTCCCAAGGCACAGCAGCCTGTCCAGACCCCAGGGCTCCCTCCACTGTGCCATACACTTGACCTTCAACAGTAACACATGAGCCGGGCTGTGGGCTACAGCACACTGAAACCCATCCTTCTCTCCGCAGGACCTGACCCTGAGCCAACCTTTCGGTTAGGAGGTGCGCGTCAACGGTTACACCGAGCTAGGCGGCTCCTAGCCCAGCCCTGAGAGCACATCGGTGTAGTGTGGGGGCCTTCTTATGGTGTTCCAGGGGTCACAAGTTACAACCATTTCAGCTCCACAGTCTCTCACCACATTTTGGAGAAATAAAATGGTTATAGAGCATTGTGTTTCTTAAATTGCTTAGTCCTCTAATCACTGCTTATTTGGAATTCGGTCACTGTATAACTATAATGGAGCAGATTTTTTTATATACTGATCTCCACAGCCAGCAATAAAACATTATAATCAGTAAGGAAGCCTATGAAACAATCTTCCCTGATGGGAACTTCCACTGGACTGAAAATTATACTTAAAAATCCACCGACTAAACAGACCACCTTAAATGGGATTCTCCTGTCACAGGAATCAATCACTCCTCTCCCCAAATTAGCCTAAGCAGTCTCCCCAGGCCCCACCCAAAAACTGTCCTATGCCTGCTGCTAGCTCCACAGATGTTCCGTAGAGGCTGAAAGATTTAGTATACGGCATTTTAGTGTTCACTGGAATGCATATTTCCATGGAAACTTCAGTAAAACTGTCCCCCCCACAATATGCCTGGTGAGTTCCAAGACCAACACTGTGGTGGTGAATTTTATGTGTCAACTTGGCTAAAGCCACACTACCCAGACCTTTGCTCAAACACTAGCCTAGATACTGCTGCGAAGGTATTTTTCAGATGAGGTTAACGTTTACATCAGTAGACTTTGAGTAAAGCAGATTACCCTCCAGAATGTGGGTGGGCCTCATCCAATCAGTTGAAGGCCATATGAGGAAAAAAAAACCAAAAAACTGATGTCTCCCAGAGAGGATCTGCCGGGAGACTGCCTTCAGACTCCAAATGCACCACCAACTCTTTTCTGGGTTGCCAACCTACAAGCCTCGAACCAATTCCTTAAAATGAAAATCCTCCACCCACCCCCCTGCATGCGTGCGCACACATGAACGCTTCATGCTGGTTCCGCTTCCCGATGGAACCCTGATACAATCACCTAGCCCGTCTTCTGAGGAAATGACCTGCACCTGCCCTTCAAAGACTGGCGGGAGGGGACAAACAGAAGAGATGGATCTACTGAAGTGGTTAAACAGAACTCCATTTCCAGGTGAAAAATCCAAAACCACTGTGCGTGACTATCAGTTTGAAATTTCCATTTTAGCCCCATACGCTTGGCATCTCAAGAAGCTGCCAGAGTCCGGGTTCCTTCGAAGGGGAGCCTTCGGGGGGATCTGTAAGCTGCATGGTGATGCTATAAAGTGGACTCACGACAGCAGGAGGGTTGGAGACAGGGCCGAAAGGAAGTCAGAGAGATGAGAGGCCGGGCATCTACTGCATTGCTCAGACAATAACGTACGTCTCAGGGGTCGCTGCTCTCCGAGCGTGGGTCGGGTTCACAAGCATAAAATGAAGGCATGAGGAGACTGCGGTAAGAAGTGGAACCCGGGCTGGCTTTGTTCTGAAGATGCTCCCTCCATTCTAGAACCGCCCCTCCAGCCACTGAGCAAAAGCAGCAAAGTCTACCCTCACCCCGACTACGCAGAAAGACTTCTGGCCTGAGGTGGTTCTTACCTGGCCATCTGCTTGTAGGCTTCTTCCGCCACAGCGAAGATGTGGGGGTCCATGTCCCCCATGTTTTGGCCACTGTAGGCGTAGATGACATCTTGTCCGTAGATTGGCAACTGCTCGTAAGGATTAATGGCAACAAGCACAATACCTGCGAACAGACGATGCGGTCAGATTCTGGTAGCGCAATGGCCCCCCGACGTCAGCTAATAAAGACCCCGGTTAATATACACCCATCTACAGAATGAGAGGGTGATGGAATGGGTCTTAACCAACCATTCAACTAAATCGAGACGTCTCTGCGTCTTTACCAGGCACTGTGCTCGGCCCTGGTAGAGAATGACAGGGTGGCTTCCAAATGCCCTGGAGCGTGAAACAAGCTCGCACACACACACAGACACACATGCAGACACACACACAAACACACATGCAGACACACACGCAGACACTCATGGAGCTGCTCGACCAACCGAGTTCACGAAACGGACACGTGCCAGGCGCTGCAGGGTCAGGGAGAGGAGGACGCTGGACTCTGCCAACAGGCGCTAGGCTTAAAAAGCCACCTCAGAATTAAACTCTAGTAAAAGGACTATTAATTTTTCATTTGTGCATGGGTTACCTTAACTAAAATAAATACGAACAACTTGTGGACAGGGAGCGGGATTTGCACACGTGAGGGTCGAGTCTTGGCTCAGCCAGGTATACAGTGGGTGGCTCAGGCGAACCGCTTAAGCAGAGAGCCTCAGCTCACTGGCCTGTGAGGCAGGGACGAGCTCTGCGTTCCCCTGGGCCGTCCCAAGGACAGAATAATTACTCCAGAGAGCGCGCACTCAGACCCGCGCCTCACGCAGTAAGCGCCGAGTGGTGGCCAGTTTTGAAGACCTCACATCACATTATGTAACATGTATCATCTCTCATTGCACCATTTTTCATCTTACATCTCCAGAAGGATGCGCTGCAATAGTGGACTCGAGAAACACATGCTGACTGCAGAATTAGTAAATTCTCAGGTCTTTTATAGAAGGGCAAGGTAAATCGATATTTGAGAATATAAAAAGAGAACAAAATACAAACTCAATCTTCCAGACAGACAGAAACCCGTGCCTTTTCCTTTCACATAGGAGCACATTCTGCATGTCAGGAGAACTACTGTCAGGGCTTCAAAAAATATGAGCTTTTCCAGTCACTCGGGGAAGAGAAGACAAGAGTGCAAAGGTCACAGCCAACAGGAAACCGCTCCCCCTGTGTTGTTACCTTTCAGAGTTTGAGGAGACAAACCACAGACTGGAAGAAATATCTGCAAGAGCCACATCTGATAAAGGACTATCTCATCCAAAGTATACAAAGAACTCAAAACTCAACAGTAAGAATATGAATCACCAATTAAAAAATGGGCAAAAGAGAGACATGTCACCCAAGAAGATATACAGATGGCAAATAAGGATCTGAAAAGATGGTCCACATTGCACGCGACCAGGGAGGCGCAACCTAAAGCACTGACGGATGCCACTACACACCTGTTAGAGAGCCCGAGACCCAGAACACTGACAGCGTCTAAAGCTGGTGAGGACGCGGCGCAAGGCCGCTCTCGCTCGCTGCTGGTGGGAACGCACAACGGTGCAGCCGCTCTGGCAGCTTCTCACGAAACGAAACACGCTCCTGCCATACGGTCCAGCATTCACACTCCTTGGTGCTTATCCAAGGTATGCCCACACAAAAACCTGCGCACGGATGCTTACGGCAGCTCAGTTCATGGTCACCAAAACTTAGAGGCGACTCGGATGTCCTTCAGTAGATAAATAAACTGTAGCACATCCAGGTAGCGGGTTATTCAGCACTAAAAAGCAATGAGCTATCGAGACACGGAAAGACACAAAGGAACCTGAGACACGTGTTGCTAAGTGGAGCAAGTCAATCTGGGCAGGCTACATGCTGGGGTTCCGAGCTCACGGCGTTCTGTAAAGGTCAAGATCATGGAGACAGCACAACAGATCAGGGGTTGCCAGGGTTAATGGGGAGAGAGGGGTGAATGGACGGAGCACAGACGACGTTCAAGGCGGTGAAGCTGCTGTCACGACACCACAATGGGAGTTGTATGTCGTTACGCACTTGTCCAAACCCGTGGAACGTCCACCACCAAGAGGGAACCGGGATAAAGCTGTGGACTCTGAGTGACAAGGACGTGTTGTTGGGGGCTCATCAGCTACAGCAAACGCCCCGCTCTTGAGCAGAATGCGGATAGCGGGGGAGGCTGTGCCTGTGTGGGGGAGGGGGCACGGGAAAGCTCTGCTACGTGGCTGTGAACCTGAAATTGCTTTCAAGGTAAAATCTATTAAAGGGCAAAGTGAGAAAGAGAAAGAAGGGAATAAAGCAGACCAGATTACTCCACGTAAAGGGCAAAGGGAGGAAAAAGACACCCAGTAAGTCCTCTTCAGATAGAAGTTTGCCTGAAAAGACAACCTGGGCTGAAAAATAAGGCCCAGAACTCTGGTAAATTCCACTTAATGTGGCTAATGACTAGGAGAGTTCCTCTTAAAAACAGCGTCACGTATTCTGCTGGTTCTTAGAGTTGCATAAAACCCTAATTCATGTAGTATTCAATTCAAGGTTTGATATTATCCTGTGAGGTCACATATTTTCCCAAAATGTCTCTGCTCCCTCAGGGCAGAAACCAGAGCTTCTCCATGAGTTGCAGTCCGTGCGGCATCAACCGCTCTGAACAGCTGGGGCACGTGGACAGATGCGTGCAGACCCCGGGACCTCTCCTACAAGGGACGCTTTTAAAAAAGTGAAGCTGATGGTCATTGGTCACGTTCTCCTAAAAGGGGAGCTTTTTAAAACTCTTGTTGAAAAGAAAAAAACGTATTGAAGGTCCTGGTAATTGATGATTTCTTTCAAATAAGACTCCCACCAGCAACTGGAGTGAAGGAGCTTCTGCAAAAACTCCCTAGCAAGTGCTGAAATCAACATGCCGTTCGCCACCCCCGAAATCTGGCAGGAAAGCTCACTCTCACTTAGTGGACAACTGACCAGTTCCCAAGCAAAATGGAACATCACAGTGAAAAGACCCCTCATCCCGAGACCTCACTTGCGATCACAGCCAAGGCCAGGGCGGCCCATGAACACGCAGCCCTCGGCCTGACTGCTCAGCCAGATCCTGACACGTCTGACCCTCCAACAACAGTTGACGGGGCTCTGGTTTTTACTGCACACAACTTAACGACACCCTAAAAAGAGGAGCCAATATTAACAGCATGGGAAATTGAGAAATTTCAAGAGAAAAAAGTAGGAGAATTCCAGGACTTTTAGTTGAATGCACTTGTCCAGGCTTCTGCTCATGAACTTGACAAATATTCTTCATGCACCATGTTTGTACATGAACAAATGAGGGGCTGGAGCAAAAGGCCTCCGTTTTGCAAGCAGAAAACAAAAACCAAGCCAGGTGTAGACACAGGAGTGCACTCGGTGGTGAGAGAAGACACCCGAGCATGGACACCGGGGTCCTAAGACTCCAGGACCACGTCTCAGCCAGTCAAGTGACGTAGTGTGGCCACTTCTTCCCTGGCTGCGCTGTGATGAACCAGAGATGTGAGCAGCCTAATGAAGCCACATTCACCCCCAGCAAACCCTTCAAGGCTCTCAGATGAGAGGCAGTCATATACATGACAGTGAAAGCAGGATTCTCAACCACTGGAGTTTAACATGGACAATCTAAAGACTGGAAGTGCTTTCAAACACATGCAGCCAAGAGATGCCCTGCACTTACCACAGTAGGTGTAGATATGGTTGGACTCCAGGAAACGGACCTTTAAATTGTGCAGAACTGCAGGCTCGTGCAGATAGCTAAGGGCGGTCAGGTCATTTTCTCCCACCAGGATGTCGGGGTTCCGTAAGAAGGGCAGCTGGTTGCTTTGGACATCGATGGGGTATTCCCGAATCTAAATGCAAGCAACAGACACACAGAGGCTGTTATGAAGCACTGAGCCTGTATTCAGTTTCTGTCTTGTTGGCTACGATTGCTATCCGAACATGATCGTAAGTGATGAAAACAGGTAAGATGTTTCAAAAAAAAAAAGCAAACTGAACAAAATACCTGTGTTGCCATAAGACACCAGCGCAGACGGAAAATTTGCTGTCAAATTTTGCAAGTTGCAAAATAAGAACTACAAATGAACATGTGAAGAATTATTTAACTTGACCATTAACCCAAATGTGCAAATAAAAGGATATTAACACCAATATTACCCATCTGATAAACACTGGTATGGAAACCGACAAGCCCCTAACGAGGGAGCGTATGACTGGCGAGTCCTCTGCTTGTGGGGTCAGACTGCTTCACCGTTTCCTGAGGGCAGCTGGCAACGCTGGTCAGAATTTTTCATGAATATAGTCATTCCTGGCCTCAGGAGACAGTCTTACAAACTGGCCAAGATACTGACTCACCAAAGCTACAAATATGAAAATACACCA
This sequence comes from Trachops cirrhosus, assembly GCA_028533065.1. Lineage (NCBI taxonomy): Eukaryota > Metazoa > Chordata > Mammalia > Chiroptera > Phyllostomidae > Trachops > Trachops cirrhosus. Next base: position 15,189,956 of record CM052547.1, on the reverse strand, counting down.
TGACATAGACGGACATTCATGGTCAGGCAGACACACACAGCATTGCGTGGAATCTCAGCAAAGGCATGTTACAGAACAAAATATATAATATAATTGCACTCCTTTAGAACTGCACGTTAAAGCCTGCTCGGAGTGTAACAGCCCCACAAAACCTCAGTGGTTACCTGTGTTAGTGAGGTTTTCATCTCTGTGGTTTCCTGAGATTAGTTTTTCTTTATGTGTATATATTGATCAAGGCTCTTTTCTTTCTGTGAAAAACTCATTTATCCCAAACTTACTCCACACAGGAAACCAGTAAACAACTATCACGAACCTCATGCAGACAAAATTTCCAGAAGGTGGGAAACCAGGGGAAACGAGAGTTGATTTTTATTTCGTTAATATCTAGAATAGATGGCCCCCTTCAGTTCCTGCTGAGCGAGCAGTATCTCTGGGACTCTGAACAGCCCTCCCTGCCTGAGCCCTCCTGAGGACTTCCCAATGGAGAAGCTCCCCACCCCCTCACCGCCACCCTGCCCAACCTCCCAGCACCTCTCCACCCCATGGGTAGGAAGCACAGGGAACAGCCAATAGCAGAGCTGCAGAGGTCACCCGGCCCACTCCAGATCAGAAAGCTGAGACCTGTGTCTTTAAACCCCGCAGTGACTTTAAACCCACCAGTGTCTTTAAACCCCGCAGAAGAAATGCTGGCGTTCCATCTTTCATGAGATGAATCTCCCCTCAAAATACTCTCCCGCAAGCATGCAGAGGGAAACGCATATGCAATTTTGCAAAACACAGTCCACAAATAACCTAGTGGTATTGGTTGCCGTAAAATTGATAGGGAGCAGAAATGCCCAGAGCAGCAGCAGAGAGGCAGAACTGCCAGCTCAGCGTTCAGCGCGACAGACTTTCTGGTGCGTGCATCGCGCACATCCAGAGGGGCGGAGGGAGCAAGAGCCTGAGAGCGGATCTTTTCTCTTTAACAGGAATGTGGTTCCGATGCTGCTGCAAGTGTCTAACATTTACAGGTAGCACGGTTTTATTTGAAATCTAAGCATTTATGCCGTGATCAGGGACCATGAACTTTCTGGCAAAAAAAGACTTCACTACAAAATAACTGGGCCTTTGGAGGTGAGAACAAGATCGAATATTAACATATCACAAAATTAATTCTCAGTCCCTGACCTGGAATAGACCTCGGCCTCCCCCTTGGGACCAGGAACAGAAGGGGGTCTTGCATCTAGCATGCAGGACTTGATAACCCTTGAGACGGCAGGGGGAGGGATAGGGAAGGGGACTGGTCTATACTTGCTCTCTCCAACAGAGTAGCATGCATGGCTATTTACAGTGACTTCACTGAGGTTAAACACAATGAAAACTTCAGTTGCTCAGTCACACTAGCCACATTTCGAGGGCCCCGTGCCCACACGTGGCTAGGGACTGCCACGCTGAACAGCGCAGATGGAGGACATCGCCTTGTACTGCGATGTTCTGTTGGACAGCACTGGTCTAGACTGCGCTCAACTCTGCGGGGCTGTGAGTCTATGACATGCACCAGGTGTTCAGAAAGTATCAGTTGAGCCTGGCCAGGTGGGTCAGTTGGCTGGAGCCTCATCCCATGCACCGAAAGGTTGTGGGTTCGATTCCCAGTCAGGGCACATGACTAGGTTGCATGTTCCACCCCACGTCAGGGCGCATACAGGAGACAACCAATTGATGTTTCTCTCATGTCTCTCTCTTTCTCCCCAGCCCCTCTAAAACCAATAAGCATATCAATTGAGGATGAGGATTAAAAAATATATTTAAAATATCAGTTGAAAGGGTGTCTAACTAGTTTATGGCCTCTCCCTTACCTCGATTTGTGTCCCTGTTACATGGTGCTACAGCCAGAAAACATGGGAACATCTTTGGATGACAACTCCCAACACAAAGACTGGAAGCTAGTAATGAGCGCAGATGGTAGATTTTAAAAAAGCCAACTTCTTTCTCCGACTTTATCCACCCACAGAACCAGAAGATCCAGAGAAAAGGTAAGCTAGTGAAAAATATGGTTTCCAGCTGGCACGGGGACCATAGGAGCTACGTATATATACTCTGGTGGAAACGGCACCCAACAGGGGTTAAACCCTCTACTCAAGTCCTGGCCATCAGCCCAAGCAGTGACTCTCACCTCTTCCTGTCACTGGAACCCCATGGGGAGCTTATAAACAGATGTCCTGTGTCCCATCCCCAGACTCTGATTTCAGCAGTCTGGCTGCTGCCTGGGCTCTGCGGTTTTTCCAAAGCCTGCCACGGGTCTCTCACGTGCAGCCGAAGGTGAGAACCACTTTTCCCCGCCGCTGTGAGGCTCCAGGCCCGCCCTGCACCTCCTCGGACCGCAGATGCCCTAGTGGCAGGACAACGGGACTGGCCCCAACACTCTCTGAGGGCCCTTCTGACTTTAGTGCCTAGAGCACGTAACTTGGGCAACGGATGCAGGGGTGTCCTCCTCTGTGAGATTAGAAAAGGTGTCCTGCAGAGAAACAAAAGTGGAGGGAACTATACTCCCAGATAGCAGGAGGCCTAAACTGGACACCACGCATGCTCACTGGCGCACCTGTGTGTGGCTCTGGGCTCATTCGGCACACAGCAAATTTTATATCACATCCTCAACAAGTGCAAAACACACGAGTATTCATTGAATCAGTGTTCTGCTGCCTCATTCTGCAACAGTTCTGTGTTTAAGTCCTCCCACCATCTCCTCCGGCTCCCCGGAAGATCATGCTTCTCTTGGAGAGCCTTCCCACTCATCCCTCCTCTTCCTGCCCACCACAGGCCGAGGCTCGGAGCAGGCAGTCAGTGACTTGAAGAATAAAATCGTCAGTGACCTGAAGAATCAGGTTATGAGGAAGTAACACATTAACCCTGAAATCTCAGTGCCCACGGGTCACTGACGCCAGCACGCTGCCTCCATGTCCTCCAGGCAGGTGAAGAGACCATGAAGTCCCCTCAGCGCCCCCGCGCTTCTGCCTGGAAGTGGTCTCCACTGAGTCTATCCACAGCTCCCTGCACAAAGTCGCCACGGGTCCCACCTGACTGCAAGGGCGCGGAGGGCCACGGCGGAGGGCCTCGGTACCATCCCTGCCATGGTCAGTGTGCCGGCTTCGGGAAGTTAGTGAGGGCTCAGAGGGAGATCCCCAAGAGGGTTTCCCAAAAAAGTGTGAGGATGGGGAGAGAGATGGCGTAGTGGGGAAGGGTCGAGTATCTCCCCGTATTTCTCAACAGAGTTCGAAAGATTATGGGCCTTGAACTTGTCATATTCTAAATCCTGTATTTAATAAATATCATACATTCACTACAAGTTAGACCAAAAGCTCCATAAAAGCTCAGCTGTACCGTTTCACTGCTGTATAACCAGACCCTGGAATATAATAATTCCTCAATAATTGTTTTAATGAATGAATAATGAATGAATGGTGATGCAAGTAATTAGAGGAAGAAAAAGGCGATAAAAACACAACTTAAAAGTTCAAATTACGAACCACATTACAGCAGCATAAAATAATGCAAAGACAATCTTTGAATTTCAGTGTAGTGCGGGGAACACTGCTTCCACATCCTGTTAGAATCATGGAGTCACAGCTCAGTTTTTAACTTGGTGTTTGTCAGCAATAAACAGTCCAGACCATTTCCTCTATGGGCATGAAGGAGGGCTCCACCACCCTGGGACCGTTCTCCTTTGGACTGGGTCACCCTTTCCCTGGGGAAGTGGTGGGGGCGGAGGCTGTCCTGTGCACTGGAGGGTGCTCACCAGCATCCCTGCCCTCTGCCCGCTAGATACCAGCAGCAAAGCTCCCACCTCGGTCACAACAACCAAAAATATATCCAGACACGGCCTAATGTCCCGTGGCGGGTGGGAGAAAATGCTGCTTTGCCCATCTGTAAAGAGAAGCAGCCATGGAAACGATCTAACTGATGGAAAAGATCGTGAATGCTGCAGGGAAACAGGTTGATGATAACAAGCAGCCAGCCAGCCATCTGGAGACAAGGGTGGCAGTGGCTGCACAACAGTGTCAATGTGCTTTGGGCCACTGACCTGCACACTGGGAATCGGTGACGCTGGCGAACAATACAGGGACGGGATGTGCCGAGACACGGGGAGAGCACGTTGCCCCTGTTAACGCTCATGCATTCCCGCCTCGCTCTCCCTCAGCCCCGAGCACACAGGGGGTGCTCGCCATCAGGGTGGCTGCTGGACTCTGGACACAGAACCGAAACACAAAACCATGGAAACAGGGGTGTGGGAGAGTTTTCCCTGCCACTAGAGGGCAGGAGTCCAGCAGTCTGTAAGGGGCGTGGGGGCGGGAGAGCCAAGGCCTGCCAGGCAGAGTTCTACTCCCGACAAAGAACGAGGAAGCTACATGTATCACCATGGTGTGCACACACCGAGGTTTGATCCAGTTGAAAACGCAGTCCTGTGCTAGGGGCTGGCACACCTAGGTACCTTGCACCCACCACAGCTGTGCAGAGAAGGGCTGGCACACCTAGGTACCTTGCACCCACCACAGCTGTGCAGAGAAAAAGAGAAGACGCTATCTTTCTCCCCCAAGGAGTTTCCCATCTTCTGACCGGCTTCAATATAAAACACGTTACACTGTGCTAAGTAAAACAAGCCAGACACAAAAGGACAAATACTGTATGATTCGATTCCTACGAGGTACCTAGAATTACCCAACTCCGAGACAGAAAGTAGGACAGAAATGACAGGGAAAGGAGAGACGGGAGGGGGAGCTGTTACTCGGCACAGAGTTTCGGTTGTGCAGGATGCAGAGAGCTCCGGATGCAGATGGTGGCTGGTGATGGCTGTGATGGCCATACAACGTGCAAGTGCAGCAGTCCCCCCTCTAAGCAGGAGGTGCGCCCCAAGACTGCCAGTGGGTACCTGAAACCCAGCACGGTACTGAACCCTGTAGATACTATGTTCTTCCCACACACACATATCATAAAGCTTAATTTCTAAATCAGGCACCATGAGAGATTAAAATAACTAATAATAACCAAATAAAATAGAACAATTTTAACAACATAGTGTAATAAAAGTTACATAAATGTAGCCCCCCTACCCCAACTGGCAGTCTGACCACAGAGAGGGTTACTAAGTGACTGAGAGGCAGGCAGAGTGCACAGTGTGGATACTGTGGACAAAGGCATGATTCACATTCCAGGTGGGATGGAACGGGATGGTGCAAGATCTCATCACACCACTCAGAATGGCATGCAGTTCAAAATTATTAACTGTTTATTTCTGGAATTTTCCATTTAGTATTTTTGGATCGTGGTTGACCACAGGTAACTGAAACTGGAATATGAAACCATGTTTGGGGGGGCTACTGTACTTTATGACAATGAACTGTGCACTTAACAATTGTTAACAGTTATTTTATGTTATGTATGTTTTACCACAACAAATAAGCAAGCGGCAGGGAAAGAGAAACTTCTTGCGGAACCTAAGAGCTTGAGCCCTGTGAGCAGAATCCCCAGGTTAGCAGTAAGGCAGAAGCCAGGGATCAGGGGCGGCACTGTTCTTCTAGAAGAGGAGGAATTTATCTTCACCCTTTGCTGCTGCAGTTAAACCACACAATCAGGTTTCACAGTGGGGGAGCAGCGGGACGGGGAGAGGGACCCAGGCTAGATTTTCCAGCCAGCCTGGCCCATCAAGGATGATTTCACCTTGAGGAGAGAGGCTTCGTTCAGTCCGCCCTGCCTCTGGTCCTCAGCTCAACTGGGCCACTCCAATGACAGCTCGGAGCCGGCGGCGGACAGACCACAGCCCGGGAGCCGTCTGCACGGAGTCGGTTGTGCAGAGAACATTATTGCTCCAGAGCTGCTCCTGTCCAGCCCCGGCACCCCTTCTGATTCCATGCTTATGGTCCGTGTGGCAGGAGAGCGGGAGGGAGAGGGTGACAGAGGAGACGTGGGCTCTGGGTGGCTGCTGGGGTTCATCAGGCAGCACTGGGCTCACTTTCAGCCGGGGCTGCGCTCATCGGTGCTGTTTTGGCAACACCGATCACTCCTCGCAACCCCCACACAGCTCTCCAAAAACACCCACCCACTTATGAGATCAACCACAGTGAGATTTGTCAGAGACGATAAGCCATTCGAGTGGGTGAACTGATTTTATTTTGTTTCAGGCGTGGGATGGGAATTATTCAACGTGGTAAACATGAACCCATCTGTTGGGAATTTCATTTCTCACTTCGAAACCAAGAGGAAGCTAGCAAAGCAGGCCTCCGCCAGGTAGGGGAAAGTGAGGGCGGACACCCTGGAGTAAACCTCGAACAGATTCCCTGCTCCGGTCTCACCGAGTGATGTGCTCAGGTTGACAGAAAGCAGAAATGAGTAGGGCGAGAAGGATGGCCGCCCTTCCCACTAATCCGTGAGTTAATCACCAGCCACAGTAGATACTCTGTCAGCAAAGCCTAAGGCGCAGTCCATTTCTCAAGCCAGTCATTGACTATCCGGAACGAGGAGACCGAAACGCAGGAGAGAAGGGAGAACAGTAAGGCAGCGAGTGATCGAAGGCTAAAGATGTGGCACAAGCTCTTCGTGCTCCTGCAGTTCAGATGGAGGTGACAGTCACTCCGGCCACCCCTCTATGCCACGCCTGCTCTGCAGCCCCTCAAACGTAACCTGTCCCCAAGCCAATTCTTGTTTTCTTCCTGCCACTTCATTCCAAACCTGCTTCCTCCAGGTGTCCCCACTGCAAAACTTGCATGAGTGACCTCTGCCCGCATCCCGCCCCCTACACGTCCCCTTCTCTGAGGGTTCACACCAGCTGCGCGGGCCTCCTTTCCTTCCCGTCTACACACCGAGGGGACACGTCCAGGCCTCAGGGATTGAGCACAGATGCATCCTCCCGGGCACTCTCTACCCCAGCACAGGCAGTCTCTACCCCAGGCCCACCGCACTGCACCACACAGTGAATCTCCAATGGCTGGCTCCTCTCTACCTCCCCCTCCTCCCCCAGCACCCTCACCTCCGCAGGTTCCCTCCCACCCCTCGGCCGCCAGCTTCTGTGACGGCCGCCGCTGTGCCTCACTTCTGTGTTTGTGCCCACTGCTGCCTCCAGCTCTGATGAGCCGCTCCCCCGATGGCAGGGCCACAACCGTTCACCCACACACCCCCGAACCCAGCACAGAGCAAGCACTCACACATCTGTGAAATGCACAAGTCACAGAGAGGCTCGGTCACAAAGGCTCACGGAAAGACAAACTGAACCAGACCTGGGAAGAACAGGATTTCGGTTACGACCTTGTCTTCCTTTCCAGCAAAACCACCTGAATGTCAACTAATGAACTCCCACTGCAGCAGCTAACACACACTGAGTGCCCATGTGCCAGCCTCCACTCTAAGTCACGCAGTAACTCTTTTTATTCCCAGAAGTGCCCCATCACAGGTGAAGTGACAGGCACAGAAAGACTGCTAAATTGCACAAGGGCACAGAGCTAACACTGGCTGAGCCAGCCGGGTCCCAGGCTGGGGCTCCCACCACAGTACCATGCTCCGTCCCCCACAGCAGCTACATCGTCACGTCCCACAGACGCCTCCACTCCCCTGAGCAGATTCTGGCCTCAGCCAGCGGCTAACCCCAGTGGGCACTCTAGCGACGTCCAGGGAGCAACTCACGGCCTGGCACTGTCAGGTGTACTATCGACAGCCACAGAAACGATGGCAGGCGTGCAGAAGCTCCCGCCTGCAGGAGAAACGCAAGCCCACCACGTACCACCCAGCCCTGTCCAGCGGACCCCGGCAATCCCGTCCCCAGCACCCACACTTACAGTGTCATCTTCCAGGCGGAGCTGGAGGCTCCTGTCGCCCTCCTTGTAGTCCTTGGTTAGCTCGGCTGAGCGCCACACTTCATCAGGGTCGGGGATCCAGACCCTCGTGCACTGAAAGGTCAGAACAGAAGAAACTTAGACACACAGTGAAGCTTTCAGGTTTCCAACTACATGTCACTTGCTGCCTACATGGGCCATCTCGTTTCAAGACACAAGACGATCCAATACCATGATGACAGATCAATAACTCACAGGTAATGGCAGGCACCCTCTGGATCCTAAAAGAACATCATAGATCAATGAAATTGGACTTCTACCAGGGAGACTGCCAAGCCTGCATTCGTTTTGCGCCACCACCTCCAAGAGTGACACAGAACAGCGATGTGCGTGTGGCGGTGGAGGGAACAAGGGGTGTCAGTGGTTGCGAACAACAAAGAAGACACGCAAAGCCCAACGGGACGGCACAGCAAATCTTCCAAGCTTGGGACTTCTGCTCTGATTTCTGCATTCAGGGACAAACCCATGTTCCTGCAGAAGCGAAAGACCGTGGTCAGCGAACGGAATGTGTATCTATCTGTTCCGAAGCTGTCAGCAGCCTCTGCACTTGTGCATCTTTAAGTCACAAACCTACCCCCAAACCCCATTCGACCTGCCCCAGCAGCCCTCCGGATTCGAGGGGTCATTTCATCTCCCTGGCCAAGTCCTGGCGGGGAGAACCCAGCCCCGGGTGAACACTGACACCCCTCTATTTAACTCGGGATCCTCAGCCCTGAGTGCACATTAGGATCGCTGGGGCTTTGACAGTCCAAGTGTGGGTCCCACCTTGGACGGGCTCAGTCAGAACCTGAGGTGACACAGAAGAGCCTCAGGTGGGTGTCGGTGCAGCCAGGGAGAGCCACAGGCCCTCGGCGCCAAAGCGCCGGTCCACAGCTGGGTCTGCTGGCTGCCGCGGCTGGCACCGCACTGCCCCCGTCTGGCAGACGGATGACTGATTTCTGCCGCAACGCTACACAATGTCCACAGGGCTGGTTCGCTTTAGAAGCCAGCCACGTGCACATGCGCCACGACATGTGGTTTCCTAGCAAACCTGGGCCCAGTGTCTCTTCTGACCCAAAGGCCAGCCAGAAGGCGTGCGGGGTCAGTGTAATCCACCCCTCACAGGGCGACAGCTCCAGGCACAGCCCCTGGGGCCCGTTAGCGGCTTGGACACAAGGAGCCTACAGGCTTTATTTTGATCCTTTGGTTTTTCCCAGTGTTTTCCTCCAGGTGGTCACTGGTCTTTTCAAAAAGCCAGCCCGTGGGCTCTGTGATGCTCACCTCTGATGCAGTTTTGGGCAGCGAGAGCCATGTGGCGGAAGGCAGGACACTGACCCACGGGAGAGCGGATGGCCGCCAGCCCACCTCCCCACCGCCTCTGCTCAGGACGCGCAGCCCAGGCCCCTGGTGTTGGCATTACAGAGAGCCTCTGCCACAGTGCCTTCTCTCCGCCTGCCTGCCCGGCGTCACTCTGTCTTCACAGGGAGGTATCGGAGAGCTTTCCAGTGTCTGAGGGCTTGGGAGTAAGACGTTAAGAATGTTCCGAGGTGTCTCCAGAGAAAACGTGGAGTGTTTGCCGACCTTAACCATCAACATTTCTCCTCCCCTCGGGTGTTCTAATTTCCTTCCTCCACTGCCTTTACAGCCCACTGTCTGTCCAGCTGCCATGCCTTGTAAGAAGACCCTGTCCCCTAGCTTCAGGTGAGGGACGATCCTCAGCCTCGCTCCTGTTTCCACCCCTCTGAGTTTCACTCCTGTGACTTCCCCTCCAGCTGAGGCAGTACAGCACACCCAAGAAACTTTACTTGAGTCAAAGTCTCCACTCAGTGTAAACAGTTTCAGGAGTGGCTCAAGATAACAGTGACACCCCAGAAAGAATGGGGGAATCCCAACAGAAGCTGAGTGGAGGTGAGGATGTGTGGACCAAGCTGTGTGACATCCCGGAAGCCAAGGAGCCCAGTCCCTACTCGCTCAGGGACTCCTCTGGCCTTTACCCTGCACCCTCTATGTGCCACTCACTGAACAGTTGATTGCACCCAGCACTAGGAAATCTCACTGCCTGGTTCTTCCTCTGGGAGGGTCCAAGTATCCCCCTGGTTCTATGAAGCCCTTCTGTCTTCTACATTTCCCATACCCACAGAACTCATCACAGCACTGGGGGCATCGGGGTCCCCAAGGATACTTCAGCTCTTCGCTGCATCAGGTAAGGACCTCAGCCTCGCCATTTCTAGGGGCCTGTTGGAAATGTAGCACTGCAGCCTCCACCCACAGCCCCTGGATCGGAAGGACTGCACCTAAGAATCGTCCTGCTCCTGCCACAGGACCTTGCACGCCCCAGCCTTCATACACAGGTCAGCCAACCACAGCCCTGGGCCAAACGCAGCGTGCCACCGGTTTCTGTAGAGCCCATGGGCTTAAGAACGGTCTTTAAATGTTTAAGTGGCTAACAATGTTCAAAAGAATGATAGTCACACAACACATGAAGAGTTTATGACATGAAAGCCAAGTTTTGGAGCCCATAAACACTTTTATTGGGACACAACCCCACATTCCACTCCTGTCCACTCTGTGGTGGCCCCCACATGTCAGTGACCAAGTTGTATAGCTGTGACCTCGGCGCGATGGCCCAACATCCTAGCAGATTCACTACCTACCCTTTCACGGAAAAGGTTTGCCGCCCGCTACCTTTGTACGTGCTGCTTCCTCCATCCAGGGTGCTCGTCCCTCACCTGTCCACGTGGGCAGAGTCCAAGTTCCAGTGCTGTACACTCACTGAACCCTTCCTTCCCTGTGCCCTGGAGTGAGCCTTTCCCAACCTGAGCTGCTTCCATCAGTTCTTCTGTGATTAACTTTATCGTTTTACAGTCATCTCTTTCATATCAAGTTTCATCTCCCTACATGAAGATCTTCCAGGTATGCTGTTGGGCACCTCTGCATCCCTGGCATGTAGAAGATGCACTATAAATGTTTGCTGACATGGGAAGCAGTAAGAGAATGTACATTTGCAGGGCACCTGGTTTATACGTAAAACAAATTGGGATAAGCACCATGTAATCAAATGCAGACGTGAAGATCTATCCCTGACCTTCAGGGTCATGCACTCTAGTTGGGTAGATAATTCACGTGAAAATGTACTCTAAGGAGTGACGTGACTGTTTCCTAGAGAGGATAATAGACGTTAGTGGGGGAGGACAAGATGTGGGGGGCAACAACAGTTAACACCAGCTTGGAAAGACAGGGAACAGGAGGCCAAACTCTCCCGTAACTTTTCAAAGGATGGTGCACCCTACAGATGTGATCAAGTGAGCTTTTGACTCCAACCCAGAGAACATCTGAGCGCCTGGCACGTGCCCCCTCCGCACCAGACGCTGCCACGTCTCCTCCGTCACCGCAGTGAAGACACACGTGGCCTTGTACTGAGATGACAGCGGTTGGCTGTTGCTGCGGAATAAAGTAGACCCTGTGCTGTGACAGTGCCGATGGGTGCCACCTGCAGGCAGGTCCCCTCAGCTTCCTGATGCCCTGCCTTCATCCTGCTTCACGGATTCTCAGCTGCATGTGCCTGTGAGTCACGGAGCAGAGCTGTTTACCCAACGTCGCACATACCACACTTGACGAGCGATTTATAGGCCTTCCAAGGACAATTTTAACCACAATCGAATTTTGCTTTACACGCTGCCTTTGCAAACAACCCCCACCGTCCCCTTTCCTCCACAGACCCACCCCATCCCACCCCACCTCCGAGGAAGCACATGGCCTCTGTAGCCCAGGACAAGGCGGAACGAGATCTGTGCAAAGTGAACAGCCTAGAGAACAGATTAAGAGAAGGGAGAGACGGCACCACGGGAGCCAGCAGAGACTGCAGGGGGCAAGACAGACGCGACTGGCGTGGTGGAAATGGAAAGGATTTGGAGGGGAAGGGGTTCCTTCAGGGAAACGAAAATGTTTTAAATACATACAGGTGGTAGATGCACAACACTGTTTTAAGTGCCAATGAACTGTTCACTTTACATAGTTGGTTTATGTGATGGGAACTTCACTTCATATTATAACTGTTTTGGTTGCAGATGAAGCACACAGCATCCTGGACACTGTCCCTGGGTGGGTTCTCCCTGCTAGCCTCTGAGAAAGCAGTAAGAGAGAATATATGCTTTGGACACAAAGCCATCACGCCTATGAGCCAGGCGGAGATGCTCTCTCTCTCAGGTTCTTTGCTGCCTCTTCACTTTCTCACCTTCGTGGAATCCCTGACACCCAGTGGCTTCCCCGAGGGTGGCTTCCCTGGGGGGTGCAGACCAAGCTTGCTCACAGAACTCAATTACGGCGCTGCGTCATCGGTCACTGCCCTGCTTTCCCAATGCTTCACTCATCACATCAGAGCACAGAGTACAAGCGCACTGGTGCGGACGGCCTTCTGCCTCCGTGCACTTCCTGTGTCTCTGCGGGGCTGGCCCGAAGGCCATTCTCAGACCCACAGCTGCACCCTGTGGCCGCCTACAGCCACAGCGCTCAGCCCTGGGAGGTGGTCAGAATGCCCTGGGGCGCTGTTCCCGCGTCCCAAGCCCAGCAGCCTCTCAGACCCAGTGCCTTGGTCTCGGAGGGTGGGAACAAGGCAGTGTTTTTTCAAGTTCCCCAGATGCATCCAACATGCCAGCTAGTTTGGGAACCACCCGCCCACGTGGTTTGAACTGGTGACTGTGATTTTCCAGGGCACCACAGACCCTCAGGTGCCTAGAGGCTTCTCCCCACCAGAAGTGAAGTCCCAGCCGCGGATCCTTTCTCCTGAGCTAAAGCACTATCTCCAGAAAGCCCCTGCGGAAATGCAAACACAGTGTGGAGAAGAGCAGAGCATGTACCATTCATACTAATTATCGCGCTGTACTGAAGTGCAGGGGTGAGGTGTGTGGGCTCTAGGGCCAGGCAGCCTGAGTAAGAATTCCAACCTCTTGGGTAGGTTGATGAGTGGGTCTGAGCCTCGGTTTCCTCAGTCATACAATGGGGTAAAATGTAGACAGTCACAAGGTGTCCCAAGAATGAAATGGGACCCCACGGTCTCAGAGTGCTCACAGTAAGTGCTAACAATGGTGATGATGATGATGATGGTGATGACTACACTGCATACTGTTTAGTTGAGAAGGCAGGACCCTCACGGGATCTTGCATAGGATTAAGGGGTGGGGGTGGGAGAATAAAAAGCCTAAGGCGTTCCACACTCCTGGGACGCTCTGGATGTCCTGTAAGTGGTAGAACACGGGCAGCCATGCCTTCCCTCAACATCGGTTCCTGGGTGTAGCCTTCGACTCCAAAACCCTGCAAGAGGTGATTCTCAGTGCTGACTGGCATTTAAGAATTATCTGCAGATCTAAAAAAGCAAATGTTTTTTCAGATCTGCGTGTTCCACACTTAAAAAATTAAGACTGAATCTTTGGGAATAGGGCCCAAGCCCTGTGGTTTTCGTTTTCCCTTATTTTAAGCTTCCCAAGTGGTGAATGTGCCGTCCACGTTACAACCACTGTTCCAGAGAGAGCCTCGGAACAAAGGCCGACTTCAGGGGAAGGGCCTAGGACCCTAGGCACACTGACCACCCCCCATAACCTCCCACTAATGTCTCAAGCACGTTAATCACCTCATATTAATTTTAACCCTAAGGTAAGATAAGTAGGGTTATCGCTAGCATTTCATCGAGGAAAAGCTGTGGATAAGAAGTGCAGATGTGCCCAAGTTCACGGTGACTAGTTCAGTTTGGAGCAGAAGCAAAGCTCCCAGACTGACTCCTAAGTTTTTCACCCTGTCCTCCTCATGGAGAAAGATCGACTTCTTGCAGCACCCCAGGTCCCACTGAGTATATATTTTATACAAGTGTATTGTAATTACATACAAAAAAGAGTGCAAATGCCCATTTACAACGACACTCCAAGTTCAGCCCCCAGGCGGTTTCAGAGTTAGCAACTGGGCAGACTGAAGTTTTGTTTGCTGCATTCCAAACTTGAGGCAAGGCAGTCTGGGCACAGAACCCTGGGAATGGACAGGGGGCACTTCCCAGCCTAATCTGGCGGCTGAGTGGATCAACTGCCTGTCCCTTCCTGCCTGTGTTTAGGGGACAAGGAGCAGGACCACTGCTCCGCTCCTGGCTGTGCCCTCACACTAACATGAGGCCCTCCCATCGCTGCTCTGTAGGGTGGGGAGGGAGGGAAATCTTTTTGATAAAACAGAGAAAACAGCCCACAGTACTCGCTCAAGACATGAATTTTGTTCTAGAACTCCCTGGGGAAGAGGCAAGACTGAGTTGATCATCTTCCCTCAGCCAAGGAGCACAGAAGCCACCAGTGTCTCCATCTGGGGTCAGTCTGAGACCCATCGCAGACAGCAGCACCAACAAACAAGTCACCAGCTCCGAGCTGGGGCTGAGCGGACAGGCTGCGGCTCTCAGGGGAAAACATGCTGTTACCAAGCAGGGTGGTGAGGCCCGGGGCTCAGATGCCCCCGAGGCAGGAGGGATTGCACTCGGCAGAAGGACAGCAGGCTGCTCCCCCAGCTCTGCCTGCAGCCCCAGGTCCAGGGCACAGTGCTGAGGGAGAAAAAAACCTGTGTACCACTCATTAAAAATGGAGATGCATATAGCGCAGTTCTTACTGAGGCTAGAAAACCACACACACACTTCTCAAAAATGCCATAAATGATGTTCTCTGTTTGGTGTAAATGTATCCGTTTTGAAGCTTCTCTATTAAAGCAGCAGTTGTATGGAAGGGGAAGGAAGGAAGAGAAAGAACACTTCCAAGCCCAGCCCACGGTTTCCGTTCAGCACCATTACCACAGCAGCCTCCCCGCAGCAGATGCCCGGCAGAGTCCTCACTGCCGCGTCGCAGGGCGCTGGGAACACGCCTTCCTCGCTGCCCTTGCAGCACGAACTGGGTCACATCTCAGTCTTTGGCAAAATAGGAGTCAGGACCACAAAGACAAGGCTTTCTACCCCCACTGCGCAGAACCTCCCATCTGAGGTCTGAAGATCGAGCTTCATGGGCCCAGACACCCAACTACATCCTGAACCCTGTGGGGGTGATTTGTCCCCCAAACTTGGGGGGGACAACATCAGAACATCCCCACCTGCATCTTCCTTCTCATCTGCTGGGCTCCCACCGTGAGAAACAGGAGAGAGAGCATGTCGGGTACCAGCCTCAACTCCCATCATAGGCTCAGCTTCCTCACCTGTAAAGCGGGGAAATACGGCCAGTATGAGGGCTGCTGCTGGGGTTGAATGAAATGACGTCCCAGCCTCTGGCACAAGGTGAGTGCTCAGTTGTAACTGTCACTGTGGCAGGAGCTCGGGTCCAGGAGAGCTCAGACACAAATAATCCCAACAGAGCCCTGTGCAGACCAAGGGTCAAGGGGACATAACAGCGCCTCCCGCCCGCGCCATTCCTGGAGTTAGTTACCGCCTCCTCCCCGCAGCAAGTCCAGCTCCCCGCTTCCCTATTTAGTCACCCATTAAAGGCTTCTGGACCGTGACCCCCCTCTCTTTTCCCTAACACTGGGAAGCTGCCTGTAACTCAAAGCCAGAGGGAATTATGTGTTACATTATATTAAATATTGTAAATACACTGTTTGTACAGAACTAAGTAAATGAAAAATCCATGTGTAATTTCTGGGCCAATCAGATGGGTTCCTGAGGCCCAACCCAGATCCATTCATAACTTGCTCCTTGCTCTTTTCCAGATGAGAAGACAGGTTAGGAGAGCAAAAAGCCACGGGCATCACTGGGGGAAAGGAGGATTTTAAAAAAAGCAGAGAAGGAAGCTTCATTCTGGAAAGTTATAACAAAGCCTGATACTTCCAATCATTTAAATGGAACAAAAGCCGAACATCCCAAAGGCAGTCCATCCCCGTGTTTCCGGCAGTGGCCGCCACACTGTACTGCTGACAGTTGGTATCTTGCATGCCTGTAGTCGTGTGTCATCTCAACCCAGCCTTCTGAGGAAAGACTCCACTCTCTGTGGTATCTGATGACGTCATCGGTCACCATGATATCCTTACCCTCATTCTTCTACATCTGTGTTTGAAGCTCGTGAAGAATGAACCAAGTCTCCACGTGGCTGTTAAAGGCAAGTTTACCTGTTTACTGCCTGGCAGAAGTTGTTGGGAGACTGAGCAGTATGTCCTCAAGTGACAGAATGACCAGATGGGCAGTCTGCAGGGCTCGCTCAGGGAGCAGTGCTGAGTCACCGTGCCCAGCCAGTGTATGCCTGCAGTCCACTGGCAGCTGCAGAGACACCCGAGGCTGAGAAACAGCTAGAAAGCAGCATGGGGATGCTGAGGTTTTGGAAAGATCATGGAGAGCCTCCGTTTACAGAGGGCTACGCCAACGGCAAGTCAGTTTTGTACGGCTGCAATGCTGAATCCATGAACCTCTCGCCCAAGAAGCTGAAAGAGAAGACGCCCTCCAAGCTCGTCCACCTCATGCGGCTGAGTACACGTCTGCGTCCTACCAAGGAGTGAAAGCTTTGCTGAGATCCTCCTTCCGACGACATGACAACAGCCCCGGGGCCACAAATCCCCTCTGTACAGAGCAGTCTGGTGCGCGAATTAAGCAATCCTCAGGCATGCTACAAACCTTTAAGTCACTTCATACGATTTTCTAGAACATGCTATCTTCACGTCCACCTAAGCTTTTTGAAATAACCCGACTTCCTAAACCCAAATATGATGGCATCACTGGACGGTTATTTTCCCTTTTGTCCCCTTAGGTGTGCACCCCCGATCCTGACCACCATGGACTCGTACGTCGCTTTACCCCAAAGAGAAGTGCTAACAGTTAACAATCGCCACGGCCCTTATCAGAAAGTCACAACCCCTAGAAATACTCACCAAGTCAAAGTTCGTTTGCTTCTATTTTGAAAATGTAAGACCTGCTCCAGTACGCGGCCTCGCCGAGCAGCAAAGCCAGCACTGTCTGAAGTCAGCTCAGGCTGAGTCACTTCTGCAAACAACACCTCACTGATCGAAACTGAGGAACTGAGAGCATGCACAGGGACACCCTTCTTTCCTCGGGAAAAATTCTAGAGAAACTGCCCCTCGCATCTGGACACATGGGCACAGCTTGGTTCTCTCTTGCTTTAAGAGATCAACTATCTCAGAACTCAAAACACCTGGCACAGCTGCGTCTCAGACTCAAGCCGGCTCTCAATCCTCCTTTTATAGGACAAAGGCCCCCGGCCTCCCCCACTTCATTTCTGAGGCTGACTCCATAAATGTTCTTCAACTGCTGCATGTGCCCCACAGGTTACAAGGTCCACTGACTGGAACATGGCCTCTAGTCCATTCGTTCATTCGTTCATTCATTCATGGGTATTTACTGAACACCCACCAGATGAGAGGCACTGTGCAAGGCGCTGGAACACAGTGGGGAAAACATGTCCCTGCCTTCAAGGGTGTCAGACCACATTATGTAATTAAGCAACTGAGAAGGTCATAACTGCTTGGACAGCACAGAAATCCACAGTATGTGACAGGGACCTACGCTAGTCCAGGTCATCAGGAATGGTGACCTGGTGATCTTGCTTTACTGAAAAAGCAAGATTCAAGCTGAACCCTAGATAGGCAAGGCATCAGCGAGGCATGGTAGGGAGAGAGAATGTTCTAGGCTGAGAGGTTATCTGGGTGACAAGCCTGGGGCAGGAAGGTGTAGAGCTTGCTGAAGAGCTGGAGGTTGGCCAGAGTGGGTGGGACCGAGTGCGGAGGAAAGGGCTCAGCATGACACTGGGGAGACAGGCAGGAAGTTCTCAGGAGCCACGGGACACATTCTTTTTAGTATTCCACGGCCAGTGGAAATGTTTGCATGGGCTTTAAACATGGGGAGAGACACGGTCGAAACTACATCACTGAAAGATCAGTCCTTACAGATTGATGGATAAGGAAAAGAATCCTCCCTGTAAGGGTTTAGTTAAACCTTCCAAAGTGCATGCTGCCAGTCCTTAACCTCTGTCCTCATGCAGACACTCGCCCTACCCGGAACAACCTGTCTTCAAAACCTGTCCCTGACTACACCTTGGACTTCACTTATGAGGTGCTTCATCATCCCAGACAGCACAACTGCCATTCCCCTGATGCTTCCTCAGGGACACGCGCACACAGCTTTTGAATCTTCTTTACTCATGTGTTATTTCATTTCATCCTCAACCAGGTATCCCTATTTTTTCCCCCCACTATATCTTGCCACGTGGGGCTTATCTGGAGTTTCAGGGAGTTGAGCAGAAATGTTTCAGAAGAACAAAGACAGAATGTTCAGTGTGGGTGCACTGGCAAACAGGCACGGTAATAGCTCCTAAAACTCTGGGACCTCAGGGAAAAAGGGAAAAAACGTTCCAGAACCAATGCACACTCTCACTGAGCAGCGGCCATGAAGCTGACTGTGACTTCCAAGCTAAGAAGTTCAGGGGGTGTCTGTTGTGCAAACCGCCATTAACCAAAAACCTTCAAGTGACGCCTCTGATTTTCGTCCTGGTGCCGAGTAAAATTGATTACTGAGCGGCCATTATCAATAACACATCCTGCCCGCTTGGAACTGAATTGTTCTTCGGCGAGTCCTACCCAGTGTTAATATCAAACAAACCTGCTGTCGGAGAGCCATCGATTTTCTAGGCTGGTCACGGCTAACTCGTCTCCTCCATGCCACATGATCGCGTTTGAGAGACTGATTCAGATGAAGTTTTACACTGAAATGTCACTTCAGGGCCCGCTGAGAAGTGCGTCTGCGGTTTGAAAGAATTGTTGGCCCGGCCCTCTATGTCACTAGCCAGAAAAGACTTCGGAGAGTTTCAGAAAAAGAGGGAAGGGCCGGTGAGTCACATGTGTCCGTCATAGGCTCTTTCCTGAAGGGTGGGGCGCGGAGGGAAGGACTCCGCTCACTGAGAAAAGCTAAAGTGAGAGAATGTGGGTTCATCTTCGCAGCCTACAACTCCACCCCCAACAGCTGTCATGCAAAACCCCCGAGAGAAAGTGCGTGAAATGAGTGGGGGGCGGGTTCGACTGCACTTCCTGCCAAATGTGTGCGTGGGCCGCCCACGGCCGGAGCTCATCTGGGGCGCAGAAACGGAAGCCTCTGCTGCCGCGTCTCCCCTCACCTGAGCGGCGTGGACACACCGCCAGGTGGACGCACTCGGCCTTGCCGGTGCTGCCCTCCTTACCGAGCTGCCACAAGCACGTTCTGGGAAAGTCATATATACAGCACTTTCAAACTGGACACACGTTAAATCCAGACGCATTCAAAAACCGGGGTGACTGGAGTCAGGTCACTCTCTAACAAAATCCTCACCTTCGTAGAGATGCTTGCGTGCCAGATCACCGGTAGGTAGGCTTTTGGTAAATGCACTGGTGGTTCATGGTGGGTATGGAAATATTACTAGATGTGCATCCCGGGTCTTAAAATAGGTACACAGGCAAGGCGTTCAACCATCCCGCTGTCTGGACAAAGCCTGAGAGACAATGTACCCTTTCCGGCACCATTAAGGTGTTAAAATAGGGCTGCATCCAGGCCCGCATCTCTGTCCTTCCCCAGTGACCCCGGTGCTGAGATCCAGCAAAGCCTGGGGAAGCCTCACAAAGCAACACCCACAACACCTAAAGCAAAGGTACGCAGTGATGCAGGCGGTGCCCACCTTAAAATACAAGTGTAGGTAAAGGGAGGAAAGGCAAGAAAAGCAATCACGCCACTCTGAACACAGGCTGAGTCACGCTGGCTGTCTCCACGAGGACTGAGAACCCGGAGCCGGGAAAGCCCGGCAGAAGGCAAGTGCGTCTTGGTGTGCACGGTGTGCCGGTCCGGTGAGAGGTCACCGCGGGGCCGGGGCCTCCCTTGGCATCTAAATCACGGAACCACCACGTCGGATCATTCAAGTTCTCCAGGTCTTGGTTTTCCCAGGAGGTAGGCTGGAAGAAGCTCTAAATGCTACGTCTGCTAATGCTAATCATTCACTCTCCTCTGTTTCCCAGGAAGAGGGCTACGTCCAGTCGAAATCTTTGTTGTTGACCCCCAACACACCCATGGAAAGATCATGGGTTATGGCTGATCGGAAAGGCCTCTCTCCATCACAGAAACCGTGGGAGACCATCAGCTCCGGTGCTTCGTTTGTAGGTGACCAAGCGTCCAGTCTACCCTTTCTGAGCAGGTGAGGGACACAGTGCCCAGGCCAAGAGCTCGCTGCCCTCTGGAGTGAGAGAGTGCCTGAGAACCAGCGGGGACGGGTGAGAGGAGCAAAGTTCCCTGGCAACAAACCGTCATTACATGTTTAAAACAGGCCGCTCGCTGGTCCTCCGCTCCTGCTGTATCCACCATCTGCCTGTGTTTCACACGGCACCTCCGTATTTTGGTAACACTTAGCTCTAGAGTCTGCTTTCACTGCCGACAGAAGGAGGAAGAACAGCTTCGTGTTATGACAGCGCTCCACCCCTCCCAGCTGAGATGACAGTCACCAAAATGCCAGCGACGTTTTCCCTGCCGTGTCCCAACATCCCATCCCCATATTCGGGGGCTTCATGTGAACTCAGTGCTGTTGGCCTTGTCATCCACTAGCCCACAGCTGGACAAGACACCCTGCCCATGCTCATCCGTGTTCCCTCCCACTCCTTCATGTCATACAGCTAGAAAAGCACTGTTCCTTTAGAAAGTGCACTGCAGCTTCCAACGGGCCTTCCCCAAAGTGGAGTCTTAGAATTCCACAAGACAGGAAGCGCAGGTATTCTTAGAAGCACCTGACACTTGAAGGACACGCAGGTCCTTGGAGGGGAAGGGACTCAGCCAACTCACACCCGAAAAAAGAACAGACCCAGAAACAGAGCTGACACCCCGAGCACCGGTGCTGGTGCTCCCTCCACCCCCACCCGGCACTGCTGCGCTCCAGCCCCGCTGAGTGTGCATCTCCAACACCTCCGAGCCTCGCCTCCTGTCTGCACACTGCTGCACACATGCTTTCCTCTGCCCTGACCGTCTTCCTCTCTTCCTCCCTCCACCTGCCCCACCGCTATTGGCCTTCACTTTTAAGGTTCAGATTAAGTATTACTCCCTTTGCTGAGCCTTTTTGTCCCTGTTGGCCCAAGGGGGCCTCTCTCCTGTGTTTTCCCAGTCACAGCCTTTAATTGCACTACAGTCACTTGTGGACCCTTCCCCTCCCTCCCAGGGTAAGAATGAAAGGCTGTCCATCTGCATGTCCTGTGCGTGTAGCACAGGGCCTGGAAAGCGAGTCGGAATGGGTTGGTTGAATGGATGAACCCCAGCCCTGTAGATTCCTGCTTCTCACAGCAGGACACGCTCTTTCCCACCAGACAGGCTAAATATAGTACTATCTAACACCCCATCAGCACAGGGCTGTCACCAGCCTGGGGACTTCTGGGCACGGAGAGCGGCTTTGTCTTCGAACTCCAGCGCAGGGGTCTGATAAGGTTGCACTTCTCTCTGCAGCGCCGGCATAGCTGTAGCTCCTGTACCTCCTTAGGTCTCATCTGTTAGCATTCCTGTTCTGCGGGAATTTCTGGTTCCTGCAGATTTCAAAACCTTTGGTGCAGTGGGTGTGTTAAATAAAGGCAATGTTTTCTGTTTCTCTAGAGCTAAACAGAAGAAAGCCGAGAGCAGGATCCGTAGCACGGGTCTAACAGTCACAGGGGAGCGGCCAAGGGGCAGTCCACCAAGTCCCAGGCTCTGGCTCTGTTCCCAAGGGACAGGTCAACAGCTGACCTCGGAATGCACTATGCCCCACAGGCTATCCAACCTCCATCACGGGGAACGAGCAACCCCCACGAGGCTTGGCCTGAAGGAAGTAGAAGGAAACAGAAGTCATTCATTCACCAAGGATTCCTTGGCACCACCGGGCCCTGTCAACTCTACAGGGACTCCCCTCAAATCCTCTCCGAGGGCTCCAGAAAACACCGACCTCAGCCCTGTGGGAACTGCTCTGAAGGTGAGCCACTGGGGTCGCCGAGGCAGAAGGTGGCCACAACGGATCTGCAGCTTATGTAACCAGAGACCATTAAAATGGGAACACAGGTTGCACAGTGCTGAGCTTTTGCCTCTGACCTGTGAGCGCCGGGGAAAGGGGCCACAGCCCAGCTGAGCCTCTCACAGGCTTCGGGGAGCCCGTCCAGACCCTGGGAGCCTCGTAAACTGATGGAAAAGCAGCACGATTTCCGGAGGCAACTATAGGAGACAAGGAACGGTGTTGTGTTTGAGGGGTACAGGCTTCGCAGGAGTTAGAAATGGGAGGTGCTGGTCTGAATCCTGGTCCCAGTCCTGCCACTGACTGCTGTGTGACCCCGGACAAACGCCGGGCTCACTGAGGAAAGCCCACCTCCTCCCTCGGTTTCCTCATTTGCAGGAACTGCCCGTCCTACTTCACAAGAGCATCAGAGGAGAAAGACTCCAACCGGATATTAAGCCCCTCGTAGGGGCAGATGATGGCCTTGCCCGGCACTGTGGGAGGGGGAAGTCTTCTAGGGTGTGGTCTTCCCCTTGGGGAGCTAGCAGCATGGTTAGGCAGAGTGTGAAAAATTATAGGCAAGTGACAGACAGGACACAGAGTTCCTGGAGACGAGCACAGAATTAAACCTAGTGAGTGGGACCAGCCCTCAGAGATGCCAAGGTGGGAGCTCACTCCAGCGCAAAGTCCAGGAGGAGTCTGCAAAGAGAACTTGACCTGTGTAACCTGAAGCATGTGTAGGACAAGGGTGAACATTCCAGGCGGGCAAGGGCCAGGTCATCAGCTGGGTTGAAGCCAGGGACTTGTGGGCAGGTGTGCTGGGCCTAAGTTCAAAAGGCAGGTCTAAATCACACCACAGCAGAGGACTTAATTCCCAGCAAAGGGATTCTCACCTGATCCTCCACCCAGGAGACGCCAGAGGAAATGTGTGAGTGGTCAGGTGGTGAGTAGAAAAGTATGTTTATAGCTATCGAGCATCACACAAATGCTAATTGTCATCATTGCTATTCTTGGCACCTCCCTTTGAAGCCCAGCACCATGTACAGGGTATCCAGATGGTAGAATAAAAACATTAAAAGACAAGATAGACCAGTGAATAATTCATATCAACTTAATCACTGAACAGTCCTCTGCAGCCAGATGGAGCAGGCAAGGTAAGAGAAGCCAAGAACCTCTGGAAGCTACGCAACTGAAATCAAACCAACATGGGCTAAGAATGAAAAGACCTTCTGTACACAAATGCACGCGTAGAGGCCAGGTTGCCAAAGCGGCTTAGCTTTCTGAGCCACATTTTTGGTCCTCCTCCTTCCCTGGACACTTCAACGTTTAGGTCACTGGTTCCTCTCCTCCATCCACGTGTAGGTGATGGAGGCCCCAACTTCTTAACTCTCTCCTCTTTACCCTGCCCACCCCCTCACACACAGCACACACAACACACATCACACATGTGATACACACAGCACACATGAAGCACACACAACACACATTAAGCACACAGCACACGTCACACATGTGGAGCACACACCACACACACCACACACATGGAGCACACACATGGGGCACACACACCACACACTTGGAGCACACAGCACACACTTGGAGCACACAGCACACACATTACACATCTGGGGCATGCTAAATGCCCAACTGAACTCTTGAATCCTAGCCCACTCCACACCTCAGAAAACTGTATCTCAGTCCACTCGGTTACTCAAGCCAAAAGCCCAGAAGTTGTCCTGTCTCCCTTTCATACCCACATCCAGTCCATGAGCAAGTCCGCTTGCTCTGCCTCCGAAAGATGCCCTAGGTCTGACCCGTCCCCCGCCATTTACCCCGCCCCTTCCCTCCTCTCCAGGGCTGTGCCTACACCCTCTTACCAGGTCTCTGCTCCACTCTTAGCTTCCAAACAGCAGCGAGAATTTCTTTTCAAGTGACCAGATCATGTCACTCCATTGCATTGAAAATAAAATCTGAACTCCTCGTGGAAGCTGGCAACCCTCACATGTCCTGCCCCCTACCCCAGCCCTTTCCACCCCCTGGCACGGTGCACTCCAGCCACTGGTCTCTGATTTCCTTGGGGCCTGTGAAATAGCAGTCTCCCCGCTCTCCAATGGCTCTGCCTTGTCACAGGGATCTCAGCTTGAATATCAACAGTCTAAAGTTCCTGCCCAACGAATCTGAACAGTCCCTGTTAACCACTTTCGACCATACTCCCTTATTGCGTTTTCTTCATGAAATGATATTGCTCGCTTCTTGCCTGTGTCAGGCTCATAAGTGTAAGCTCCAGGAGGTTAGAGACTTCCCAGTTTCGTTCACTGTTCCTTCTCCAAGAATAGGGCCTGATGTGTGGCAGGTGCTCAAATATGTGCGGAGGAACCTGATCTGAGCTAAAACACACCGTGTGCATTACAGGGGCTTCATCTCTGGGGGAAATGGGGGCATTCCAGTCGTCCTCGCCCCAGGGCTAAGGCTCAGATGGGAGAGAGTTCTCGGGACTCCGTGGGTCTGGGAGACTTCAAGGAGGAGAGACAGGATGGAGATGGAGGACGGTATTTCAGGTGCATGCCAAGACACAGAGGAACCCACGTTTTAAGCACCTCCTGGGTAGTGAAGCAGGGGGCGGGAGTAGGGCTGACACGCAGGAAGGGTGTTACTAATTCCATAGCGTCAATCAGTCTACCATTTCCCTCCCTCACACGGGTTAAAGCAAGGGACTGGCTTTTCGGAGCATCGCCCTGCGTCTGTCCTCACACCACGTGTTTTCTCTTCGTTCTCACTTAATGCTCACACTCTGGTGAGGCACTACATTCCCTGATTTCTATAAATGCGGGGGCCGCCCCCAGAGCAGGTGCACCTCTCTCTACCCGGGGGCCATGCATCAGTGGCAGAGCAGGCCTGGATCCCAGTGGGTTCACGGTCCTTCCCTCTCCATCCACGCTACATTGCATTCCCCAAGAAAGACCGAGAGTTCTCTGCTTTTGAGTTCAAGGACGAAGGCACCAGAAGTGGGGAGGGGAACCCAGAACAGGAAGCCCAATTCCCCTAGAAACAGTTGGGATTGAGGAGAAACAAGCTCTCTGTCCCTAACAAGAAGAGCATGGAGCCAGAAACCCAGGCCAATGACTTCCAGCTCCCTGACTCTCCCCTGCCACTACAGCCATTTCAAAAGATAAATATCAGTGGCGATTTGAAGCTCTACTGGTAAGTGCACCTCGGGCCAGGGCGTGCCAGGCTGTGGAGCAATCAGAAGGCTGGACTTCGGTGCAGCGAGTCGAACTGCAAAAGGCAATCCGAATCCAAGAATGCTGCGAGGATAACCCCTGTTAACCTCCCCGACATCTCCTGGATGAGCTCATTGCTTGAAAAATAGTCTCAAATGAAGCCACAGCTGTGAGAGCAAGAAGGAAGGATTGGCAGGATGTTTTCTTTCTTAAATTGCAAAAGATGTGCCAGAAGGCAGTCCTTAGCCAGAGGCAGGGCTCACTCACTGTGAAGCGGAATGCTCGGGATGAAGGCAAGACCCGTCCCCTGGCTGTGGGCACTGAGCGGAGAGTGAGCCCCATTATGCCCGTGCCCTTGTGGCAGCAGCACTACTGGCCCATCCTGCCATGCTCCCTCCCAGCACCCGAAGGGTGAGGGGCACTAGGTAATGGAGGGGAATGGCTTGCCTCGGTAGGACGGAGGCAAAAAGGAGAAGGGAAAGAAGTAGCAGGAGGGAACTAAAGGGAAGACAAGGTATTTGAAAAGTTGGGGGGGCTCATATTAATTCCTAACAACAGTATAACAGTCTAGTACAACTAGCTAACGGTCACCGCCTTCCTTCCACTCAGAACTGATAAATATGGGTCAAGATTACAGTGAGCTAGTTCAGGGGTCCATTTCCTTGGCTGCTGACAGCCTTCTGCACTAAAGAAACAAGCACTGAGGAAATAAACAGAACACAAGGGTGCCTACCACGGGCCAACTTTGCCCACATCCCGGATGCCCAGGGACGCACAGGTGCACACGCCCCCACAGCAGTGCCTCCCGAGTCCTTCGGGGCTCTGACCCTGTCAGGACAAACCAGGCACCCGCTCCTGCCCTTCCTGTCCCTGTAACCACACCCACACGGGCTTGTCACAGTCCCGGGGATGAGCAAAGTGGGGTTCAGTAGCTGGTCTAGGTCAAGAAATGATTCTCGCTGGGCCAGGGCATCCGTCTGATATAAACTGGCCCCGGGCAGAGAGAGGGGCTGCTGCGCTCTCCTCACACCTCAGACAGCCGGCCCCCTGAACCCCTCCCCTCACCCTGTCCCCCTCCAGCTCCTTCAGGAGCCGTCAGAGAAGCAGTCCAAAATGACTCATGTTTGGTTCTCCAGGTTCTTCCAGAATATTCCCAAGGGAGTGAAGTGACAGTAGGCAAGTAGCTTGGCAACGACGGTGATAAAAGCGGTCAGGACATTCACGCTTCGCTGGTATTACACTGTGAGATAAAGGAACCCGAACTGAGAATCTTGTGTTTTAACAAAACATTCAAAATAACACTATAAAAAATGTTGGTTATTTCTGTTTATTAGTAGTTTTTTAATATATCCACTTTTTATGTTTATAGGATGCCAACTGTCCTTATATGTGAAGGACTTTTTTTTCAAAGATCTTGTTTACTTGTTTTCAGAGAGAGGGGAAGGGAGGGAGAAAGACAGGGAGAGAAACATCAATGTGTGGTTGCCTCTTGTGTGCCCCCTACTGGGGACCTGGCCTGCAACTCAGGCATGTGCCCTGACTGGGAATCGAACCAACAACCTTTTTGTTTGCAGGCCAGCACTCAGTCCGCTGAGTCACACCAGCCAGGGCAAAGAACTACCATTTATGTCCTTGACTGAGAGATATGTCCTTGTTGACTTTGCAATACACAAATCATATATCATAGAAATGTACACTTTAAACCATATAATTTTATCAACCAATGTCACCCCAATAAATTTAATTTTTACAAAAACAGTCAGTGAAAAAAATGTTTCCTATGGAAAAAAATGGGGGAATGGCAGTTGAGGTTTTTTGTTTAGCCTTACTTTATCTTGGCCAATTTTGAACACCTGACAACTCTACCTCAGTGGCTAGGACCCTTGCTGTCATTGGGCTGGTTTTTTGTTCGCTGATCTTTACTAGTTCACAAAATCCGAAGTCTGGGAACCACTGGTCTGTGTTCCGGTTTGGAGAACACACCACAGCTTGGAGCACACACAGGGCTCTAGAAACCGGAGACCCTTCTACTTTGCTTCATACTTGACCACACTAAAATCCTCCTCTAAAAGAAACAAGCCTATAAACACATTAAATGGCCCTAGATCCGGCCGCTTCCCTGCTGCCTACATGAGGTGCTGACAGGTGGTCAGGATCAGAAGACCATGTGGAAAGGGTCGGCAGTCGGACACACTTGGGGGCCGAGGCATGGCCCATTTGTTTTCCAGTCCATTGTGGTTGTCTGCACATGACACGTCCGGGAACGCCCAGCAACTGAACATCTGTTTACTCAGAATTTCTCAGTTGGATCTGACTAAGGAGCTCTACTGACTTTAAAGGCACACAGGTTCTGGAGAGATTCCTGACCCATGAACTTGGGGAAACAAAGGCGTGGTGGGAAGAGCAGCTCAGCAGGAGTCAGGGGCCCCCTCTGCTTCTCACATGCTCTGTGATCCAGGAGCAAGCTATATCCCCTTTGCCCTAAGGTCCCATGTTCCCACTCATTGGTTTCCTCCCACAGCTGCTTGCTGGACCCTGCATGCAACAATAGCACACCTGCGGGATTCTGGTCCACACACTCTGTGGCCCCAATGGACGGACAGCCAGCCACAGACCCCAGACTGGGGAAGGAAAGTCAGGCACACTTCCATGAGCCCACAGGCAGCAGGAACCAGACTTATAGGGAGAGGGACAGTCAGGGAACCCAGGCTGGCTCGGAGAGCCCTTGGGAGCAGCCTGACCCCTCAGTGACGAGCCTCACTAGGTTCCCCAGTTCACCACCTACTACAGAATGAATGTGTGTGTCTCCACAAGTTCATGTAAAACCCTAACATCCACTGTGATAGTGGCTAGAGGTGGGGCCCTGGGAGGGTGGCCAGGTCCTGAGAGTAGAGCTCTCATGAACAGAATCAGTGCCCTTACCAAAGGGACACGGCCCTCCTACCGTGTGAGGCCTTGGCAGGACCACCAACCAGAAATTCCCAGGCCCCCACTAGATATCCAACCTTCCCAGCCTTCAGAACTGCAAGAGATAAATGGTTGTTGTTGAAGCCACCCAGTCTATGACATTCTGTTACAGAAGCCCCGCAGGTCTAAGCCACACACTTCCTCAAAGGCTCCGTGTCTAGGCTCAAGGAGGAAATCTGTGTAAGGGGCGAGGAGGAGATGACACTCTCACCTCCAGGGCAGCCCACCAAGGCTCCTCCTGCCTTCCTCCCAGCAAGCCACACCCACCACATCCCAACTGCTACACCCATTTCCCCCACCTGTCCTTTCACCCCTCTAGATGCACGTGTTACTCCAAAGTGGCCATTTTTATAAAATGTGGGGGGGAGCCAATGATGCCGTGCCCCACAGCTGCCTCCGAGTCGTGGTTTGACAAGAGGACAGCAGACCTCCACGTGCCATTTACGGGACATCCGCCTTCAGTGGGAGTCCCCTGCAGCATCTGGTGTTAGAAGAAGACAATGGGAAGAGGGACAAACTGAAAAAATGCTCCTTCGTCAAGCCCTCCCTGGAACAGTGCTAAACGGCAACACCTGCGTACCACTTGCTAGGTACAAGGCGCTGCGCCAGACCCCGGGAGGAACCAGGTCCCCACGTGAAGAGCACTGCACCTCGGGCAGGGGCGAGACACTGAGGTCCTCCGGTGCCCCTGCAGCGGGGAGGAGAATACCTGAGGGGCCTTCGGCCATTTGTGTCACTCGTCTGCCCATCCCACCCCCTGTCCAAGGGAAGGGCGTTTCCAGTTGAATTTGGTCATTAAACCTAAGAATGACCAGGAGCTGGGAGCTAAGAAAAACATTTTCATGCAACTAGCAGCAAGCTAAACGGGGAAGAAAGTTATGAGTCACAAACGTGCCTGAGACTCAAACGTGCCTTCCAAGAAAGTATCCGCTCAGTGTTCCCGAGAGGCGTTGCCAGCACCCCTCCCTCCTCCTCCACCTTTCGACGGGCCCACAGAGCCTGCATGTAGGTCAGCCTCTTCTTCGGTGGCTCCCTCCACTGGGGCCAGGAGGCCTCCGGATAACTTACCCTAACCTGAACTCACCAGGGAATTGGCTGGTGGCCTACTCCCAGAGCCTAAGGGACCCCTCAGCCCATTATCCCAAACAGGATGGTCTTCAACTCTGAGAAACACGCCTGCTGTTTTTAAAGAACGCCCTAACAGCCCACAAAAGCTAACCGATGGCTCAGGACGCGGCCAGCTGATTCGCACAGCCCACACACAGGTGATTCATCCACCAGTTAGTGTAAAGGTGCCGGGGAAGGTGGGGGGAACCACCAAAGAAAAACATCCTCATTGTGAAGGTGCACAATCGCTGCACTGTAATACCATAAAAACGCTCTCTCCAGAGCAGAGTCATCACACCCGGGTGCTGGCTGAGAAGCTGTTTTGATCCAAGTACACCAATCAGGTGTCCCGGGACATAAAGACTCCCATGAGAAAAAACGTCATTTCTGGGCAAATTTCAGTGCAGTAACATTTATTTAATATGATTCACACATGCAACCTCTCCTCCCCTTCCCTCTGATGCGTGGGCTTTGTTAGAAAACAGAACCAGGAATCCAGAAATTCACAAGTGCACACAAAGAGGCACACCGAAAGGAAGGGAGAGGGTGGAAAGCTAGTCTAGAGGCCCTTCTCACCCCATTAACTCTTATTTCACATTTCCCAAATTCTTGGTTATACAGGTTAAAATTTTACCAGGAAGTGATTCATTTGGTTTAACGATATTCTTTTCTAAAACTGCAACTATACCTCCAATGAAAGCATGATATACTGGTGACTCACGCCCTCCTAACCAATCAGCTCACTGCCATCTGGAGAACAAGCCTTGAGAGCAGTAGCTGCGGCTCAGAGGAGACGCCCCCTTACACCGTCAGGGCAACCTCAGATGTGATGGGCTCAGGGCCCATCGCGACGCCAAGTGCTGGTGGGGGTTTGACAAGGGGTTCCGATGTGACAGGACGGAGGCAGAATGCCAGGCATCATGGTCACCCCCAAACCACGTACCACACCCTATACCCACTTTAGGGCACTCCAGGCCCCGTGTCCCTCTCAGCCGCACACTGGGAATATTATAGCTCAAGTGGATTACGGACCAAGGAGGTTGACCTAGAAACTGTCTCCAGCAAAAAGACACATGTTGCTAATGTGAAAGTGGATCTCAAACTCCAAATAAACAATATCAAAGAAAGTTTTATAACAATATAGTGATACTAGTAGTAGCTGCCTACATTTAAAATGTATTCTTTAAAAACAAATCAATTCAGGCCCAGAGCCTTACTCTTTACTATGCTCAAAGCAAGAACTGAACCCTGGTTGGTGCTGCTCAGTGGACTGAATGTCGGTCTGCAAACAGAGAGGTTGCTGGTTCAATTCCCAGTCAGGGCACATGCCTGGGTTGCGGGCCAGGTCCCTGGTTGGGGGCGTGTGAGAGGCAACCTATCGATATATCTCCTGCACACTGATGTTTCTCTACCTTTCTCCCTCCCTTCCCGTCTCTCTACAAAAGTGAATAAAATCTTTTTTCAAAAAAAGAACTGAGAGGATAGGTGAAGAATGCTAATATTACATGGAACTTATTCTGAGTCCTAATCCTTTGTACCTCCAGGGGATGTCCGGCCTAAAAGTAACTGTAAAATCAGGGCCTAAATTTCACTCACAGATACCCTCCCCAACTTCCATGCTCCCTAAGAGCTCAGACCATGCGGCACTGAGGCTCACTATCCGCGAGGAACTTGAGGCTGTCACCTCAATGCAACGGGAGGAAGTGGCTGCCGGTTTGCATAAGCATGCTGCATGCAGCCTGTAGGCATTGGAGCACTGGGGACGCAAAGACGAGGCAGACAATTTCATCCTTATTTGGGGGCATTACCTTCACTTTAATCCATAGGCCCTGAGGGTCTCCCTGCATCTGGCCAGCCCTTCTGCAAATACGTAGGCTCAGTTACAAGCCTGGTCCCCAAGGCCACACAGCACTGGGGTGGAAGGAGGCACACCTCCTGGGAGCCACCGTCCTGACCCCTAAGACCATCAGGGATCTCAGATGCATTCCTCCTCGGGCACACCACTCCAGTCCCCTCTGACGGAGACTGACAACGAAAAGTGAATTGCAGAGTACGGCTCTGTCATTTCCCTGAACAACTGCCATGGAGGTGTCACAGCGAAACTGACTTTGGAGCCAGGCTGCCTGCCGCTTAGTAGCTGTGTGACTTGGGCCAGTTATAGAATCTGCCTGGGCCTCAGTTTATCATCAGATCGCTCCTGCGAAGGTAGATGGGGGACTCCGTGACCTAAGATGCAGCGTGTGTAGAACAGTGCCAGGTACCCGTTAGCAGGCGCTTAGCAACATACCTCACCGGCTTGAGCTCAACTTCCTCACCTGCAAAGTTGGGGGCGGGGGATCAGAATATACAGGCTTTCAGCCCTTTCTCCAGGACAAATCAAGAGTCCATTCTAACAGAGTCGGGGACTTGTCCTCTTAGCTTTCGCTTTCCAGGTTACTTTCATTTTTTAAAATGCTGCTTTAACCATTTTTAATTGTTCTCTCTGGACCATTATGTTTTCTATCCCTCACGGTGGGGTGGTAGGTAGAAAACCGTGCTCACAGGGAATGTAAGCGGCATCATCTGAGAGTGAAGGGGACCCTGGGAAGGGACTGCCTACTCAATGTTCAATTCCCAAAGCTTCGGCGGACAGATGGATATCCAGGTGGGGCTTAAATCCCCTCAGGGCTGCGGAGCTCATCACTCACACAGCAGTTCTTGGCCTTGCGGGGAAACTTCCCCTGGCCCTTATGCTCCTGCCCAGTCCCTTATGCTCCTACCTCCTGGGAACCTGTGACCAAACCAAGCTGCCACAGAGTCTGGATGCCTGCGCCCTGAGGGTCACGACGACAGACACCTTTACAGTTTGGAGGACTTTAAAACGTCACCTAGTTTGAAGCTCACAACTTCTCTGAGAAGTAAATGGGGCGGGTATTATTCCATCCCTAGCAAAACAGAGGGGTGGGGGAAGGCTCAGCAAGTGTGACTTTGCCCACTTTCACATGAAACTACAGGCAGGACTGGAACCCGCGTCTTCTCACTCCAAGTCGGGGCTTTCGGTCCATTTTTCCCACCGGGCAGTTCACAACCATGTAATGCCCAAGTCACCCCTGCCCGTAATGAATGACATCAACGGTTCTCCCAGCCCTTCCTGCTTATTCTGCCTAGATGACTCATTACGAGAGGTCGGTGGTAGCTTTTACAACATACAAACAGCTTAGAATGCTTATTTAGGAAATGAAAAGCATGACAAGAAAATATATATTCCTTAGAACATAAAATCTAATCTAAAACCTGTAACACACAGCAATGATTAGCTAATAACCAACCCCATCTCCGCTCCCAGGCTAAACAAAGAATATTTTATCCAGTTACTTTCCCCCAAATGACACCAGCCATTCACCTATCAACCACCTTCTAGAAATTACACACAATATAAATCTGAGATAATTCAACTGGTTAAAATGCTACATTGTACAGTGATGTCATTGGCCACAAAAACGCAACGATCATTTAACATATGTAGGCTGTTTATGACAGAGCTATCACCCACGGGGATGGGCAACCACTCACAATAGAGTATAAAGTTGTCTTGTTTGCATTTCTGAGAAGGTGTTTTTTTCCTATTTCAGCTTTGACCTATGTTGCCACAGAGTCTGTTCAGAGTTTGAACAGTTAACACAGTAGACATGACAGGGGCTTAGAGCGAGGACACAACTGTCTTATCCACCAGTCCCCTCCCCATAAACTGCAATGTCTCCAGGAAGGCTTTGGCCACCCTGCTGTGGGGAAGTGGTCCTTTTTACTGCCAGGTGACCCTGGGATGCTGCAGTCTGAGCTGACAATGAAGTGCTTCACGTTGCAGCGGAGGGGAGCCCTGTGAGTCGAGTCTGGCTATCTAATGGTTCACGGAAGGGAGCTGTGGCCACCTGTGCTGGGGAAACGGGAGAAAGCAGCCAGGCCGTTATGGCAAAACACCTGCAGCTCAGCCTAGAACTCAAGATCTCCCGCAAAGTAGCCTCCACAGCTGCTCCCAGGAAACTCCTTCCAGGGGGAAGGTTTCTTTCCAGCCTCTGTTATTACTTTCCTAAACCTAATGTATCATATTTAATGCTCAGCACACAGGAAGAGGGTGTCATCCCCATCTTGATTAACAAGACCACATTAGTGAAACATACTTAGATCTATTCACCCAAATAAATATTTAAGCACCAGTATGGCAGGTGCCGGAACAGATGCATGCACCATTCAGAGGTGGTCCCTGCTCCACACAGGCGCCTGAGTCTGCACCTCCCGACGCCCGTGGCCACCTCTCCTCGGCCCCTGGGCGCACTCATAACGCCTTTGTTGTGGGTCTCTGTTAAAGGACTTATGAGGTCCTCAGGGGTTGTAGGGGGGCCAGCAGAGATTCCCCTTAAAGAGATGTCACAACACGGACATAAGCCAGGCCCTACATACCACCTGGTCACAGCCTCACAAACACGTGCAACAGGCAGTCAGCATTAATGTGGCTGGAAACGACGCCAACTTTACAAAGCATTCTGGGTCTGAGTACAGCAGGAAGACAGGAAGCAGTGGGAAGCCGTGTCATCCGGGGTCTAATCTGACACAGAAGAGTACCCTCACCAAGTCCCTACTTGACTTCTCGGTGAGGCTCACTACATTTGTTTTTGCTGATCTACGGCATGTCACTGTCTTTTAAAAAAAGTATACAATACCGCAGACTATGTTTTCAATACAGAGGCTTGAGAGGAGACATCCATATTCCCAGTACACGTTTACTATTTTACAGCCCATTCCACTGGCCCCCTCCACCTCCAGAGATAATCGTGACCTTGACAGTGGAGCCAGGCCCTCTCCTCCAGGTCCGTGTGCCGTGACCAGACAGGTGTCCGGAAATGCCCAGCATGGTTTGACTGTATACTTAAGACAGAGGGTGGCGCACACCACACAGTCCATCACCCCTTCCACTCACCATGAACACTCATCCTTGTGGACACAGGCAGATCTGCTGCACTCACTCCAGCATTCCCGTGTGTGGATGAGTGTGAGCGTGTGTGCGCCTGCACCATCATCTGCCCACTCCCCCACCGGTGGCCCTGACCAGTGTTCGCTGACTCACTAACTCATCCAGCACCACTCAGACTCCACTGCGTGTGCCACACACGGTGCAGGCACCGGAGATCTAGAAAGAAACTATGTAACTCTTGCATCCAGGCCAGAGGTAAAGAGCTCGCTCGTGGAAACGCCAAGGTCGGGGAAGACTGCTGACTGCACCAGCCAGCTGTCAGCTGGCTATTTATGTCCGGAGCTCTGGATGGGAGCAAATGTTCAAGAAATGAGCCCAGAGGTCTTCTGCCTACAGGTGGAGGTCGACGCTGTGAGCAGGCATGACTAGTTGACCCCTAGCAACGTACGCAATAAAAACAGACTCTCGCTTTTATGCTGCTACCTGCTGGGGTGGCTCACTTGCAGCAACAGGTGACCAAAACAGGAGGCCACTCCACCAATATCCCCAAACCAGGCTGACTGCACAGCAAGTCCTGTAAGAGACCCACCAGGACCACACATCTGGCCCTTCCAGGGCGTCTGACAGCTGTGAACAACGTAACAAGCATGCACCTTCACATCACGTGGCCGGGGACACATCCCTGTATTTCAGCTTTCTCCCAGCATCCTGAGAACACCTTCCTTAAGCTACAGCCAGGTAGGATTCTGATGTTTGCAACCAATTGCCTGTTTACACCCCCTCCCCAGGCTGCTCTGGGAAACCCCCTTGGCTAAAACATCACCTTGGTGACTCTGTTATACAGCAGAAGGCTGAAAGAATTATGTCATGCTTATCTGCACATGTCTATCAACAGTGCAGACACTGGCAAAAACTACCAAAAGAGCACGGATGAGCAGCAACAAGGAGGCCCGGGTGTTTACGAGGTAGGGCTGAAGGACCCAGTCATGAAGCACCAAGAAGAACTGGAGGCTGCAGGCTCTGATTTATGTGGCGCCCTCACCAGACAGGAAGGCTGCTTGTGTGGGAAGCACAGGGATGTTAGGTGCAGGACAAGCAAGATGCGGGAGGGCCTGGGCCCTCTGCCCTCTCTCCAGCAGGGAGAAGAAAGACTTCCCCACAAATCAGCAGTTCAAAGGAGTAGCTCAGGCCACAAAAGCAGGGGATCCGGTGCCACAGAAACACAGAGGTGGCTGGGATTCCATGAGCTGGAAAGATAAAAGCGAAGGCTTTGGGGAAGCAGTAACATTTGGGCAAAGCTTTGAAGGACATGCACAGGTGGAAGAGGGGTAACTGGAAGAGACGCACACACAAGATACACAGCGCCCTGCGTGGGCGGAGGGACGTGCTGCAAGCTGGCTGGGGCTCTGGTGAACCAAGGAAGGTGACGAAAATAAAGTTGGAAAGTCAGGATTATAGTGGACC
Organism: Trachops cirrhosus; assembly: GCA_028533065.1. NCBI lineage: Eukaryota > Metazoa > Chordata > Mammalia > Chiroptera > Phyllostomidae > Trachops > Trachops cirrhosus. Next base: position 15,154,454 of record CM052547.1, on the reverse strand, counting down.
ATGGAGGTCCCCGAATGCCGTGCTAAGGATGGGAGACTTCGTGCTACAGGAAACTACTGAGTATCTGAACCTGACACAAGGAGATCAGAACTGAGCCTCGGGAAACCTTGTATAGCAGGCACCTGTGGGAACAGCTACCAAACACATCAGGAAAATACGAGGCATGGAATCCTGGACACAGTTTAAACAACACAGGGCCAACACTGGGGAAATCAGAGAGGCAAACTGTGTCTCGGTGGCTAAAATCTTTAAAACAGAAACTGTGTTCCTTTCTGTCTAACTCCAGGCTAGCTCATTAAGAAAAAAACAGACAGCCCTGGCCGTGTGGTTCAGTCGGTAGGAGCGTCGTCCCATAGACCAAAGGGTAGTGGGTTTGATTCCGGGTCATGGTATATGCCTAGATTACAATGTTGCCACTTAAAATGTATGCATTCATGTATGCATAATTTATACCTCCCATCTTCCAAGAGGATTTGTAGCACAGCAACTCACTTTATACTGTCTTTTTCAGTCATTGTTTTGCCTATCTTATCTGCCCACCTACATTATAAACTGCTTTTGAGGAGGGTTGTATATCATACATCTTTGGTTCCTCCACAGTACTCAGTCCCCAGCAGGCTATGCCAGTGCCTGGCAGATTCTTGCTGATGGCCTTCCATCACTCCCAGCCTTGGTAGTACCGTTTTGGGGAAAATGTCTCTCTAAATTGCCCATAATTCCTGGCCAGTCACCTTCCAGAAGGCAAGTCAGTTTCCTTTTTAAGTATCATTTTTAAAAAATTTATCTAAAGCTCAAGTTATGGGAACCCTTCTTTCAAGAACTGGAAATATGAGAAGTGAGGTCTCCCCTCTGAAGGAGCTAACAAAGGGGGTTCATGGGAGACAGACACCAGGTGCACCATGGGTAGGGAGACCTGTGCCTGCTAACAGGGTGCCATGCATGGACTGTGTCCCCCAAAACACCCAGGTGATGGCGTCTGCAGGTGGGGCCTCTGGGGGTGATGAGGTCACGAGGGTGGGCCCCTCACAAATAAGATTAGTGCCCTTCTAGAGGCTGCAGAGAGCAGAGCTCCCTGCTTCCACCACGTGAGGCCTCGTGAGAAGACAGCTATCTGTGCACCAGGCAGCAGGGCCTCGCTGGAGGCTGGGTCCGCCTCAGCCCTGATCTCGGACGCCCCAGCCTCCAAACCGGACAAATCAATTACTGCTGTTGATAAACCACTCAGTCTGCGGTAGTTTGTGACCGCAGCCCGATGGCTTACAACGCAGGGATTCCGGGAAACGGCAGCTACAGGGTGCTAACCAACATCCCTCGCTGGGTTTGCCTCCACACCCCTGTGCAGTTCAACCACCACATTTATATGCTCTATGGTCAGCGTTTCTCCTAACCTGGGAAATGACCACCATCCCACCATGGGTGGGTGGGTGGTTTTCTACCAATGTTCCTCCTGATGTTCCTGTTCCCCTCCCTTTTATAGCCTTGGTTTGAAGAAAAAAAAAATCAAGATTTCAAAAGGAAATTTAAAAAAATCAAAGCAGAGTAGCTCCCTGGCGCCTCGTATCTACAGCCTTCCTACGGCTGACCCGTTGCGCATCACAGTGCTATACAGGGGCCACTGCCTCCTGGATGCACACGGAGAGACCCTCACTGCCTCACCACCTCCCCGTATCACGGCCCCACAGCCTCCTGTGGCATTAGGTGAGGGTCTCCCGAATCGATAGTCAAGTGAGCTTTGTTCTACGTTCTGAGTCTGGAACTGAAAATTTACTTTTTCCACAGAAACAATCCCAGGAGTGACAGGTTCCCTGGACAGACCCAAAATGTAGCAAATGTCTGTTTCTCCGAGGAAGCACCTTTTAGCTCACATATCAGCAGGTGTGCACCTGGGCATCCTTGTGCCACAGGCATAAGGGAATTCCCTTAGTTGGGGTGGGGGCCACTGGTGCATATAGGTGTGATGCATTGCAGCCACTTGCCACCTGACTGCAGGAAACTGGACAAAGTCCTCTACTATAAAGATTTATAAAGCACTTACTAAACAGCTGACATATAGCAGCCCATCATATAGCAGTTTTGATTCATCGATGTGTATTTAGGAATATAAACGTTGTACACTCCCCACCTATACCCAGGTTGATAGAAGTTCTCTCCTCTCACGTTCTTTAGCATGCTCTCTGAAAAGCCTCCAATGGCATTACAAATAGTACTCACATTCAGATTATTTGCATACCTGTCCTTGTATTCTCAGAGATCCAGTCACCACCCCCATGCACGCTAAAGTTATCACTACCACTTACAGACGACACTTCATAATTTTCAACAGACACCAATCACCCCTGAATCCTCACAGCCATCCCGTGAAGCGGGCACAGTCAGAGACGTGAAGGGATGTGTCTAAAACAAAAAGGAACTGGTAGCCCCCAAACATCAATCCAAATCTGGCTCCGATTCTGCCTTCTCTCCGGGTTCCAGGCTGCTTCTCTCCACATGTTGGAGGCTCTCGGGGACCCAGACAGCCACCTGCTTATCAAGTAAGCCACATGCCCCAGAGCCACGTGACTTATTGCCACACCTGTTACACGCAGCTCCGTACCCCAACTTCTGTTTGGTGTCTGCTTGCTTCTTCTTAGATTTAAACTGCCATTTACATACAGGTTTGCACTGAAAATCTCCCCAACTTTTAACACTAACACAGTAAAAGGAAAAAGGGGGAAATGAGACCAGAAAGGCAAAGGTCTGGCCAAGGGGATGACGGTGGTCCGAGGCCACCCTTAAAGGTCTGGGAGAAACAAGGGACCAGTGGGGTGACCTCGTCAGGGCAGCCCTGGCTGGGCTGTCACTGGACTGACAGGCACACAGACGGGGGCTATTTCGGGCCTGCTACTCCACGAGAGTCTAGCATCTGCTCCGCTTCTGTAGCTTTCTAATTTCAGCGGCAGAGACGGAGTCCAGGAAATGAAGCAGACACATCCAAGGGCCTGCAGAAACAAAGAGTCCAAATAAATCACTGTCTGCCTGGAAGGGACTTCAGATAAGTTTCAAAGGATGGAAAGAAAAGATTAAAAGAGGAAAATGACAGACAAGAAAACCAGAGTAACAGAGACAGCCCTAAGCTGAAATTCGGAAGAATCATGAAACCAAGAAACAGCGAAGGGAGAGGCATTCAAAGGGATGGCTAGGTCTTGTATTTAAACAGTGAGTACAGGAGACGGGACGGGGTAAGTGACAAGCCCAAGGTCACACAGCTTCGTGTGGAAAGGAGATCGGCGTGCAGAGCTCCTGCTTCTGGGCACCATTCTAACATCCCTCAGTAAAGCGGGATGTGTTAGAAGCCCGTGACTTTGGCCAAGAGTCAGTTTTTAATGAAGAAGCACACAGTCTACTCACAGAGCTACAAAAGAATCATAAAGGTGCCAGGGCATCCACGAGGCTCCTGGAAGAGGTCGTCAAACGCTTAGCTGAACCGTGACTTTCCGGCTTTCCTACAGGATGATACCCGATTTCCTAAAGCCACCCTCATGAATGAATGCCAGGGACATGCTAGCGCTGAACGTGAAATTAAAGGCGGGGGGAGGACACTGTAGTGAGCAGGAACAGAACACAGTCAGTAAATGCGCTGATGTTAGTTAACTCACCAAGCTGCTGAATAAATGTCAAGGCTGTTGGGCCCCAAAATAACTCCAAGAATCTGAGTGCCTGAGCATGACATCAAAATTCAGAACCCATAAAAAACAGCTGACAGATTGGACAGCGCTCATTTTTTAAAACTCTCCATAAACAAATTTAAAAATGAATGACAGAAGATGAGAAGAAACATCCACAAATGCACAGAGAAAGGCTTAAATCTTTTATTCTCGAAACATCTATAAATTAGGAATGAAAAAAACAAACAACCTATAAATAGACAATTCAAAGAAATACAAAGAGCCAACCAACATATAAAAAGGGGCTTGACCTCACTCGTGATTCAAGAAATGACTGATAAACAACAAGGTGTCATTTTTAAACCTCTCCATTTTGCAAAATATCAAAAGACTGGTAACACCAAGAAGTGAGGACACAGATACACCCATTCTGTTGACAGAAATGCAAAACCGATTAAACCTGGAGGACAACTTGACCTAGTCAGGCCAAGTCTAGGAGCCTCCTCCCAAAGCGCTGGGCCTGGCGAAGAAGTAAACGCACAGAGACACGAACAACCGCATGGCTTCTAACTGTGAAAAGGGAGAAGTGGGCCAGATCTCCCTCAGCGGTGGCGTGGTGACGTGCTGCGCAGTCATCCGTGCAACCCCGCAGTCACTGACACGGAGTAGCAGACAGGTGGGGGTGACTGGGAAAGGCAAGGTGTGTTACATAGAAAACGTAAGTCACAAAACATTATACATAGGTGGTCCTTGTTTTGTTTTTTAAAAACCATGGGCCTGTGGATACAAAGGGCTAGTCTGGACAGAGTGTGAACCAAAACGCACAGCTTACCTCTGAGCAGAGCAGGTGGGCTTAGAAGGAAGGGGGAAAGTGGGACGATTATAGGTGATACTTACTTTCTTGATTACTTTCTGTGTCTTCTCAATTTTCTAAAATGCTCACAAGTTCTTTTGTGGTCAGAATAAAAGTCAATTAAAATATTAAAGATTTCATAACGAAACACATAGAAAACCGTAGCTCATTCCATCCAGGAGAACTGTGCAGGGACGACCCTCCCTCTACGCTACTGCTGCACGAGAACATTTATCAAAAGAAAAGAAAACAGTATATGCAGATTACTACTGATTTCATCAAAGACTTAACACAGACTGAGTGCCCTGGTGCTCCCAGAATCCTTCATGCCCACACCTGGTTCGGAATACGGACGCCGCTCATCGGGCCGCTGACTCTGCGACGGTGAGGCCACTGACGACCGAAGCCAGGACCCACTGTCTGCGGACCTGTCCAGCGACGGACACCTGCGTGTTTGAACATCTCCTGCACGACGGTTCCTACACCAGGATGCTCCTGAGTGCAGGAGGCGGCAAAATGCCTCCTGCTAAACTGTCCTCTGCTGTCCTGGTCTGCCTGACAAAGCCATTAATCCTTTGGGGACTGGGGACTGACGCCTTGGCATGGCCAGAAATTCCACTCGTGAAACAGAAGCAGGAGTAATTACCACATTTCCCTCCTCTGCTCACCAAGGCCTGCAGGTCACCCATGAAATCAAGGGACTGAAGCAAGATCTCAGGAATAAAAACGTTAAGAGCAGCTCTTCCACCGTGCATTTCTGCTTCGCCACCAGGAGCCTGCTTGCCCGTTGAAGCAGGTGTGTGCACTGGGGTCCGGGAAGGCAGGAGGGGGTCTGCACTGAGCCCAGCCTCCACAGGCAAAAGGGCCAGCATCTGTGGGGCTGGCGGCTTCGGGGTAACAATCTGTATCATTTAATAGCCAGTTATGGGAATGAACCCCATGGCCTAGGCTGACCAGCACTTACTCTAGCCACATGTACAAGGAAGGCCCACAGCACAGCGGGCCTCGTGTGTGAATGACCCACCAGAGCTTACACACCCAGACAGGAGTCATGCCATTCAGAGCAATCTTCCAACAGCCCGAATGACAGCTGTTACAGCTCCTCCAGGAGCCATGTTCAGAGGCTCTGTCCTTTCAAGTGTCCTCAGGGGTGAAAATGCTCCGTCTTTGGAGAGGGAATGGAATTATTTGAAGGTCGATTGTAGGTCTGCCCCATGTGGAGTGAAGGAGGTAGGCCAGTATCTCCCACCTCCCAATCCTAATTCTCTTATGGTACCAATCCATTGCGCTGGTCACCAAGCCCAGGACCCCAGTGAAGAGTTTCTTCTGCCTCATGTCCCCACACCTAACTAGGATGCCCAAGTAATTGACTCCTGCTTCCTGTCCCGTTCCCAAGTCCTCTCCTCAGCCTGTAACCTCCCACCGGCCCCCAACCCTGGACTCCAGGCGGGCTCCTCAGTGCGGCCACAAGGTGCTCCTACCTCTGGACACATCTGCCCTCTGCTCCTCAGGGAGACCCCGCTGAGCCCAAACCGACTCTGTGGTCTCCCGGCACCTGCCCCCCGCACCCCTGACCCAGTGCGGAGGGGAACTCTCACTGCCATGTAAGTCAGCCAAATGGAATTATTCCATTTCCTGAGCCACCCCCGGATTTTCAAAATATGGCTGCTGATAGGGCGCCTCTTCCTGGAATGCCCACTCCCTCTCCTGTCTTAGTCTCCTGAAATCCTCCCCATCCTTCACGGCTGAAGCTGGACCTGACTTTCCTCCCACACCCATTCCCCACAGATGAGCCTCTCTCGTGGCACGCCCACGCATCCTGGCTTGTCCTACGGCCAATCACACACTCACCCAACCAGCCCGCAGGCTCCCTGAAAGCAGGTGTCATGCCTCAACCGTTCCTTTGACTCCCAGACCTACTGTACCGCCCGGCCCATCGGAAGTCCTCCATGCAGCCCTGGCTGGTGTGGCTCAGTAGCCCGGGTGTCTTCCCACAAAGCAAAGGTCGCCGGTTTGATTCCCAGTCAGGGCACATGCCTGGGTTGTGGGCTCAGTCCCCAGTCAGGGCACATTCGAGAGGCAACTGATCAATGTTTCTCTCCCTCTCTTTTTCCCTCCTTTCCCCTCTAAAAATAAATAAATATTTTTTTTTAAAAAAGAGGTCTTCAGTACAGACTTACTTCATTTTTCTGATGCGACATATTCGGTTCAAGTATACTTTATTAGATGCCTTGACACAGTCATAAAGAGAAGCTCCACAACTTCTCGAGCAGCAGCGGTATGGTTGGAGTAGTCCTCAGGTGACTTCAGTCACCAGTGGAACTCATTTAGACACGTCAGGTCTGCTCTGTTTGTAGAACATCACGCATCGCTTCGCAGTAGCAGAACGCAGGGCTTATTGTCCAGGCAATACGCATGATGGACAGAACAGGCAAAGAGCTTCAGGCGCCACCAAACGACACAAACCAGCAGTGAGGGAAGGAGCATAACCCTCCAACGCAAGGCTCAAGCCTGCAAGGTGCAGAGGCGAAGCCTCGACAGCTCACGAAGCAGTTGCAGGAGCCAAAGGCCCTGGTGCCAGCAGGGAAACCAGGGCAGTAGATCAGAGACACCCTGGTGAAACCAACGTTCACGTGAAACCAAGACGGAGCGGAGAAACCGGAGACGGCACGGCTTGGGACTGACAAAGAAGTCATCAGCCAGCAAACTGATACCCAGCCCTAAACGAAGGAGAAACTACACGCTGTTTTGCCAAAGAGGCTGGTAGTGCGAGCCAGGGAAGGACAGGCTGACCCGTCTCGCTGAAGGCCGGGCAGCTAACCTGCTCTCAAGACGAGAGTAAAGGATTCCCTACCGACTCAAGTGTTTCCTTTAAGTATGCCTCCGCAACACGCTTCGCTTCTGTCCAACACTCTCCGTCACGCAGTTCCATGTGCCTGTCTACTCGGTGGTATACTGTAATACAGTTAATACAGATTTGTGGGGATGCCACATCGCTTAGAGGCAGTTGTTTATCTCATCGGTACATTGCTCACACTGTTTAAGGGCCGAGGTATCCACTGGCGGATTCTGATCATAATGTCCATGTTAGGTGTCCCCAAGACTCCCATCAGAATCAGTACTGACGTACCCATCAACTGTGCCAAGCTAGTTGCTGTCCTGAAGAAAGGAGAGAAAGAGAAAAACACTGCCCTTACCTTCTCGTGGCTCGTAAGCTGCAACTCAGTTTGTGTGCTGCCCGAGTGAGCGCTGTAAACCTCGACTCGGCTTTGAAAACAGCTGGGGGTTCAAGTGTGTGGCACAGGCTGGAAGTGCAGTAGCGTGGGGGCTGGGCTGACTGGGAAGCACGGACTGGGAAGGGCTGCCAGAGACGGCAGGATTTAGACAGAAGGAGAAGAGAAGCCCAAGGCTTCTCTCGTGGCACAGGAAGAACAGGAAGGAACTAACGCAGGCAATGGTAATGGAAGCAACACAACGAACATGGTAAGCTGTCCTGTGCAATCAAAGCAACCTGCTCTTAAAGCACGGGGAAGGCAGGTGCCAGCAGCAACTGAGGGGTGACTCAGGGAAGAGACCGTCACGGGGGGAGCGGGTCAGACCTTGGAGCCTTAGATCCATGCACCCAATTGCTGTATTCAAGAAGAAAACCCCAGCCCTGGTTGGTGTGGCTCAGTGGATTGAGTGCCGTCCTGTGAGCCGAAAGGTTGCTGGTTTGGTCCCCAGTCAGGGCTCATCACACCTGGGTTGCAGGCCGGGTCGCCAGTGGGGGGCGTGCAAGAGGCAACCAATCGATGTGTCTCTTGCACATCGATGTTTCTCTCCCTCTCTTTCTCCCTTCCTTCCCCCTCTCTAAAAATAAATAAAATCTTAAAAGAAGAAAACCCTGAGGATGCCAAGGCCATCGGCTCCCTGTGGGCCTCCCTCAGCAGCAGGCCTGTCGACACGGCACGTCCTTGTGCTCCCCGAAGTGAGGCTGAGGAACCCAGAGCAGTGGCCCCCACCTGGGCCATCCCAGCACAGGCGTCTGAGCAGAGCGACCCCGGCAGCTGCTGTCAGACCTCAAGCACAAAGGTCCTGTTCGGTGCCCGTCTAATCCACCTACTCTGACCACGAACATGATCCACACCCCCGTGTGTCACTCGGGGGTCTTGACGAAGTCTGCGGTTGCACATTTCCCATCTAAAACCCACCTATGTCCTTGCCTTTTGTACCTATCACTCAGAATTAAAACGGAACGTGACAAGGGGTGAAAAACCAGCTCTAGCAAAAGTGCCTGTCAGGCAATAGCAGGGAATGGTTGGGACAGGAGAGCAGGGCAGGTGACGAAGGCCTCTCAGCACTGGGGGCTGTCAGAGGTTCCAGAGAGGGTGAGAGACAGGTGAAGACTGTGCCTCAGGACGGGTTGTCCAGCAACAGGGACACACACCTAACAAGTGTGTACCTAAGTACAGGCCCTTGGAGATGTGAGAGAACAGAAACTTGACCGGATGCCCGAGCTCCTTCCACTCCCAAAGGCCTGGCTCGGATGCAGAGCCACCAGCTGAGCCGTGTGGGTGAGTAACATGCAGGTGGTTCCTAAGATGCTCACCTTCAAGGGTTCTCCCCAGAACACAAACTCTTACTCTAAATGAGAGGTCCTCGACCAGGGGTGACCTTGACCCCTAGGGGACATTTGTTGACAAAAGTCTGGAGACTTTTTTTGGTTGAGCTTCAAGCTACTCTTTTAAGTGACGTGGATGGACTTGCACATCCTTTCCACAACTGTCCGGCGTGCATTTGCACAATGGTTAGCTGAGGAATGCAAGATACCTTGCAGCTACTTCTTTCTCCTGCAAAGCCAACTGGCTTCATTGATGGCAATGGGCATCCAACATTACAACACATTATTACCTTTACCCACTACCACAGGGCTAACTAAATGCAGACAAATATTTAAGGGGCCCACATGCCTGCCATGAGCTCACTGGGGGCTAAAGACCCTAGATGTTGGACCGGGGCTCCCTAGTCCTCACACAGACCCTGGTGTCCTCAGGCCACCGTCAGCAACTTTCCTCCCCGACCCAGCAGGCATCCTCCAAGCTCAGAGCCAAGACGCACAGCCCAGGCACGTCAGCGAAGCCCTGGCTGGAGAATGGAGGAAGAGCATAAAAAACCACACATGGGCATGGTCCAGCGACAGCAAGGAAAGAGCCTATTTTTTTTCTACATTCACACATCTGTTTGCATATTCACCAGAGTAAATTCTTAAATGACTAATTCACGGTTTCACTTTGTCATGGTTAAAAGCAAGCATTTTATGTGACATCTGCTTCTACTAAATCAGCAGCTCGTTTCCTCCTGAGCTGTCACACTGAAGACAGCGATGCAGGACGCTGGGCCTGCCGCTCCGGTGGGGGCTCGAGAGATTACGTCCCCTGGCGTGGGAATCCCGGCCTGGCCGAGCATCTGTGAAGCGCCTACTGCTGTGTGGCAACTGGCCCATCGACAGCAAGCAAACCTCCACTACCACACACACAGCTAGTCTTACGTGACGTGCAAGTAGAAAACAACCCTCATGGTATGGGGTGCCCACCACCCTCTCCATCTAGGTCCTTACTCTTCCCCCAAAGCACGGAAGATGGATTGGCTCGATTCCAGGACACTGACTCAGTCACGGTCCCTGGGGTCCAGAGGTCACACACAGTGTTTCTCCCCTCTCTTCACCCTCCCTCCTCCAGCTCAAGGGGTCAACAAACTGACCAGAGCTCAGGGTCAGTTTCTCCTTCCTTCCTGCCTTCGCTTTGCAGGGGACAACCAGAGGACTGCGAGGCCCCTGGCCATGGACGTGGCTCAGGGGGAGCCAGCGCCGCCTCCCGAAACTGCAGTGCTCCAGCCCAGAACCCCGCCTGGGAAGGCACTGCGCTCCGGGCCAGCCCAAACCTGGTGGAACTTTGTTTACTCTTTGGCAATTGTCCCTCAAGGCCACAAGAAAGGTTGGTACTTAGAGAGGCAGTAGTCAGGCGTCCTTGAGTCCCCGACCAGATAATCAGCCTGCCAACCTTACCCAGACCTGGTCCGCGGAGGGGGACTTTTTCAAAGGTGGTGGCAGTACTTAGTGGACAAGAGTATGGATTCCATCTTCATCCAGCTGGTAGGCAAATATTTGAATGAGTGAATAAAACAGTGTTTACTCTCATTTTACATTAAAGTGGGGTACTTAATTGGCAAGATTAAGGACCTTGTCAAGCATGTATTACAAGGAATTACCAGAGCCAGGATCTGACCAGAGATCGGTGGGACTCCAAAGCAACGCTCTGAATCCACCTGCCTCTTGCCTTCCAACGGTCAAAGGTACCCTTTTTCTATTCCCACCCGTGTGTCACTCAGGCCGGCCACTCACCGTCCACGAATGCAGAGCCCCGGCGTGCAGGGCGCCCTGGGGATGAAAGCTAAGGAACCAAACTTTTACTCCATTAGCAAACATTTCTGAAGATGCTTGTAGCAAGGATTGGTGGAAATGGGTTTATTAGGGATATTAACCACCTGAATGGTCTTGAAAATGCAGAGTATGAGTCTGTCAGGAAATACATAAACAAAAAATAGAAGACAGTTGAAAACAGGACTAAGAGGTAAAGCACCAAGCGCATACCTACGGGTTCAGGTTGGAAAGCGCATCACTAAACAGGAGCCCTCAGAAGAAGACCCCACAGCCACCGTGCCCCACAGACAGAACAGCGGCAGACGTGAGAGCCGCTCTGAAATGGTCATAACAGTGGGGTTTCCGCAATGCCGAGGTTTCCTCTCAGGGCTACGTCACAGACTTCCATTCTTCGGTGGAGACTGTGAGTGAAAGGGGCTGCGTAATAAATCCTACAGCTGTCGGGGGTCACGCGGCAGGCCTGACAAGCTCAGCGGCCAAAGGTAACCACACAGGATGGCCCGATGGTAAGTTCCTAACTGGGCAGGTCGCAGCGGCGAGTCTCATCCCAGGCCTGCAGCTTCCTCAGCAAAGTCAGCCTTGGGGACCTTCAGTGAGCTCTGTCCACTCCTCTTCCACATTATCTAGGATAATGTACCTTTGAAATGTCTGAGTGACTGTCTTTTCCAGAGCCCCTCAAAGGCACAAGTGCTCACACTGGAGCAGGAGACCACGGAAACCCTCGCTGTCATCTTGCTCCCTGCGGCCACCTCCACGTGCCATCAACGTTCATCATTAACTATCCCGTAGGGACCCATGTGACAGAGGTGTGTGGTTCTCCACTTTGATTTCATCGACTCCCAGAGATTTCCCCACTTTGCTCTCTCCCGCCCCCTTAACCTACCACCAATGGATTTCATGTAACCCCACACGCCTTCTCCTTCGATCCTAACGTATAAAATCAGCTGCAAAACCACCACTCACCGGAGCATCTTTTCCATCCATTGAGATTTTGATTCGAGCATGTCCTCAAAACTTTGGCTCAAATAAACTCTTATAAAACCTCTTCTACAGGCTTGGCATTCTTTCCTTGACAAGATCATATTAAATAAGGAAATGGCAAAAAAAGGAGACAAAATACTCAGATTAGCGCCAAGATTACTAGACTGGGAACTGCTGTGTCTTTTACTGTCAATATTGTTGACACCTTGGTTTAACCGCTACCAACTCAAAGGTATATATAATGAGGCCAGCACTAACAGTATCCCTACCCTCACTTAAGTACCATTTCAGCAAAAGTATAATACAATCAGTGGAGAAGTCAAATAAAAGACATATCTTACCGAAGCAAATTCTATTCATAAAACCACCAAATCCCCACCCTGCAAAGGGCACAGAGCAGTAAATGATGTTGTTAGATTAGTCACAGGTCGAAACACCCAACTTCAAGACTAGATTTAAATTAACAGGCAGATTAATAGACCCTTCTGGGTTTTGTCCACTTTGCAAGTTCCAGAGGTCTCCAGACAGATTGCATCTGTCACTCAAACACATGTTCACTGTGGTAAACTAGTTAAGACAAAACTCAGAACCAGGAATCTTCTTTAAGGAGTGGGTTATAACTAGGACTTGTAATGGCCATTACAGTTACTTCCATTGCTGTATGTCTGCAGAATGTTTTGCAATTAACCACCAGTAGACATTAAGGTCCTTAAATTCTCTGTAGATCATTCTGGAAAGTTACCTCATTAAGGTAAAGCTGCAAGCTTACTAAATGAACAGTACGACATTAGCCTTCTCGGTCACTTCTTTAACCTACTGAAGGACTTGATTGTGCACACAAGTCACCTGGAGACCTTCGTATGATGCATTCATCGGGTGCCTGCTAGGTGCCGGGCAGGCTCTGAGCACCGGGGTACTAGAGGGGGGCAGGCAAGGGCGTTGCACTCACGGAGCACACATTCTAGTGGCAAAGACAGACAAAATCAGACGCACAGCCACCCGAGGCTCAGAAACTCTCCGGCGCCTTAACCAACCAAGCACCGCCACAGTCTTCCTTTGAACACGCAGTGTGTGTGATGCTCAACACAGTTACTCCCCGTAAAGAACCACTTCTGTCTGCCCCAAGTAAACGCAGACCCTTCCGGTCCCAACTACCCCAGGCACACACTTCCAGCGTAATAATGAAGGCTTCTAAATTGAAGGCTTTTAAACGGGCACCCAGTAACAGCTCAACAACTGTTTGATCCCTGATAAATAACGCTGACTGGAGACAAGACTAAAATCCCTATTGTCTAAGACAGAATGAAAATGACCCGGTTCCTAACAACTCAACGCCCAGTGTGGTGGCTTCCTGCGTTCCCTGCAACCACACTGAATGGAAACAAACTGGTCGTTTATTTCAATAAGACATTCGTTAATGCAGCACAAGCATCAAACCCCAAACACCCAAGCCCATCACCAACATTCAACTTTCAAATCGTTTCATTTAATTAAGGTTCTATGGAAGCTGAATGACTGCTTATATGGTATCATGTACCATAAAGCACTGTCGCATCACCAGGTTTTCATGTCTGTTTCCCAAAGAGGCAGTTTCCCCGGGGCCTCTGGCCCCCTGCCCTGCCCTGCCCCCACCACCATGCTGCTGAACATAAGCGGGCATTCTCTACAGCTCCCAGCCACACCCTCCAAAACATCCCTGCTCAGCACCCATGGCTAGCACTGCCTTGAGTACTTCACACAGAACAGTGAGCCATACAGACAAACGCCCTGCCCTCAGGGGGCTGGTACCATTCTAAAGCAGTTTCTGGTGGTGCTTTAACACAAAACCAGAAGCATGACCTGTTCTCCCAAGAGTCACTGGTGCCTCCCTGCCGCCGTGACAGATTTTTCCCACTTTACTGCGGGGCTCACCATGATTCAGAAGCAGATAACTACATTCTACATTTGTGCTAAAAAGCAGGGACAAGTGATCATCAGAGAAAAAAAGCCCATCACTGGGCCACGGCACGCGGCTTAACTATGGTTTAATTATTCAAATCAGAGCTGCTATTTCCTTTTCTTTATGTCTGAACGTGAAGTAGAGCCTTGTAATTATCAGGTTCAGATAAGGAACTGCAATTCATTTCTGTACGGTAAGGAGCATCCAAGAAAGCATCAGCTGCCCAGAAAGACACGCTGCAGAGCCCGTGAGGGCTGACGCCAGAGCAGGGGTTCTGTCACAGGCGCCTCCGAGGAGCCTCTTTCCCACCCCAGTCCTGGCTTTCACTGGATCTCCCGTGGGAGCAACTCGGGCTGCTGTTCTCATCCCGCAGGCCTCTCAAATGCTATTTTAGCTTAAAGTACCTGGGAGTTTAGCTTTTGTCCAAAGCCTAAAGAGCTGCTACCCCAGTTGAAAAAAGCACACACAATTAATTTATTTGATCGATTTCCCAAGTTAAGTCTCAGACTGAGCAAATGGGATCAGATTGCAAGAGATTAAACTTCCATCTCCCAGCCCCATTTATAGCGTTCAAGTCTATCCACCACCTGAGCCTGGCTTTGTGGTTCTTTGCCTCCTCTCCTGAGAGCGCCCGGCCTGCCCGGTTCCTCCTTCATTTGGCTTGGTGCTGGCTCTGCGGAGCAGGCAGTGGCAATGGGCAGGTGCTACGATAGTAACACTTAAGAAATTTGCAAACTATCACTGACGGATGCTTTGGGAAAACACGATCAAAATGAATCTCCAGGAAAAGTTACGTGCTCGAATGTCACAGCAACGTCAAACTTCCTTCTCGACTCACTTCTCAAACTGTGCGACTCACTTTGGGGCACCTTCTGAGGCTGCACTACCTCGTCAAGACACCGCTCCGGAAGGCTCATTACATCAGAGACACCAACAATCCTCAGAGAGCCCAGGGGGCTGCCCCGCTTCCGAGGGCAGCGGGCTCCTAATTAAGGGGTGACTGAGGCCTCGGGGAGAACCGGGCTTATGTAATAAAGTTGCATAACCCGTCCCCAATTCGGATGTGTGCCCGAGCTGGGCAGGCATGTTCAAGTGTCAGCTGACTTCTTTGGAAGCCTCAGCTCACACTGCCTCAGAGGGAGCTGGGCGAACAGCCAAAGGACAAGAGCCGAAACTAAGGCTCATCCCTCTCTCTACCTGAGGGGTCGGGGCCACTGCCCCCGCAGCAAACAGGCTGTGGGCACAGGAGGCTGGGAGGTGCTGGGGAGACCAGCGATGCTGGCGTTCAGTCCGCAGGCAGAGCGTGTGGTGGGGCAGCCAACTCCTCAGAGAAGCGTTATCTTCAGGGAAGATACACAGGGTGACCTGCCTGCCCCCTTTTCCTCACCCAGGAGTCCCCTAGTTGCTCCGCAGAGCATTTTGCAAATCACAGAGGATATAGGGAAAAACACTGGAAAGCCTGAAGACCAGGGCTCTACTCTAGGTTGCACCACTAACAGGGGGTTCGACCTTGGACAAGGTACTTCCCTGCTCCGAGCCTCAGATTCCTGCTCACCAGGGCACAAGAGAAGCAAGGCTGAAACGGCTGTCAGGACCCCGATTGGGGCTGCCCCCCAGTTTGCACTGGCCGGTCATTGACACCTGACTCCATACCTGCACCTCTGTCCTCTGCTCCATCCTGTTACTGACAATAGCTCTCCACGTGGGGTGACAGCCTGAACTGCCTGCTGTCTCACAGCCCCTCCACCCCCCATGTACACTGCAAGGTCCCCTCCCTCCCGCAGACCCCTGCCCCACGCCCCTCCCTATACTCAGACAGGAGTGGGTCCTCAGCTAGACTCTGATAGTTTGTAACCACTTCCTGTCAGAGAGAACGTCCACTCCCCCTTCACCAACAGGCACTGAGCACCTACCGTGGCTACTCCAGAGAGACAATGGTAAGAAAGCACTGTCCCTGTCCTCACAGAGCTGAGGGTGGGCGGCAGAAGCTCACAAAGTCCACGGGGGTTGGGAGTCTAATCATTAGCAAGGCTTCAAAACCTCACAGCCCAGCATTCTTGGACCACTAAGTGGACGACTTCAGTGTTTAGATACCTGTCATCAGATTCTCTGCTCGCACAGAGCTGAGGGATTTTCGGGAGCAGTAAATGGACCTTCTGGTGAGGAGTCTGTGTGTGTATCTGTGTGTGTAAAGGGGTGGTATTGGTGGGATTTGGGGGGTTTTGTTTACTTTTCAAAGGTAGTGGTTAGCTCCTTCTCTTTTCTGAAAAAACAGGCTTGGGATGTTTCCAGCGACAACTAGTGACAGATGACGCAAGAAACAACTAAGGAACATCTTCACTCCTTCCATCTCCTACCCAGCCCCCACCCGGCTTCCCCACCTCTCCGTGACTTCGACGCTGAACTGAACTGTAGTGATTTTCTTAGTAAGTGCACTAATGTCCTCCTAGAAGAGGATTCGAAATGGATCAAATTTAAGAAAAACCGCAAGTCCGGGGCAGAATCCTGAGGCTCGTCATGCCACGCACCCCTGCGGTCCTGAGAGACCCAAGTTCTCAGCTAGTGGACGTCCAGCAACTGCTCTCAGTCCCCCAGGGACACATGGAGAGACTCATCGCCCTAACAGCCTTCCCTCCGCTGCCCGGATGAGTACTTCAGGAGCAGAGTGGTCTTCGTCATTTATTTCCCAGTCAACAGCCATCACCTGTGTGCTCTACACTCAGTCTTTAGAAGTTTGCTGCTACTCACTGACAATGGGGACCAGGGTGCTTGCTTCCCAAACCCAAAAGAGGAAAGCTCAGACATGAGATCAGAAGCAGTTTTTCCGATGAAGGACACAAGCTTGATTTCCCTGACCCAAAATGGAGTCTGTCACTTCTGTAGCAAGAGACAGCTTCAGCTCTAACTCAAAAGAAAAAAAAAGACAAGACCTGTGGCATTTACTGAGTGTTCCCTAATGTGTAAAGTGCTCAGTTAATATGGAGGGAGATTGAAAGGCAAGCAAGACAGCCCCTGACCTCCAGGGGCCCAACCCTGGCTCTGGGGAGGACAGCAGTTCTCCGAGTGTGGCCTCTGGGTCCGCAGCATCAACGCCACCTGGGGGCTCGTCGGAAATGCACGCTGTCGGGCCCCATCCTCGACCAGCTGAACCAGAAGCTCCGGGGGTGGGACTGGGGAGTCTGTTGAACAGGCCTTCCGGGTGACGCTGACACACAGCAAAATCCGAGGACCGCGGAGACACAAAACACAGAGCGCACCAAGCCCACGACACACAGCATCAGCGTCTGTGGCATCCTTTAACGCTGAGCACGTTTCCTTCATGCGTACGTCACTCTCACCCAACCGTTCTGGCAACAACAGGCCTGACTGCCACGAGCATTTACTAAGCGCCACTGCGTCCGTCCAGCAACTGACATTGTGCATGTGAGCTAGCACCAGGGCCGCCCTCGTGAACAGCCAGCAACCTCTGAACACCCTCCTGTGTATCCGTAACACATTTCAAAAATGCCCTTTGTCAGCATATGATTGAATGTGTCCTTTGGCCCCGATTTGGGACAAAAAAAAAAAAGGATCTTAGGTGAGAATGATTACAACTACATTCCTGTAAAAAGCAAGAGACAGCAGTAAATTCCTACAAATTAGTCTAGAGAGGGAATGTCACTCACCCATCAAAAACGGCCTGCCCAGGAATCATAAGCTGTCTGGGCTTTTTCTTCGAGATCCTTCGAGGAAGACCCAGCACCCCACACCTTCGCATCCCACACCCAGTCTCTGCGGGCCTGGATGGCCCTTGCAGCCCCTTGAGACCAGGGCGGCTCCCACGAGCTCTAGGCACAGCACCAGACACAGCTCCGGGAGACAGCGGTTATGCAACCTGAAAAACGGCTTCGGATCCTACAGCTCCACACACCAGACCGTTGCCCCTTTGTCCCTGGGAGTTGGGTTTTCTTCCTCTCTAGAACCACAACCTATATAATCTATTAAGTGGGAGAATGCAGGACCTCCTCACTCTTTAAATGCTCTGAAAGCCCAGGATGAATAAGAGTGTGAAGAAAACAGGGCCATTATTCTGTCTGTAGGCCTCGCACCGGCCAGCAGAGCAGGAGAAAAAGAAAAGCTTCCCAGCTTCAGCTCATAAATGGAAACGATTTTGTTACTAAAAACATCCCTTCCTCTTTTGGACCCTGCCCTGCCTCAGGTGTGAGCCCACAGAACAGGTTCTCTGGCCTCTGTGACATCCCCACCACGTCGTGCTCCACGCCCCCGTCCGAGGGGCTCACAGTCCAGCATCCGACAGTAACCACTTGCTGTGCGAAGGGGCAACATCAGCGTGGGACCGCCCAGTCCCTCCCCACCGCTGTGCCTCTGCACTGGCCAGTTTCACGGGCAATGAGAGAGGAAAAGGCGAACAGACTCATACGACAGCCATACATCACCCCTTTTTGTAACGGCCCCAGCGCACACTCAGTGCGTGAAGTCAAGAAAACGCCTGTCAAATGATTCCAACTCGGGAGCATGCGACCGCCTTTTGCTTTTGCTTTCCAACCCTGAAGCCAGCTGAGACGACCAGCTGTCCTAGTCTGCCCAGGACACGAGCTGCACCAGTCTGCTGCTGCAGGAAACAGATCTGTAGGTCGAACCACACGCTTCCCATCCGAGTCCAATGACACGGTCTCAGGAAAGGGTCATCACAGCCTTCAGGGAGTTACGTATCTCTCAGCGTGAGGGGCCCTCAGCTCAGAGCTGGGAGGCGAGGCTGGCGGTTCCCAGGAACTCTGGGGTTTGAGTCTCCTGCACGACCTGCTGACCCCCCGACTCTGCTCCATAGGTCCGACTGGGCAACCATGCACGGACACTTCTAACAAACTCAGGTGCCCCTGAGGCTGCGGTCACGAACCACACTAGGTACAGTCATGTAAGGGCCTAGGCGACCGCTCCTCTGTGAGCTCCCTGCAAAGCCGGGGTCAGCTATGGACCTTCCTGGGAAGCCACCAACCTCGGTGGGCTTGCTTCTTCACCTGTGCAATGTAAATGGTTCTTACACGCCAGGCTTCCAGAAAAGTGTTTCTCTAATTTTAGCATGTGGGAGAGCCGTTTGTTAGGACAGGTTCCTGGGCTCCTCCCACTCATTCTGACTCGACAGGTATGAGGTGGGCGCAGGAAGCTGGACTCTCACCGGCTCCCATCCGGGGCAATCGGATCTGCAGCTGAGGGGGGACTGCGCTAAGGAGCTGTTCTCCAGCCCACGAGGGGCCGTCGGATGATGTTTGTATCAGTCCTGAACACACGGCTGAGCAGCACTTATGCTCGGGCTTTCCGCATCTTTGAACTAAGCATTTTCTTAATCTTCAACAAATTCTAGTTCTCTCCTCATTACACCAACAGCGGCATTCCATCCCCCTTTGTCTGCGGACTCCGGGATCGCTGTCTCAGCAGACAGCGGACTCCATGGGCTGGGGAAGTTTTCTGCTCGATGGTCTGCCCGCTGGCATGGCAGGGTCAGAGGGAGACTCCGGCGGAAAGGACTCCCTCTTTGCTCTGGAGGTGAGAGGGATTCGGAAACCCGGCAGCTTAAACAAGGTTCCAGTTGGTGATTGGAAAGAATTCGTCCTCTGGATCCCCAGTAAAGTATTTGTACGTGTCTCCCTTTCCGCTCCAGGGGAGGACGCGCTGAAGGGCGACAAACACCGAGAGAAGCAGCCCAAGTTGCCCAAGGCAGGCGCCCATCACTAAGGTCCACTCCCAGTCCTTGTCTCCCCAAGCTCCCCAGAATATTCTAAAAGAAAGTGGGGTTAGGTAGGAGGGACCGTGCCAATGAAGGACAAGTGTAGTTTGCTTCGGATACCTTCTCAGAGGCATAAAAACTTTTGAATGTGCTAACTAGACCCCGCCCCACAGTGCTCTGTACGAAGGAGGGCAGGAGGGACAGCCTTCTCCCCAAGGCTCTGAAGCTGAATGTTAGTTTGTCCAGAACATAACTCTTAAAAACTCAGGGCGTGGCACAAATAACGTCCTGCTTAAATTACAAAATCTTATTTTACAAAATCGTAAGCATGTAATTCTGTAACATAACAATATCACACTCAAGCACACATGACGTTTTAGGTGAAATGTTCACATTAAAACTATAATTACACCCATGTCCTTATCCCACCATCCAGACTCAAGCAGGCCTTACTTCTGCCGAACCCTGTATGTATGTAGCTTCTCCCTTGTGGGGCCTTCGGAAAGGCATGAAACGCGAAACACCACTGTGGACTCCACAGACAGAATACCGGGTGTACGCACACGTTTGCTCAACTTCCTAAACAGTGCAGCAACCCACTTCGACTGTTACGATCTAGAGACGAGGCCACGGAGCAGCGCTTTCACTTTCATTTCTTTGGGGGGGCCGGCACAACGTCTGAAACAGGTCAGCCTCCCGACCTTCAGAGTCAGCCGCCTTCTTCTGAGCTAAATGTGGGAGAGGCTCCAGGGAGGTCCGCAGGCTAGGTCCGCTTGAGACAGTCCTCCTGCAGAGCCCACGCCCCCCAGGCCTCCCAGCCGCCCGCCAGGAACACTCTCCCCTCCACCAGGACGCGAGGCCATGTCTGGGATTCTAGAGTCTGTTTCCTGAAACCCTCCCCTACTCACTGAAGGTGTGAAACGGAGGGAGTCGGGGTGGCATGAGGGAGACACTCCTCAAGGCAGCACTGGTCTGTTGCTGGGACCCACAGAGCCCTGTGTGAGGGCCCAATGGGTCACGTCCCAAGGAAGCACTCCTGGAAAGTGGAGGTGTCCGGGCCGCCAGGAGCACTGTCCTGCCTGCCCAGGACCGTCTGGCAGCATGCCTGGCCCAGCCCTGGCCCTCCCTGGAGTAAGCTGCCTCCCCCTGCGCAGGTCACTTCACAACAGGCCTTCATTTCTTCACGTGTGAAAAGCAGGTGATAAATCCTGCTTGGCCTGAGTCTGGAAGAGGAGCTCAGCCAGGATAAGGGGCTGCCTCTGCTTTGGGGGGAGTCCCCCCTGCTCGTGGACAACCCAGGACCCCAAACTAGCACATGGAATCGGTCCTTTTTCATTGCAATCTGCAAAGGTTGTGCTTTTGACTAAAATATCTGGAATAGACATCATCTGTTGCTTTGTTTTGCCTCCTTCCAAGGTTCGAACTCCCCATAAGAGAACACGAGCTCTCTGGAGCTTTCAAAGTCAGATGAGCCGCCCTGCCTTGGACCCCAAAGCAGCTTACGTAGCAGCTATGCACCCTGCAGCACGCAATTTAGCCTCTCTCGGTCTCTGTTTCCTCAGGTAAGAAGCAGAGTGATTGGAGCACGAAACATAATGTGTGCAGAGAGCACTAGAATGCCGGGCACAGAGAAGGCATTCGCTCAGGGACATTTTTCATCACCAAACCACCTTTCTCCTGCTTGCACAAAATTCACTTTAAAAGTAACAACTCCTTCCAGGAAGCCTGCCCTAAGACAAGTAAAAATGGGGTTCTTCCTTTGTGTTGCTTAATTTAAAAGCAGTTCTAAACTCCAAGTCAAATCCACAATGACATACCACTTGGCTCCACTATGATGGCTGGAATTAAAAAAAAAACAAAAACTGAAAATGGCAAGGGTTGGCAAGAATGCGGAGAAATCAGAACCCTCACACGCTGCTGACGCGTGTAAAATGGTGCGGCTGCTGTGGGAAACAGTGTGGTGTTGCCCGCGAGTGAACACAGGAATACTGTGTGATCCAGCAATTCCACTCCTGGGCACACTCCCAAAAGAACTGAGAACAGGTACCCAAATACTTTTCCACGAGTGTTCATAGCAGCACTAGTCACGGTAGCCAAAAAGGGAGAAGGAACCCAAATGGCTATCAGCTGAGGAATGATAAACAAAAAAGCAGATCTCTGCGATGGACGATTTCTTATCCAGCTACAAAAGGAAACAGAGTTCCAATACATGTGACAACAATACATGTGACAACACAGGAACCTGGAAAAAGTTAAGCTCTGAGAAAGAAGCTCGACACAAAGGCTCACACGTCATATGACTCCATTTGTATGAACTGCCCAGAACAGGCCAGTCTGGGGAGACAGAAGGCAGATCAGTGGTTGCCAGGGCCAGCAGGCGGGGGAGAGGGTCTTCCTCGCGGGCGATGGGGACACTTCGGAGGGAGACAGAGGTGGTGCTTGCACAAAAGTGCACATGTTAAAATGGATGCTGGTTATTATATGAATTTCACATAATTATTTTTTTTAAATATTAAGAGGCCCTTAATTTACAAGAGGACAGAATTTTCCATTTTCAAAAAGCAGGATACGAACATGTCTCCGTTAGTTCTGCCGTTCTTCAAACACCTACTGGAAGCCCACTGAGTTCCAGGCACTGGGCTGGACACTGATCTGTCCTCATGCAGCTTATCGCCTAGTCCTGACACGTGTGTGAGCCCGAGGCCCAGGAAAACCATGCATGCGGCCCAACACAAAACCGTACATTTCCTCAAACCTTTTTTTGCTCATCAGTTTTCATTAGCGTTTGTGTATTTAACGTGTGGCCCAAGACAACTCTTCTTCTTCCAGTGTGGCCCAGAGACCCCAAGGTTGGACACCCCGTATTTGTGTCAAGTAAGGTTTGTCTGTGCACACACACAACACACACACGCACGCCATCCACAGGCTAGAATGTGTTCTCCCACTCAAAGCTCAGTCACTGTGGTGACTGGGAGTGGGCCCATGAACGGTACATACACACAAATAAGACCACTTCCCACAGACTGTTGCTTGCGAGTTCCCCCTATGTAGTAAAGCTGATTATAGTGTCACCTAAAAATTTGACATAAACCACACTCTGACCTATGATTAGCACAGAATTTCCGTGTATTCGTTGTGCAAATACCAGACACACCCTCTGATAACACCACCTAGTTAAACTGGGTTTTGATATTCGAGGTTCTAGCAACTGACAATTCTATTCTCAATCTCTCTATAAAACTGGGAGGCTTCCTTTCAAGAGTTTTCCGACACACAACACTAAAACATTTTCACCAAAACGTGGCTTCTTTAGCCCCGGCTGGTGTGGCTCAGTGGATTGAGTGCCGGCCTGCAAACCAAAAGGTCACCAGTTCAATTCCCAGTCAGGGCACATGCCAGGGTTGCAGGCCAGGTCCCTGGCTGGGGGTGTACAAGAGGCAACTGATCCATGTTTCTCTCCCACATTGATGTTTTTCTCCCTCTCTCCCCCTCCTTTCCCCTTCCTAAAAATAAATAAAATTTTTTAAAATGTGGCTTCTGTAGCCGAAGGCTCTCATTCCCAAGGGGAGGCTGGCGCGCCTCGTCCCAAGCCCACGGTCCCATCGTTTGCCCTGAAGTCGTGGACAGTGGCATTTCCACTGTGGAAGCCGTCGCCATGCTTTTTCTTCTGTTTTATGAAAAGACTTAGAAAAACTGCTGCACCTCACAACTGTTTCCGAGTGAACCTTAAAGAGGGAAAAAAACCTCTTTCAAAAACAGGAATGCCAGAGAACCAGAAAATGCTTTGGAACCAGAAGGAAAGCTAGTAAGCCTAAGAACTGCAGAGAGTCCCATGCAAATCTCCAGTCTCCGGGTGCAGGGACCCGTGAGCCGAGTGCCAAACCTTCCCCACGGGGCCCCGGAGTCACTGACTCCGTATCACTGTTTGTTTTGGGCATACCTCCCTTGCTGCTTGATAACTTTGAATATGTAATATTTTTTAAAGGTAAGCTTCAACTGAAAATATATCAAGAATGCTGTATTATCTTTCTTGATAAACTGCAGACATCCAACGAGAACGGGGAAGGCATACTTTAATTTCCCCAGACTGACAGGAGAGAGAGAGGCAGCGCTGCAGAGATTAATGAAGAAGCTGCAGCCCTGGAGACCAGGCTCCAATCAAGGACCGGATATGAGCGGCCAGAACAGGAGCCTTCGGAAACCAGGCCCCACGTTCCTGGCCTCGCATCACCCAGCGGGCCGCTCCCAGGCCCCTGGTCTGAGGCTGGAGGGGCCTGCGGAAGACCCGTCCCTCCTGAACTCCTCCCTGTAGGGACGGTTACCGGGGATGCCCAGCCATGGGGGTGGGGCTAGATGGGGACACAAAGCATCCCTGCAGCTCTCCTGTCTCTTAGGGTCCCATGCTGCCCACCTTCCAAATACCACAGTGAAAAGAAACTCTGGATCCAGGCATCCATCGAGATAAATGAGGACAAGTAAAGTTTTATATTTATATAGCAAATGTGTATATGTAGTGCCATCTGCCAGGAACTGTTTTAAGATCTTTATAATTCCTAGGTCATTTAATCTTCCAAACAACTCTGATTTTTCAGCATCTAGGTATACACCCAAGGAATCGAAAGCCGGGTTTCAAACAGGCACTCCCACCCCGATGTCCGTAGCAGCATTATTCCCAGGACCCAGGAGGTGGACGCTGTCCACATGCTTCCCGGCAGATGGATGGATAAGCAAGTGGCCTAATGCACACAATGGAAAATCATTCAGACTCAAAAGGGAAAGAAATTCCGACACATACTACAACACGGATGGAGACATTATGCTAAGGAAAATGAACCAGACACGAAAGGACAGACATTACATATTCCACTTACATGAGAGGCCTAGAACAGGCCAATCCACAGGGGAAAGGCGGAGTGCTGATTGCCAGGTGTGGGGGGCAGGGGGTGAACAGAGGGTCGTATTTCATGGGCACGGGGTTCAGCAGGGAAGGTGAAAAAGTTCTAGAGGTAGATGGCAGTGATGGATGCACAGCAATGTGATGTACTTAACGCCACTGAGCTGTACACTTACAAACGGTTAAGATGGTGAATTTTGTGTCTATTTTACCACAGTCATGCTCTTTTCCAGGTGTGAACCCACTAACCAGATGCCATGCTGGGCAGGAGGGACAGGGCCGTAGACACAGCAGCCTCTGCCCTTGCTCCGCCGGGAGACAGACGGCTCAGCCTCCAGGGTCACAGGGGCCAGCTCCGCATCTGTGTCTGGTTCTGTCTCTCTGGAGAACCGGGCCAACGCGCCACCGTTGGCTTGGCAAAGAAGGGGGAGCAAAGTTCCCAGAAGTCTCAGAAACAGAATGAAGAGAGGCAAGGAGGTAGGAGTAAATGAGTGAATGAGGCGGGCGTTGAGGGGGAAAGAGGACACACAGAGGAATGGGGACTGTGGGAGGCAGACCAGGTAATCGGAGCACAGGCAGTGGATTCTGAACGTGACCCTCCATGCAGACATCAGAATGCCTGTGACCTTGCGAGTCACACAAAGGATAATTTTAGCAAAGAAAATTCTCTGTGGATGAGAATAGAAAAGGCCAGAGCAAGGTGGCCACTGCATTTGTGCAGGTAGGAGACAAGTGACGTGTGGGGGGCGGGCGGGGGGCACATCGATGGGGAATTTCTTGCTCCTTTGAGAGAAGACTCTCACACTCCCTTTGACTTAATCAACAGCTCGGGGAGCAGTTCTACGTCCTGCCCAGGTACAAAGGCCAAAGAGCCCTCGAAGAAGGTCACCTGCCACTGCCTGATAATCTGAGAGTGGAAAGTGTCTAACACTTTCTGAGCCCCTCACTCAGCCCCTCTGGCCTCAGTTTCCCTACCCACGAAATGGAGAACTGCTGTGCTGCTTACCCCAGAGGAGGAATGTGAGGATAACATGGGAAATGGGAAGGAGCACCAGTGGCCCAGGGAGAAGGCGGGGCCCCCTGGAAATTGTCTTGGCGTGACGTCTCCAAGTCCTGAGTCAGCCTGCAGGCCACCGGAAAAGCCGGCTTTTCACTGACGAAACCTGCAGAGGATCGCCTCCCCTGAACACATGCAAGGCCTAATTAAAATCACAGAAAACAACTCGCTAACTCTCAGCGATGACTCACTGCCAAACACCCTTGCCTTCCACACCCACGCCAGGGACGTCGTAGCCAGCTCAGCTACGCTAACTGGCAGGGAGCACTCGGTGAAGCTTAAGGAAACACCTGGGTCTCGCCCTAGGGTGGTGGAGGCCAAGGCTGATGGGATGGGTGGACGGGAGGTGTAGCCAGAGCAGGACACTAGAGAAGGACCTGCAAGGAAAACGGTTCCTGAAACTGGCACTTCGAACCCAGTGGTTACAAACCCACGGGCTGGGGCCAACACCGTCCGTAACAGCACACTCACTGCCAACCCGGGGCACGCCCTCCGCTCCAGGGAACGCCATGGGCGAGTGAGTTTCTGCCCTTTGTGACCTCGGTCATGGATGACCACGGCCACGGACAACCACAGCCACGGAGACACCATAAACACTCCGCGTCTGATCATGGACGGAAACGGGACATGTCAAACTCCGATAAAGCAGGAAACTCAAGCAACTGGAGTTACTACTCTGCCTCCGACTTCAGGGAAAGCAGATGGGTGATCCCTGAGCAGGCTAACACCAGGGATGTAGTCGGAACAGCTACACTTAGAGCTTCCCACAGGCGAGGTCCTGTCTCCTCGCGCCTTTCCCTGTTGATTCCTTTAACTCTCATAGCCCTGTGAGACAGCGTCTCCACTCCACTGAAGTGCGCAGAGGTGACTGAAGTTGCTGCAGGTCACTAGTAAGTAGCGGAGCTGGGATTCGAACCCAGAAGGAGCATGGCTCCCACATCCATCCATGCCCTCCAGTGAGTGCCGAAGTGCAGCCTAAGTCCTCCACCTTCGTCTCTAAAAGGCAAGTAACGGGGCTGCCCGTGCAGGAGCTTCTGCCCAACAGGAAAGGTCAGGGCAGTGGCTTTGATTGTCTGAACCTTCTGAATTTTCTAAAACAGACGTGATATGCTTCCTTCAGCACAAAGACCAAACCTGAGTGGTTTTTTCCAATGGTCCCCTACCCCACGTCAAACCCCTCTTCCAGGAGCCACAGCAGCGCCCCTGAACACTCAGCACATCCAGAGCAGCCTGCATGGAAAGTGCGGGCCTTCCCCGGGTGAGCTCAGAGCCAGCTCACCCAGAACAGAAACGCCCGAGCAGCCCCAGCAAGGCGGAGAGCCAGGCAGGGTGCAGACGGCCAAGGCCGGAATCAGCTGTCAGCTATCTAGAGATCTGATTAAGAAATGTTGGATAATGCTGGGAGTACAATTAAAAATACATCAGCCTCACCTTAAAAAAAAAAAAACTCTCTCCTGTGACTTTTTCCAAGAACTTAACAAATGTAAAAAGCTCTGCTGTTTAACAATTAGGCAGCAGAAGGGACTTGGACCTGTAATTAAGCCTCTCTGTGTGACGGGAAGCCTCCTTCTCTGCCCTGCAGACTTTGATGGATGAGAGTCAACAGCGGTGGCTCACTCCCAAGGACGTCCTTACGTTTCCAGAGGAGAATCTGGACGACCTGCAGAGCTTCTGCCGGCCACCCTGGTGAGTGCACATACACAGTTCATCTCCGTGGGGCCACGGGAGGCCTCGCTGGGCACCGGGAAAGCACCTTCAGAAGGAGACAAGAATGTGAACCAGCACTGTCCACCCGGCTAGCGGGCACTGCCGCAGAAATCGGGCAGTGGGGGTTTGGCCAAATAGTGCTCAGTTGTCTTGAAAGTCATTTGAAACAATTTTGTTAGACTGTATTATGATAGCTGTCATATCAGCATGCATTTAAAAAAACTTTTCAAAATTGGTGAATTTGTGTACAGCCATTTTAATATTGAAGATGGAAGAAAATATGCAACATTTTTGGCATATTATACTTTATTATTTCAAGAAAGGTATAAAACAGAACTGAAACACAAAAAAGATTTGTGCAGTGTATGGAGAAGGTGTGGTGACTGATTGAATGTGTGGAAGTGGTTTGCAAAGTTTCCTGGTACAATTGACATTTTGGCCAAGTAATTCTTTGCTGTGGGGCTGTCTTAGGCATTGGAAGATGTTTAGCAGCACCCCACCCTCTACCCACTAGAAGCCAAAAGCGGGAGATAGCCAACATACTCAAAACATCCAAATCAATAAAGTTACTGATGAAAATGAAAAATGTGCCTTTTATTTTATGAAAAAAACTAAATGGATTTTTGGTCAACCCCAGGAAAGGTACCCATGGTGGGTTACTTTTTAATCACGACCACCTGGGAAGGCTTATCTGTCCTAGGGAAACACACAGGATGTACCATCCCCGCCCCGACCCCTGGTGAAAGTACTCAGTGACGCAGCTAGAAGAGTGGCGCAGATGAGCTGACAAAAGCTCATAAATATATGCGCCACCAACCCTCCCCTGGACATTTTCCCATCTGCCCTTCCCCAGGGCTTTAGCGCCCTAACTGGGCTCCTCGGCCCCAGTCCATCTAGTACCCGTGCACTCACTCCGCAGCCCTCTGGCCCTGGGCCTCTGACCTCTGGGCATCGTTTACCCCACTCCGAGCAGTTACATCGACTGGAAGAACTCCGGCCTGCTATCAGGAGCACTAGGCCCTGGCCCCAGGCCTTCCGTGTTCCAGCTGCAGAGCGTGGGGCACGCCTCTTCCTCCAGCCTTAAACTCTCACCACTGCTGGACGAGAACCACATTCTTCTGCTCATGTCCCTGGGCTCTGTGCTCGAGTCAAGTGAGAGGACACGGGCCACGCAAGCCCTGTGCTGGCCCGTGTTAGTCCTTAACTCATGGAGCCCTGGGATAGAATTCACCAAAACAGAGGCCTGAAAGGGAGTCCCAGTGTTAAAACCACTCAAGTAAAACTCAGGAGGACTTAACAGGCGTTCACACTGAACAGGACCCAGATCTCAGCTTGACTCGCAGAGGAAGGGACCTGTTTCAGGCCAACCTTTACGGGGGTTATAGAGCTGCAGGCACCACCCCTGGGAGAGGACCCCTCCCTCACCAGCAGATGCTGACTGAGGTCTAAAAATGCTACGGCCAACCTCCAACATTCTGGGTGGAGAACTGACCCTGTGCCCTCTAGATGCTCCAGGCGTGGCTAGGGGTGCTTCCTCACCAATGCCAAGGCTCAAAGGCGAAAGCCAGGCCCTCTGCACTTGCCTGTGACACAGAATAAGAAGGCAGAACAAGCATACTTTGTTTCATTTCTATAGAAAGCTCACTTAAAATTATAAGAAATAAAACTTTTTTTTTAAATCAATGTGTGGTTGCCTCTCACACCCCCTACTGGGGACCTGGCCTGCAACCCAGGCACATGCCCTAGACTGGGAATCAAACTGGGGACCCTTTGATTCGCAGGCCCGGGCTCAATCCACTGAGCTACAGCAGCCAGGGCTAAAACATTTTTAATGACCCCCAATAAGATACAAGTATTCCCTTAAATCATTATTACAACCAATTTATACATTGTTATTAACTGTAGGTCCTCTTCTGAAAGAGCCCCAGCTGTCAGCCCGGGAAGTGGTGTCCTGCTCCCACATTGCCCACGGGAAATCACCAGACCATGATTAAAAAGCAGTTGGAATGAACAGAATTGTTTCCAGATTCACCCTGGCCCAGCCTCCCCTGGCCCTGCCCCCCTCTAGCCATGCCACCATGGTTTTCCAGCCTGTGATGGGCAGATGGCCTCCCCAACTCAGTGTCCCCAGAGGAGGCTGGGCGTTCCCTTGAGCCCTCACTGCTCCCTGACTCCCAGTGATGGAACAACAAGAATTCAGGAGGAGAGTGCAGGACCACAATAAAGATGGAAGATAGCTCTGGCCCACGAGTCAACCCGGATTCCAGTCTCAGGAACCCAGCTTGATGACCCTGGGCAAGTCACTTCTCCAGCTACAGTGCCCGTATTTGTGTGTGTGTGTGGCAGGGGGTGAGGGGGTGGGGGTGATAACTGTTAGAATTCTGTAAGCTGGAGCAAGAAAGAATCTTAAGTCAATTTAAAATTTCACTTTCATCTTTTATGTTTCTTTCTAGATTACTCTTAACATGTTCAATCACAAGTAATTTTTCAGAGTCAATAATATATTTATTCCACAAGTTGCTTTTCACAAATTCTTCCAAGTAGAAAGTGCTTCTAAGAACCAGCAGCAGGTCAGGCCTTGGGGGGGATTGCTGCCGGGCGGCTGCCAGCTCAAGAAATCTGGGTGACTCCCTCGGGACCGGATCCTCTGTGATCCCTAAATCTCACGGCCCTGGGGTGGGGCTCACAGTGCACACAGATGCTGTCAATACACAGAACCTCGTAAGAGCCCCCCAAAACAGTTGCTAGGTCCTCGTGTCCATCTCCCACCTTCGTTCCTCCCCCAGATTCCTCCTTCCCCTCGGCTGAGACACCCTGAATTGCTAAAGGGAACTCTGCTCTGAAAAGCCCAGTAGGACAATGGGCATCCTCAGTCCTTCGGCCACCGGACTTTAGGGCAGAGGTCCTGCACAGACGTGTCCAGGAGGCACTGCCCCTCCGAGGCCGCAGGTGAAGCCGCTCACACTGGCCACTGCGCCTGATCCCAAACCCCACGCTCCGTGAGCCACCAGCCCAAACCCCTCGAGCTCCAGCCTGCGATGGAGCAGCGGGCCTTCACCCTGTGCCTTCAGGGCGACTTCGAGTCACTGCTCAGTGACAGCCGCGTTTATTTAGGGCCAGCTGCCTGACGCTCATCTGACCTGCCCATCGACACGGAAGCTTGAGAGCCAAGGCCTTTTCCTCTCAAACCTCCCTGCAACACTGGGCCAGCACCGGTGCTCAGTCTGGAGGTTCAACTGGGTCTCAGCCCCAGCGACTGCCCGCCCCCCCTCTGCCTCTCTGTACTCCCCGCCCTGCAGCCCCCATGACCCTCCACCCTGGTGGAGAAAGGAAAAGACACTTCTCTTTCCTCCCTAGTATCATCTTACGTAGAGCCCGAGTGTCCTCTTACCCTCGCCTCCTGCTTCCCACCTCTGACTACTGACAGAAATGAAGTTTCACAGGTGACGACTTACGATGACTACTACATCCCAGCGTCAAAGGGACGGGATTGAACGCAGCCTCTGTGGAGCAGCGCTTGGGACTGGTTTCCTCCAGGGACACATCACTGCCCAGGGGGGTTCACTCTCTGGGGGCAGAAGGGGGCAGTTCCCAGCTGTGGTTCTCACACTGTCCCACCCACTCCCTCCCAGGAGAGCGCACGAAAATGCAAACGAGTGTAATTTTAAAGGGAAGACCCTAAATCTGAGACACACCCACACACATGCAGAAAAAAAAATTTTGCTCTATTAAAACTACAACTGGAAAGAAATAACCTGAGAGATTCCTCATCACTGATCACAGAATATTAACACTGAAAATCAGTACTTTCATAACCCTCCAACTTCTTGCCTATCACTCCCGGGCCGTAGCTACCAGAGAGAGGCATTTCGCTCCATTCAAGCTTGTTTGTCCCGTGAACCCCCCAACATATCAGGGCTCTAAGACAGGCCACCAAATCACTATCAGAAATGGTCTCCAACCACATCCAAAATCAGAGTCAATAATAGAAAGTAATTGGTATAAGCCACCGGCCACCTCCTGGAAACGCCCACCGAACAAGCCTCCTCTCTGACACCGGTCCCAAGCGTTTAAATACTGCCGCGGGCCGCACTTAGCGCTTTACACTCCCTGGAGCTAAATTACCATAATTATTACTATTCTGTGATAGCAAGGGAAGCTGAGTGGTGCTTTAAAAGTATTTGTAGCTCAAAAATCTATGGGGCAACAGGCAATTTGAAAGCATTTAGCTGGATACTGAGATCAGCGCAAAAGCCTATTTGTCACCGTGACCGGAGGTGACAACGTGACATTTCACAAGTTCCAGAGCAGCAGGAGAAAACACCGCCCCTCTATTATTCGTAGCGATGCTGGACTTCCCGCTCTCTGTACGAACTATGAATCACTCTAATTATTCAGTGGGCTGAGGACCAAGCCAACTCGGTCCGCAGTCAGGACTGTGCCTGCACCACTGGTGACAAGAACATGCCTTGCCTCTGCGCCTGCTGTCTTCCCCAGCAGCGCCTTTCTCCCCAACACACAACGGTTTGCAGAGTTCTCCATTGAACGGGGTCCCTGCTTCGGCAGTGGGCACTGGCAAAACGCACCGCGTTGCCTGCTAGCTCCCCTTCGCAACACGCCAACGCCTCCTCTCTCCACTTGAACAAAATCCAGAACTGAATATTCTTCCACAAAATCGAAGACAAAACTACCCTCCAAACCACCATGTTCTCTCTGCTTTGCAACAGTGTCCGCTGCGGCAGTTCGAGGTGCCTCCGGAAACTGGAGGATGGGGAACCTCAGAATGCACCTGGAGGGGCAGAGCGAGTGGCTACGTATCAGAGGCTCGAATCCCAGCTCTGCTGCTGCCTGGCTGTGTGACCTTATCAGAGTTACTAAGCCTCTCCGGCCACAGTTTGATGTAAAATAGAAATAATAGAAACTTCCCTCCTTTCACAGTTATAAGGATTGAATATGAGATTGATACACGTCAGGTACTGTGATATGATTCACACTGTAACGTTCAATGTCAGTAACGCTAATTAATAGTAGTAACTCTCCTAGGACTGACAGGCCTGACGGACAGCAGTCTGCCAAAGGCTGGGGAAGAAAATGAGCATTGAATGTGCATCTCACTATGCCCAGTAAGATGCTTATCTCTGCCAAGGACCCCCCACCCCCACCCCGGCCTTCTCTACCACCTCTTTTCTTGAAACTACGGCTGCCTGCTCTGAGCGAGTCAGGTAACAGATTAGGGTGGTTGGCACTGAGCAATCGGCAAGGGGAAACGCACTGGTTTAACCTCCCGGGTATAAAGACAGGTAAGCAGGGATGTGAAGGTCAAGAGCTTTAAGTGTCCCAGCTGAAACGAGAAAGGTGAGTAAATTCTATACATAAAAACCTTCTGATCCCTTCCAGTCACTCACACTTCACCTCCTTCTCAAAGTGCCCTGCTTACACACGCACCCACTCCAAAAACACTCCCCCAACCCCAGATGATTTAGGTTCAGGCTTTTACATACATCCGAAGTTTCTTTTTTTCATAAAGGATTCTCCTCTCTAATATCTGATAGGCAGGTATTTAAATTTCTAAGTAGGCAAATGATAAAATTTAAAAGTCTTAACCTAATTAATTGGGGGGGATGTTTTCTACTAATTTAGAGACCCATCAGTTATTTTCTGATAATCCTTGAGATGCCTCTCCAAGACCAGCCTATATTACCAGATCCAAGATCCTAGAAAAGCAAAAATATCAGCGAGGCGTGCGTCTCAAGTCATTCTTGTCTTCAAGTTCCCTTGGAAGCACTTCAACGCGAACCACCAGACCCCAGGCAAAAAGATTCACCCCACCAGACAGACGCCCTATCTGCCGTCTTTATTCTGTCTGGGGCTCTCCTCCACCGGAAAAGGTAAAAACAGCACAAGGAAGATGCTACAGGCCGAGATCGGAGAGTTCATGAGCATGCTTGCTCCTTAAGGGAGACGGGTGCTACGGCCCAAAGTGCTGGAGGAGTAGGACCGTCATCGCCACCAGCAGGTACCTTCCAGGAGCCACTGGAGAGACTGTGTCGGAAAGCTGTGTAGGTTTTCGTAAGGGAAACGCTGAAGGGAGCGCCCTGCCTATGGTCTGTGATTTTCGCCATTTACCTTCTTAGAAAGTTAAATACTTGCCTCTCAGGTATTAGAGAGGAGATTCCTTTAATGAAACTTCAAAGAGCAAGATGACTTCTGAGATCCTGTCCAAGTCTAACATTCAGTGAATCCCCTTACTGCCCACCTCTGCTGTAATCTCTCCACCTTCCAGCGCCAAACCTGGTGCAGCCACGTGTGTATTATAGCAACTGGTGTCAACAGTTCAGCTGCACAAACGGATAAAAAAGACCTTGGCGGGGGGAGGGGGGAGCTGCCAGGAAGGCTAATTCTTGGCTTTCCATCCCCCACTGCCTCCTGTAAAATGCTGTTTACCACCGGGGCTCTGACCTGTTGGGATGAGCTAACTCAGGGAAAAGGAGCTTCAGCTCATGGCAAGAACGGTGGCCCCAAGGCGCTTTATTTAACAATCAAAGGGGTCTGCAGGTGTGCTTGCCCCGACTCCTGCGGGGCGTTCACAGTCCCATCTACCAGAAGCGAAAATCCACACTCCACTCCCGCCCCCGGCCTGCCGTGTGCCTACACTGTGTGAGGCCCCGGAGACCCAAAGGTGACTCAGGCACAGAACCCACCGCCAGAGAGGCCCTGGCCTGGCAGAGTAACAGCCTCTAAAAACCACCCAAAGGGAAGGGACCAGAAATTGGGCCCTGTTCTGCCGAGATCCACCTGGGCCTCAGGGGTCTCAGCTGGAAACAAGGAAATTAGATTATCTGCAAGGTCGGCAGCAGCTGTCAGTTAGTCTATTAATAAAATGCCTCTGGAGACGTGTGTTAAAAATATAAACATAGGAAACATTTCTAAACAACATTTAGTAACACGTACGTGTTAAAAGGAATGTTCTCCATGGTGAAGCTGATGGCTGTCACTTCAATCCCCAGAACAAAGAAATGTCAGTATTCAGCATTCCTTTCTGCAATCTTTCCTACCCAGGAAACAAATTATTTATGGCGAAAAGTTTTGAAAGAAAGGGAACACAGGAAGTATGCCCAGTGCGGGGGAGGGTGGGGAGGCAGTGAAGGGGCACGGGCTGCTGGAGCAGGAACAGGGACTGGAGTAAGAGTGGGCGGTGAGGAGGAGGCAGGATGCAAAGGTGGAGCAAGAATGGGGGGTTGAGTTTCTCTGGTTCCACTCCGGAGAGGCATGAGAGGCCAGCCCCCACCCCCCCACCCCGTAGACCCCATGAAGGAATCTCCTGGCTAAAGACACCAACATACTGGTGTGTTTTTGGCGACTTCTAAGTCACCAAGAAAGTTAAATAAAATCATGCTCAGTAGCTTCAATTTGATTGATGCTCCACAGATGAATTCATGGAGCATTTCGGTGCCTAAGCAGTTAAACCCTTAGCTCCCCCCACACGTGGAGAACCTGTTACCTTACTCCCTGGGGACTCACAGGAGAAGTCTTCCTGCACTTGTTTTAATTTGTTTATTTACTGAGTTCCAGAGCCCAGGCATTCACGCTCAGCATGAGCGATGCTCCAAGGCCTGGAGGTCGATTCTGAGGAGTGAGGTCCAGGGCCTTGTGGGCAGGGGGCCCTGGGCTGGACGGATCCAGGATTCTCTCCTCAGCGAGCACCTCCTCTGCTTCCCATGTTCCAGGACCTGTCCTCAACCAGTAAACAGGCTAAGTTAGCGCATGCTAATGAATCCCTGGGTTACCTTCCCCAAACAATTTATTTACCTATAACATTGAAACGTTTAGCTGCTTTGAGGAATTCTTGGCAGCCCTTTGGGCAGCCCTGGGCGCAGGAAATACGGTCCTTTGGAAAGTCCGTTCTCAAAACCCCGTGTCCCTGCCTGTCCTTCCAGTCCTTTCAGAGGCAGTGCCCATTGTGAAGCTGTGCAGTGAGCACAGGGACCCACAGAGCGGCAGCCAGGCCCCTCCCCCTGTGCGTGGTGGTGCGTTCAGGTGATCCAGCCTCAGTCTAGACCCTAGGACGCCAGCGGATCACAGGCCCTCCCTCTAGGCTCCCCAAAGGTGATCCTTTGGGGAATGTCAGACTGTACAATTTCCAACTTTACTTTGGTTCCAACAACTAAGAAATTCTAAGTAAATCCTTAAGCAAAAGTCCTGACCTTTGACATACTGGCATTCCTAGCCGTGGCTTTCTTGTGGTTAATCTAGGCGCAAGCAAGTCGTAAGCTGCCAGTGGAAAAGGTGCAGGTGAGGGAAGGACGTGGAGAAAGCTCCTTAAAGACCAGTGGCGCCAGCATTTCCCGAAGCCACCCTGCTGGCAAGTCACCCCACAGGTACCGCCAGCAAGAGGGCCCTGGATTTCCGTGAGCATCCACACTCGTCCCATCGTGCACAGTCCCTGCTGGTTCCTGAGGGGATTCCACCAGGCAGCCCCAAGGCCCTCGGCAGGGGACCCCAGCACAATAGCCACTGCTCCCTCTCACCCCCCCACCCCACACCCGCAACACGACCCAGGCTCTCCATCGCTCCTTAAATGGCTTAGGTTTAAATAAACTGACATAAATTATACAAGTTTAGTAGACATCAATCTAACAAATTTATGAAACAAACACCATAGTTGATGGGAGTGAACTCTCAGCTTCTCATCAGGAAACCATAATTTACAAAGTTCCTTTTTTTTAAAGCTGTTAACCACCCAAAGGAGAAAAAAAGACTTAAAAATACTAATTGGCTGAACTAGTAAGAAAGCAGCACAAACACAGATTGTTGGATGTATAATTTTACCCTTCTTTTCTTTGCTATGTGACATTTAGGTCACTGTTTAACTTCACTATAATTGGCAGAGATCCAGCAATTCACGTTTTGTTCTAGACGTAATGTGTAGAGAGGCTATATGCTGCTTGCTCTTGGCTATCTTTACTGGTTACCATTTTGGGAAAATGAGTAACTTTGTTGCTTGCTATTTGCAAAATGCACAAGGAAAGCAACACAGTATCTTATTTTTAAAGCTAAAAAGTAGCAACTCTCCCCAAACACAGGCAAGTCAGGGAACAGAGGAGGAAGCTGAACAGATGCCCAGGACACCGGGTCGAACAGGGAGAAGTCCCAGGTTACTGCGGTTGCTGGGCAATACGGAGAGGAACTGTTTCCCACGGGGGCTGGTAGTTCCACAGTCGAAAGGCAGTGTGTCTATTCTCACACCTACTATAGGATGGAACTCCTCCACACCCACAGATAAACCACTCTCAGTCCGTCCTTTCTGTAATTTACAACCACAGCAGCGGACCGTCTCCAGCAGAATAAAAGCCAATTCTTTCCATTCAGCAGAGAAGTAAAAAAATAGCATCTAATGACCCGAAGAATCACGAAGCAGAGGGTGTGGAGCCGTTAGAGAGCACAGTCCACAGGATGACCCTCACTTCTGAAACTAACTGCAAGCTCCGAAGTCCTCGGGTTCAATGATTCACCAGAAGGACTCACTGCAAGCTGTCACCCTCACTGCTTCAGTTTATTACACAGGAAGGATACAAGTACGATCAGCAAAGGGAGACGTGTGAGCAGAGTTCAGGAATGGACCGACCGCATCACATTCCTGGCATCATGTCTGATAACACGCACGGAACACTGTCAGCCAGAGAGGTTCACCCAAGCCTCAGCGGTGGTTGCTGTTTTTATCAGGCTCACTATGCAGGCGTGACTGACGGCTGTGAAATAAAGATTCTATCAACACACTGGTCTGCCACCAGTTCCTCATGTTCGGTCCTTGACCCTGATTCCTGACAGAGCCCCTACATCTCTTGGAATTTCCTGGGTGGCAGGAACATCTCTGCTCTAGTGTGGTAACTCTTGGGGGGCTGCTGGAGAGTGGGGGTTGGTGAACAGAAAGACCATGCCATGATTAGGGGCTTGGAACGTTCACCCTGTTCCCCACTCTCTGAAGAGGGGAGAGGGGCTAGAAACTGAGTCAGGCACCCTGACGACTCAGGACCCTTCCAGATCTCTGTCTCTTCATCCAGATGTTCATTGGTGTCCTTTACACTAAACCAGTAAACACCATTCTTGCCCCAAGTTCTGGGAGTCCTCCTTGCAAGTTATCAAACCCAAGGAGAGGGACCACAGGAACTCCAGTTCACAGCCAGTTGGTCAGAAGTACAGGTCATACCTAACCTTGCCCTTGTGACTGCAGGGTGGTGGGGGCAGTCTCATGAGACTGAGCCTACCCTGTGGGATCGGGTGCTCCATCTGCTGCTACCTCTAGGTCGTATAGGATTGGCCAGTGGGGGTGGGCAGGTATCGGGTGGGGAGGGAAGACACCCACACCATGGGTTTCAAAAGTGTGAAGGTGGGAACATTGAGACAAAGCAAAGGCAAACTGTTTCCCAGACAACTACCTGCAGGGCTGATCTGAGTCTCCAGCCCCTCTGGGCATGGCCCCAAGTCCCTATCCCAACTCACACCGTTAATCTTTCTGGAATGGCCACAGCCCTCCCTGAGG
This sequence comes from Trachops cirrhosus, assembly GCA_028533065.1. NCBI lineage: Eukaryota > Metazoa > Chordata > Mammalia > Chiroptera > Phyllostomidae > Trachops > Trachops cirrhosus. The sequence goes on along the minus strand of CM052547.1, from coordinate 15,116,696 downwards.
TGTGGCTATCCCCACCCAAAATGACGTTGCTGGTCTTTCTGGAAGGGCCAGTCCCCACCCTAAATCACTTTGTTAGCTCGTGACAAAGGGGCAAGGTTGACTTTTTAATAATATGCAAGAGGTAATGAGTGTGCCAAGCATAAAGTCAGACATAGTAGCAACGTGTTAACACAGAGCCAATAAATCGTGTCAGCCTCCCAGGGCTGAAGCCAGCCCACCCACCTCTTCTTGCCTACCGCCCCTCTCTTTAAAAGAGGGTCAAGAGCAAGGCAGTAACGATGAGTTGGAAGCTTAAGGAAAAAGGTGAAGAGGTCCACAGACCATTTCCACTTGAAAGGATAGTTTCTCCTTGGGAAATCTGTGTCGCTTCCAGGGCCAAAGGGTTTGCTCTGACTGCAGGTAATTCTCCAGCTGCCTTTTTGGAAGCTACCCTAGCAGCCTGCTCATCTAATGCATACACCAGGGCACACTGGGTTCTGCTGTGGTCACTAAGCACCCCAAATCTCATGTTCTCACCTATCAGTGGAACCTAATCAACAAGACAAACCAGCAAGCAAAATATAACCAGAGACACTGAAATTAAGAACAAAGTGACAGTAACCAGAGGGGTGGGGGGAGGGAAATAACGGAGGAAAGAAGGGGAAGGGTCGTCAAAGAACATGTATAAGGGACCCATGGGCAAAGCTGAAGGGAGTAGGATTGAGGGTGGGAGGTGGGGGAAAGTGGTGGTGGGAAAAAGGAGACAACTGTATTCAAACATCAATAAAAAATGATAAAAATAAAAACACCCCGAATCTCACTGGCAACACAATGAACATTTGCCTCTCACTTCTGCTGTGTTCATCATGGGTTGACTGGGGATTCTTCTGCTCTGTGTCAGCCTCACTCCAGAATTCAGGGTGATGGAGCAGCACCTACCTGGACCAGTGCTGGTGACCTCAGCTGGAGAAACAACGTGCCATCTGAAGTGTCACAAGTAACTTCCACTCACATTTTCTTGGTCAAACCCAGCCCTCTGGTCATGCCCAAGTTCACCCAGGGGAGGAAGTGCAGTTCCACCAGGTGCTCAGAGAGGGAGGGGCAGCCAAACCCCTGCCACCTCCATCTCCAACCAAAGGCGCAACCTCCCGATCCACGTCCCTGACAGCAGCTGAGGGGGTTCCGGTCAGGAATCTGGGGTTTGCGCTTGGTCCCTAGCTACAACGAAAGCTTTCTCCTGAGTTCAGAGTCAGGCAGACTAGTTGCAGGACTAAGTGTTTCAGGTTCACTATCCACCTTGCTTTGCAGTGTCAGTGTCCAAAGTCCCTGTCACAGGAGGTTAGTAGCCCCTCAGCCCCGAAAGACAGGAGACCACACAAGCCAGACCTGCACCCAGAGCTTCCGGGAGACCTGAGCTCACGGTCAGCAGCAGGTACGCTCGGCTCCGCCTTAATCTGCAAACCCGAGTACACAGATGTACCAGGTGAGACCAAAGCACACCATTCCAGCTGTAAGAGAAGACAGTGAAGACAAGTGCCAAGAGGCATATGATAGGAATGTGACTTTTCAAGGAAAAAAAGATGAATTCCAGAAGCTCCTGAAAAATCACCGACTTAGAGGTTCAGTATGAGGGAGCGCAAACCTTAGCTCTTCTTCACACACACTCTGTCCGGCCAAGGGGAACTCGGTACTTACATTATTAAGTTATTTTAACCTAAATGAACCATTTAACATTTTAAGTTGATCTTGCTTGTTCCAATCCATCGAGGTAACAGTGTCCAGCCCTGAGCTCCACAGATTACAAACCACACATGAAGAAAGTCACTGTCAGACTCAGGAGGGAGGGCAGTGAAGGGCCTGGACATGTTGACTGAGCTTGGAGGGGCCTTGGGAAGGTCGCGCCATCTCTCTGAAACACCTGACGAGCTGTCGGGTGGAAGACAGCACGCACTGTCCTGACCTCGGAGGGCCACGCGGAGTCGACGGGTGGGAGCCCTCGTGGAGGCCAGCACCCTTCTCCCAGTGTGAGCACCCCAGGCTCAGAAGCACAGCCTTCTGCCGTGGGAGGTGTTGCCTGGCTGACAGCAGCCCTGGAGCGGCTGACCTGCCTGGAGCGAAGGATTCCAGCGGACTCTAATCACATCAATATTTGTCTGGACACACGAAGGCTGGGGAGAAGGAAGAACGAAAAAGTTCTATTTCATTAGCACCAGATCCGGAAAACCTCTGCAAGCCTTCTGTCAGCACAGCCGGAGAGATCCTTTTCTGATCGGAACCAGGAGAAGGCCACGGGCGAAGTCAGAGCCTAGTGCGTTACCCAGAGTCTGTGCCAGGCCCGCCCGGCTCTTCCCCGTGCACCCGCCTAATCCCCCTGGCGGTGCGCACGGGACACTCTGCCCTTTCCTGCCCCACAGGGGTCTTGATCGGGTGAGCACACAGCAGGTACTCAACGACCCTGCAGCCAGACAGCACCGTCACCTTCCCGTCCAAAAGGCTCTGGTTTACAATGGGGAAGCTGTCGACAGGGACAGCTGTAAGGAGAACCCAGGCCTCGGTGACACTCACTCCCACTCTCCCAGCTGGAAACAGGACCTAAGTGGAAAATAGAAGAGAAGCTTCTAGAAAATGCTCTCAAGAGCTATGTGTGCAAAGGAGGGTAGCAAATGAACCTGGAAACAACCCTCACAAGACCTTAGAGGAGAGAAATTCATTCTTTGGTGACACAGAGCCCTGCCTGGGACGGAGGGAGGTGGCGGTACTCTCACAAGTGAAACATCAAGGGAGCTGCCAACCGGAGTCTTCGGGAGGAAGCACGGGGACTGCCCATTGCTAAGGCCCTTTGCCACAACCCAGACAGCCGCTAATACACGCACACAGTCTGCCTAGCAAGGCCACCACGTCTCCAGGCCTCGGAGGACGAAGACCACCAGCTTTCCCCTGCACGCGCCCAGGCTGGACGGGTCCAAGCTCCAGGCAGTTTCAGGCAGGGCTCCTTCTCCCTCTTCTTCAAATGCCTCGAGTGTCAGACACACACCCAGGCTCAATACAGACTTCCACCTGATCCGTTCGTTGGTTACTCTAAACACAAGGAACTCCGGGAGAGGCAGCAATTAAGCACCTCCCTTGGGGAGGAAGTTTCTGCCTGGCGTCTGCAGCGCTGAGGGTTGCTGAGTGCCAGCTGCGCCCTCAGTCCTGGTCAAGGGCCTCGTGGGGCAGGAAAGGGCGGAAGGTCCCGTGCGTGCTGCGGGGGTGGGCAGCTGGAGCTCTGGGCCCGTGGTAAGAATGAGGGTGATGACACAGCGACCCACTGTCAGGGGTCTTTAAAAGCGTTAAGAGTATCAGTCCCCTCGGGATCATCCCCTAAGTGAGGTGTTTAAGTAAAAAATGCTGATGAGAAGAACTCTAAAATTGTATTTCATTCACCGCAAAAAGTGTCTTTTCCCATTAGTTTAAAAAAAAATGGACTTTACCAACAACAAAGTCTCTGTAGAGACGACCCAACCAGCTTTACCCCAAATCACATGAGAGGCTGGAATTCAACTTAGCAGTGCAGTCCCAGAAAACGCTTCTGCAACGAGGGGGAAATGTCACTTGAAGGACACTGAGGCATATCAGGGGAAAACCGGACAGTTTCCCACCAGGGTGGTGTTTTAGAGACTGAAAAGCCATTCTAATGAAATCTGCAAACTTGCCACTACACTGGCCTCCACGGGCCTCTGACAGTGATGGAAGAAACCACTTACCAAAAACCGACACACTTCGCATCACTGTCTGCGAGGTTCTCTCCATTTAAAAAAAAACACAACTTTTGTTTTGTAAATTAAAGGAACAGCCCTTCCAAATTCACGAATCACCATGCCAAGTCACTAGAAGGTAGAACAGGTGTCATTAGTAAGAGTTAGGTTTATTATGACGGATTAAGGGCAGGTCATACAGCACGGAGTCTTCAGCACACTTTCACAGTCCACGGCCACTCAGCCGAACTCGCGGCAGGCAGACGAGCGAGGTGACATGACGTGTTTGCGCCAGACACAGTCCTGGAGGATCTCGGTCCCAGCCCTTCATGTTAGAGACGGGGAAGTGAAGCCCGGAGAGGTGACGTCACCGGCACAAGGCCACCGGCCAGTGAACCGCAGAGTCTCCCAGTGAACCCACGTGGGTCGCACCGCACACGGCAGGTAGTAAGGAAGCCTCTGCCTGGCGTCCGCGTGTGTTCAGGGAAAAAGCACCAGCACGGTAAATCACCCAGCCCTGGCTGTTCCGGGCAGACACGACTTATAAACTCTATGCTCTCAACAAGGGCTGTTCAATCTAAATTAACTCGGCCCTGAGACTCCACCTATATTTGTACGGGATCCCTGTAAATGTTTTTCTGTGTGAAATCAGAGACTCTGAGAATTGACGGGGATGTTAGAAAAGTTAAATCCATCTGGGTGAAAATAAAGAGCATGCACATTTAGGCTTGTTTACGCACAGACAACAGCGGCGGGGATACAGGCTGAAATTTTTGCTGTAGCTACTTCTGAGAGGGTGTAAGGAGGGCAAAGGAAGGGGCGGACTTTTTACTTCATTTAAGCCTGCTCTCCCTCCCCCGCCCCCACCACAGGAGCTGTTTTACTGCTGCCCTCCCTCAGTCCCCTGCACAGCTCCGCTCCCTGTCCCCTGGAGCACCACCATTCCACGGGGTTCCTCTGCGGCCACCGCCTTGTCCCCCATACCCTAGGAGGGCAGTGAGAGCTTACAGACGCTTCCATTCCCGCCTCACCCTAACGAATCCCTAAATCCCTACTTCCAGAGGAAACGCCTTCTCAGGCTCTAGAACTCTACCTCCCAAGGCTCGCAGATTGATACTACCTGCAGCCCCAGACCTCTCAACCCAACATGCCCCTGCCAGGACTCACCCTCCTCCTCGCTCCTCCCCTGTCCTCCCCCTCCTCCCCCACACGGCATCCCTCCTGTGACGCCCCCCAGTCAGAGCCCTGGGAGTCACTCTCAGTCCCTTCCCTTCCCCCTCCACACCCAGGACTTGCCACACTCTTCCAAGCAGGTTTCTCCTCTAATCACCACTACTGCCCTCCCCAAGTCCCCTGAATCCTCACAGGACTGGCTGATTAGCAGCCCCGCCTCTAGTGCCTCCACCTCGGGGCCACCCGCCACACCACACAGGGGCAGATGCAGCTCATTCCCTGTTCACTTGGTCTTCACTGAGAAACCCGTGTGTCAGGAGCTGTTCTAGGGGCTGAGGGTCGGCTGTCAACCAAACAGACACTGTCCCAATGCTCACGGGGACTATATTCTAGTGACAAAACCTAAATCAAGATTCATTCGTGGCGCCCCCGCTCCAGGTAGAATCCAGACATCGGAGAGAGCACACGAGGCCTTCCCCATCTCAGTGCCCACAGCCCCGCCCACTTCGCTGCTCCCACTGGTTGTGCCCCAGCTCCGGCCCCCTAGATGTTCTGGACCGTTGCCAGTTCCCTGAATGCACACTCCATGCTCACTGCCCAGAACACCCTTCCCCGCCTACTTACTTTATCCTCTAAGTCTCTGTTTAAGTGCCCCCTCCTCCAGGAAGCCCTCGCTCACTCGACTCACCGAGGCACCTTTCATCAGCATTCCCGTGCAGGCCTCCACCACAGCACTTTAGAGGGTCCCGTATTTGTGGATTCCTTCTCCCCCACAGGACCAGAAACTTCTTTGTAAAAAGGCTCTATTCTACCCCTCACAGCCACGGACCCATAAACATGAACTACTATTTGTTAACCCTCCCTTACTTTCATCGCCCAGACCGGCACTGTCCAAGACAAATACAACGCAAGCTGAATGTGCTTCTGTGACAGCCGGTGGAAGTCAGTGAGATTTTATAATAGCTACCTTAGATGTCTGGAGGCTTCCAGATGTCCTTTGTCTAGCTGACCCTTCCAGGTTGCTAGTGACCGAACAGTCTGGGATCACATGATCATCTCTATTCCCGTTACATAGGACCGACTGTCATGGCGACTGGATTGAGCAAAAAAGGGATTAAGACCCAAACTCAGGAGGAACTAAGAGAGTGGAGGGACTCAGAACATGTGAACTGCCTTAAATAAAAATGCATTAACTTTAAATAATGGTGCCTGGATTACAGATAATAAAAGCACCCTTTACGTTTTAAAGTAAAGAGAAATACGATTAAGGAATCTGCCCCCTAAGGGGCTCCATAACAGGGTGCCGAGTCCCAGGATCCTGTGAGGTGGATAAGAGGCAGAGACAGTGACCAGCACCGACGGGCGTGAGAAACGGGCAGAACCACAGCACAGATCCGCAGACGAGGGCCGCCCACCCAGCCGCCCCCACACCTCTCCTCCGGGAGCTCTCCCAGTCCGGCACGCACAAGGCCCAGCCGGGGGCGCCTGTGGAAAGCTCACGGCCGTCAGCGAGCACGTGCATCGGACTTTAGGGGTAAACTTGCAGGGCCAGCTCTCCCGATTCCTGCCCGTCTCCCTGGATGCCTGCCTCAGACGCTGTCTCCTAGAAACAAGCTTCTGGTCTTTCCTTGGATGCGGTTCAGAGAGACCTCGGATACCTTTTCACTCCAGGGTTCGGTTTGGGTTTTGCCTCACTGTTCTTTCTAATCCTCTCACCTCCCAACCACCGTGCGCAGTACAAACAACTCCAGAAAATAAATGTGCCAAGGCGCCCTAGCTCAGGGCGTCCTAATACCAGCACGTGAGGCTGATACTCCGAGGGTAAAGAATTTCAATCACACTGTGAACCAGTGTGAGTTCTTTCTGGGAACAGTGGGTTCCTTCCAAACTTCGTGACCAATTAGAAGACACCACGTCGAAGCAGCCGCTGAGTTGTTCTAGGTCACGGCCCTCTCGTGAAAGGGTCTAAATTCCACGGACCATGATTCAAAGAACGCGACCCTCGAATTCTATTATCAAGCCTCCCTGGATAGTGCTAGGACTGGAAGCAGACGGATCTGGTTTAAACACAAGCTCCATGCTCGAGTGTCCAAATCACGCTCTGAAGCTCCAACATGCTGTCATGACAATTAGTAGGACTACGCAGGAAAAATGCTTGGCTCTAGTAAAAAAAAAAACAAACCTCAATATGTGAGGACAGAGCAGGGACTTTGTTTTGAGCATCTGGAGCACATAATTTTTCGAGGGACAGGGGGGAAATCAGCTCTCTAACCTGCTGACTTGGAATCTCGGTGGTCTGCCCTGTGTCTACCCGGGTCCTTTATGGAAGGGTCCACCCTAAACCCTGCCAGCCCCTGGGTATGCGCCTCGTCAGCCGGCCTCCCAGCCCCAGCTCCCAGTGCAACCCTGAGAGCTCTGGGTCCCGGCGGACCACCCGCCCAGCTCTGGGGCTCCCCTGCCTGGGAGCTAGGACAGCTGGGGGCTGCGGCAAGAGTGGTCCTGGGAATGGAAGATTATGCAAGCAAGACTGCTGAGTCATCAGGACGAGGAAATCCTCCCCAGACTGGTCCTCGGCCAATACATTACACAGAAGCTCGATTCTCAGGCCTTCGTGGAAAGCACAGCCGCCAATCCCCAGTCCCCGTGGAGCACCGCAGGGTTCCTGCCGAGGGGACAGGCAGCTCGTTAAAGCCACCTGCCCGGTCAGACAGCAAAGCTGCTTCACACAATGTCCGAGGCTGCCCTGGGTGTTTCAGACCTTGACCCACAGAAAGGGCGCGGCACTCCCTGACGGAATCTGAGCAGACTACTCTGGGGCAAGTTTGGATTAAGAAACTGAAACTATCCCTCCGATATTAAGACAGATGAAAGATGACAGTCTCGTAAGTGAGGTAGGTACCACTGCTTTTTTCTTCATGATTCCAAAGGATGGCCAAAGGACATGTTCTGTTCTAGGTCACCACAGCACCCATCTAATCGGCACTACATTCGCCTGTCAGTGACTTAGCGTCCGTCCCTCCCACTAGACCAGACGCTGTCCGGGGCACGAACCTTGTCTGCTCTGTTTACGGATGTGCGTGCAGCACCTGGTATAAACGCTCAAGTGATGGGGGAACCAAAGAACTGATGAAACAATTATGGAACCTGGGTGTTTTCTTTTTCCCAGCTCTCAATCTGAATTCACTAGAACTTCGCAGCACAACTTTGGAGGTTTTACTGTACACAATGACAGAGTTTTCCACAACTACTCGTGCTTTCGTGCTTTCGCAGGTAGAAAAAGAGGGAGCAGGGGAGTGCTCCTAACGTGGAACCGGGCACACGAAGCCGTTTCTCTGAGAACACAAGCTGGTGATCGGGACCAGCGAGGAGTGAGCTCATGGTCATCAACAAGCACGTTGTGTTCGCTTTGACATGAGGCCTTGCTGGGACCACGGGTCTGACACAGAAACAGCGCCTGGCACATCGGAACACTCAGACGTGCACGGCACGCACGGGAAAGGGGTGGGGGAGAAAGCTCCCTGCGCCTGCATCTCGTCTCCCCGCACGGACACGGCCCAGAACTTCCGGACCGGACCGGGGCCAGTTCTGCCCTTCCCCACGCCCAGCGCCGCAGGCGGGCAGGTGGCCCTCTGCTCCCTCTTTTCACGCAGATATTCAGACTTTTCACCCCCCTTTCTGCCTTCTGGCAAAGCCACTTCTGACGATCAGGTGCACAATTACATCTTTCCTTGTGTGACTTCCTAACTCTTACGATCTGTGCTGTTGTCCGTGCAGTGACAACGTCAAAAATGCCTTCAAACATGGATGATCACAGAATCCTGTGACACGGAAAGTGCCTGAGAAGACCCCCGAGACCATCTGATCCACAATCCTCATTTTCAACAGAAAGTTCCCCGGGCCCAGAGAGGTCAGGTGACTTGTCCACGGTGAGAGTGCACCGCCGAGACCACTCAAACGGGAACGTCGGCTGCCCGGCCGGCACTCTGAAGCCTGCCTGGCCATCGTCTCCCCCCGGAGTGGGTGTTCTGAGGGAAGGGCTGTGCTTACCAACCTCCTTTTTATGAGTGCGGCCTGGGTGACGATGATGACGGGTGAGAATCGCCGTGACGCCCCCAGATGGACACCAACCTGCCCCCGTGCTACCACTGCCCGTGAGGTCTGCTGTCATTACTCATGGACATTTCCGGTGGGGGGAGAGCTGGCCGCGCAAAGCAGCGAACATGCTACAGCTCCTCTCACGCATGCAGACTAACAACTGCAAGAGACGGATTTAAACTCATCACCCTGAGCAGGTGCATAGGAATAGGATTCCTATTCAAATAAAGCTGAAGGAGGTTAAGTGACATCGGAAGCCACCCCACTGGGCAGCACAGGGTCCAGGCCTGCTGCTCCCAGCTGCTCTCTCCCAGTGCACCCTGACCTCACCTGGTTCCTCCCCCTCCCCTGTGCCCCACTTACCTTCCCCTCCCCTGTGCCCACTTACCATCCCAACAGGAACCTTCCACTCCAAGGAGGACAGGTCCTCACTGTCCCCCACCTGCACACCTTTGGTTGCTCTCCACCTCCGACACCGTCTCCCTTCTCCCACTGACCACATTTCGAGGCCTTCAAGCCCGCTGTCTCTCAGACCCCAGGCCACCGTGGTCACAGCGTCCTGCATCCCTGCAGCGCACACTCACCTTCCACTGCGTTTCCCACCTGACCCCGTGCATGCTGCGGCTGCCCTAGTCACCACGGAGCTTCGGAGGGCAGGACCCTCCCGCTCAAGCCTGGCCCACCCTCGCAGGGCTCAGACAAGCACACAGACACGCGTGCGGGAATACAAGCTAGATTCTGGAGAGCCACAAAAGGAAGGGGACCTATCGGCTGCAGATGGAACAGGCGGGTGAGAAGGGTTCTCATCACATATGGGGGACCACGTGCTAGCACGCCAAGGCCGACACCCCCTCGTGAAGGACGAAACTGCTCCCCTGACCGTTTTGCTTTATGTGAGTGGCTTTTTTTTCTCATGTTGAGCAGCCATCTAAACGGGGCAAGAGTCACCTGCTCAGAGGGCACACCCACCGGCCCCCAGTGCTGAGAGGGGCCGCACGGGCTGGGAGCACAGCCCTGCTCTCCGTGAGAGGCTGGCGGGAACCAGGTTCCCTGACCTGCAGATTCACGGGCCAGTCAGTATTTACTCAGTTCAGAGAGCGCCGCCACCCTTCTCCAAAAGGACACTTTAGTCCCCAACGGGGAGGACTACCTTTCATTGAATGCAGTCCCGTGGCCAACGGGGTGGGGGCGGGCACACTCCCCACGGAAGGCCAGCCAGCCCTGTTCGAGTTCCTCCAGCGGCAGGAGCTCACGGGGCAGCTTGGCCGGCCTTTCCTGTCGCCCAGAAGTTGTGTCCTTAAGACTGGGCTACAGTCTCTTCCTGAGACTGTCACCCACTGACCACAGCTGTGACCTCAGAGAGGGAATAAATCTTAAGACCTAGAACAAAGGTCCACCCTCAGTAACATGGCCTTCCCCTGTCCCGCCCCCCACCCCACCCCATGCTCGATTCCACACTGAGCGAAGAACTCCGTGGAGGCAGGGCTCACATCCAGCGTCCATGCCTGGCCACCAACACCAGCCAACCCGTTCTGCGCCCATTCTCTTCTCCAGAAGAGCGCCGAGACACTTTGGCGGCATCTCCCTCGCCGCCCTGGTCCTTCTCCGCAAGTGTTCTTCCCAGAGCACTGGACTCACTGCTAGCGGGTCGGCACAAAGCCCCCTCGTGGAGCTCACAGTCTGGCCTCAAAAGGAAGATCAGTGCATGAAATGAAGACCCCCCTTCTCCCCCACCCCGCCCCCAAGCATACACCCAAACACTAAGTCGTGTGACCAGACCACAGACACTGAAGGGACAGGGAGGAAGGGGATGTTCACGAGGACCGGAGTTTCCAGGAGCACAAGAGTCACGGTTCTCACCGTGTCCCGCCTCCCCCTCAAAACCCCCAGACTGTTGTAGCGCAAAGGCCTGGCCCTCCCTGCGATGGCCCTGATGCCTGTTTCCCCCAGGCCTTGAAGCAGAAAGTTCTAGACGGAAGTCCCAGTGACGGGACAGCCAAGAGGCCAAGGCCACGTGCTCCAGGGGCCCGAACATGGTCACAAGCAGCGGCAGGAGCCCCTCCCCACTGCCAACCAAAGGGAGAGAGAGAAAGTTTCTGGAGGAAAAACCCGCGGATGAGGTGTTTGTTTTTAGAATTCAAAGATGCTCCAATTCAGGAAGCCAGCCAAGGGTAGGGCCACCGGCTTCTTGCTAAACTGGTTTGGCCTCTTTTTTTTTTTTTTGGTTTATGGAAATGACTGTGTGCTCTACAGCCGGCATGCAGCCTGGAGGCCCGATGGCCGATGGCCATTCTTCCAGGAGTGGTGATTCCCAGTAGGGGCGGAGAAGTCACCCCGCTTGCAAAGTGCAAAGCGGCTTCACTACATCCTCAGCTGCCTCTGTCTTGCAGGAAAAGGGCCATTTCTAGCACTGTTCTGCTTGGCCCAAAGTCTTTCTTTGAAATCAGGTTCTACAATGTACTTCTGCGTATTCACGTTCTGTAACAGAAACAGCGTGAGGAAAACAATCTTCAGAACACTCTCCACGCGAGCTCCTGCCAGAAGCTGGCATATGGTTGAAATGTCTTTGCCGCTCAAAATAGGGATCCCTGGGCCCAGTTTGTGACACCGCAAGTTAAGGACAAGCAAAAGAGCATCTGCGGTGTGGTGAAACATCGGGGAAGACGGTGCCCGTCTACTGCACTAGGGAGACCCGCCTTTCCACACGGGGCACCTGCCGTGAAAGAGCGTGTTTTCTACACGACTGCCAACACTGCTCAACCACAGCCACATGGAACCGATGGGAGAAGGCAGACGCCGGAACGTCAGATGGCCGGGAAGTCTGTGCTGTATTCTTGAAGCCAACGTGGGACCCCTGAGCCCTGGGCCCCATCACACTAGCTCCTTAAGTACACCCCCTTCGTGGGCTGACGCTCTAGGACCTCAGATCGGGTTGCTGAAGTGTCCACGGTCTCCTTGGTCCTACACTGTGCCGACCTTTCTCAGGCTTCACCTGCAGCCCGGAGGTCGGACTAGCAGGTAACTGGAAGACACCTTATGGTCACACAGCACCTCACAGCTGACCCCATCCATGCGTGCCAGCTCTGTCAGGGCAGCGTCCCCTCTCACCTGCCCAGGTACTAAGAGCAACATCCTTGGGCAAAGCAAAGTGCCCTTGGTGGAGACCTCCTTTTACAAACCGGTTGAGGCAAACGCGTTTGACATTTCAATAATTTTTTTGTTTGGTGTTCATGCAACTGTAGCTAATCACAAAAACGACTCCATGGAATACAGTGCAATCAGCAGATCTTCTGAAATGATCTGCTACCAAAGTTGTCAGCTTTCCAAGACACAAGATGATTAAAGACCTCGTGTACACAGGCCTCCGGTGAATGAGAAGTCCAACCCAGCCCGCTTATATCTATGCCTTTTCTCCCCTGTACCACCTCCTGACTCTCCCCAAGAGGAAATGTCCCTGATAAGAGCAGGCCCACCCGGAGGGAGACCTCGGAGTGGGCAGAGAGCCGGCCCCACGCCTTTCAGGGTGGTGACCGCCTCTGGGTGCCTTCCACTCCCCCAGGAGACTGGCAAACAGGGGCCCCATTCATGTTCTGGGTTTCCCCTCCACCTCGCTGTCAGCCTGGCCCTGGGGACTTCGTTTGCAAGGCCATTTTACTTTTCCAGGCTGTCACGCACGTCAAGGGACAAGGGGAACCCCTGGCAGCCGCTCCGGGCAGAAACAGAGCGCAGCTCCCCTGGGGCCCACGATCTTCGTCTCTCCTCCTCTCTCATTTCCTGACCTCCGGGCACCGCCAGCAGCCCGGGTGCCTGATACTGTGGGAAACTCTCCACACTGCATTTCTGATAGGGCTGCCGGCACCTTTCCTAACAAAAAACAGAGGCACCGATCTGGTCGGCCTCTCCTAAGAGTTAGTTGGGCAAAAACAGCTTCTTTCAGCAGAGATTGGGCACCTCTCGCCGACCAGGAACGTTCCAGCTGCTGCAGGACAGAGAGAACCTCGGAGCTGGCCCTCCCACACCAGCCTCATCCCTGAGTGATTACTTCACTCCCATCAGTAACAAATCCCGATGCAAATTCTAATTTGCACGGAGATCCTGAAAGACAGGTGAGACGACCTCTAACATCCCTTCCGTGTCTACACACCCTATAAATGTCCCATTGTGGCCACGTAGGCAGGAACAGGTTCTATTTTTAACAGAAAAAGCATTGCAAAACCAGTTCAAGCTATTGGAGATGTAACATCCCAAAGAAAAATTCAAGAAAAATGAAGTCTCTTCTACCTGAAACCACAAGTTGGTTCTCAGGGATGGCTTCAGGTTTCAGACACGGTGGCCCACAGATCCTGCTGCAGGGCCCGACCCCGACGGCTGGGCCCCGCCGAGCCTGGGCTTACGTGGTCAGGTGACTCCCCACCCCCAACCCTGGGCAGCTTCTGCACTGCTATTGTGCTCCAGTGACCTTCGCCTAGCAGTTACCTAGGTCATTCCCACTACTTCTCACACGGGCCTTCCAGAGCTACACGGAACTACGGGTGGCATTCTCTTCAGTGAAGCACGACACCCCAGCCTGGCCCATGACACGACGGTCACAGCTACTAACCCATGCCGCCTGCTCTCAGCGCGAGTTCACTGAGAGGAGCAGGACACCTGCCTTCGCTGACACCTGTGAGGCCCCCCGCCCACTTGGCAGCCCTCTCTCATCAAGGGAACATGCCCTTGACAACAGAGGCTCAAACACTGCACACCACACCTGACTCATTGCCTCCTCTACGAAATGAGATCTGTGTTGTGAGAATCAGCCAGCTTTTCAAACTGAGAGGATTCTTTGAAATTCAAGTTTCCATCGAGAGAGGCAGGTAGAGAGCGTCCCTTCCCAATGGAGCTAGTGCCGGTTAGGAAACGTCGAGGCTGGGAGTCAGCCCAGTGCTGACACGGCACCCCGCTTTCCGGAGGCGCCCCACCCATGGGGGGTGGCTCATCAGGTGTCCGGCAGGTTTTTCCAGTGTCTCTGGCGTGACGGGGGCGGGGGAGGGGTGCACCAGAGGCCTGGGGGTTGGTTGTGGGCTTGCAGATCTGGAACGCTACCTGGTGACCAGCTCAGGAGAGAGCTGCATTTACGGACCGACGTTTAGAATAAACTGGCCGGGAAATCAGGGCCAGGCAGATTCTCCTTCTCAGGGCTCTGCTCACTCAGAGTCATAAGGGTGCTTGCTGGAAGGTGTTCGGGGTTCCCTCAGCCTGTGAGGCTGGCGCACGGCTCTCCTGTACCCAAGGTTTCACGCCTCATCAACAACCACACAGTCTCTCCCAAAGTGCCGGTTCCGCTCAGACGACCTGTCCCTGTCCTGATCTCCTGTCCCCGTCCTGCTCTTGTTGTTGTTGGTCCCAGAGAAGTTAGCAGACCTGCAGTCCAGGTCAGGTAGCGTGCCGTTCCACTGCTCTCCCCGAGACTACACACTGACCTTGGGACTTCCCGCCCACACATTGAGTGATCCCTGAGGGGGTTCACAGGACCAGTGAGTGATTACAGCCTTTACACCTGTGCTGAGGTCCCTTCGTCCCGCCTGACCTTGCCCTCAAGTTCTGTCTAAAGCCTTAAGCGTTCTACATTCTGAATACTGGAACAGAAACCCAAGCTACAAACACACTAATCGGATACATCTTGATTAAAGGCTATTACGGCAGCCCTTCAATCATTTTCTCTAATTTGTGAGTACTTTAAAAGTTACAAGCTTGTTGCCAAAAATAATTTTAGAGTTTGTATATAAAATAAACAGTAAAAATGTCCCTCCCTACACCCACTTCCCACCCCACCTACCAAGACAAACCACTTACAAGTTCAGAGTTTTGATTCCACAGACTGAGTCAAAGGTTGCATATTAAAAAAACACCAGTGACAGGTCTCGGTGCATGACTTGGGGGCGGGGAAGGGAGAAACAAGTGCTCCCCCCTCCCCAGCTAGGACCTGCTGCATCTCCATCTTCAGTGAAACCAAGTGCAAGTACGCAACCCTTCCCTCAATGAAGGTCACAGTCTCAGGTACCAATTTTTATTCCATTTGGAAAGAACCATAGTCTGGAATGCATGTAGGGAATCAATGGTTTCAATCTTTTAAATGACTGTAATAAGATGCCAAGAAAATTTGAAAGGAAGAGCTCCCTGGAAAGGCTTTTAACGGCCTACGGAGCTCACTGGCTTCCCTACGCGCCTCCTGAGAGACTGCAACCCTGGCAGGCACGCCTCGGCGGGACCCTGGACAAAGACAGGAGGACTCCCACCCTTCCTGAGCAAAACCCTGACTGCACGCTGCCCAGGGTTCCCTCCACTTTTGCCTCCGCACGTGAATTCAGTTTGACAAGTCAAGCACCACTCCCGGCTCCTCCTGTGTACCACGAGGCAACGTGCTGGAAGCTTTCACCGGTGTCACCACTTGTTTCCAGGGACCGAGGGTGGTTTGTGCATCAGGGGTGAGGCTTTCGTCACAGGCCCCTGGGAGAAGGCGCCTTCTGAGACACAGTGGTGGGTGTCACGGACCCCTGGCATCTGCTCCATCCGCCCTCCCTCAGTTCCACATTTGGATCCAAACCACTCGACCTCCCCCTCGCTTCCAGACATTATTTATCAACTGCCCCAACCTCTAGAGACTCAGTGTACAGCAGATGAGAAAAAGTCACAGCCGGCAGATAGCTGTAAAAGTCAGAATTGGACCGCCCCATGAAAGGTCATAAAAATGCTGCCCCTCCTTGCTATTCACTGGGCCAAATCCTATTGGCTCTTTAAGATCCAGTTTAAGACCCATCACGCTCCACGGAGCCCTCTCCCCTCTCTACTTCCCCATTCCCCAGCTGAGACAATGACCCACGGTCAAGAGAGTAGATCTGATGCCTAGGGCTCCTTTCAATTTTTTTAAAGCAATATACAGGAATCCTTTGTTTTGCTGTGCTTCGTTGTATTGCACTTCCAAGGTATTAGTTTGTGTGTGTGTTTTTACCAACTGAAGGTTTACGGTGACCCTGCACTGAGCACGTCTATCAGCGCCATTCTTCCAACCAGCTCGGGTGACGATGAGCATGTTTTAGCAGTAAAGTATTTATAAATTACAGTATGTGCCTTGTTTTGCCAACACAATGCTGCTGCACACTTAATGACTACAGTACAATGTAAACTAACGTTTATGCGCACTAGAGAACCCAAAACTCCCTGTGACTTGCTCGATCGCAGCTGAACTCGCACTATCTCCGAGGTCTGCCGAGGTACACAACTTGAACGTTCAAGTCTCCACAATAAACACGGCCAAGCCTTCCTGCCATCTTGCCCCCTGTGTGAGGCAAAACCCCTATTACCGTGGGTAGAAACCTCTGTACTCAGCATAAAGACCACGGCTGCCCCGAGGGCCTACCGCCTACGTTAAACCAACAACTCAGAAATAAAACAGACCATTAGAGAAAGCTGTAAAATTTCACAAAGGGCAAGGTTCTGTGGTATTTATATTGCACTTAAATGAAGTACCACATGGGGCCTTGGCTGGCGTTTTGGCAATTCTAAATTATTCAGCACTACATGGACATATTGCTAATTAAGATACTAACCCCAAGGCACGGACCCAGCTGAGAAGGATCCTCTTGGCTCCAGTACGGGCCTAACAGCACAGGAGGCAGGCCTCCCGGCTCCCAGCCTGCCTCCCCTGCACCGCCCAAGCACGCAGCGGGGAGGGGCGTCCACCCTCACAAGCCAAATCATAAACAGTGAAGGAAGTAAAGTGAAAAATGTGGTGACGAGGGGATTTACTGCGGGCCTTTCAGAGGCCTGCTGTTCCAGAAGAGTTGGGGAAGAGGGACGCGTCTAGCACCTGGCATTTTAGAACGTGGGCTGTCTCCTCCTCGAAGGCCCCTGAACTCCCTTTGTCTCGCACTTCGGAAGGGAGCGGCTGCCTGCATGGGGCCCTGCCCGACTGTCCTTCCCCTGCAGTCCCCCAGGCAGCCTGCGGCCCCCCCTACTTCCTGCTCCTCGCTACACCAGTGCCACCTGGGACAGTAGGTAGAAACGAAAGAAATGGGAATCAAGCGCGGTCCTTAGGAACAATGTGTTAGTATTCATTTATTAACTGCAACAAATGTAGCAAAATAGTGTGCGAGGTTGACAGGGAAAACCGGGCATGGGGCACACAGCAACTCTCGCTCCTGTATTTGCAGCTTTTCTGTAAGTCTAAGGCTTCTAAAATTAAAAGTTTATTTTAAAAAATAATGACAACCCAAAACGCTGATGAGGATGCGGAAAAGCTGGATCACTCAGCCATTCGGCAGTGCCTCCAAAAGAACTAAACGTGAACGACCGCCAGGCCCAGCTTCTGCACTGCTAGGATCATCTCAGAAATCAGAACCTAATGTTCGCGGGGAAACCTGCACCCAAGTGTGTCCGGCCGCTTTATTCCGAAGAGCGGGGAACGGAAACAACCCCAGCGCCCTTCGGCGGGTGACAGACCGGCACATGTTCACCACGTCATCATCAGCAACGGAGGGATGAGTCAGCAGTACAGAGGCATGAGTCAGCAGTACAGAGGCATGAGTCAGCAGTACAGAGGCATGAGTCAGCAATACGAGCAACAGCCTGAATAAGTCTCCGGAGAATTGTGCTGAGTGAAAAAGAGCCCATTCCAAAAGCTTACCTACTAGACGATTCCACATATATCAGATTCTGACACATTACAGAAATGGAAAACAGATTCGTGGTTGTCAGGTCAAAGGGGAGACAGAGGCAGGTGGGTGTGGCCTAGAAACAAACAGGGGCGGGGGTCCTTGTGGTGATGGAAATGTTCTGTACCCTGACTGTGCCAACGTCAGCGCCCTAGCTGTGTCACGGTGCCACAGTTCCGTAAGGTGTTCCACTGGGGGAATTAAGTAAAGGGTACATGGAATGGCTGTTATTTGGTCAACTGCTTGTGAATCTAGAAGTATCTCAAAACAAGGAGCTAATTTTTTTTTAGCCACTAGACCTGAACATGTAGCTGGCCCGGGGGAAGGTGTGGTGAGGCCCGAGCAGGGATCTGGACTCAGGGCCCAGACACAACCATCTGTATACACATCCATGTCCTGGCTCTGTCCACTCGAAGGGCCTGGTGGCAGCCCGTCCCAGGAGGAACGGCTAACTTAATGCCCGGAAACGGGTCTCCAAGTACCACTCTCCACCAAGAAGAGCCAGGGCTCCTCAGAGAAACAGTTCATTCTGGGAGGAGGCAGAGACACCCAAGATGCGTCTAGAGCACTGCTTTGTGCTGAAATGATGCGAGCACGTCCAGAGGGCAAGGAAGTCAGTTTACAGTGTGCCCGCTGACCTGACCTGGGACCATCTGAACATCAAAATAAGTGACGGTGGCATCTCACAACCCATTCAACAAAACACGCACTCGGGCACGCACACTTCAGTGAGTAAAGGGCTATGCGTGGGGAAACGGGAAAACACCTCCACACAGTGCAGACCCACAAACAGAGAAGGAGCGGTGGTAACAAACCACCGTGTGGCAGTGGGCACAGTAAAAATAAATCCAGGTTAAGAAAAGTATCAAGGATGCTGAAATCAGATGCAAGTCAGGTGAGAACAGAAATGCACGTCGTCTCCACGCACCTCCCCACGAAACGTATCACACAGGGGGTAGAAAAGCAACCTCGCTGAGGATAAACCCGAGAGAGACACCGCGCAGAACGAGGGGTCAAAGTCAACACCAGCAGCAATGGGACGGTCAGACAGCCTGTGCCACTCAAGAGCTTGCAGGGCCGGCACAGCCTCCGGCCAAGACACAGGACCCACACGGACAGCCATTCTGGCAGTGACCTAGCAGCAACCTTAAAGGACATCCAAGTCGGGGGAGCACACGGAAAGGTTCCAGATCGAAGGAAACTAGAGACATCACAAGCGGGTGTGACGTGTGATCCTGGACTGGACCCTTTACTCTGAAGGATGTCACCAGGGCAACTGCTCAAACCTGAAACCCAAGTTAAGGTATATGGGAACTCCCTGAATTATTGTTGCAACTTTTCCGTACGTTTGGAACACTTCCACAATGAAGTTTATTAAAAAAGGAACCACTCTGGAGCTTCACCCTTCCACCTTCTTTGCACCTGGAACACAGGTGCGAGGACAAAGTTCCAAGATAAGACAGGAGAGCAGAACAGGATAACAGGGGCGGTGGAACTGCCCCATTGGCCGGGACTGCCCACCCCAACACCTGCGATGTGGAGGAAAGTAAGCCCCTCGATGGCTCGAGTCACGGCAGCAGGGTTCTGCCACCCACAACCAAAGCAACCACAACGAACATGTTTAGCAGGTAGAAGACTACTACTCCCTTCCTATCCCCCCCGCTGTTGCTACCCGGAAAGCCTACCAAACAGTGCCAGAAAAGCTGTGACTGCTCCAGAGACAAGGCAGAGAAGATGTGTGTTTGGGGCAGTGACAGGGAGTCAAGAAAGCATGGCCTGGCTGGAAACAGGGACAGCAGGTCCACCTCCACGGGAAATGCAGTGAGCTGCCACACTGTGGGGGGGGCTAGAGGCAGGCTTCTGATGGCCCGGTTACGAAAGAGGCACAGAAGACACCTTCAGAGGCATTTCCCTGGGCAGCCACTCTGTACGCGCCATAATGCAGCAGCACCTGCTCCAGATACGGGGGGAGCTGCCTGGCTTCCAGATGCTGGCTCTTCAGTGGGGTCGCCACTCACGGCAGAGTCTCTATGAGAGATCCATCTGGGCCGGATGTCTGTGTCCCCTCCAAAGTCATGTGCGGATATGGTGTCCGGGAGTGGGGCCTTTGGGAGGTGGTTACCACATGAGGGTGAAGCCCTCGGGAATGGGGTTAGTGCCTTATCAAAGGGGAGCCCCGAGCTCTCTCACCCTCTTTCTGCCGTGTGAGGATGCAAGGGGAGGACAGCCGTCCCCCGAACCTGACCGTGCTGGCACCCTGGTCCGGATTTCTGGCCCCCAGACTGTGAGACATCTCTGCTGTTGACAAGTCCCCCACCCAGTCTCTGGTGGTTTGTCACAGCAGCCCAAATGGACGAATACTAGAAGTAACTTAGAATATAACCTGCCAGTAAACTGGGGACTTCTGTCTGCAGCTATTTCATTCACAGTGCGGTGCAACTTTGTTTCTTAGGCATCAATTTGTATTTTATTTTTCTAATCACGACTTACTTTTGTTACCATAGTGTCTCACTGGGTGAAATGGCACTGCAACGAGGAAGCTCTGACCTAGGACTCAGCTTCCAGCTTTCTCCCTGACCAGCTCCTTGCCGCTCTGCCAGCCTTAGGATGCTCCCGGACAAGCCTCTGGGCGAGTCTCATCCTGGCTCAACCAGGGCTCGGGACACCTGCCTCAAGGATGCCACAGTGTCCCTCCCTCACAGCACACTCCGCCCTCGTGAGCAGAACTCAGAGGGGCTACAAAAAGGCTCCCGCATCCTAAGCAGCCTTAACAGAAACAGTATCCAGAACAAGGTGAACTGTACGACCTTCTAACTCTACACCTCTATTTCTATGACTCATGAACACCTTTATGACTCAAGGTTATATAACACACAAATCTCAACTTTATATTCTGATTGCTGGTCAAGTATGGAAAAATAACAAACCAAGAACCAAAGCATCACACTGGGCCAGTATCCCTCCCTTAACCTTTCTAAGTTTGCTTCACGCCATTATTTTCATTTCATTCTCACTCTCACCAGTCCTTAGGCAAATCCAGTTGCTTCCATCTAACACATAAGAAAACAAAGTCGAGCCCTGGCTGAGTGGATCAGTTGGCTGGAGTGTCGTCCACACACCCAAGGGTCGCGGGTTCAACGCCCGGTCAGGGCACACGCCTGGGTTGCGTGTCTGGTCTCCAGTCAGAGCACGTGTGGGAGGCAACCAATCAATGTTTCTCTCTCACATCGTCGTCTCTCTCTTTTTGCCCCTTCTTCTCTCTCTAAAATCAATAAACATATCCTCAGGTGAGGATTAAAAAAAGATACAAAGTCGAGAAAGATTAAGTCACTTGCCCAAGTTTTCACAGCAAGGAAATGGCATAACCGGGAGCATTCTGAGCTGTGACCCCCGCCCCGGTGCTCTTTGACCTAAGTCACGCGGCAGGCCATTAACAGCACTGTGGGCGTACAACGTTCTCTTCCTTGCTTTCTTAAGATCGGAAGATTGTATTATAAGTGGCTAGAATGCAAGGTCAGAAAATAGCAAGTGGGAGGAGATGCGTGCCCTTCACAAACCCTGAGGAAGAAGAGCACACAGGAAAGTCAGCAACCCCCCACCTTTCGCCACTTGTTCCCGTCTGTTTCGGAAGTGAAGAGCAGCAAAACTGCTCACCACCGCTCCGTGTCGGGAGCCTACACCTGGCTCCGAGACTGTCCTTCCGCTAGCATCCCCTCAGCTAGGATTTTGGGGGCCCTTCAGGGTGTGGGGGGGCATCTCACAGAAACACCAGAACCTCAAATGCTCGGCTGACAGTCCCCACGCAGCCCCGCTCCGCAAAGCCCCGCTCCGCAAATCAGCAAGTACCGCGTGCCTGCTAGGTAAGGCCGAGGGCTCAGCCCTCGGCTCGGTCCCTGCCCTCTTGGATGAGTTGAGGAGATAAGACAAATATGCAGAAAGTTAAGCAATCACCCGAGAAATGAGTAACAGTGCAGACCAACAGCAGAGCAGAGGCCTGAGAGAAGCATGTGAGCAAATGCCAAAACCAGGTAATGAACGGACATTATTTACAGTAACTGCTGCAGAGGAGAGAGAACGGCTTTCCTTAGGCGTAGTGAGCAAGTCTGTGGGAAAAGCCCAAGTTTGCCTTGGTCTTGAGAGACAGAATGAACGTGGAAACGGAAGGGAAAGAATATTCCAGGTAGATACGGCAGGGGTGCAGAAGAGCTCAGGATGCGTCCAGCAGAGGATGGCGGGCTGAGTCTGCCCGTGGGAAAGGCAGTCGTCGGCTGCCGGTCTGTCAGCCGTGAGGCACTGGCTACAGGGCCGGCTCAGACTGGCGTAGTCGGAAGGGGACTTCTGTCGTGCAGCACGAAGTCCAGAGTCCTGGTGCATTCTGGTGTTACGTCAGCCAGAGACACCTGGCCGCTCAGGGAGGGGTGTCCAAGATCAAACTTCTGTCACCAAGGCAAAACAGGGGAGCGGGTGACCCTGGCTGGGGCACACACTGCCACCGATGGCTTCCCCCGGGGAGCGCTGGGCCCTGTCCAGGGGGCTCACCCTGCACACCAGCCTGGGAGAGAAGGTCAGGGGGGATGCCAGACAAAGCTGCTCGCCGGACAGACAGATCCAAAACCAGACTCGGAAATACAGCAAGAGATCTTCCTCCCAGGCCCACTTAAAATGCAAATGAGTCCTTAAAGGGAATCAAACCCGTGTGCAGAATCAACAAGGACCTTCATTTCAATGGCCCCTGGAGGCCTACATCCATTAAAGCCGAACTGTGCCGGGGACAGCCCTCCACAGGGAGGGCGTGAGCACATGGGATCAGCTGGACTGGCCCTCACTTGCATGCCCAGGCCTCGGGAACTGCAGTTCCCAATACATCCATGACACAGTGAGGTCCCAACACAGTGAGCTCTGGTGGAATCTGCCTGACTCTACAACAGCGGTCCCCAACCTTTTTGGCATCAGGGACGAGTTTCGTGGAAGACAATTTTTCCACAGACTGGGGGTGTGAGGGGGTGGGGATGATTCAAGTGCATTACATTTAAGCTCACCCCAGGCCCCACGGCCGGTTCCTGACAGGCCCACACGGGTACCAGATCTCGGCCCGGAGGTTGGGGACCCTGCTCTACAAGCCTCATCTGGCTACTGTGTGGGGAACAGACTGGCAGGGACAAGGGAGGAGGCAGTTAAGCCAATTGGGAGATTTTGCAGGTTGGACAGGTCAGAGTGGCGAGGGGGTCAGGAGTGGGGACCAGGTCCTGGTTGGAAGGCCAGGCAGACGGACTGGGTACTGGGGGAGATGCATGGGAGACGGAGTGGAGGATCGGCTGGGCCAGGCACCTGCTGAAATGGGAGACTGGGGAGAAACAGCAATAGCAATAAACAAGTTCACTTCTCAGCACCTTCTGCCGTGAGGTATCGGCTTTGGGAAATGCACACACCTTCAGATTGGGCCATTTCACTCTCCAGGTGAGTCAGGAAAAATGTAAGAGGCAGCACTGTTGGTTTTTCACTGTACTAATTCTGACTCAGATTGAGTGACACTGTCACAGGATCTTGGCGATGGAAAGGACCCAGGAGATCTGGTCCTACTCCCTTCATTCGGCAAGTGAGGGAACTGCGGCCCAGAGCAATACACTGACTTGCCGGAGTTGACGTCCCCTAAGCTTCACTGTGTTAGTGCCACACAGGGCATCACAATCAAAACCTCCAAGCAGGGAGCTCAGTGCTCCTTCCATTGTGTCGTCCAGTCTCCAGGCTGCTTACGACACATGTGGCAGATCAGTGCTCACTCCTGGTGCGCAGTCTCACCAGACAGGAAACTGGAAAAGGAAACATACTAATGCAACCAGTGAAGTGGGACTTAAACCCATCAGATACAACCAGCTACTGAGTATCCAGGAAAACACACACACACACACACACACACACACACACACACACACAGAGCAAGGACTCGGGAGATGGTCCTTCCCACTCCCCTCAGCCCATGTTGCTAATGCAGGGTGCGACCAGGTGCCACAGAGTGAGTCTGAGTGTGCTCCTTCGCAGTCCAGTGTCAGCTTCTTTGTCTTCCTGCCCCCGAGGGCTCTGTGAACCAGAAAAATAACAACTAACCGGGAGCACAACTTGTAAAGCACGAGAGTGCATATAAAAAACATAGGATCCTGCTTTAAGAATAAAGAGCTGATGTTTTCTGAAGGGAAAAAAGCAGAAGCTAACCCACTGTGGGTTCCTTCAAAGCTGCTTCTCTCTTAGCAAATGGCCCAAATTAGGGGCCTGGGGCAGGCAGTAATACACTCTCAGACATCGAGGTGCATGCGTGAAGAGGAAAACGCCCTATTTCTCTCATTTGACTATGCAAGTACTTTACACAGGGCGCCAGTGATTTTCCTAATGCAGACAAGCTGCACTGTCAGAAGGGGTCTGACCTCGGGCACCAGGCCCTGCACCTAGAAGGACACACCCCATGCCAGGGCTCCTCTCAAGTGACAAGCGGAGTGATGGCCTGCAGGGGAGTCAGCAGCCAGCCAGCCGTGAGAGGACATGAGTACCTCCTGGATCTCTCACTGGCGAGTGCTTACTCGGAGGCATCAGCTCCCTACAGGGCCTGGTGTCTGAAGAAAGGCGAGCCAGGTCTAGCCAGCCTCTCTGGGGCTCTGGCCCCACCTCCAGTGCAGCAGCCTGTCTTCTCAGGCTGAGCAGAGCGACCTTCTGTGTGTGTTTGGGGGTGGGGGGCCCAGAGCGCCAGCCCGGCCAGGTGGCAGGGCCCTCCTAGCTCTCTTCTCTCACACTCCTCCTCCACCTTGAGCGCCCTTCCTCTCTCAAATCTCCGTTCCCATTCCTCTCCTGTCTTGCCCTAGCCCTCAACTTACACCTGGCTTCGTCCTACGAGAAAGGTAACAGCTGGTCCTTTTACGTTGCCTTTCCAGCTCCCACCACAGAACAGCCACTGTCACACACAGGACTAAAGCATTTTAAACTATATATTTTATGCTGAATCAATAAAGCTTTGTAATTCCCACTTCTACAATAAATTCAAGTGAGTTGGACGCCTGCTTCTCTAAGAGTGACAAAAACTACAAATCAATTTCTCTAGGTTTACTTTTATAGATGAGCAGAAGCTCAACAACAAAATGGTATACTCCTTCCCTCTTTTACTGTTGGCTGGAAATTATTCCTTTTCACCCTAATTTTGTAATTTTCTTTCCCAAGTCATGCCTGGCCACCTTTCAGCTGGGCAAGAAGTTTCAAGGTCAGAGGGGTCACATTCCCATTCTAAGTCACTTCCCGGCAGCATCCTCGCTGGATGGTGCCCAGCACTCTCGGACACCTGCAGGAGATGCAGCCCTCCTTCTGCACCAGGCGGCCCCGCCCACCACTGGGGGGGGATGCTGATCAGCCCAGTGCTCCTGCACAGCAAGCTCGGCCGCCTCCCACAACACAGACCACTGGGGGGTCACTCTGAGCTTGGGGAGAACCAGGGGCGGGCGGGGGGACAGGAACGCCACGTGACAGCCCTGCGGTATTTCAGGATCAGGTCTCCTTCACTCTAGACTCTACGTCCTGGGCCCCCAGCTGTTCCTCAGATGCTCGAGTTTCCAGGCATTTCCTGCTCCAGACCCACCTCGGGACGAGCTCCATCTACTGAGACCCCTTCAGTGTGTCAGCGACAGCAGAACACGGCTGAGTGGAGTCACATCTTGGGAGGGCGGGGGGTCAATTCTACAGTCAGTAATAAAGCAGAAGCCATGCTGCACCAAAATTTTCCTTGAAAACCCTTTCTGTTCGTCCACGATCACAGTGAGATGCTCTCACTCCAAGAGGCTCTGAACTGCCTAGGCCAGCAGGTTCCCTCCTCCCCCTCCCCGCAGGGCGTAGCCTCTGAGCAATGGAAATGATTTGGTTTTCTGGTTGGCTGGTTTCTTGCGGATTGTTTGCTTTTGCCTCCTATACACAGCTGCTTGCCTGACATTTAAACACATCCATGAGCCAGGAGAAAGTGCCACTGTTACTCAGGTCTCTTCAAATGACATCTGCCTTCTTTGGGTCAAGTTCAACATCTCCTCCACAGCTGGTCCTCAGTCTAGACCAATACTTTATTGTGGCCAACAGAGAGCCCTCACTGGGCACAGTTCACCCAAAGAACTTCACAAAACTTACGTTCTGAAGTCTTACTTTTGCAAATCATTGCCTTGATAAAAAATAAAATAAAATGAGGTCATAAGGAGGTTAATGTGATAGCAATCTTACTATAATACATAAAATCGATATCACTATCCTTTTCGAATGCCTGGAATAATTTAAGCACCTACAATTTTTTTGGCCCATAAGACAACAGTGCACTCTTATGATCGCCATTTATCATCCCAGGCGAAGAAATTATGGGCACAGGTTCCTGGTCTGTGTATTTCTGGTTACATCTGAAGTCACCTTAAATCACGTCAGTGCACCAGCAGCAGACAAGCTGCTGTTAACATCCTCATTTCAGGTAAAAAAGGCTATTTTATAACGGAGATTATGAGCATCACGCTTTGAAAGAACTTCCTATGATACCTGTTTAAAACAATGTCAAAACAGTAAAACTAAAATGATTAGATAAATCAGGATCATCCTAATTTTATGGAAACAAGTCCATTTTGGGGGGAAAAAGTTGATGCTAAATTAACTTGGTTCCTGAGAATAAGCGGCGGCAAAGGGCCACCCGGGAAGACAAACACGCAGCTCAGGGGGCGGGGCAGCCGGAAAGGTTCGTGCAGACACTCGCCTGACCTCGGTGTTACTGGTGTTCACGCTCAAGGGGACTCATCCTTTTTAACAAGAGGGGTGGGTATGTAAACTCTAATAACCGCTCATAAACACTGTCTGGGTTTTATGTCCTCCCATCTCTGCCTTCCTGCTCAAATGGTGCCGTGTGTCCAGGGAACCATCCAACCTCGCTGTTCCATGTCTTCGCCATCTCGTGGGGCTGTGCAAACACGCTAGGGCCCTGCCCAGCCCAACGAGTTGGGTGGCTGCCCCCGTGCCCTGACCCACACGAGTCCCCCCAGCCCCCAAGGCTGGAGGCGGGAACTTGGTTTCCTAGAACACGTGGGGCTCCCATCCTCGAGGGCCCCTGTGGAGAGCTCAGAGGAGGGAATGGCTCTGGAGGGTGAAGCCCCCTGGTGATGTGACTGTGACCTTCGTCACCCCCACTGAAGTGCAGGGCTAGCCGGGGGAAACTGCTGTCCTCCTCCACGCTCAGAGGCAGGAGACAGAAGAGCACACTGGGGGCTGACAGGAGCCGAAGGTCAGACTTCGTCCCCAGCTAGTGTCTTCAGAGCTGCAGTGACAGACAAGGACCCTCACCGACGGTCTCCTGGAGGGGCCCATGCCACACCACACGCTCCTTGTCTTGGTAAAATGCCTCATCCCCCTCGATGCACTTACCGCACTGAATGTAACTGAGTTCCTTAGCGAGAGCGTCTTGTGCGCCTTCTGTGCCCAGCACTGAGCCTGACATCAAGAAGCCTCTCACCTATTTGTGTCTGTGACACCGCCCCGCCCACCCCATGGAGGCCAAGCCCTGCAGACGCTTCAGCGGTGGGTGGGCACGGTCCTGGCACGCACCATCAGCTGGAGACGGAATTCTCAGCAAACAGGGCTTTGGACTCACTGCAGAGTTCACAGCCCGACCTAGCACAGGACAGGATCAGTGCTGCTTCCCGCTTGGGTAACACTTAAATCCCCAAGTGCGTCTGTCACTGAAAACTACCCAACTTTCCCACTCCGGCACCGTGAACTAGCTCCAACAAACCACTGTTTACCAACATCTGTGAAAAATTACGATTTCTTAAGGCATCTGCCTTGCACAGTAACTTAACGTTAAAAACTTGAGATGCATAAGTGTAGCCCCGCGGGGAACTGCGGCCACTGACGCCTGGCTAAGCACAAGACGCATAAGGGGGGATTAAGCCAAGAGCTGATTTATTGAACAGGATCCAGTGCAAAACAGTGGCAGCCTAATCATGACTTGGCGGCACTTTGCTACGCTGTTCCACATTGTTTCAGACATGGGCGGCTACCGGTCCAGGGCTGCTGGTGTTACTCACAGCCCCCTCGCATCACTGCTCTTTGGCCAGCACTTAGGCAGTTTCTGATTTCTCAGACGGTTCAGGTTGCAAGTGAGCACAGCGCAGACTAACACCCTCAGCATCTGTCCCATTCAGTACAACCGCTCCACATGGCTGAGTGTTGTGTAACCCCAGCGGCTCTTCAACTGGAGTCTGGTTTCACACTGCCAGTCGGATCGCAGGAATATTAACTGTGGGTGATCCCTAGAGCCTTTGTTAAGGGTGGATTACCAAAGGGTAAAGAATGTGTGGGGAGGGAGGAGGTGGAGGGAGCAACTGGGAAAAAAAGGAGAGGACCTAGAATACTTTCAGCAGCAGAAAAAAAGTTTATTACTGGACTATTTGTAATAGCAGATATTAAAGGCCCATGTCCCAGCATTGTTTATAAGGTATGAGAGCAAGGTAGCCATGGAAACCATCATCAGCATCCAAGGCAGGAATTGATCGTGATCAAAAACCGTACTAGAAGCTCGCAGAAGGCTGCAAGTACCAAAGCTGACCAGGATCTAGCAAGAAAAGATAGCAGGTCCACACAGGCCTCCCAAACCCTACTCCACAGGGGCGAATGCCGCATCTGTATCCTCCCTAGCTCTGATGCGCCCCAACATGGAAGACCGGGGCTCCACTGCCTGCAGCCCCCCACCCCTGCACCATCTCTGCTGAGGAAAACGCATGGTTCCCAGTGTCTGAGCCAAACTGGGAAGTTCCTTGGGGTCAGATGGCCAAAGCTACCTGTACCAGGTGTACCTGCCTGGGAGCAGCCAATCAAGAGACTGCCCTTTGCAAAAGCTTTAGAGCTTTTCTTCTTAGGACACAGGAGCAATGGCGGACAGTGGAGGCCATCTAAACTGGAACTGGAGATTCAGAAAGGCTTGGTGAGAAGACAGAATAGAGCAGAGCCAGGAGTAACTGCATCCCATTGGTGGTGTGGGCGGAAATGACCTCTGCTGTTGGCAGGACCGCCTGGTCCCTGAAGGCTCGGAGGTCGTGAGCACCTTCCCGGTCCCCTACCACTGTACTGGCCTGTTGAGCCAGGTTGTTCAGACACACCAGCCGAACCCACTTCCTGAGAGAGCATCCTTAGGATGGAGCCCACATCTTGAAACACCCTTGCAACCAAAAAGGCCAAGTACACCAAGTGCCAGGAAGGGCTACAGATAGACATGCTCATCCGTTTGTGGTCCCAAGGTGGGATGCTCTTCCTCTCACTACAAAGTGGGGGTGGTCCCACAGTGGGAACCTATGGGTCAGTCAGGTCTGAAGCTCTGGGAATAAAGATTTGAGATGAATTGGTCCTCAAAGGCAGGACCTTAATCCGCCTTTTGTTCCTTTCTTCCCCACACCTCAAAAAGGAAGAGCACATGTATAGCCCCAAAGCTCCTGCATCCAGGCGGGTGCTTCACTAGGTAAGAGGGCCTGGTCCCAGGCTGGCCGCCCGCATGGAGAAGCCGCAGCTGGTAGATCAGCGCCTGGACCCTTTCCCCAGCCCCTCAGGCCCTCGCCCCCACAGCGCCCTACGCTGGACTGTGGTTCCCCAAGGACAAGACCTTCTGCTAGCAACAGGATGGGCAGCAACAGTTAGCACACCTCACAGATTGTCCTTTCACCTCATCAGCAAGCCCGCGGGTTGTACTAGCTCCCTGCCCCGTTCTAGAGGTAACTGGAGCCTGGAGATTAAGCAGTTGCCCAAGGTCGCACAGCTGACAGAAGGGGAAACCAGTACTCAGTCTCCCCCACCCAGAGATTAAGCTTTTATAACCTCTGTATTTTCCCTGCCCCCTCCCCCTAGAGTTTAAACGTTTAAAATTGTGGTATAACACACAGTATAAAATTTACCATCTTAACTGTTTTCAAGTGCAAGCTCAGTGGCATCCAGCCCATGCACAGCGTTGGACAGCCACCCTACCAGCCATCTCCACAACTCTGTCTTGTGAAAATGACACTCTGTACCCACTAAATGGCAGTGCCCTACGCTCCCCTCCCCCCGTGACCACCATTCGCTCTCTACCTCTATGACTTTGACTCCTCCAGACACCTCACCTGAGCAGAATCGCTCACAGGCTGCCCTGTGGTGACAGGCTCATTGCACTGAGCACAATGTCCTCAAGGTCCGGCCAGGTGGCAGCACGTGCCAGAACTTCCCTCCTTTAAAGCTGAAGAACGCTTCATTGCGAGGACAGACCAGGTCTCGCTTACCCATTCGTGCACCATGGGTCCTGCGTGGCTTCCCCAACTGCTGGCTACTGTGAAGAATGCTATTTCGCCCTCCTGCCACCTTGTATTCAATCGCTGACATTACGGGGGAAAGAACAAAGAGCATCTTTCCAACTGCTTTCCAAAGAGCATTTTAGGAAGCTCGGTGGAATAAACTCTCCGTTTGAGTGTTCAATCAGTAGATATTCATTAATGCTATTAAACCTGTAGGTAACAGCCCTGGCTGGTATGGCTCAGCGGACTGAGTGCCAGCCTGTGAACTGAAGGGTCACAGGTTCAATTCCCAGTCAGGGCACATGCCTGGGTTGTGGGCCAGGTCCCCATCGGGGTGCGCAAGAGGCAACCACACATTGACGTTTCTCTCCCCCTCTCTCCCTCCATTCCCCTCCCTATAAGTAAATAAATAAAATCTCTTTTAAAAACTGTCATAACAATTGGCAATTATAAACCCACATACTAAGATAATTATATTGATACACATATATATATTGAAGTGGGACCATACATCAGTATAACTGTAAAACTCTGTGAGCCTTTAAGTGTTTCAGCAAACAGGCCAGAACTGCTACTTTCAATCACTCGTGTCCCTGATGGCCGGAGAGCTCACACTAATGGATCATTGAGAGCATCCTCGGCCTGACTAACACCCCCCACCAGGATGACAACTAGTAAGAGGACACACAAAACGGGGGGCAGGACCTGGCAGCGACACTTAGTCTGTAACAGAAATGTGTCCGTGAATCCCTACCATAACTCAACCAGCTTAGTTCTCTGAGTAACTCTGGCTACTCCCAGAGCAGAAGGCCTACCTCCCAGACATGAATTATCGCCACTATAGGAAGGAATCGAGGAACACGCCATCCGGTCAGAAGCCGATTTCAGAAGAGGAAGTGATGGACTCCAGATCCCCACCCCTCTGCCTCCGAGGCCGCCCAGGAGGAAGCAGCATTTGTCCGGGTGGGCAGGGTCTAGCACGTTCGCTGCACAGTCAAACCTTGGTTGTCTACCAATTCAGTTCTCAACCCAGCTATTCACCGAAAAGTTGTATCGGTTTTGTACCTGACAACATGCTAATAATACCTGTATGATCAGCTGCGTGCCTCTCTGGTGACAAAGAAAAGTGAGCCAATTTTTGAACAAATCGTGTCTTAAACAGTTTTCCAGAATGAATCACGTTCCAGAACCGAGGCTCCACTGAGTAACTCTGATCACGCCGTAAGGGCATGCTCGTCACGCCGGTGCACACAGCTGTTACACAGTCACACACACACGCCCAGCAAACTGGCAGCTACAGAGAGCAAGCAGCTTGAGAGCAAAGAACGACTAGGTTCTGCCTGAGGAGACATTCATTTTCCTTATTTTACAAATTAGCATTAGCCCTCATTAGTGAGTGTAGGCATATTGAGAATGTGATTAAATCTAATGAGACGAGATAAAGCAATTTACCTCCTTTTAATGTACTAATACCTCCTTAATGCTTATTCCTACAACAAATGAACCACTGGACTGGAGGAAGTCAAGGTCAAAGGACACCCCTGAGGAGACGGGCTCTTCCTCCCGGCCTCAGGTGGGGGCTGTGGCACCTGCCCCCGCGAGGAGAAGGTGCCTGCACATTGGGTGGCTGAGCGATGACTCCAAGAGGGTCTGAATCTTCAGACGAAAGTTAGGAGGAGCACTACCGTCGCCCCTGGGGGAGAGAGGACAACTGGAACAGACCGGATCTGGTTCTTCCTTCCCGCACTCACTGCTCTCCTTTGAAAGCCCCCCTGATTTGCTTTGTCTGACCTCACGGGAGTTGTAAGGACCGTATCTGCCCCCACCTAACCACGCAAGTAAGTACCCACGAGTCCTGACTGCTGATAAAACCTTGTGAGTTAACTGGGGAAAAACTAAAAGCAGATTACACTTTTAACGTAAATGATGATAACCTGAGGAAGGTAAGTGCAAAAAAATGTATACGTGTATTCAAAGTTATTCGTAAAATCGGGTTCGTAGAAAAGAAGGCCGTTACGGCAGCTTGCTCATCCACAAATGATGCCTTGGCTGTTGGTCCACGTTCAGACCTTGTGCTAAGCCTTTGGGCTCAGAAATGAGAAGGAAACATTTCGTTCTCCTGACAGGGGCTTCGCAGTCCACAGACTCAGGCAGGTGCCAGGGGAACGGATGGGTCTTCCCCGGGTGCTCTAGCCAGAAGCCGAGCCACAACGACAGAGGACAACGTCACAGTAAGGGTGGCTCCGTGATGGGGGAAAAGACCCTTCCTCCAAGTGCCATGGCCCAGAAATGGGGGGCGAGCACTGGTGGCTATAAACCAGTTCAGCAGCACTGACTGCGTTTCCACAGCAGGCGAACCGTGTCTGGGGGACCGGGAGGGGTCTGGGCGTAGGGCCGAACCTGCACCTTCAGTGAGAGCAGTTCTGAGAATCTACACATTCAACAGCCAACTCTCTGCACACACAAAGCGAAACGGAGAATCAGAACATCTCAAAGCTTTTACAAATGTAGCCCTGTAACCCACCCTGTTCTCGGCAGCACCCCCTCCTTTGGATGCGTAAGTGCTTGATGAAGCCCAGTCATAAAATGACTGCCCCAGGCTCGCTGGGCGATGGGGCAGACACGGCAGCACACTCCCCGGGAACGGAACGGCTGGCCTAGCTTCCGTCTCCCTAGTCCCCGTCTCCCTAGTCCCCGTCTCCCTAGTCCCCTCATAGGTTCATCACACATATATCCGTATACAATACTGTTTACATTGCTGATTTTGGAAATTCACAAAAGTCATTTTGCTCTGTAGTACCGGCCTCCAGAGCACCTTAAGTGACTCTGGCATCACATAAAGTCAGGTAGTCAGGCAGCAGACTCCAAGCACACCTCGAGTCTTTGGTGGGACTGCATTGGGGTGTGCAGTCAGCAAGAAGTCGAGCCAGCCCTGGGCGGGTAGCTAAGTTGGTTGGAGCATCGTCCCGTACACCAAAAGGTTGTGGGTTCGATTCCTGGTCTGGGTGTGTGTGGGTGGCAACCAATTGATGTTTCTCTCTCCCTCCCGCCCAGCCCCACCCCTTCTTCCCTCTAAAAAAAAAAAATCAATAAAATTCTCAAGTAAGAGCTTTTTTAGAAATCAGCTGAACCCGAGTCCAAAGTGAATGGCCAGGGCACACAAAGTCGATAGTTGTGTATGGTACAATTGGCCAGTTCAAATTCGTCCCTTTTCATCCCTTCCCAAAGGCGCGCAGCATCCAGCTCACAGCACGAACGGGCCTGGCACTCTGCTGCCTGGTATCTTTTTCTTGTAAAGGCAGGTCTCTAAGCCAGGGGCCCTGAACTTCTCAGTGCCAAAGAGATTATAAACCAAGTCTTTGAATCCCATACAGAGGCATCTGGATTTTCTCATTACATTAAGGATTTCATGTCACAATGCATTTGAATTTTATAATGGCAACAGCTGTCTGGGGGGAAAAATCAGTAACTTCTCATGATGGGCCTCTTCTGCAAAGGAGAGAAAAGCCTACTGGGCCTGTGTCACTACGAAAATTACTCAAAGAAGGACAATAATTTAAAAGCCCCTGGATAAATGTTAAGGGGAACATTATAAGCCATTAAAACTTGGTGCTCAGAGATACTGGGTCCAGCACAAATAACGCCCCCGTTTTATTCCAAAATCATAAGCATGTAATTCTGTAACAATATCATACTCAAGCACTCCATATGACATTTTAGGTGACATGTTCAGGTTAAAACTATAAATTATTACACCCAAATTATTACCCCACCAACCACACTGAAGCAGGCGTCACTTCTGCTGGACCCTGTATAAGCTCAATCTCTGCCACAGCCAATTAGCAAGATAGTACCGGTGCTCATCCGCACCAGGATCCAGACAGCCTGAAGAGCTCCTCACGTCCAACCCAAGATGCCCCTGCTCGGAAGATGGCCACGCTGACAACCTGAGTGAGGAGGGGGAGCTCATTTTCCAGCAGACATGTGCCCAGCCAACAAGCGGTGAGCAGGGCACACCTGTAAAGGTGAAGACCTCTCATTAAACGGGCGGCTGGGTGAGGGCCACCAGGAGTATCAGACCTGGCTCTCCGCTCATCGCGTAGAAGGGCACAAGCACCCGTTAGACATGGAGCGTGGCAGGAAAGAGAAGGCCCTCACTGTGGCGTTTTCAGGGGGAGACAGCGTCAGGCAGAGCACATGGAAAGCGGGCCACGTCCTAGCGTGTGAGGATGGTTAAATTTACAGTCGGAAATAACTTCACACTGCTCAAGTTTTACGTAGATCTCTTTGGTTCCCTGTAGCCCTTTTGGGGACCTATGTGGCCTGAGAAAAGCCAAAAATAAGGGTTTTGCCCATGTTTGGGACACATTTTAAGAAGCATCAGAATGCCCCGGGGCTGAGTGTGGAGATGGGTACCTTCTACGCACAAATGATGTTCCGTACCCACCGCCAGTGGGACAGGACCTCGTGGAAGGCTGCAGAGCAGAGAGGTCAGCCAGGCCCCCAGCCAGACACCCTGCTCCACCGCCTGCGAGGACCGTGGCTTTGGGTGAGTCACCTCAGCCTGAGGCCTCTCCTCTGTAAACGGAATGACAGCAGTGCCTGAGTCACAGGGCTAGTGTTTGAGCTCAGACGGGTGTGAGCTCAGACACAGGCGGGGAAAGCACAGGCCCAGGTGCCTTATTTAACACATATTTATGCATTTTTCCTGAATATTCTGGTTTCCATGACTGCCCATCTCTAAAAATATAATCATTTAATGAAAAAAAACTAAGCTATAGTGCCTTTTAATACAGAAAATACAAGAAAAACAACTTATGAATGAAAGCACCAAGCATATGAAAAGATGTTCAACTATCCAATGAAAATCAACTTTAAATCAAAAAGGAAACATGTGGTTGAAAGACAGGAACAACACCCAGTGTGGGGGGAGGGGGGAGGTGGAGGGGGGCGGGCCAGCTCTCTTCCAGAGGCTGCCGGTCACGTTAATGAAGACTGTTGACAGGACCAGCAAGTCCACCTTCGGCAACTTTTCCCGAGGAACAATTGAAAGAGGCTCCAAGACTGTTTGCAACGCTTTTCACGTCGAACACCTGGAACCAATTAAGTGCTCATCAAAATGGGAACAGTTAAAAACACGATGGCACAGCCAGATAAGGCCATATCATGCAGGCCTTACAACGGTAAAGTTACCTTTATATGCAGCAGGGGGAAGTCACAGTAGGTTAAGATGCAGAGTGACATCACGGCATGATCCCACCTGTTTTTTTCTTTAAGTATGTGTTCTGTCGTGCCTAAGTCTAAAGCAGTACTGTCCAACAGAAAAGGCAAGACACATATGAAATTTTAAATTTCCCAGTAGCCGGGTTAAAAATAGGTGAATCAAATAAAGTATTTTAGCTCAATACATCCAAACTATTATACCACTCCAACAGTTAATCAGGATTTAAAAAGTACGAGTGAGCTACTTCACACGCATGCTTGTACCACGTCTCAGAAATCCGCTACGTTATTACACCTCCAGCCCTTCCCCGTCGGGGCGGCCTCATCTCAAGTGCTCGGCAGCCACAGGTGAGCCCCCGACTGGACAGCCCAGGCCTAGAGACCCCCGTAAGTGGCTAACAGTAGCTGTTTCTGGGAGGAGGCTTTGCCTTTCCTGCATCGTATGAGTTGTTTCAATTATCATACGAATTAACAGAAAAAAGGGGAACGTTGTGAAAAATGTTTTTTAATTTTCCTTTAAAGCTATAACAGGAGACAGAAAGCACAGTTTAAATTTAAACCTTCTTTCAAACTGCTCTTGCACTTTCCCCAGGGAGTTGGTGGCGGGGGCGAGACGGAGCGGGAGCCTCCTTCCCCATGCCTTGGCTGTCTGCTGCTGGGGCAGTTACGAGTTTGGCGTTGTATGTGTTCTACAGTCTTCCCTCACTGCTGCAGCCCACCTGGCCGCCGCTTCTCCAAAGCGCCTTTAACCGAGAGTATGGGCCCTCCTCTCCAGACACGCGGTGATGCTGTATTGTTAGGTAACTTTGCGTATTTAGGTTCTGCTGCCCAGTGAGGATGCACAGCGCGTTTGCGCAGACAAGGACACCAGAGCACACGTTCCACTCTCTCTAAAGTGGGCTGCTTCTTCGTGTGGCTGCTGGGGACCTACCAAGTTACAAAACAGAGGTCAATGACTAGCTCAAACCCATACCGGCTTGAGCTCAAAACTCGACAATCCCGTACGTATTGTGATAAATCACTCTCACTCAGGGAAGGCAGTGTTTGGAGTTCTACATTGTAAGCAGTATAATTTATAGCTAACCTTACCACAGAAAATGACAGTATTTTTTTTAATCTTGCCAGCATTTGGGAAGTCTAGTTAGTCTCCACTCCGGGTGCCTTGGCCCTCTGACAGAAAGAGAATGCATCTTTGCAAACACGTACAATAAGTGCAATAACGTACTTAGACTCCAGCCAGACCCCGGCTGTCAGAAAGCCTTCTGATGGGTGACTGTGCTGTAGCTGATGAAAGGCAATATAAGCAGCACATTAACCAAAAGAAAATGGGAAGAAACTAACAGCTAAAGGCAATCTTCTCTGAGTAGCCCAAGTGGGGAGACCTGGCATCAGCCAGTGGCTACAAGAAGTTCCAGTAGGACTTGGGGGAGGAAGGCTCGGGGGTGCCTGGGGGACAACCTCCCAAATAAGCACCTACTAAGGTAGCGCACCACGCACACTGAGGACACACTGTCCTTTCCTGAGGGTGGAAACAAGGACACCTGAGGGTGTCCTTTCCTGACTCCCGAGAGTGTCCCGTGCAGCCTCCGCTCTCCAGATCCCAGCCCAGCTGGGACATGTGACATGACAAAAACTACCAACAAGGGGGGACAGGGCATGTTCGTTCCGTGTGTACAGGTAACAGGCAGGCAGAGCGCAGGCCCTGTAAGCTGAGTAACAAATTGCACGCAAACATCGAAGTTCTGATGGTCACCAGCAGGGTTTATAGGCCCAGGGGGAAAGGGGGCAGAGAGGAAAGGGAGTGGCAGCTACGGACGGGAAAGGACGGGAAAGGACTGAGCTCGGGAGAGGCCTGCATCCCCTGAGGCACAGGTCAGGGACAGCTGAAGGACGCGGGCCCAAAGCACACGAGTTCCATGTTCCAAAGGACTAGCCCCAAACTGCAGCCCTTAGAGCTAAGGCCCTCGTGCTCAAAGCCACCCTGGCCTACACAGGGAAGTGACTCCCGGCAGCCCCAAACCCACTGCTCAGGCAGCGCCTATCTATTCAAAACCACGCAGGGAAGGATTAAAGCAGCCATTCCAGCCTGGTGGTTTCCCAGTCACTCTGCTGGCTCGAGTCATACCGAAAATCAGAATACTTAAAGGACCAATATTTAAAATTTCATCCAGAATAACCCTTCTATACGGAAGACTTGTGTTATTCAGCCTGAGGGAGAGATTACGTATTATACAGTTTAAAAACCTGACTGTTTTCTGCACATATTGTAATTAAGTCATACTCACCATGCTTGCTCGAGTTTGGGCATCTTCCTGGGACCTGCACAAATCAGATTAGCCCATATTGTCCTTTCCTGTGGGTGGAAGCAAGGTACTAACACTTGCCACACACGTGCCTCTCATGATGAGGGCCCAGGGTCTGCTCCACCGTCCCGTGAACGTGGATGCAGCTGCTGACTTTGGCATCACCCTCCAAGTGTGTGGTGGGCACTCCTATTCTCTTTCCCCATCCCGAAAAACCTCAGTACCAAGAAAGCAACTTCTCAAAGCTGAGCTGCTGGGTCCTCCAAAAACAGGTGTGCCTTTCTTGACCGGAAGGGCCTTTTGCCAAGGACTAAGATCAACTCCCCCCAAAAATATTCCCATAGCTCATGAGCTGCCAGTTGAACTGAGGTGACAAAGAACAAGAAAACAGTGATTTGGAGGGTGGGACAAGGAAGAAGTCTTTCTTGGATAACTAGGAATAGACCAACATACTAAGTTCTTAGCTGAAACTGTGTATACTTACAGTGAATTTATACACTGAAATAAGTGCCTCATTCCAAGAATAACATCTTCCAACAGGTATAACCAATAAAGGGCCTTAAAATTTCCATCCCCCTTATAAAAAAGTCCTGTTGGTAGAAAGGGTAATTATTTCCATCATGCATAATACATTGAAGTGTGTGCCTGGCTCCAGTGTTCATGATGTTAGAAAAGCCCACTAGCAGATTACAAATAAAAGGAGCACTGGTTATTTTGATAATACACTAAAAGAATGAGTCATCTCCCCAGAAACAAAATGCATCTGAACAGCCGGCATACCTTCCCTATACACTTTCTGATTTGTGTGTGTGCTGCAAAGCCAGCCTAGCAAGTGAGACAATGGTTAGACAACAACACCGCTGCTTCTCACAAGAAAAGCCTCAGCGTGTAACTCTGCCAGAAAGAAAAGCAACTGCCCAAACACAGTCTCGAAGCTACTGCACTGGCCACAGACAAATCAAGTTTAGACCCGTGAATCTAAAAATGATTAACAACTAGAAACCCATTAACAGGGCAAGGCACAGAGAGAGCCCCACGGCCCTAGGGAGAAGTTCTCATAACTCACTCTTTTCGGATTAAGCCAAACCTCACCCTCGTGACGCCACGTTTTTTGTTTGTTTGTTTGCTTGTTCTGTGTGTCCTCCTGAGACCTTTTCCTGGTGGGACAGTTCTGTCCAGCTCCTTAAATCCAGAAAAGCACACCAAAACTTTAGCTCAGATTCTAATTCATTATTCCTAAATCAGCATGCAAAGTACTCATTTCTAACTAAAACTTAAACTGAGTGTTTTCCTCTGATGGTATTGTCTTTAAAAGCAATCCAATATTCTGATTTTTCAAGATCAGGGCTCCAAAAATTAAAGGCTTATTCAGTTGTCCTTTAGCTGTGTATAATGAAGTGGTTAATTACTGTCTAATAGAGGACTTTATGGTGCGCCGCAGGTATATCCACCTTGAGTCACTGTTTTACTTGGGAGTGCAGGTGGTATTTTTGTGCACTTTGGTGGGGCCAAGCTCGGTGCTTCACACTCCAGTTCAGAGTTTTCCCTGCATCCCTGGTTTCCAGCCTCCCATGGTAACCGGCTTCAAGGAAAACAACGGAAAGCGTAGTGTGAGAGCTCCTGCCACGGGTAACCGGGTAACCGGAGTAGGGTGCTTTTCCAAAGCCAGAAGCGGCAGAGATTTCACTGCCCCCCCACCCCCCACCCCCCACACACTCCGGCTCAGACCTCACTCCCTCCCTCTCCTCTCTCAGCAGCTGCCTCTCATCTGTGATCACCGTCGGGGGCTCCTGGTGCGGGTGGAGTTGAGCGTCCTAGCCGGCTGTGCCCCCACCACCCCCAGCCAGGGCACAACCTCTGTGGCCACCTCCTGTCATCCTAGTTCGGCCCTGTCCCCCTCCGCAAGGAAGGAGGAATTAGAAAACTCGCCCACCCTGCAGGAGGTCTGGCCCACGCTCGGAGGCACCCGCCAGGTGAAGACGCGGAAGTGGCTCTTCCTCCTCCGCCCAGACCTGCTGGTCGGAGCCGGGATCCTGGGAACCGCACTGCCAACCCCTAACCGGCTCCCCCCCC
>CM052547.1:15032639-15076615 GCA_028533065.1 Trachops cirrhosus | reverse complement strand
TGGTGTAGCTTAGTGGATTAAGCGCGGGCCTGTGAACCAAGAGATCACGGTTCGATTCCCAGTCAGGGCACATGCCTGGGTTGCAGGCCAGTTCCCAGCAGGGAATGCACAGGAAGCAACCACACATTGATATTTCTCTCCCTCTCTCCTTCCCTTCCCCTCTGAAGATAAATAAATAAAATCTTAAAAAAAAAAAAGACCCTCTTTAGTGAGGAAGGAAGTGAGGTGGTCTGGCCATGCAGCCCATCTGAGATGGGGCGAGCAGCAACTGACATTCCAATTCCATAGGCAATTACTTTCTGTTGAAATTTGGTGGGGTTTAGGGAATTTTCCTTTTTCTCACTTGGAATATGGGACCTTCTGGTCTGCCCCGGAATGGTCTGACCTCCTTCCTGCCCCAAGACAGATTCTCCAGCTGAGTCCACTTCTCACTAGGGACCAGCCACCTCCCCCCAACCCGACCTCCAAATATCCTCTTCCTTGTCTAGGCCAGTTATAATCCACACGGCCTGTAAGTCCAGTTCAAGTGCCGCCTTTCCCCGGAAGCCTTCCTTGGTAGCCCCACCTGTAACAAACCTCTCCCTTGTGCACAGACAGCTCCACGGCAGCAGTGGTGCGGCTCCAGCTGGGACTTGGGTGGTACCACCCTCCTCCAAGTCACCGAAAGCTCCGCCACGAAGCCACTCCAAACACACATAAAACCTAAACCAGCCCCGTGTAGTGCTGCCCCAATGCATCTTCGGAACATGCTGTCTCCACCTGTGTTCCGACCAGGTGTCCCTCTTCAGCCCCAGCTACCTAGACGTTCTGGAGCCTTTAAAAGAAGGCACAGCGGTATCTGTCCTACACACGTGATTATATTTAAGCCAGCACTTGATCATACATTGCCTAGTTCTGTTCTCGATTCTGTATTTCTAGGTCTCGATCTTCAACAAGGCTGTAAACTCCTCGGTCTCATCCTGTGCGCTCTGCGGGGCTAGCAGAGGGCCCGTCGCAGCCAAGAGCGCACTAGTCACTAAAGACTTGGAGACGCTCTGCTATAAACATGCCATGCTTTGTAAATTCAGCAAATCATTCTTATTCATACTGTTTAGAGTATTAACGTTGACAGTCATAATGAGTAATTGTTTCTGCTATAATTGCATTTTTATGTATTTCTCCAGTTAAGTATAATTTATAAAAAGCCAACTGGACTCCAAACTGCACCGCTGCTGTTTTCAGAGGCAATCTGCACTTTTTCTTACACCCTGAGGGAGTGTGCTCAGCACATTCCATAGGCGGACGAGATGAACGGCTCAGGAACAACGCCGACATCCACAAATGCACATCAATACGCATCTTACAATTCCAGTCATGTGTCTCCCCAGTTGAGGATTGAGCTGTTGCTCGTTCTGTTCGAAGGGCAACTACGGTTTGTGTGCGCACCGGATAATACATCTGCCCCATCATCTGCCTCAGGGTGACAGCTGTGGGGTTGGTATGAAGCCCTAGGTACCTACCACAGGGTCACAGCCCTTTCTCCAAGACCCTTGGGACCAGAATTCTGAACTTCTGGGACTTCAGAAAAGGAGTAAGGCATTGGTTTTGTAACACTCTCAGCCAGAGCTAGGGCAGTGCCCGGTACTAAAAGCATTAACAATTTTATACTAAGACACAATGTGATCATTTTAAGTCGTTTCACTCTTGTTCAGGTCAGGCTTTACTGACAAATGAGGTTTAGCATCAGACCTTCTGGTCTCAGAGCTTACGGGGGTTCCCGGTTGTAGACAAGGGCTGGTGCCCCATGTCTGTTTGCAGGGTAAACTGGAGTAGGGCTGGCCTCCGGGTCTCTCAGAGGCTCCAGGCCCTGGGCACCACCAGCACCACCTGCTTATCTGGGGACCACATTTCAACTCACTGAACGCTTGCTGAGGGGTGTCTATGCGCCAGGCCCTGTGGGGACTGGTCCGGGTAATAAGATAGGAACCTGTACTAGTGGGCCAGGCTGCCGTCAGCAACACGGCTGGGGGAGGGCGTGCAGAAACAACAGACATGTGTTTTCACACAATTCTGGAGGCTGGTCTAAGATCAAGGTGCCCACAGGTTGGTTCCTGATGAGGACTCACTCCCTTCCTGTCTTGAAGATGGTCGCTTCTCACCGCAGCCTCAGCAGTCTTCTCTGTGCATGTAGACAGAGGGCAGTCTCCGGGGTCTTTCCCTCTTCTTACAAGGGCACCAGACCCATCTATCAGGACCCCACCATTAACACTGCACTCAACCTAATCACCTCCCGAAAGGCCCATCTCCACATACAGCCACCCTGGGGCTGAGGCTCCCACATAGGAAGGTGGGGGGCACAACTCAGCGCGCAGCAGGCTCCTTCCCCTGACAGCTCACAGTCTGGTAACAGGCAGGGCCAGATCATAGCTAGCTTGCCTCTGTGATAGCACAGAGAGGCAAAGAGCTGGAGTGGGCAGGGAGGCAGGGAGCCTGGGAGACAACCCGGTAGGGTTGAGCTCCCAGTGAGGGAAAGGCTGGAACGTCCCAGATCATGTGGGAGGGAGGGCTGACACCCTAAGGCCACACTGTGAGTAAAGGCACAGTGGTGGGGGAATGTGGATGTGTGGAGGGGGAGGGTGTCTGGGGAACAGTGACTATCAGTTATGTGTAGCTGGATTCTTTTTTTTTATTGTTAATTTTCATTTATTGATTTGAGAGAGAGAGACTAAAACATTGATTTGTTGTTCCACTTATTCATGCATTCATTGGTTGTTTCTCGCATATGCCCCAACTGGGGATCAAACCCACAACCTTGGTCTATTGGGACAGAGCTCTAACCAACTGAGCTACTTGGCCAGGGCTGTGTGGCTGGATTCTTGGTGCTCAGAGAGTGTTATATAAAAGAGACAATGGTGGCCTCCGTGTATGGTCCCTAGGCTTTTTACGCCACTACTGTAAGCCCAGACCACTTAATTCCAAAGCCCCTAAACTCAAAGTTTTACACACCCAATTATTTTAAAAATAGCCCAAACACACAAATATTTAGCTATTTAGAGACTGCCTGCTTTGTATACCCAGTGACACCTCACCCAACAGCTGTTATCGATTGATAACACAGGGCCTTGCAGCCCTGGCTGGCGTGGCTCAGTGGGGTGCGAGCCAGCCTGCAAACGGAAAGGTAACAGGTTCGAGTCCCAGGCAGGGCACATGCCTGGGCTGAGGGCCAGGTCCCCAGTTGGGGGCATGTAAGAGGCAACTAATCAATGTTTCTTTCCCTCTCTTTCTGCCTCCCTTCTCCTCTCAAATAAATAAATAAATAAATAAATAAAATCTTTTAAAAAAACCCACAACATAACAGTAGAGCCTTGCAGTAATAAGGCGCCAAACTGTCAGAAGCCCTTTGGAGTTCTCTGACCCTGCAACTTCCCACCGTGCTAGGGAGTGATGTCAGCCAAACATGAAAGCCCCTCCTTGACCTCCCCGAGGAGTTCCCCATCCTCCTCTCTGTCTGGACGGTGGCTCTTCTTCTCCGGAAGCCTCTGGACAGTCTCGCGCAGTGAGGGACTAACCGGTGCGCGCATGGCTCAACTGAAGCTGTGTGTCCCACTGCCACCTCGTGGTCATAACTTTTCCCCTTGACCAGCACCAAATCCCCAGAACCCCTGCAGAGAGGCAGAGGGAAACCTGCCATCAAAAGAGAAACCTTAAAAAAAAACAGAAAGAGCGAACTTTACTCAGTGACTAGAAGACATAAAAGGACAAAATGCCTTTCACTTCAACCCCACAGTCTCCAGTCAACCTGGCCAGACTTCTCCCAGCCTGCATAGCCAGTCACTCGCCCCAAAGCCCTAGAACTGATCTCTGCATCTAGAGGCACAGCAAAAGCCAACGAGTATAGTTGAGAATGTGAGCTGTCCCAGCAGGGAGCGAATGCAAACGTGTTACACCACTTCGCCAGCTATGCCTGTGGCATTGCCCCAGGGAGGGGCAGGAGTGGGGTGATAAATGCCCTGGCCTCCACCTTAGGCAACACATGCATGCCCGTGGGTAACCAAATCAAAGACACTGTCATCTAGATAAGAAAAGTGAATCCCAGAAAGTCCTGCCCAAGGTCACACAGCTGACTAATGGCCCATGGGGCAAGAACCTCACGTAGGTTTTCCCAGAACTATATCTACAAAGTCATTCAAATGAAAGTCCCATATCACACGGCTTGGAAGCACTAAGCTAACAACCCTCAGCCTCTGTCCCAAACACATGCCTCAGAGCTTTATAGAAAAGAATGGACATTTGGAGGCAGTTTAGGCTCCCAGAGCTCTCGTCCAGACGACAGCTTCCCAGGACACCCAAAGGGAATCACATCTTTGTATCTCGACCCGCATCAGGTGTGAAAAAACACCCTTTTCCACTTATCTCAGGGGCTTCCCCATATAGGAAGATATTCTTTTTATTAGCTGAACATCCATTTATATTCTGAAAGGCTGTTTGTCCAGTTCACATAAGGTAATTAAAGTAACTGAAGTATCAGAAGGATGGTTTATGGAAGGAAAAATATCCGTGCCCAGGCGCAGT
The DNA here is from genome assembly GCA_028533065.1 of Trachops cirrhosus. Taxonomy (NCBI): domain Eukaryota; kingdom Metazoa; phylum Chordata; class Mammalia; order Chiroptera; family Phyllostomidae; genus Trachops; species Trachops cirrhosus. Next base: position 15,072,064 of record CM052547.1, on the reverse strand, counting down.
TTATGGAATGTGTATGCGTAAGTGTGCTTCACAGATTTGCACCAAAATGCACACAGAAAGGTTTGGGTGGAGACTGCGGAGTGGTGGAAGTGGAGTGGACATAGCCTCTTGCTCTATGCGGAATGAGCAGCACGCCTTAAACGGCATGGTGGCTGGTTAAGACTACTCTAATAACAAGATGAATGTGGGTAAAAAATCATGTTATGTGACGGAAACAGTGCTGAACCAAGACATAGATTTCTCCGGGCTTCTGTTTCTTCATTTGCAAAGTAAAGAAAACTAAGTACATTATTTGTGATGGGTTTTTTAGTTCTAAAAGTCTGTAATTCACTGATGTTACCTGTTCTACCTGTTGTGGGACCTTGCTCGGAGCAATTTTTTATCGGATCTGTCTCCCCAGGCAAGGAAAACAAAAGAAAAAATAAGTGAATGGGACCATTATCAAACTAAAAAGTTTTCACACAGCAAAGTAAAGCATCAGCAAAATAGCCCACTGAATGGGAGAACATATTCACCAATACGCCTGTTAAGGGGCTGATATTCAACATTTATAAAGTACTTACAAAACAACACCAAAACAACAAACAACCCAATTTAAAAATGGGCAAAGGACCTGAATAGACACTTCTCCGCACGCAGATGACCAATAGATATATGAAAAGATGCTCAACATCACTAATCATCAGAGAAATGCAAATTAAAACCACAATGAGATACCACCTCACACCTGTCAGAATGGCCATCATCAATAAATCAACAAACAAGTGCTGGCGAGGATGTGGAGAAAGGGGAACCCTTTTGTACTGTTGGTGGAAATGCAGACTGGTGCAGCCACTGTGGAAAGCAGTGTGGAGGTACCTCAAAAAATTAAAAATGGACCTGCCTTTTGACCCAGCGATTTCACTCCTGGTAGTGTATCTGAAGGGACCCCAAACACTAATTTGAAGGAACATAGGCACCCCTATGTTCATTGCAGTGTTATTTACAATCACCAAGATACGAAAGCAGCCCAAGTGTCCATCAGTAGATGAGCGGATAAAACAACTGTGGGACATTTACACGACGGAGTACTACTCGGTCATAAAAAAAGAAGAAAATTTTACCCTTTGTGACAGTATGGATGGATCTGAGTGAAATAAGCCATTCAGAGAGAGACAAATACTATATGATTTCACTCATATGTGGACTCTAATGAACAAACTGAACTAACAAGAAAAATAGGAACAGATTCATAGATGGAGAACAGATGACAGCTAGTGGGGGGGAAGTTAGGGGTGGAGGGATTGAGGAAAAAGGAAAAAGGACTCATGGACATGGAAACAGTGTGATTGCTGGGGGGAGGGAGGTATAAGGGGACTAAAAGGTTATGTAAAAAAAATTCAATAAAGATTAAATTAAAAATTCAAAAAAATTTAAAAATGGCCCTGGCTGGCATAGCTCAGTGGATTGAGCGTGGGCTGCAAACCAAAGCATTGCAGGTTCGATTCCCAGTCAGGGCACATGCCTGGGTTGCGGGCCAGGCCCCCAGTGGGGACCACATGAGAGGCAACCACACATTGATGTTTCTCTCTCCTCCTTCCATTCCCCTTTCTAAAAATAAATAAATAAAATCTTTAAAAAAAATTAAAAAATGAAACACATCGAAGATTCACCAACGAACTAAATTACTACATAAATAAGCAATAAATATGTGTAGCTCACTGACGGTGCCTGTTCTGCCCGGCATGGGAGGCAGTGAGGCAGCGACAGTGAAAGCACAGCCTCTACAGCCACACCAGGTTCCAAGGCCAGCACCACCACTTACTCACTGGGGTGTCTTCCGACACCCAGACCCGACTCTCTGACTCTCCAGACACCAGCGCTCCACAGCATTCCAGTTCTGACCCTGACCACCTGGAGTCCGCACAGACCCCACGGATTGAAGGCCGAGTCCCGCGAGGCTGCCCCCACTTCACGGGCCAGCCCCAAGTCCTGGGCCACCTGTGCCTCTGACAACTGGCTGTAAACCAGGAGTTCCTATGACCCACCTCAGGTTCAATGATTCGCTAGAACGGCTCCCAGGACTCAGGAAGCCTTCTTCCGTGCACCTGCTGGTTTATTATGGCGGACCAACTCAGGAACAGCCCAACAGAAGAGATGCACAGGGCCAGGACGGAGGAGGCGGCGCTTCTACGCATCTCTGGGTGCGTCACCCCCACAGGCCCCCTACTTGCTCACCAACTGGAGCTCTGCAAACATCACACATCATTGTCCAAGAGTTTTTATCCCGCTCCATCTCCAGCCTGTCCCCTTTCTGGAGCCCCTCCCTTTTCTGGGTGAGGCTGAAAGTTCTAATCCTCTACTCACTTGGTCTTTGGGGTGACCAGCTCCACCCTGCTGCTACACCAGGGCCCCATCCTAAGTCACCACATTAGCATAAGACCAGGTGTGGTCAAACAGTGTTCTTAAGAACAAAGGGCACTCCTGTCACTTGGGAAATTCCAGGTATGTTAGGGGCTCTGCGCCAGGAACTGGGAACAAGGACAAAAAGTTTATTGTACCACCCTAACCTGGTGGTCTTGAGAAGTTCTCAACCTGCCGTGCCTCAGTGCCCTGGGCTGTGGGACGGGTATGATAATAGCACTCCCCTCAAAGAGAAGATTAAATCATGAGGCTTAAATAAATGAGTAAACACAGGTAAAAAGCGGTAGGGTGATAGCTAGTGCCTAGTAAGCTCTATGTCAAGTTCAGTCTTCATTACTGGTCTTTTTACCTAGAACTGAAAGAGGGAGGGAAGGCTGATCTGAAACAGAAAGGTCGCAGTGACTGAGGATATGGTGCTGTGCAGGAGAGTGCACAGTAATTCGAATTAACTGTCGGCCAAGCGGCGTCGCCTGGAGGCCTTGCGACAACAGGTTTTCCTTGATAACCAGGCAGAGTCACCAGGAGTTAGCATACTGGTAATTTATGAGCAGATGGAAAGTGATAAAATTAGCGGAACTTCTTTGTCCTGTCGAGTGGCGTTAAACATAGCTTCTCATTGTCTTCTTCGTAACGGAGCAGTGGGGCCTGCCAAGGAGAAGGCAGCTGCACCTGCACTTTTCAGGTGGGACTGGAAGGCAGGCACTCAGCTGTGGGTTGCATTAGATGGAGGGCCACGCACTGATTAAAGGAGGAGTGGTCACACCGGAGTCTGCTCTGGGACCTCTTCCGGCTGCAGGCACACGGTTCTGAGGGCCCTGCTTTAACACCAACTTGGAAAAATGAGGTGTGACCACTAGAGGGCAAGCTAACAAAGAGCAGCCTGGAGCAGCAGACACCCGGGAGGTGTCCCTAAAGAATAATGAAGAGAACTGACAATGGCCTTCAGACACGGGATTTAGTCTCTGCAGCTCCAGACACCAGCACCATGACCAATGGTAGCTATTTCAGAAAGGCTGATTTAAAAAAAATACAAAACCACCACCACCTCTCAGTGGAAGTATAACACACACACACAGAAAAGTGCACAAATCTTAAATATGTAACTTGAAGAGTTTTCTCAAGGTGAACACTCTGAGTAACCACCACCCAAATCAAGAAACAGAACATCCCCTGCAGTCCCTCTCCCCAAAAGGGCAGTCGCCTGATTTCTAACACCAGGAATTTGCTTTGCTGCTTTCGAGTTCTTCGTAAGCGGAACCCCAGTGCGTGTTGTTCCATGTCTCACCCACTCTGCTCAGCCTTGTGTCTCTGAGGCTTACCTGTGCGGCTGCACGTAGTGAAGTGCATCCCTTCTCGCTGCGCGTTATTTTCCACCCTATTCTGGACGGGCATTTGGACTTTTCCAGTTTGGAGCTATTATGAATACCACCAGTATAAACAATCTTTTATGTCACTTAGTGAATGCAAAAAACAGAGAGAACACGAAGAGAACACAGAAACAGGAGAGGATGAGGAGAGAACCTAGAGGGCACTCAAGCCAAGAGCTACTGCTCCGTGCGGCTGGAAACCGACAAGGGGGACCCTGATATGGACATTAGGACAGGCACATTTCATCCAGCACAGACAGAACAATTTTGAAAAAAAGAACACTACTGAATGATTTACACCACCAATTGCAAAGCTTACTAAAGGGCTACTTAAGCACTACAGTGTTGTACTGGTGTAAGGATAAACAACTAAATCAATAGAATAGAGTGCCCAGAAATAAACCACCTTAATTTTCCACAAAACTTAAAGGACAGTCTTTTAATTTTCTGTCAGGATGCCCACACTTTGGGGTTGGAAATTAACTTTGACCACAGCAGACTTGAAAGAATCCATTCGAGGAAATAGATTCACAGAGATCAGATAAAAGTGGATGAATGGGTAGGAAGGTTTTTAAAAAACCCAAAAAACAAAAACAAAAAAAAGCCTTTTCAGAGTCTAGCCGACAATTTGCTTAAATAAATTTTAAATCTTCAGAGAGAATACCAAGTGGCCCTGAAAACATTTCTCTAAAAAGTCTACATCTCTAAAGACTGCCTTTGCAAATGTGGCACTTGAAAGCAAAGTATAAAAACGTTCATCCCCTTTGAGAAATCCCACTCCAAGGAATTAAGTGGACCTAAGGAAATAACTCAAATGGACATTGTTGTTACAGTGTAACTGATAGTGGCGACATGCGAAACAAAGTCCAATGTCTAACAAATCACAGCAGGCTAACTCAGGAGACCCCTGTGTAGCCTTTGTACTTTGCGAGCATGGTCTGTGGAGCAACATAAACATGTTTTACCACATAAAGGTAAATTTCCACATGAACGTCCCGGAGCCAGTTCCCTGGGAGGAAACTCCGAGAAGTGAAAAGAGTTATAATGTCGAATGTCAGGAATATGAGCACATACCTTTCTACAGTAAATGTACCTATTTTACGGAGTGCCCAAGATTCCCAGGCCTAAATCCCCCACCAAACAGGGTCAGCATTGTAGGCAGTAGGCAGGATTACCGCCGGCCAGGCGAAGATGCTAATGTAATCCCAGCATGGAAGTGGAAGCAAAACCACCGACCCCTGAATGAATGAACCACACTGAGCAGAGAGAGGAAGCTGCCCACAAGACAGCCTTTCAGTAAACTGTGCTGACCCACCAGCCATCCACATACAAAAAGAAAGAGAAAAAATGAACTTAGCCCATTATCTCACACTATCCCCTGCCCTGCCAAAAAAAAAAACTCAAAATAGAACATGGGGTTCAGTGTTAAAGATGAAACTCTGAAACTTCTAGAAGAAAATAGAAGAATAGCTGTGACCTTGGGTTACGCAAATATTTTAGATGTCACCAAATACATGATCCATAAAAGGGAAAAAAAGACCAACTTTACCAAAATTTAAAACTTTTGCTCTTAAAAGACACCAGTAAGGAAAGGAAAAGAGGCGTGTCAACCGTCCCCACCACAAGTGTGGTTGACGTAGTTGCCGCCCAGACCGACAGCAGAGACCACGTTTCGTTTTCCCACTCTGCCTCCAACACATCCACCCACCACCAAATCTAGTCGGCCCGACCTTCAAAACACAGCTGGAGCGTGAGCATCCTGTGCACACACATGGCAGCCAGCTGGCTTCCCTCAGAGTGAGTGATCCAAGAGACCGAGACGGAAGCTGCAGTCTTTTATGACCTAGACTTGAACTGTCACTTCTGCATACCGTATTGGTCACACGGGGAAGGCATGATTCAGGGTGGCCGGGGGCTACACAAGGCAGGAATACAGGAGGGGAGGATCATTAGGGGCTGTCTTGGAGGCCGGCTACCACACTACCATCACCCTCATCTGGGTTACTGTGATTGCTTCTTAACCGAATCCCCGTTTCTGTCTCCCTGAAGTCTATTCTCAACACAGCAGCCAGTAAGCCTCTTACATCACACCATGTTGCTCCTCCCTTCAAAACCCTGTAACAGCCCTGGCTGGTGTAGCTTAGTGGATTAAGCATGGGCCTGTGAACCAAGAGATCACGGTTCGATTCCCAGTCAGGGCACATGCCTGGGTTGCAGGCCAGTTCCCAGTAGGGAATGCACGGGAAGCAACCATACATTGATATTTCTCTCCGATATTTCTCTCCCTCTCTCCTTCCCTTTCCCTCTAAAGATAAATAAATAAAATTAAAAAAAAAAAAACCCTGTAACAACAAGAGGCAACCACACACTGATGTTTCTCACCCTCTCTTTCCCCCTCCCTTCCCTCTCTCTGAAAATAAATAAAACCTTAAAAAATAAAAACCGTGTAACAGCTTCCTATTGCCAAGTAAAAGCCAGTCTTCGGCATGGCTCCAAGGCCATAACATTCTCTGGTCTCACTACCTTTCTGATGAATCTACCAATCTCTCCTCGCTCCCTCTGCTCCGGCACAAATGCTACCCCTCAAGGGCACTAAGCAGACCTCTGCCCCAGTGCCTTTGCACTGGCTCTTTGCCTGGGATGTTCCCCCCCGCCAGGTAAGTACATGACCAGTTCATTGAAGTGTCAGCTGCTCAAAGAGATCTTTTCTGGTCATCCACACAAAATAAAATCACACTCCTGCCATGCCCTGCTTTACAGCACCTGTCTCTCGGTTTCCTCCACTAGGATGTTAGCTCCACGAGAGCAAGGGGTTTGTTTTCTTCTTGCTGAAGTCTCAGATCCAAAATCATACCTGGCACATGGGAGGCACTCAGTAAATGTTTGTTTAATGATGGAAAAAGAGGGTTAATGAGAGTGGCTGATCATCCCAGCTCTGCCTGCAAAAATGCCCTGCTAGAACGGTGACTTATGTTTGTGAGAAAGAAGAGAAAGGAGGCAAGAGGAGGGGGGCATATGAGCAGACAGGAGACAGAAAGTGCAGCTCTCAGTAAATGGACAAGAGTGGAGTCATGGGGGTAAGTTAGGAAAATAACTGTGGTCTGAAATAGACCATTCAGATGTGCAAGCCTGTGACGTCTAAAAAAGGAACAAAATTATGTATCATTATGCAAACTCAGAAAAAAGAAGTTTATCTGTGAGTTCAAAGGAACATATACTAAGCATACTGCAGTTAAAAATACTGAACTGAAGAAAAAGTCGATGTTTACGGAACTACGGCGGAAGCCGAACAGAGCACGCCCTCCGCATGGGGTGGAGGTTTCGGGGCTGCACCCGGTGGGCGCGCAGCAGCTCCTGGATCTTGTCCTGGCACACCTTGTTTGCGGCCAGGCCGGCCTCCACCTCCCGGCGCTCCTCCTCCGCCTCTGCCTCCCGGGCCTGCTGCTGGTAGGACATTTGCATCCGAAGTTGCTTCTGGTACTCCTGGGCTAAGTGGGAGCGTCTACAGTGTTAGAAATGTCAAAATGTCAAAGCAATAAAATTGTAAAAGTAAGCATTTGGGTTTATTTAGGGCATTACAATTAAAATATAATTGGTGATGTCAAATCAAAATTCCCATTAAAATCAGTATGAATGGGAAGAAATAGAGGACAAACTCAATAACGTGTTCATTCCACAAGAAGACACAGTAAGATAATCTTAGAAAATACTGATTTCAGGGAAAGAAAATTTCAAAATATTTACTGTGATGCAGAGAGTCTGGGCCTCTTTCCACCCTCTCCCCCACCCCTCCCCCGGGGCCGGGAACCGGGGCCCAGGCTGGTCTGCCAGGCCCCCGCTCTGCTGCCCGCCAAGGGGCCGGCCCGCTGGAGCGCCCGCCCTGGTCTCACACCGCTGGTGAGGACGTGGGTCGGTCTGCCTCATTCTGCTCAGGGTTACCTACCAGACAACTTCCTCCATACATGAGCAACATTTTAAATATATGTCATATCTTAAAATTTATACTGTGATTTTTTTATTGTGGTAAAAAATGCATAATGTAAAATTTACCAGCTTAGCCATTTTTAAGTGTACAGTTCAATAGTGTTAAGTACGAGGATATTCACATTGTTGTGAAATAGATCTCCAGGACGTTTTTGTCTAAAAATCTGAAACTCTGTACCCACCAAACAATAAAAACTCACCTTTCCCCTCTTCCCCAGCCCCTGGTAACCACCACGCTGTTTGCTGTCTCTATGAGTTTGACCACGCTAGGTATCTTATGTAAGAAGAACCATACAATGCTTATAATTTGGTGACGGGCTTGTTCCGTTTGGCACAATGTCCTCAAGGTTCACCCATGTTAAAGGGTCAGAATTTGCTTCCTTTTTAAGGCATAATAATACACCATGGTATACATATGCCACATTTTATCCATGCGTCTGCTAATGGACATCTGGGTTATTTCCACCTCTTGGCTGTTGTGAGTGGTGCTATGAACACGGCCATGCAAACATCTCTCCAAGTTCTGGCTCCTCATTATTTTGGATATATACCAGAAGCGAGATTGCTGGATCATGCGGTGGACGAAAAAGGAGCTCTGTGGGGAGTGACTGCACAGGACGACCTGACCGTAAATTCCTAAATGAGTAGTCAGGCCCCAAGCATATAGGTTAGTTAACACACCTCCAAAATAAGCACAACCACCCTCAAGAAAGCAGGTAATCTTGTTAACTGCCTGTCATCCTTGCTTTCTCCCACCCTCAGGTAATCTTCCTTACCTTCCCTTGTTTATTCCAAATGAATAAAAGTAACTGTGAAACTGTCATTCACGTTTGAGATCTTGATTCCTGGCAACTGTCATCAGTTTTGGCTCAAACTCTTAGGAAAATTTTCTACAGGTTTGACCATTTCTTACATCAACAATATGATAGTTCTATTACTAATTTTTTGAGGAAATTTCATACTGTTATCCACAGCAGCTGTACCATTTTACAATATATAAACCACATTTTATTTGATTTTTATTTTTTAAACATTTTATTTGTTTATTTATTTGCTTATTTATTTATTTTTAGACAGAGTTAAGAGGGAGAGAAACATCAGTGCAAGATTGCCTCTTGTGTGCCCTCTACTGGGGACCTGGCCTGCAACCCAGGCATGTGCCCTGGCTGGCAATCGAACCAGCCACCCTTTGGTTCCCAGGCTGGCGCTCAGTCCACTGAACCACACCAGCCACAGCTATAAGCCACATTTTAAATATCAGCTTTTGTTAGAAATAAAGATTACAGAATGTATGTGTCTCTGTGGCAGATTCTATTTTCAGGGTTTTTGTCATGGGGTTGGGGGATGGGGAGGGTGGGATTGTCTGGTTATTTCACTGGGACTTGGGATGGGTGCCTTGTTTCTGCCCTGACCGGCGTGGCTCAGTTGGGCATCATCCTGCAAACCGCAATGTCAACAGTCAGGGCACACGCCTGGGTTGCAGGCTCTGTGCTCTGCACCGCCGGGGCACTGGCAGAAGGCAGAAGGCAATCAACTGATGTTTCTCTGCCTCTCTTTCTCCTTCCCTTCCCCTCTCTCTAACACAAAATTAAAAATTTGTTTAAATAGCTTGCTTCTAATTTACATTATTTTTTAAGGTGTTCATCCACTTCAATATCCAATGTGTATAATCAGAACGTACACAAAAGAATTTAAATTCACCGAGACAGTTAGTATTTATTTTAACATGACATTCTGTAAACTGATTTGAGCTTTGAGGACGGAGGTAATGCAGTCACGTGTCATTTAACAGCGGGGATATACGAGACGTGTGTCGTTAGCCGATTTCATTGCTGTGCGGTCACAGAGTACACCTATGCAAACCTAGATGGTGTAGCCCACCATGTACGTAGGCTACGAGCCTGGTGTTTGTATATCAAACATACCTAAACATAGAAAAGGAGCAGTAGAAACAAAGAATACAGTATTTTTATCCAGCTGCCAGCACAGGCTTGTTTACACCAGCATCACCACAAAACTCCGCGAGCAATGAGCTGTGCTACAACGTTGCCACAGCTGTGACATCACGGGGTGATGGGAATTTTTCAGCTCTGCTATAACCTCGTGGGACCACCAACGCACATGCGGTCTGGTGTTGGTAGAAAGGCCACATAGCGCATAACCACGCTGATGGAAAACAATGTCAGTAACGCAAGCGTTACAGCACATTGTCCTCTATGCCAAAAACCTCCTTTTTTTTCCTTTAGGGAGTAAATAATAATAAAGAAAACAAAGCCATACCTTTCAAAACTCTCCTTCTCTTCACGGTTAAGCTCTCTAAGACCTTCATTTATGCGTTCCTGTTCCAGAGAACGTTCTTCTTTTTCTTTTGCTTTTCGTTGCACTACGAAAGACAAAAGCAATTTTTGCTAATTGACTCTTTTGGACAAGGCTTGCTAACATCTTCCTGGGCATCGGCGCCATATTCGTTTTAGACAGGCAGAGCTTAGACGCACTGGGCTGGATCTCAGATCGGTGAGGCAGAAGTGGGTGTCTCCACTGAGGAGAGCGCAGGGCTTAGGTTCATATGTGCTGCACGGAGTTTCTCTTCATCATTTATTGTTGAGACTCTGTGATCAGCCTTTTCCAAACCACATCACCACTCTTAGAACAGGGCTCACCTTTCTCTTCTTGAGGACAAGTAGTTCTAAGAGTAGTTCTCTTATGTTAATGAGAGATTTTATTTATTGCAAAATAAATGTTGAAAAAGTCTAAGTACAAAAGGCCTTTATAAATTAAATAAGAAAAACGGAAGCATCCCAATAGAAAGAAAATAACAAAGAATACAGAGTTCACAAAAGAATAAGTACAAATGGGCTATATACATATGAAATGTACATATCTTCCCCAAATATACTTACAGAAACTTATCTTAAACAATCATATATAAGCCAAAATAAAAAAAAATTTACAGAGCTTTTAGGACATTGTAACAGTCATCTGTTCCTTAACAATGGTAACCTGCAATGCTAAAGTAGCAGTAAAAAGATTCAAAACATTCTGAAGGTCCAATAGTTGTGTTTAGGTAAAATAAATTATCATCCATTTTTATGATGGATTTCTAGGCAGCATTACAAACCTTAGAATTGAAGGAAAAGGACCTGGAAAATATTAATGATAAGTAGAAGATCCAGACCATAAAACAATACATACAACATGATCTTGATTTGTGAGGGGAAATTATATACACACTACAAACACTGAAAAGAAATACACGAAGTTGTGGATAGTAGCTATTGCTGGGATGGTGGAATTATGGTTGGTTTTGTTTCCTTGTTCACAAATGGTCTCAAATACTTAAATTTTCTGTTTTCTCAGGACATTCTGAGACATTTTCATGGGTGAAAACAGAAATCTTTTCAGCTTATAAGCTCTCTTTTTCCTAAAACTCCGCCTAATCCTGACTCGACAATTTTCAGCTGCCGTTGTCACGTCTGGAGTGGAGAACTCCCCAGGGGAGCCCAGGGGAGCTTCCTCACAAAGACAACTGGTGTGAAGCCTGCGGCACCTGCTGGTAATCCGTCCGTCTCCTGCCTACGGTTCACTGGGCCGGACGTGGGACAGTGGGACGGTGGAAACCCAAGGGCGCAGCTCATCCTCTCTACAAGTACTTCCTTTTGTAACCAAGCACCGTTCAGAGCTCAGGGAATACAATGGTGTGCTAAGACACGGGCAAGACACTGCAAGAGGCCCAGAAAGAGGATTTATTATGAACTGGGTGACACAGAAGGCCTCTCCAGGAATGAGACATCTGAGCTTTCTTGAAGGATGTCCAGAATGTCTCGAGATCAAAAGCATACAGGTAGAGAAAACTACCCAAGCAAAGATATACAGGTAGGAAGGTATGGAGACACCTGCAGAAAGAAAAGAGGGATCGGTAAAAGGGAAGGGGGGAAGATGGCGGTCTTTGCTCTACCCTCTCACTCTCCTTCAAAATCACTAAGGCGCACAGACCATTCAGAGGACACACTGTTCTTTCCACCTTGAGAACATCTCCACTATGACTGCTCAGAGTCTGCTGGGATATAAAACTCTTCACACAGTATGTTCAAACTGCATGCAGTCATACTTACGTAACATCTGCAAGGGAGGGATCTTGCCTTAATCCTTTGTACACCCCTCCTAGCATTTCATACATAATACCTACTTAAAGAATATATTGGTTGTTACTGAAATTGAATTTTAACTTGCCTCAATTAAAACATAATTACAGGAGTCTTCTGGCCAAGATGGAGGTGTAGGTAGATATGCTTCACTTCCTTGCACAACCAAATGAAGGACAACAACCAATTTAAAAACAAAAAACAACCAGAACTACCAGAAAATTGAACTGTACGGAAGTCCGACAACCAAGGAATTAAAGAAGAAATATTCATCCAGGCTGGTTGGAGGGGCAGAGATGGGCAGCCGGGGTGGAGAGGACACATAGCAAGGGGTGGCTGGCAGACCTGGTGGTCCCACATTCGTGTGGGGATAAGCCAGGAGGAACAACTGGGGAGCAAGACACACAATGGAATCCAGGGTTCCAGGACAGGGAAATAAAGCCTCAAAACCTCTGGTTGTAAAAATCTGTGGGGATTGTGGCAGTGGGAGAAACTCCCAGTCTCACAGGAGAGTCCGCTGGAGGGACCCATGGGCTGCTAGAATGTACACAAACCCACCCACCTGGGAATCAGCACCAGAAGGGCCCAACTGGCTTGTGGGTAGCGGAGGAAGTGACTGAGAGCAGGGCAAGAACCAAGCAAGCAGCATTGTTCCCTCATGGACTCCTACCCCACATACTGCACCACAGCACGGCAACACCGGTTGCCCCACCCTGGCAAATACCTAAGGCTCTATCCCTTACAATGTAACAGGGGGACTGAGACAAAGAAATATGGCCCAAATGAAAGAACAGGTCAAAACTCTAGAAAAAGAACTAAGCAATGAGGAGATAGACAACCTATCAGATACAGAGTTCAAAACACTGGTAATCAGGATTTTCACAGAAACAGTTGAATACAGATGCAAAATAAAGGAAGAAGTGAAGCCTATACAAAGTGAAATAAAGAAAAATATACAGTAACCAATAGTGAAGGGAAGGAAACCAGGACTCAAATCAATGATCTGGAACAGAAGGAAGAAAAAAAACATGCAACCAGAACAGAATGAAGAAACAAAAATTCAAAAAAACAAGCTGAGGCTTAGGAACCTCTGGGACAACTTTAAACATTCTAACAAATGAATCATAGAGGTGCCAGAAGGAGAAGAGGAAGAACAAGAAATTGAAAACTCATTTGAAAAAATAATGAAGGAAATCTTCCTCAATCTGGCGAAGGAAATAGACATGTAAGTCCAGAAAGCTCAGAGAATCCCAAAGAGGCTGGACTCAAGAAGGAACACACCAAGACACATCATTAAATTACCCAAGATTAAAGATAAGGAGAGAATCTTAAAAGCAGCAAGAGATAAGGGGATAGTAACCTACAAAGGAGTGCCCATAAGACTATCAGCTGATTTCTCAAAAGAAACCTTGCAGGCAAGAAGGGGCTGGAATGAAGTATTTGAATTCATGAAAGGCAAGGACCTACATCCAAGATTGCTCTATCCAGCAAAGCTATCATTTAGAATGGAAGGGCAGTTAAAGTGTTTCCCAGATAAGGTCAAGTTAAAGGAGTTCATCATCACCAAACTCTTATTATATGAAATGTTAAAGGGACTTATCTAAGAAAAAGAAGAAGACCAAAATTATGAGCAGTAACATGACAACAAACTCACAACTATCAACTGAACCTAAAGAACAAGAACAAAAACAAAAGCAAACTAAGCAAACAACTAGAACAGGAACAGAATCACAGAAATGGAGATCACCTGGAGGGTTAGCAACAGGGGAGGGGATGGAGGGAGAATGGGGGGAAAAGGTACAGGGATAAGAAGCATAAATGGTAGGTACAAAATAGACAGGGGGAGGTTAAGAATAGAATGGGAAATGGAGAAGCCAAAGAACTTATATGTGTGACCCACAGACATGAACTAAAGAGGGGGAATGCTGGAGGGAGGGGGGTACAGGGCAGTAGGAGATAAAAGGGAGAAAACACGGGACAACTGTAATAGCATAATCAATAAAACAAAAACATAATTATAATTTTATGTTTCAATATAAATATATCGAGTATTTATTGATATTTATTATTTTTAAAATATTTATTCAATATAAATATGTCAATATTGAAAAATAATATAAATAATAAAGTTGTTACTTTACATTGAATTTAACAAGGCTCAATTAAAACTTAATTAGAATTTATTTCCTTACACTTTTCTTCAACTTGAAGTTTTCTTGTGCACATGACCTCATCCACAAGTTGTTTCCTTGCCTCCTTTTCAAGCTTCAGCTGCTTGTCCTTCTCAGCCAGCTTCTTCGCCTTCTCCTCCTCCAATATTCTGTCCAGCTCTTTCTCCTGAGCAGTTTCTTCCTCACGGCACTGTGCCAGATATTGGTGATATATCTTCTGTTCTCTTATTATAGCTTCCTACACAACACAAAAATCACACGTTAAAACGTTTAGGCGTGATAGTGACACTGCGGGCATTTAAAACAATCTTTTAGAGCTACAATCTCAATGTTTTAAAACTACTACTGAAATATTTACAGGTGAAATATTATGTCAAGGGCTTAGTTCACAATATTATCTAGGAGTGGTGGGGTGATGTGTGGGGGTACAGAGGAAACACGGACAGCCATTAGCTGATGGTTGTTGAAACCAGGCAAGGGACGCAAGAGGTTCTTTGTACTGTTCTTTGTATCTATTTGAAATGTCTTAAAATACATTGTTAAATCAGTTACTTGTAAAGCAGTTCCAAAATAATTTGCAATTATACGGCTTCATTTTCATGTATTCTAATTTAGGTAGATGGAATCTTAACCTGGTAGATCAAGGCAGTCACCACTACTAATGCGGCACTGTCTCTGTCTAGACGATGAGTCAGCCACCTGATACTTTATCATAGCAACTCTCAATCTTAGCTCCACTATGGCGTCATCTGGGGAGCTCTAAAAAGTGGCAAGGGCTGAGTCTCTCCTCCAACGTTTCCTGTCTAATGGACAGTGTTTAGGTTCTCCAGGTGATTTTAATGTGCAGCTAAGGTTGTCAACTGGGCTTGATAACAAAGATGTTTCAGCTGGCTCTCCATCTTCCAGGGTTTTGTATTCGTGCTGCTCCATCTGATCTCTGATCTGATCTCCTGTGAGGGTATCACAGATCTTAGGTAGAACTAGCAAGGCCTGAGGGAGTAGCTGGACTATCACAGTGGCTTGTCTGCATAGTCTCATTCTTACTTAGGAATAAATTTAACATAGGAAAGCAAAACTTATACTCTTAAAACTAAAACATATTATTGAAATAAATCAAAGAAGACCTAAATAAATGAAAAGACATTCTATGTTCATGGTTCAGTAGACAATATTGTTAAAATGGTAACTGTCCCCAAATTGGTCTAGAGATTCAAAATAATTTCTATCAAAATCCCAATTGTCTTCTTTGTAGAAACTGGTAAAGTGATCCTAAATTCATATGAGAATGGAAGGGAGCCAGAATAGTCAGAACAGTTTGAAAGATAAGAACCAAGTTGTCCCATTTCCTGATTCCAAACTCACTACAGCGACAAAGACATATAAGCACGTGATGGAGCATAAGGATGGACATACAGATAATGAAATAGAAGTAACAGTCCAAAATAAACCCCCACGTTTACTGTTAATGGATTTTGACAAGGGTGCCAAGACAATTCCAAAGGGAAAAAGAAGTCTCTTCAAGAAATGGTGCTGGGACCACAGGACATCCACGTGCAAGAGAATGAGGCTGGACCTCTGCCTTGCACCACTTACAAACTTCAACTCAAACAATGCGTCGAAGGCCCAAATGTAAAGGCTAAAACTACGTACTAACAAGAAAACATCTTTGTGCTCTGGGCCTAGAAACAGTTTTTTAGAGATGACAGCAAAAGCAACGAAAGAAAATATAAATTGGATTTTTATCAAAATTAAAAACTTTTGTACTTCAAAGTTCACCATCAAGAAAGTGGAGTAGGAAAAAATATTTATAAACCATGTATGTAAGGGAATTTGTAGAACATACAAAGAACTCTTACAACTCAATAATGAAAAGACAAATAATCCTATTGAAAATTGGGCAAATGACCCGAATAAACTTCTTTAAGAACTCTATACAATAGACTTCAAGTAGATTTTTCCAAGGAAGACACACAAATGGTCAATAAGCATAAGAAAAGAGATACAACATTATTAGTCCTTAGGGAAATGCAAATCAAAATCACACACCATGAAATGACATACCATTTCAGACACACTAGGATGGTTAAAAAAAAGGCAGACAGTAAGTGTCAATGAGCAAGTGAAGAAATCAGAACCCTCATATACTGCTAGTGAAAATGCAAAATGGTGACGCCACTTTGGAAAATAACGTGGCCATTACTCAAAAGCTTAAACATAAGAGTTACCCTAGGACTCAGTAATTCTACTCCTAGTTACGTGCCCAAAAGAAATAAAAACATACCTAGGTCCAAACAAAAACTTACACATCAATGTGAACAGTAACATTATTCATAATAGCCAAGAAGCAGAAACAGCTGAAACATCTATCAGCTGACAAATGAATAAACAAAATGGGGCATATCCACATAATGGAGTATTATTCAGCCACACAGAGGAACGGAGTACTCACCCACAGCACACCATGGATCAACCTTGCAAACATGCTAAGTGAAAGAAGCCATCCCAAAGGTCACATCACATGTGATTTCATGATGCTTGTAATATTGTGAACAGTTTATAGTAAGAAATACATATTTGGTGATTTGGTTCCCATTTCTGGCATAGAGCTCCTAAAACTCTTATAATTTCCTAAGTAATGAAAGTGAGAAAGGTGTCTTACGTTAATGAGGTGACTTTTGGACAGTACCTAGGGGGTTAGAACTCCCGTCCCAAGACCCTCATCTCCAGAGAGGGGAAAGGGTTTGGAATTTAAATCAATCAGCAACAGCCAGTGATTTAATCCACTGTGTCTGTGTAATGAAGCCTCCGTAAACACCCAAAAGGAGAAGGTTTGGAGGGCACCCAGGTTGGGGAAGCAGAACACATTCATGTTCTACCACGCCGGGTCCCAAACAACCCGAGGACGAAAACTCCTTTGTCTAGAACCTATGTATCTCTTCTTTTGTGTTGATTTGCACCCTTTAATATCCTTTGTAACAAACGGATAATTCAGTGAGTAAATGGGTTTCCTGAGTTCTGTTCACTGCTCTAGAAAATTAATCAAGCCCAAGGAGGGGGCCGTGGAAACTTCTGATTTACAGCCAGTTGGTCAGAAATGCAGGTCACAACCTGAACTTGCAATTGGCATTTGAGTTGTTGGAAGCTCCATTTGCAGCTGGTAGTCAGAAGCACAGTTAACGACCTGGGCTTGCAACTGGTGCCTGAAACAGAGGCTGGTCTTGTAGAACTGAGCCATTTACCTGTGAAATCTGATGTTATCTCTGGGTAAACAGTGTCAGAATTGAGTTGAATTGTAGGACACCCAGCTGATCCCCTGGGCAATGCTTGGAAAACCCCCCACTTCCTCATATTGAAATTGGGTTCAGAACCCTTAATGCACCACATCATATGTCATCAGGGAAACACAAATTAAAACAACGAGATAGTATTACACATCTATTGGAATGGCCAAAGTCCAGAACACTGACAACCCCAAATGCTGATGAAAATGTGGAGTAATACGAGCCCTCATTCACTGCTGGTGGGAATGCAAAGTGGTACAGACACTTTGGAAGACTGGTTGGCAATTTCCTACAAAACTAAACACATTTTTACCATGTGATCCAGCAATAGCTCTCTTAGTATTTACCCAAGTTAAAAACTTACGTCCACACCACAACCTACACATGAGTGTGTACGGCAACTTTATTCATAACCACCAAAACCTGGGGGCAGCCAAGGGTGTCTTTCAGTAGGTGAATGGATAAACTGTGGCACATCCACACGATGGAATATTATTCGATGCTAAAAGGATATGAGCGATCAAGCCATGAGAAGATAGGAAATTTAAATGCATACTACTTAGTGAAAGAAGCCAATCTAAAAAGGCTACATACTGTACGATTCCAACTATATGACATTCTGGAAAAGGCAAAACTATGGAGATAGTTTTAGGGCAGTGAAACTGCTCTGTGTGGTACTGTCATGACAGATACACGTCATTGTGCATTAGTCCAAACCCACAGAATGTCCAACACCAAGAGTGAGCCTTCATGTAAACTCTGGGCTGTGGGTGATCATCACATCAATGCCGGTTAATCAGCTGTAACGAACGCACCCCTCTGGTAGGGGATGCTGATGATGGGGGAGCCTGTGCATTTGTGGGGACACAAGGCTACAGGAATCTCTATCTTCCGCTCAATTTTGTGGTGAACATAAAACCACTCTAAAAATAGTCTATAAAAAATAGTACAATAGGAAAAGCACGACACCCTTAAGAGTTTAACACAAATTTCAAAGGAATAGACAGCTCAGTAAATACCGGGATGCTTTTCTCTCCCCGCCTTGCCTGATGAAACTTTACATACCCTCCAAGGTCCAACTCAAATATCACTTTCTCAGGCATCTCCTCCCCACTTCCCAACACACTTAGTCACTCCTCCCCCCGTGATCCCATCCTGCTACCCCAGTGCTAACACCACACTATCGACTGGGAGCAACCGAAATTCAGTGAGGACCTGAATAACATGAGGGATCCTGCTAAAACACAGATCCCTTGCCCCTGCCGGGATCTGGATTTATAGCTTCTGACTCGGGCACCTACAAATTTCTATTTCTACCGTCCTCCGATGCAGCTGATGCTGCATTTAGAGCAGCACTGCCGCGGCTCATTCTGCACGTGGCCGGCTCCTGCGAGACTGAGAGCTCAACGAGGAACGCCATGCAGCATGTATTAGGCACCGAATAAACGTCTTACTCTTTTTTGCTTCTTTTTATCAGCCTCTTCCTCTAAGTCTTGCAAGGCGCTGCGCACGAGCTTCAGGTCCAAGTCCTGCTCCTGTCTGTGTTCCTGCTCAATACGTTCTATCTTCTCTTGGAGGGCTTTCTGCAAAGTGACCCTAATTTCCTGTTTCGTCTTCTGTTTCTTTAGCTTATCCTGCTCATCTTCAAGTTTCACCTGAGCTTTGTCGTTTTCCTAAAGTAGGACGACAATGAAGATAATGCCTCAGTACAGTTGGACAACACAAACTGACGCACTGCATGTAGGAGACGAGAAAAAAAGGCTTCTTGGAAACACACACACCTGGAGTTAGAGGGACTGTAAGAAATAAAACACCCCTTTTCATTGCTCAGTCAGCAATAAGGCTTTGTGAAATTGCTGTGTGTGTAATTATAAAGTAGTAAGCAGTTGCCAAGTTCGGAATTCGGAAAACCGCGAAGAGAAATCACCATTCAAGCTAGTGCCCATCACTCAGCACCACTCTCAACACTTCAGCGTATGGCCTCGGAGGCTGTCCTCTTTCATGCACATCTGCACACCGAGATTTGGGTACATTATTAAACCGCAGTAGGAGTCCAAAAACAGAAATGGGCACGTCAGCTAAACACACAGACTAAATCTTAAGCATTTTGTTCTTTAAAAGTATTCCCCCGTTCCCCTCTCTCTCCTCTCTCCCTCTTTAGCTTTCTGACCTTCCTGGTCAGCTTGACTGCCTGGCCAATCAAGCAGTTCTAACTGGGGAGCAGTGCTGTTGAGCACTGTGGGTTTGGTAGAAAATTTGGGAGCAGTGTACCGGAGGCACTAGCCCTCCTGCCGGAGGCAGCGGAACTCTCCTAGAGGATTAAGGACTGGCGCAGCTGGGACAGGAGATGACGTAGCAATAGTGAGGATGGGATCCAAATGCCAATTTGAGTTGATTTAACTGAGATTCACAACAGCCGTGATTAGTGTTTTGTGAGAGGGGAGTTATAACTACCAGACTTTTCCATTAATGCCGTGAGTGGTAAACCCAACCGAATTGTAAGGGCCAGGTTTGATAACTGAAGTGAAAATACTCTGCAGGATCTGAGGGAAAGCAGTGGGCATCAAACACGAGAGTCGGGGGAAGAGCAGGCCACACTTTGTTCACGGTGAGCTTGACCTCGGCAGCAGGAAGCAGTCGGCCAAACCCAGACTGTGAGGTAGGTAGGGGTGGGGTGGGGTGGGGGAACTGTCCAAGATCAAGGGGCCTCCGAGTGGTTTGCCATGTTTAGGTTTCACCAGGATAGTTCTGATCTTACCCCTGTTGTGCCAATGTAACGAATTTATTGCATCTCTTTCAACCTGAAATGAATAATATTCAGTCACTCTTTCTAAAACAGACTTATAACAACCACATTTGGAGTCGGATTTAAATGTCAAATAACTGAGACAATGATGGAAGCTCGACATTGACTTTAAATGATAAAAAATGAATTATCATTAATACTTGCAGTCTGACATTGGCATTGTATAAGAAAATGTCCCGAATTATGTTGTTGAGATGTATAAGGGAGAAATACGATGTCTGGGATTTGTTTTAAAACAAAGACAGAGGAGATGGGAAGGACAGAGGAAACCAATATGGCAAAATGTAGGTGCCACCAAAACTGGGAGACGGGTACACAGGGGCTCATTGAACCCTCCACCTCTGTGCATTAAAAAATGTTCATAATAAAACATTTTAAAAGGTCAAAATTACATAACCTTCTCAAAAGCACAACAAAATAGTGATAAAGAACATATCGGTGGCGGCCAGGACTTAGGCTTGCGAGAGGTTACAATGTAAAGGAGTAGCTGGAAGGAGTTTCTTTGGGTGATGGGGCAGCCCTGGGTCCCAATCTTGGGAGCGGTTACATAAATCTCTCTACATTCCTGCGTTACATCCTTTACGATGAACCAGTAATGGTGAATACAGACAGCACTTTCCTGAGTTCTCTGAGTTGTTTTAGTTAATTATCAAACCTGAGAGGAGCCGTGAGAACCTCTGACTTTGTAGCCAAGTTGGACCGAAGTATAGGTAACCTGGGGCCCGCTACTTGTGACTGGCAGTCTTGGGAGACTGAGTCCGTAAACCTGTTGAGCCTGGCACCCTCTCTGGATGGTGTCAGAACTGAATCAAATTACAGGATACCTAGCCGATGTCCACACAGAATCAGAGAACTGTTTGAACCATTGGGCAACGGGACAGCGACAGGCCTGCTAAGTGCGCCCCGCACCCACTCAGCCAACCGCCCCAGGACCAGCATTTTAAGGCGCCCACCACAAGGCGTGCCTCCTCTTCCTTCAGCTGCTGCGCCGCCAGCCTTTGCGCCTGGATGGCGGTGATCTGGGCGTTCAGCCCCAGGCGCGTGCTCTCCACGAGCTCTTTCTGCCTCCTCGCCTCTTCGCTGTCTCGCTTTTCCTTGGCTAATCGGTCTTCCTCCCAGAGCTTTGAGAACATCTGCTCTTCTACCAGTTTTTGCCTTTTCAGCTCCTTATTAAATTCGATCTGTGCTTGCCGCTCCTCGCACACCTTCTCCCGGTGGATACAAGACAATTGCAAGCGGAGCTCTTCACAGCGTTCCCTGAAAGGAGAATTTTAAAAAGGCAAAATCAGATCTTCCATGAGACACTGCTCTATTTGCGCACATGTCTGTACAGTGAGAAACTGAAGAAGAAAAGTAAAGGATCTGGATGTTGGCCACCTGAGCAGAGAAAGTATGTGAGGGAGCAGCAGGGAGGTGGGCACCATGACGTCACAGACAAAATACTGGCACTGGGTCAGACAGCACAGGCTTTGAAACCTAGTTTTGACATTTCCTGTGTGACCTTGGATCAAAAACTTGACCTATCTGAGCCTGTTTGTTTGTTTTTTTAAATCTGTAAAACAACTGTCTTTTAAGGTTCTGTTAAGTGTCAGAGATCATGGATGTAAGTGCCTGATGAATGAATAACAAGAGTTCAATAAATGGTAACTACGATTATTACTGTGGAGGAAATAGCAGAGAGGTGGGTCCAGTAGGCTTTGGTAGGAAGAGACCCCACACGCACATCCAAGGAAAGACCCAAGGGGAGAGTCGGCACATCGCGGGGGAGCCCCCCCCACTGCCCGCACTCCTGGCAGGGCTCACGCCCACTGAAGGGGCTTCTGCCGGAGCGGCCTCTTCACACCCAGGCTTCTCTCACTGTTCAGGAAGAAGTGCTCTCTCCGTAAGTGTTCGGACCTCACCCTTTCTTTCAGTCTGCTAACTCCATTTCTTCAAAAGTCCTTCATTGAGCCCCCTGATAGTCAGCAACGTCTACATTTTAGAATTACTGAGGGATACGTTCAAAATCCCCACTTCTCCCCGCCCCCCACTCCCAGGCCAGCCTAGTTAAATCAGAATACCTGGGGGTAGGACACAGGCTTCCGCACTTTTTCAGAGCGCTCAGGAGGCTCTGGCACACAGCCAACTCACAAGGACCCGACTGAAGGCAAAGTCTATAAACATCAAGTCTTCCTGGTTTCTAAATCTAATTCAGCACCAAGAAGCTGGAGTTGGAGAATAGGCTCAATATGGAAATTCTGATGAAATTTTAATCTCTAAGACCAAAAGACAGAGGTCTAAACTCTCATTGCAAGACTGATCAATACCTCACAAATTGACATTTATCACATACTGTTGAGTACTGTTCACCATTTGATGAGGATTTATCTCATTTCCCTACATAAACTGGATTCGCTTTGAGTGCTGGGACTAAGGACTATATTTCAGGAATATATACCCCACACTACCTACCCAATGCCCAATAAATAACTGTTGGTTTCACTGATATATAGTCAGGCTTCTTAGGAACATTAATGATTCCCAGCAGTTACCTAAGGCTCAGGAGATAACAGAAGCTGAAAACACTAGGTTATCAAACAAAACACAACACTTCAACCTTGAAAAATGAATTCATTTGTCTGAAACTCATCAGTGAAATTCGATCAGAATTGACTATGGTAATTTATTAAACTCCTTCCCAATCCTATGATTCATACCCTAAAAATTATTCAATTGTACATATCTAAAACAACCATGAGATACCACCTTACCCTGGTCAGAATGGCTATCATCAATAAATCAACAAACAACAAGTGTTGGCAAAGACGTAGAGAAAAAAGAACACTTGTGCACTGTTGGTGGGAATGCAGATTGGTGCAGCCACCTATGGAAAACAGTACAAAGATTCCTAAAAATATTAAAAATGGAACTGCCTTATGACCCAGCAATTCCACTTCTGGGTATATATTCAAAGAAACACAAAGCACTAATTTGGAAGAATACATGCACCTCTCTGTTCATTGCAGCATTACTTACAACAGCCTACATATGGAAGCAGCCCAAGTGTCCATGAACAGATAAGTGGACAAAAAAAGCTGTGGCACACACACACACACACACACACACACAATGGAATCTTACTCAAATGTAATCAGAATGAAATCTTAACATTTGTGACAGCATAGATGGTCTCAAAGGTATTATGTTCAGTGAAAGACAAATACCATATGATTTCACTTACATGTGGAATCTAAAGAAAAAAACAAACAAAACTGATAGAGACTTACACACACAGAAAACAGACTGATAGTTGCCAGAGGGGAGGGGACTTAGGGGACTAGGTGAAAAAGTTGAAGAGATGAAGAAGTACACACTGGTAGTTACAAAACAGTCATGGGGGTATAAAGTACAGCATAGGGAACAAAGGTAATAATACTGCAACAACTATGTCTGGTACCATGCAGGTACTTGACATATTGAGGGAGTCACTTTGTAAAGTACATGATTATCTAACCACTATGCTGTGCATCTGAAACTAACACAAAATAATATTAAATGTAAACTGTAATTGAAAAATGAAAAATTTTTTAAATAAATAAATAATGAATTCTAAGACCTAAGAATAACAATTATATTTTTGCTTTTAAGGGGAATAATTTCCTTCTTCCTAAATACAAAACTAATACATATTCATTACAGAAAAACTGAAAAATATAAAAGGTATGAAGACACTAGACATACTTAATCCCACTACCAAGAAATGACTGCTATTAGAGTATTAGTATTTCTTTCCAATCTTGTGTATGTGCATTTTTACTAGAATTGGGGTTGTTCTGTATAACTATACATCTATATCAACATCTCCTTGTATCTTAATTTTTCTACCTAATATTGTATTAGAAATGTTTCCTCCCTGACCGGTGTGGCTCAACTGGTTGGGCAGCATCTCACAAAGCAAAAGGTTGCGGGTTCCATTCCCAGTCAGGGCACATGCCTGGGCTGCTGGTTCAGTCCCTGGTTGGGGCACGTATGAGAAGCAACCAATTCATGTTTCTCTCTCACATCGGTGTTTCTCTTCCTCCCTTTCTCCTTCTCTTCCCCCTCTTTAAAAATAAATAAACAAAATCCTAAAGAAAAAAATCTGTTTCCTCAGCAGGTGGGGGCTAGGTGGAGGTGGGCAAAGGGGAAAACAGTGGGAACAACTGTAATAGCATAAACAATAAAAAATAAAGAAAAAAAAGAAGATAGTAAAAAAAAGTTTTCTCAGGAATTATTCTTAATAATAATTCCTAACTTCAAAAACTTATTAGTTTACCAAGCTGTGTAATACAGGCTGGAACCTATGAACATATCACACTTTAGTGATACATTTCCTTTTTTGATGAACACATAGGTTACTTCCTTTTTAAACTTATTTATTGATTTTAGAGAGAGAGAAAAATATTGATTTGTTCTTCCACTTATTTATGCATTCATTGGTTGCTTCTTGTATCGGCCCTGACCAGGGATTGAACCTGCAACCTTGGCATATTGGGATGATGCTCTAACCAACCTACCTACCTACCCAGCCAGGGCCATATAGGTTACTTCTGACTTCTATTATAACATTGTAATGAACATTCTTTTTTTTTTTAAGATTTTATTTATTTAGAGAGAGAGGGAAAGGGAGGGAGAAAGAGAGGGAGAGAAACATCAGTGTGTGGTGGCCTCTCACATGGCCCCAACTGGGGACCTGGCCCACAACCCAGGCACGTGCCCTGACTGGGAACTGAACTGGCAGCCCTTTGTTTGCAGCCCATGCTCAATCCACTGAGCTATGGCAGTCAGGGCACAGTGAATACTCTTAAATGTACCTCTTTCTGCTTATTTCTGATGATTTCCTTAAGGCGATTCCCTTCCTTACTATAAAATCAGA
Organism: Trachops cirrhosus; assembly: GCA_028533065.1. Lineage (NCBI taxonomy): Eukaryota > Metazoa > Chordata > Mammalia > Chiroptera > Phyllostomidae > Trachops > Trachops cirrhosus. The sequence continues at coordinate 15,047,016 of CM052547.1, read as the reverse complement.
GTGCAAAAACGTTAAGGCAGTTGATGCCTGCTGCTAAAAAAGCCTGAAATAACACTACATGAAGATGTCCATATCAACTATGTCTTCAGATCAGTAGCTCTTTCAAGTTTTTTGATTATGTATCCCTTTCAGTAAAAGAATTTTATGTACCCACAAATATGATTATTTATAAACTGTACACAGTTTCTATAACATAAATTATTAAATACGTGCAAAAAATTAAAATTAAAAGGAGATAAAAAATAAACATCGGATATTTTCTCCCTGCATTCTACTGATTGATCTGCCTATTCACTTGACCTTAGGAACCCTTGAGGGATGCTCTTTTTACCAATAATATTGGATAGGTAGAACAGCTATCTCCCTACATCCAATATTATTGGTAAAAAGGACAACTTTTTGTTTGTGAGTGCTTCACGTGTTACTTTCACACATAAAATCTTACTTCATCCTCATGAGCACGCTATAACTTAGACGTAGCAGCAAGTATTATCCCCATTTCGGAGGTACAGCAATCAAAACTCAAGGAGCCCATGTCTTCCTAAACCACACGACCTGCAGCAGTAATATTATTAGCAAGGTATTGAGTTTGTCTTTGCCAGGCATTGTTCTAAGCACTTTACCTATATGAATTCTATAATCTTCATAAGAACCAATGCTGCAGTGAACATTAGTGTAAGTTCATTTTCATCGTCGTCATCACCCCCAGTTTACAGAGAAGTAAAAGGAGCCACAGAGTGGTTAAGCATCCTAGGTAAGTTCACACATTTCATATGTGGTAGGCATGGCAGAGAAAACCTGGCAGGCTGGCCCTGGAGTTCAGGTTCTTTGGTACTTCATTATATCACCTCTGCCAGCAAGTAAAAGGGACATGACTTCCCTCAAGAGTTCTCACCATGCATCTTAGGGTGTTTGTTCAACAAAAAACACCCCAAAACAAAACAAAGCCAAAAACTTAATCTGTGGTTGGTCCAATCACTAGTTGTATATAAATATAGGACATTAAAAAGAAAATCACAGTGTACCAAAAGCATGGTCCATAAAAGAAATATTGGTAAATTGGATTTCATCAAACTTAAAATGTTTTTCTCTGTGAAACACCCTGTCGAGAGAATAAAAAACAAGCTACAGATTAGGAAAAAATATTTCCAAATCACGTATCCCACGCGAAGGACTCATATCCAGAATACATAAAGAGCTCTCAAAACTTAATTAGCTAATCCAGTTGGACAATGGGCAAAAGACAGAAAGAGACACTTCACCAAAGAGGATGATGTCCAGATGGCAAATAAGCACACGGACAGTTGTTCAACATCAGCAGCCACTAGGGAAATGAAGAATGGCCCATTGAAATTCATTTGCTAGTGTCCCTTTGTCCCTCACAGCATCTTCTCCTCCAGCAGCCGGTAGGGAGTGTTGAGCCCTCCCAAGGACGGGAGGCGAGGCTAAACTTCAGAAAGGGCAGGAAATCCAAGTCTAATCCTGTTTTTGTTACTACAAGGCTGGAAACCTAGTAAATTTCGTATCTGTGGAACTCAGATTACCCATCTGCAAGACGTGGAGCAGCGATCCCTTTCTGGTCGCATGCATTACTGCTCGGGTTTTCTTCCCTGGCCCTCGTTAGCAGCTCCCCAAGCCCTGAACTTCCCATTCCCTCTAGTTTAAGCAGTCTAATTTACCTTGTTAGCAGCTGAACCTGCAATTTGCATGCACTACTCACTGCAATATCCCGCCTGGGGTCTCTACTAGGAGGATTTAGGGCAGTCTGTGTAATCAAGAGCAACTTCATAGCAGAGAGAGAGGAGATGGGAAAAGCTTTATCTCTGAACCATGTGTCTTGATCCCTCCACAGGTTTGGTTTTGTTTCTTTCTCACATTTGTTGACCTTCGGATTTCTCACCTGTTCAAATTTCATGTGCTGTGAAAAATGACCTCTTATAGCCCTGGCTGGTGTGGCTCAGTGGACTGAGCGCCAGCCTAAGAACCAAAGGGTCACCAGTTTGATTCCTAGTCAGGGCACATTCCTGGGTTGCGGGCCAGGTCCCTAGGTGGGGGCGCACAAGAGGCAACCACACATTGATGTTTCTCTCCCTCTTTCTCCCTCCCTTTCCCTCTGTCTAAAAATAAATAAATAACATATTTTAAAAGCATGAATTCTCATATTCCTTCTGTTTTCTCCTGTAAGCTCAGAGTTTACATTTTACTTTATCTTGGACCACTCTGTTCCTGATCTAGAGTAACACCATATACACCTGCTGCATTCATACTCGGTGACCTGACAGCCTAAGTGACGTTCTTTTTTTGTTAAGCCACTCAATAATAATAGCAATCCTTCTCAAACACTTCTGAAAAACAGAATAAGAGAGAACACTTCCAAGCTCATTTACAAAGCCAGCACTCCCTTGGCACTAAAGCTGGAGATATGGACACTACAAGAAAAGAAAAGTACAGGCCAATATCCCTGATGAACACGATGCAATAAAATACTAGCAAGCTAAATTGAAGAGCACATTAAAAGGATCATATACCATGATCAAGAGGGATTTATCCCTGGGATGTAAGGATGATTCAACATATGCAAACCAATGCATGTGATAACCATCTTAACAGAAGGAAGGATAAAAATTATATGATAATCTCAATAGATGTAGAAAAAGCATTTGACAAATCCATAATAAAAAAACTTTCAACATATTAGGTAGAGACATATTGTAGCTCAACACAATAAGGCCACATATGATAGGTCCTCAGTGACCATTACATTCAACAGTGGAAAGGTGAAGGCTTTTCCTCCAAAATCAGGAAGAAAACAAGGATGCCTACGCTTCCCACTTTTTCCAACATAGCACCTGCATGAATGAGCTCGGAGGACATTATACTAAACAAAATAAACCAGACATGGAAAGACAAAGCGTGTATGGTCTCGCTTCCTTGTGGAGTCCAAAAACACAAAACAAAGAGTTGAACACGTAGAAACAGAGTAGCATGCACATTCCCGGGGGGAAGGGGGAGGGGAAAGGGGAGAAGTTGGTCACAGAGCACAAAGTTTGAGTTAGAAAATGAGTAAGTTCTGGGGACTCTACTGTGCTGTGTGGTGACTATAAGCAATGATACTGTATTGTATACTTGAAATTTGTTGGGAGTAAATCTTAAGTGTTCTTAACACCAAGTAAGACAAAAACCCTCAGTCCTGCATTATACAGTGATGCGTATATAATTACCAAGATTCAAAAATACAACTACTGGATACACTGTTAAGGCTATACTTTACTGTAAATTAGCACTCCTAAATCTTTATTTTTATTTATTATTATTTTTTATCTTCACCTGAAGACATGTTTTCATTGCTTCAGAGACAGAGGACAGAAGAGAGACAGACAGACAGAGATATAGATATGATACAGAAACATTGATTGGTTGCCCTCTCGTATGCATCCCAACCAGGGATCGAATCTGCAGCCTGGGTATGTGCCCTGACTGGGGATCAAACCTGCAACCTTTTGGTCTACAGGATGATGTTCCAACCAACCCTGGCCAAATCCTTTTTTCTTTAAGATTTTATTTATTTTATTTTTAGACAGAGGGGAAGGGAAGAGAGGGAGAGAAAGATCAATGTGTCATTGCCTCTCACACACCCCCTACTGGGGACTTGGCCCGCAACCCAGGCGTATGCCCTGACTGGGAATCGAACTTGCAACCTTTTGGTTTGCAGGCCGGTGCTCAATCCACTGAACCACAGCAGCCAGGGCTCCCATATCCTTTTCAATGCCCAGATTCTGTGTATGTGTTTTTCCGACATCAATACCTGAATTGCTGGTCTAGCTTTTCAGCCACAAAATCCTGTCTCTCTTTTTCTTTCTTCTCCTTTAATAATTTGATTTTCTCTTTCATTCTATCTTTTCTCTCCTCAATTGTTTCTTCTTTCAATTGCATTTCAGTGAAATACTTATTTTCTTCTGATGCTAAAAGCTCACGGAGCCTGAAACAAAATGATAAACAAAAAACTGTGATGCCACATGTATCATTTTACTAATTTTTATTATGTTAAATTTGATTTCACAAGTTCATGTTTATAAGTTTTGGAAGAAGAAAAAGACCAATGCGGCCTTCCATAAAAGAAAACTGGCTGCCATTTCGAGCGATGAAGAGACTGATCCGTGCCGTGTTTTATCTGATCCCACACAGAGGAGATCTGTAACTTGTGTCTTCAACAAAAGAAATAATGAGCAGTTGTGAATTAAAGGAACAAAAGATAAAGCAGTTATTCTTTTGCTATCATGATAATGTAGGTTATTACAAGTGAAAATATAAACAGTAATTATTGATTTGGCAGGAATGTGACTATCTCGGCCGTGATTCTCACTATAGAATTCACTTGATTTTTTTTGATTGGTCGATCTCAAGTTGTGGTTTTAGGGCTACTGCATAGTCTTGGCCATCAGGTTTGTAAGCCTTACTTATTTCGTCTTTCTTCAGTGTTGATGATAAACCCTTGCGTGGCGTCCTTGATTCTTGCTTTCACAAGACTCTTCACAAATTTGCGGTCATTGTGCTGGTGCCAGTCAACTTTCAAGCGATCCTGCTCTATTGACTTAATGGAATCCAAAACAGCCTGATGCTTCTGATAGTTGCGTCGGATTCTTTCAAGATGTTGCTCAACCCTTTGGCTTTTAGGAGGCTTGGCTCTCTGAAAACAAATAACAACTCTCACTTTTGATAGATCCAAAATCAACAACATATTTTCTTTTTTTTAAGATTTTATTAATTAACTTTTAGAGAGAGGGGAAGAGAAGGAGAAAGGGAAAGAAGCATCAGTGAGTGAGAGATACATCAATTGGTTGCCCCTCGCATGCCCCCAACTGGGGACCTGGCCTGCAACCCAGGCATGTGCCCTGACTGGGAATCAAACCGGCAACTTTTCGGTTTGCAGGTTGTCACTCAATCCACCAAGCCACACCAGGCAGGGACAATAGCTTCTTTTCAATTAATCATGACCTCCATCAATATTCATACTAAATAAAACTTGGTATATAAATCTAATACAGAGGGTGGGGATATAAAGGGGCTAAATGCCAATGGAAAAAAATACGATAAAAAAAAGAAAAAACAATAAAACTAATACACCCTGTTACAACTGCAAAGTTTAAGTGGCTAAGGTGTAACTTGCTTGATTCTTTGAGTCTATATCTAAAAGGTTTTGAAATAAGTCTGAAATATTTCTCATGTTCCTTTTGAGTAAAAGTTGATGGGATTATAAAGCAAAATATTTGAATGGGAGTCTAGAGATTATTTGGTCAAACCATAGACATTAAATGATTTGCCCAAAGTGCTTCAAATAACTGGAACAGACCTGCATAGAACAAGAATTAGAGGTTTTCCAATTCCTCACCTTGATCTTGCCATTCAGTATCCCACTGATTTTCAGGGGCAGACAACATAGTTACCACCATCAAAACACTTTCAGTTAAAAGAGGTTACTATCTCAGTACAGTTGGCCCTTGAACAATGTAGGGATTAGGGGCACACACACCCACTTGGTCAAAAACCCACATATAACTTGACTCCCCCAAATTTAAGTTTTTCAGTATCCATAGGGAATTGGTTCCAGGGCCCACCCTCCCAATACCAAAATCTGTGAATGCTAGTCCCCTGTATAAAATAATGTAAATAAATGCATACAGTTGGCTCTCTACATCCCCCAACTCCCAACTGAATCAAAAATAGTGCAGGTATATATTGAAAAAAATCTATGTATGAGAGGACCTGTGCAATTCAAACCTGTGTTGTTCAAGGGCCAACTATATATATTAAATGAGTTGTGAGGAGGAAGAAAGTAAAGGAGGGAGGGAAGAAGGAAAAGTAAAAAAGGAAAGCAAAACTAGTGGTAGAACTTCATTTCTATTTCTATGGTGCCCAGAAGTTTAATGCAAGGGCTGTGCCCCTGACATTTTGGATAACTTGAATTTCTATAAATGTTCATTTTTTACAAATATCCACTCAAAAGTTGGAAATGCATACCCCATCTTGAATATATAGTGATACATTTAATAAAATCACATGGACTCTTTTTCATTCCTGTATTCCTAGCATTGAACATAATACCTACCACTATCAGGGTCTCAGTCTGAATGACAGAAAGAAAAGACAATGTTTCTGGGTGGGCCTGACGCCATCTCTGCTCCTCCTAGAGCCACCATTAAATCCAGGGTCTTGAGCTTTGTCTTTCCAGCCAGTTTTATCAGGTCAACCTTATTGAGTGGTGAGGCTCTGAGGGGCTGATTCACAGTCACAGAACTCTTCACTCAGGGCAGAGAGTCAATCTGATCACTCACACTTAGAAGAACATCACTGTCAGAATTACCAAAATATGGGGTTGCGTCTTGGTAAAGGAGTCTCCTGGGGAAAGAAAATCAGCATCTGGAGACAGCTTGATGAATAGATTCAGGGTCAGGGTACACATGTAGATACCTAGATTTAGCTGAAAAGGTAAGACAGAGGTGTGTTGAAGACAGAAGATGATATTTGGGGTTATGTCATGCGAAGGAGCTAATCCATATCAGGGTTATTTAGAGTATAGAGTCAGTTAAGAAATTACTGTTATCTAACATGTATAACATTTTTTAAAGATTTTATTTATTTTCAGAGAGGGGAAGGGAGGGAGAGAGGGTGAGAAATTTTGACCTGAGAGAAACATCATTCAGCTGCCTCTCATATGCATCCCAACGAGGGACTGAACCTGCAATCCGGGCATGTGCCCTGACCAGGAATCGAACCAGCAACCTTTTGGTTTGTGGGATGATGCCCAACCACTGAGCCACACCAGTCAGGGCAGTACAACGTTTTACGAATGCAGGTTCAGTAACACCAAATCAGAGCTGGGTCGAGACTGCACCTTGGGTGGGATACACATAGGAACTCAGGCTCCCAGTAGACTTACAGACTAAGAACAGGAACCAAGCACCAATGTCATTAGAAATCAATGGTTTTGAGTCATCAGGTCAAGAACCAGGCTCTGCCCTGGCTGGTGTGGCTCAGTGGGTTGAGTGCCGGTCTGTGAACTGAAATGTTGCCAGTTGGATTCCCAGTCAGGTTGCGGGCCAGGTCCCCGGTTGGGGGTGTGGAAGAGGCAACTGTTCAATGTTTCCCTCACACACTGATGTTTCTCCCCCTCTCTTTATCCCTCCCTTCCCCTCTCTCTAGAAATGGATACATAAAATATTTTTTAAAAAACCAAGCTCCGAGGTACATTTTGACTAAAGAGGGGATGGGGTTAGAGGGTGGTGGTGAGAAACAGCCTGAGCAGTAGCCGGGGATCAGGAAGCCCTTTCAGCTGGGGGCATGCAGGAGTCTGTGGTCAGGAAGGACGCAGTCTCTGGATGAATGAGGTATGATCTGGAGTTCTCTAACAAGAAGATGCCAATCCATGCACAGTCTTGTCTTAAGTCAAAACCAGCACTGTTTAATGGAAATATAATGTAAAACATCTGTAATTTCACATTTTCTAGTAGATGCATTCTAAAAAGTAAAGACACCTAAAACTAATACAAAATAATACTGAATGTAAACCATAATTAAACAATAAAATTAAAATAAAAGTGAAAAGAAACAGGGGAAATTAAGTTTAATAATATACTTTATTTAACCAGTATATCCAAAATATGATCATCTCAACATGTGACTCTAGGCATATTTCAAGTGCTCAAAAGCCGTGTGTGGACACTGGACTCTAAACCATGCTACAGGCAAGAGAGCAAAGAATTCTATAACTACCTTGTATTTGCAAGGTCACTGAAGGCTTGTGTTACTGTAACAGCTCACACTATAGTTTCTAGTATTACAATTGACAATTTAATATCTCAAAGAACAATGTTTTATACCCCAGGCTTGGTTCTGGGCTCTACCTCTCTACCCGTGATCAAAATAAATGTCCTAAAAAACTACTTTGAGAAGCGAATAGCTGGGTACCTAGGAGGCACTCGTCAAACTGTGGCTCATTTCACTTCTCTATTACTTCAGACAGTACGTCTTTTATTGCTTTTTCCTGGAGGAGTTGTTTAGCATCCAAGTCTCAGCTCTGGTGGCTTTTGTTCTTCTCCTACCACAACTCCTCAATCTCTAACATCTACACTTACCACACTCTTGACATCTGGATGCACTGACTCTGACCTTCTCTATTTTATTTTTCTCTAAGCTTAAAGCATTAAATAGGCCTGCTTCTCTGGTTTGGTCATAATTTGGTAGAATAGAAATCCTTACTGGTTTCCAACACAAGTAATGAACGGCACCAGCCCTGAGCTCTGTGTCTGCATACTGAACCCAAAATAGATTCTGTCCCTCATGAAATCTGTCTGTAATCATTACCTTGAATCCTACAGTCTGTAGAAAACTCCAGTTTACTGATATCCAGATCTAATCCTACAGTTCTTGGACCTAGAAGAGAGGGAGCAGGTCTGTAAATTGACTGAATTGCCCTGACCAGCGTGGCTCAGTTGGTTGGGTGTCATTCTGCAAAGTGAAGGTCACTGGTTGGATTCCTGATCAGGCACATGCCTGGGTTGTGGGTTCAGTCCCTAGTAGGGGGTGTGCGAGAGGCAAGTGATTGATGTTTCTCTCCCTCTTTCTCCCTCCCTTCTTCCCTCTCTAAAAATAAATAAGTAAAATCTTTTTAAAAATTAAATAAATTGACTGAGAATTGCTATGTGTACCATGGAACATAAAACTGTATCCTTCATTATCCCTGATCTTTCTTCCATAAAGGGCCAGCACAGACTACAGCATGTCAATCATTACCTACTGCTAACCTTTAGAGGTTTTATTCATGAGCAAGTTGTTTCTGCAATGAGATAACAAGCAACTGGCATGCAGGGAACAGACTCGATTGAAGGGGTAAATGTCCCAAAGTCATTGTATTCTCACCTGTACCTCCCCCTGGTGCTGCACACAGCAGGTATAGGCAATAATAGCCTTACAATTGCCTAATTACACACAGAAGTTTTCTAGCCTGTTGAAATACAGGTGCATGGACCAAATGCCTGGGGTTCTGTGCAGGATCCATCAAATTCTGCAGCAGGCAGCATTCCCCTAGCCGCCTGTGACCATCCCAGCCTTCCAGACAACAAACAGTCCTATTGCCATTCCGGCCTGCAGGGACACTTCTGTTACAGTTGAGTTCACACAGGAAGGGCTCCATAACCACTCACAACTCCTCACAGGCCAACACCCCTCCCACAGATAATTTTCCTAGGGCTGCAAGACCAACCCAAGATTGTACAGCTGAATCACCACCAGCCCAGATCTGATTTCCTGCCGCCTGGCCCAGTGCCCCTTCTGGTGACATACACACCACATCGCAAGGGACGACCTCCTTCGGGTGTCTTGGAGACTGAAAACCCTCAAGATCCCAAGTAGTTATTCTCCAAACACAGAATCTAAATATTATAACTGATGCAGGGGCTGGGGAGAGGGAGGCTATGAGGGGATGGGGAAAGACGGAGTACGAAAGCGACCTCATCCTTCCTTTCATAATTCATTTCCAATACATCAGGCACATGTTCCCTTTGAGAGAGCCCCAGCTGGAGGCCAGGTTCGCTCGGCTGGGCCCGGAGTGCGGGAGGATGCAGAAAGTGGCACGGTCCCGTACATGTCCTCCACACGCCCCCCACCATGTCCCGTGCTTACCACAATCACTGCTTTGGGAGTGGGGCCCTTAATCTCCCGCTGTGCAATGCCAAACCGCTGGCTGTACATTTTCAAGTCCCCTCGAAGTGGCGGTGGTATCCGCCGCAGTTCCCTAACCGTAGTAACCTAGGTACTAGCTTCCGCCACGCAGGAGTCTGGTTGTCATGGTGCGCCTCGCGGAAAAGTAGTGGGTGGAGCGGAAGTTGGTCCCATCACCATGGCGACCATGAACGCGGCACTTGCAACTTCCTCTGGGACTCAGGGAGGGCGAGTCTGCCGCTTTTCCCTCAGCCCTAGCTCAGGCCTCCTGCCGACCTCGCCCTCTTCCTCTAGGGTTCATCAGAATAGCAGAAAAAAGCCTCCTTTACCTGAAGTGAGGTTGAAGATCTAATAACACTCCATTTTACTTTGCTATTTATATCCTGAAATCAGTCTAAAAAGCATTTTGTGGAAAGGTTATTAAATTTTGTGACCATGTCTAGGTTAACCTTGGTAATGTACACCATCACAAAACCACCTTACATGTTTTTTAGTTCTTTACAGTAATTTGCAAGGTATTTTCACACAAAATGTTTGAGCCTCACAAATATCTTATAGGTTAATGGAACAGCAGGTATTATCATTTTACAGCTAAGACAAAGCTAACAGAGAGCCTAACTGCTTTGTCAGCCTCCCCCACCAATAATGATAAATCTCTCAATAAAATCGTACTGCACTGGGCAGAAACCAGGGCTTAGACTTGGGACACTCGAGGGTGCGGAGGGCAGACAGATGGGATGGCTGGTAGTGCAGGGATACCAATGGTTGGGCACAACAGAAACCAGCAGTCTGAATCAAGGACCACAGTGGACCTAGGTTGGGACATGTGGATCAGAAGTGCAGATAAACAGGCCCTGAGAATCCAGATCCCTGACATGGAACCTAGAGGGGCCCTCAGCACAGGTGGAGACCACTGCTGTAGTTCCAGCCAACAGCAAAGCGGCAGTTAATACCTTGAAGCCAATAAAGAATCACACTTTGCCAGTCTCTTAAGCAGGGGCAAGTATAGAGCACAGAAAAAACTAGTACCTAGTCACTGTCGTGTAACAATACCTGAAGTACAACTACTGTGCATACCATCTTAAGGTCACAATTTACTGTATATTAGTGTTCCTTGATCATTTGTAACCCGCCCACTTAAGATTTTGTATATGGTACGTTTCTAGATTTAGATTTCATTTCCTGAAATGCTGGTTCAGCTTTTCAGCCACAAAATAATGTTTCTTCTCTTTTAATAATCTTTTAAATAATTTTCTTTTTTTCTCCTATAATGCTTCTTCTTTCAGTTGCAGTTCAGTAAAATGCTCATTTTCATTTACTCCTAAGAGTTTATGTAGCCTGAAACAAAGAAATTAGATGGTTGTCTTGTTTCCCTGGACCGAGTCCTGAGGGCCAGCCAGTTCCTTGACCTTGAAGTCCTACAGTCGACTGGCCCACCAGCTGGTCTGGGTGGAACCACCCCAGGCACCACACTCAGGGAAGGGAGGTAATGAAAACACCCTCAGCAAGGCGCTGGTGTTTGGGAAAAGCCACTGAGATTCAGGGACACCCACAGGGCACCCCTGAGGCTGTGCAACCCAGAGGGTCCCATCAACATGAGTTTCGGCGACCGTAGAAGCTGCCCCTGAAAGACACCTGGCTGCCCTTGAATGTCCCCAGCGTTGGTCCAGAGCTTGTCATGCTGCACCCTCACCCTGGGCTAGCCCCACAATTTAACTCTGGTTCAGTTCTGCCTGGTTTCACCACTATGTAAAGCAAGGGAGTCGATTTCCCTTAGGCTTGGCTGAGGCCACGACCCTGGACCACCCAGGCCAGGGATGGAGAGCAGTGTTTCCTGAGCCCAGGTGAGATCACTGTGGTTCCCATGCCCCTGGCGGACCTCTTCAGAGGGTGGAGGGGCCAGGCTTGTCACTTGGTAAGGTAAGCCTTGGCTTTCAGCCAAAACCCCATGGAGGCCTAAAAGAAATGATTTGCCCAAAGTCCTTGGACAGAACCTGACCTTTATCTTGCCACCCACTACTCCACTTCCTCAGAGGCAGTCAACACTGTTAACGTCATCAAGACATTCCCAAAAGAAACACTAAATGTATGAATCAGTAAATGGGACAATAAAAATCATTTAAAAATAATTTTAAAATTAAACAGCTTAGAGACAGAAACTATATTATTTCCAATTCCTATTATGCCCCAACAAGGTCCACACAAGGGCTGTCCTCCTGATCGGTTCCTGAATTCTATATTTTCACCATTAAATTCCATTAAAGTTGGAAATCCATTCACCATTTCTAATACATATTGATGTACTCAATAAAATTGCATGGACTGTATCTTTCTCATTCCTGAACCCCAGTACTGAGTTTAGAGCCTACGACAGGCCAGTTTTCAGTACTTGCATGACAGAAAGCTGAGACCTGTGTTTTTACTGGGTGGGCTCCACAGAATTTCTGCACTTGCTGGGGTCACCATGAAATCCATGGTCTTCCACTTTCCATTGTAGCTTTATCAAGTTATCCTCAGGTGAGTAGTGAGACCCTTTGGGAGCTGATTCATGCAGGGTGGCTCTGTGATGTGTCACCTTGACTAGTCCTATGTTTCCCAGAACTCCCTTCCCTGTGCGCTTCCAGTTAGGATGAGCCACAAGAAACATTTTACGTGCTAACTGGAGGGCAGAAGTGAAGCAGAATGTTGTTTTTACACTTTGAAGTGTGGAGTAGGGACACCAGGCACTGTTGCAGTTCACACGTTGTCATTTATCTGCTGGCTCACCTTCTAGGTGTGGGTCAGCAGCCTGGTCTGCAGTTGCCCCACCTTTCCCAGGATCTTCCTTCAGCTTCTCAAATTCTTAGGCCAGATGCATGTTTAACTCTGGTGAAAGGCACCAGCTTCTTCTGCAGGACACCCACATCATCGAAGTTGGAGGTGGTGAGAGAGACATGGGTTCCAAGCCATCTGAGGGGGGTCCAGCTTCTGCTTGTGGGTGCCAATGTGTCCTCAGTCTCCCACATTTTATATCCATGTTCCCTTCTCAACTGCCTGCCCTACAGACTTCAAGCTCCAACATTAGATGAGAATACGACAGCCTTACAGAGACTGTTTAACCAGTTCCCACAATTGCATATAGTGAAATCCCTATAATAAATCCCGTAGAACAATATACATATATACATATATATAAATATACATACATACATATATATAAAATCTTTATATTAGTGGTGCTGCTTCTCTAATTGTACCCTGATACACATGGTAACCAGACTCTTATCTCATCAGTCAGAATACCAGTCAAATAATTTCACTTAGGACATCACTGCCAAAATTACCAGAATACTAGGGTTGGGTGGTTGGATCCTGGGAAGAGCAAAATAGCAGAAAATTATCCAGTGGGCTCTGGCTGAAGTAGGTAGGAACAGGCAAAAGAAGGGGCAGAGGACTCGAGTTAAGGTAGGGGAATGGTTAATCTACATGTGAATTATCTAAAGCTGCAGGGCTGGAACTGGAATAAGGCAAGGGAGGGACACAAGATACAAAATTTAAGGGGGCACACACTCAGTCCCAGCCCTATAAAGCTGGTAGGTAATAAGCCACATGTCTAATCACGTTTAGCATTATGCAAAGTATTGGAAAGTGAGGCAGGGCTAAGCCAACACTGGCCTTTGACAGGGGACTCAGGCTCCTGGCAGACAGAGGCTGAGAACAGAAACCAAGCACAAATGTCAAGGGGCAGGGGATGCAAATTGTCAAGAAAGATGAGCCAGGCTGGAGTTTTACTTCAAAAGACTACTTTGGCTGAGGAGCAGGAGTAAAGGAAACAAACCAAATGGACAGCAACCAGTGGGGAAAGGTGCCCTTCGGGGTTTGAGGAACCCTATGCAACACCAGAGGCCTGGAAAGAACGCAGTCCCTGTGTGCACAGGTGCTCTGACAAGGTGACCACATCCACACAGCCTCCACACTCCCTAAACCACGCCAGACAGCAGTGTAAGGGATTTGTTATAATGCTCAAATTAATCCTTGTTTTCAGAGTCGCTGGAAACTTCCGTTACTATATTATCACACCATTGAATTCGGGATTAGAGTTTGCAGGTTAGTGGCTTAAAGAACAAGGATTTTACAACCTGGTTTGCTTCTAGGCTCTATCAATACTAACTGTCTGACATCGGACAAGTTATTTAATTTCTGAGTCTGTTTTTCCATCTGGAAAAATGGGCAAAATCAACGTCTTCCTGAAAAGACCGTTCTGAGAAATAAACTGGGTCCATAAGGAAGAACTCACCAAATTGCAGTTCCTTTCCTTATTTATTCACATTACATTTTCAATTGCTGTTTCCCTGAGGAAATGTTTAGAGACACTGCCAGGTCTCACCCAGAAGCCACTTAATAGTATTTATGAAGATGGCTTGTTTAGGTTGTTTTACGGTGGCTCTAATTCTATCCCCCAACCCCAACCCCAGCTCCTCCACCCCTAATATCCAAACTTATCACTCTCAGGCTTCTGGGATTTGCACCAGTTGGAGCAGATACACCAACTTTCTACTCTCTCCTCCTTTCTTGCTTACTTCCTCTATAAGCTCAAAGGACTGAACAGGCCTGCTCCTCTGGTTTGGTGGTGGGTTTTTCCAGTTCCTACTGACTTCTACACAAGCCCTGGCAATCGCTC
>CM052547.1:15002769-15032139 GCA_028533065.1 Trachops cirrhosus | reverse complement strand
ATGGTCCAGCCTCTGAGTAGATGGATCAGTGTTGTCTCTCATAAAGCCGGTCTGTAAATGTCACCTTGAATCCTACAGTCTGCGGAAGCCTCCAGTCTACTGCTTTCTAGTTCCAGGTTTTTTAAGGCCCTTGGACCTAGAGAAGAGGGAGCAGGTCTGTATGTTGAATGAGGTTTGCTAGGTACAAAATGGAGCATCACAAAACCTTTTTCTACTGTCTGTGTTGGCCATCCACTTCCCCTTAATTATTCCTTCTCTCCTCTCTAAAATCTTCCATTACTAACAACATGGAACATCGTTACCTTCTCCATTATATGTAATGCACAGGAAAACTGTTTCCCCAGTTAGATTATAAGCTCCCTGAAGGCAGGAATCCTGAAGGATAAGCCTCCCACAATCACTGTATTCACTGCTATATCTCCCACACTGCAGTGTATGCAGCAGGGACTAAATCAGTAGCTCTGTAATTGCCCAAGTGCAGACAGAGGGGTTTCTAGCCTATAGAAAATAGTTTGTAGAACAAAGGAATCCAGGTGCTGAGGCCAACTGTTTATGTTGCCTGTGTCCAGGGCTCTGTACAGAGCCTGTTACCATTCTGCAGGAAGCAGCATTCCCCTGTCCTCACCCACTACCCCAGTCCTTAAAGGCGCCTATCTTTTATCCTCTTGCCAGGCCTGCAGGGACATTTCTGCACAGCAGTTGAAACTGTTAATAACCTTGACAGGCCCAGGAAAGACTCAAGAAAAACAGCCTAACCCCCTCCACAGAGGATGCTCCAGGAGGTGCAGAACCAGTTCAAGATCACACAGTAGCATGTGGAGCCAGATCCCCTGCCCACTTACCACTGCCCAGCCCACCTGGTCATCTCTAGGAGACGCTAAAGGCATTGAAGACCCCAAATGATGATTCTATGAGAAAAAATTTAAAGTCTGATGCCTGCTAGTTTTTCTTAGGAACCAGGCTTTCCTGCCTTTTTTCTTTCTAATCTCATCACAGGGCACGAACTCCTCCTGGCTGACACCCTACTCCCTGCCCCCAAGGTGAGCCCTGACCTGGACCTTAGGAAATCTCTAGGGGTCTAGGTTTGCTCCTAGATACCTCCTCACTGATCATGCTCTGTGCAGTGGTGTGGGGCCTTTACCTCCCACTGCACATGGCAAAATATTGGCTGTACTTTCAAAACTGAAGGCCCACATCTGACCGGCACCCACCCCATCCCCACCCCTCACTATGCGGGGCACACCTTGGCAACCAGACTGCTGTATCCCGGAGGCGGGTTCCACCCAGGCTGAAAATCTCCGTGATCTGGGGAAGAATTAACATCATGGGTCAACATGGCTGGTGAGGTTAAGCTGGGTCAGGGCAGGGTGCAGTGTCCCCCAGCACTGACCACTGGTGTGCCAGCCCCTCCTGCCTCCTCTGGGGCCGAATCAGAGGCTGAGTCATCCTTGCTCTTCTCCTTGTCCTCCTCAGGGTCAGGTGGCTCTTGCTTCACACGTGGCAGGCCTTGGTTTACTGCCTGGGAGAGGTGGGAAATGAGCAACAGTCAGAAAGACAGGTTGGCCTGAGGAAAGAGTCTCTATAGGCCAACCTGTCACCGTGCTGATAAATCCCACTTCTATCACACTTCAGCACAGAAAAACCATCCCATTCCTCAGATTTCCATTTTTCTGTTAGCTGGGCAGCAAAGCAGGCAAAGCTAGTTGCCTGGGGGAAGGCAGGGTAATTTTGCAAAGAAGCTGCAATCAGCACACCTATTGCTCTGCACAAAGAACCATCATCACGGCTCACCATCACTCTGCTCACAGATCACCCATCACTGACCCCCACCTTGCTGGGGCAGCCAGGCAGCAATACAGGAGTCAGGATGGCTGTGCCCGGTGTCCAGTCTTCGTGGGCATCCGCCTTCTCTTGCTTCACCTGGGGTAAGGCCACAACCCAACTCAGGCCAGGGCTCTGGGCCTCCTGTGTGAAGGAGGATGGCAGCAGACTTGGTCCCAGCTTCCTGGAACAAGGCTGGACAGGGTTGGGAAGGGCAGGAGAAGGTGGAGCCCTCACCTGCAAGCGGGGTTGTGTGGAAGCTGGGGTAGGGCCAGGCACCTGGACAGGACTGCTGGCACCCTCCCGTAAGAACACAAGGTCAGTGCCAGGTGGGGGCAACACAAAGCCACTGCCTGCTTCCTGCTTCATTGGAGTCTGGGCATGTTCTCGTCGGGCTGTGGGAGTGCCCAAGGGGTGCTTCAGGGTATGGCCCAGATGGGGCCGTCGAGTAGATCCAGGCCTCTTTCGACGAGGGTAAGGTGGGGGCGACCCTGCCCCATCCTCAGACCCTGCCCAGACACTTGGCAGCAGGCGCTTCTGTGAGGAAAGGCGGGGTGTTATGGCCACCTAATGCAATGACTTCACCATACCACCCTGACCTGATCAACATGCCTGCTGATCCCCCCCATTAGTAATGGCACAAAATCTGCTAACATGTGAACCCCTCATTACTGAGTCTCCTAGTCTCCTGTTACCAATGCCAATGCCACCCAGATTTCTCATTTACTCTGGCACAAAATCTGCTAATCCCTGGCCAAATCCAATGCTCCATGCACTCCTCTGAAGCTGCAGGACCCCTCTGGCCTCACTCACCTACATACCAGGTCTGTCCATCACTCCTAGGCACCAGGGGACCTGGCCCAACCTATTTTGCCCATCTGACCCTTCCTCCCCACCTACCATGGCAAACTGCAGGCACTGGCGCCAACGACACTTCTGGCGTTTCTGGTTGCTGCCACCAAACTTGGGCTTGTCGCAGCAGAAGTCACAGTGGCCACAGTCCATCCGCCGCAGGCAGGCTGCACAGGCCCCACACTTTCGGTTCTGCCGGCGGTTTGTGTAAGGCTGCTGGGGGACAGGGAAGGGAGTACAGGGGTGCTGTCACTAGGACAATTACAGTACCCTTCCTGTTGCTTCTCCACTAGCCCCGTGGGAAGGAACCGGTTGTAGGCTTAGCCTGACTCCCATTAGTCACACTTCAGTGTCTTGTTAGCCCTACATTAGGCACTACCTTGTGCCAGGTAGCTCTCATACCATTAGCATTGTGGCTGCTCCAACACAGTACCTATCACTCTATCTGCTAGCCCCCACTAGCTACCAAGGCAATATCTGTGACCTTCCCGCTTCCAGAAGGATTTTGCTGACTCTCTATTAGCTCCTATCACCGTACCTGCTATATCTACTTGTCCTACGTGAACTCTGGTCACTGTGTCAGCTTTTCCTCTTGTAGTCCGACCAGAATGTTGCTTCATCTGACGTAAGGTACTATCAGTGCACCTGCTGGTCCCATTTTAGTCCCACCCCCACTGTCTGCTCATCCCATACTAGTGCCCACTACTGTGCCTTGCTATTCCCCTATTAGGCCCAGTGCAGCATGTGCTTCTTTGGGCTTAACCAAGGGCCCTGGGAGAGTCTAGGCTTGTCCAGATAAGATGGGGCCACTCACTAGCTCGTCCTCGTCTACACAGTAATAGATGAACTCGGCAGGTGGCGAGGGGCCCAGGGCTCTGGGGTGCTGCAGAGGCAAATGGGGTGGGGTCAGGGTAGGTGCTGGGTAAGATTAGGGTTGTGCCTTCCCCCTGCCCTCCAGGGCCTCACCAGCTCTGGGGACTCTGGAGGCTGCGATGGGGGAAGCGGAGGCAGTGGCTGGGTTCGGGGGCGCCGCCGGGAAGTCATCTTGGGGTCACAGCCTCCCCTGCGGCGGCTACGTTTCTTACCCTAGGAGAAAGCCCCAAAAGTAGTTTAGTTTATTTAAGCTTGGTGGCACCAGACAGACACAGGACCCTCCCCACCCAGGAATGCTGAAAGCATGCATGGGACAGACACGCAGAGTGTGGGATGGGGCACTCACAGCAGGGGGAGCCACAGCTAGGGGAGGGCGTCGTTGACATCGCTGATGGTGGCGACGCAGGCGGTGGGCAAGATGCTGGCGGACAGGAGCAGGTAGGTGGGGCCAGGGAGGTGAGAGTGGGGTGAAGGAGAAAAGAAGACATGAGGTGGGCAAGGCCAGTTGAAAAGCAGCAGCAGCAGCAGCAAGTTTAATAGAAGAACGAGCTCTGCCCCAGCCCTGGCCCCACCAGCACCGGCCCCTCCAGCCTGACTCACTCGTAGGCAGCGCCGCTGGACGCACCTCCACTGGCGCCTGAGACCAGGGCGGGGAGGGCGAAGGCAGACTCGGCAATGGCCACAGTCCTCTCGGGTTTGACAGCCCCGGCATACTCCACACCCTCGGCTCTGTGGGGGGGCCAGAGGCATGATGCACAGGGCCAGGGCTATGAGGGCCAGGGGGTAGGGTTAGCCTTGGGCCCACCCCATCTGCCCCACTCACCTTTTCCACAATCCGCAGGCACCGTCTCTGCTCACACTTGCAAAACAGCCCCGAGGCCACATCATGGGGCAGCTGCAGAAGGCAGGTGGAGCAGGCCCCGCAGTCCTCAGTTACCCGGCAGGCTGAACACTCTCCACAGCCCACACGCTGCCAGGAATGGGTGGGGCAAGGTCACATGCCCGAGCAGAGTGACTCCAGGAGCACTGCCCCTCGAGTGTCTGCTGACCCTAATTAGTTCCCATCACCAAGTCTGCTGGTCCCCCATTTGCCTCATCACTGTATCTGATAATTATTGATTAGCCACCATCACTGAGGCCATCACAATGTCCACCGTCCCTATTAACCTCATCACTATGTCTACTAACACCTCCTTACCTCCCATTACAGCCTGCTGACTGTAGCTATGTCCCTACAAAATGACTCTTAACACCCTCGGGATCCATCACCATTCCTTCAGACACTCCGACAGCTCCCATCACATCTCGCTCCCACCATACACTTGTGAGAAGGAGGCAGACTGTGCTTACCTTAAACATCCTCTGCTCCCGGTTGAAAGCAATTCTCTGAGCTGGGGGAAGGAGACATAAGAAGTGGAAAGGGAGCATCAGATATCTGACCTTGTCCAATGCCTCTGCCCCGACATCCACCATTCAACCTCCAGCCCAACACTGGACCTGTTCCAGCTCCTATTTCCCAGCATCCTAGGGGCCACTCACCTCGGCAGTCCTTGCACAACGTCTTGAGCCGCTGCCTCCGAGTACCATCCCCTGAGAAGCTGATTCCACAGTTCTCACAATACCTGGGATAGGAGACATGAGTGTGGGGCCCTGAGTGCACTGCCAACCACGACCATCTCCCACTTGGTTCACTTTAGGCCAAAACTCACCCAGGCGCAGGGAGCGAAGCTGGGGCTGTGTTAGCATCAGCCTTGGTCTCATCCCTTGGGGCCTCCTTTCTGACCTCAACTCTCTGGGGTCCAACCTGACATTTCCCAGCTTTAACTGGCTTCGAAGGCTTCGAAGGCTTCGAAGGCTTCGAAGGCTTCTTCCGCTTCCTGCTAGGGACAGCCTCAGGCTGGGCCTGGAGATGAGAGCAAGGGGAGGAAGACTATAGGTCAGTGGGGTATATATCCTGTGCGTATTAGGTGGCTCAGTCACCCCTGCATCTGGGTACCCCATACTGCATAGTACCTTGGGGGATGGATAGCACAGGATGCCTTGCTTGAAGTCGAAGAGGGTGAGGTCACATGCAGGGCCCAGGTATCGGGTCAGCTCAACCTTGCTTCGGATCCTGTCTCCTGTGGGGCTGGGAGTGGGCCAGGAAGAGTTGGTAGGCAGGTGGAGCCACTACTGCTCCTCCCAGACAACCTTCCCACCGGGAGGTGAACAGGCCTGCAGAGCTGGTGGAATATAAAAAGTAGCCTGGGACCTGCCTGACCAGGCCCTACCCCAACTAACCCTGAGTAAGAAAAATATTATGGGTGTATAAATACCAACAGGCATACAAACATTAATAAATAATATAAATACAAATGAATGTGTGTATTTATAACATATACTACTAGTGGTATTCTATGTAAGTGAAACAAACACAAATAGGAACAGAAACACATTAAACAACACATAAATGTATTAGCATTACATACTAAATACACAAATAAGAAAACTTAGGTAAAAACATGTTCAAAAAGATACGTATAAAAATGTACATAAAAATATATAAGTAGATGTGTAAACAAATACTACATAAAAAACAAGCGTTAAGCAACTGATGTTAGGACACAATACTCAACAGGTCCCTTGTACTTCCCCAAATCCTAAAAGAAGGCATGAACTGTCCTTTGCAATTAACTATCTTTTCAAGGATGTTTGTACAGCAAAAACCTTGGAAGATAAGACAAAGGGTCTCCTTTTAGAGCAAAGGGAAGACACCCTTCCTGTCAGAAACACTGTAAAAGACTGGATTCCAAATATACAGTGACGGAAGACGATTTGACTTTGGGTGGTAGGCGCACAATGCAGTATTTCCATGTGTCATGGAAATGTAGACTTCAAACCTGTATGGCCATATGAACCAATGTCATCCTAGTAAATTTGATATAAAAAAGGGGGGCCCTCAGGGTTCCTTTCCTACAACATAACCTAGTGCGTATGCAGGTGCTAGTTAGCCCTCTTCATGTCACCCTGTGGGAACTGATATTCAGGGAACGAGCACAAAAATGTCGTCATTCTGGATACTGCTATTGCTATGAGCAATGAACTCTTTCATCTCTGGCCTAGGAATCTCATATCTCCTACCAGCATCCTTCCAGTGACATACTCACTTGTCTCCTGTGACATACTCACTCCCTGCTTCGCATCCACAAAACAGTGACATACTCACTTGTTATCTTGACCTAATTACGGTAAAATCTCTAATCCTTTACAGTTCTTGATAACTGCACTTACGTTTGTAAATGTTGAAAGTTTTTTTTCTCACCTGAGGACATTTTTTTCCATTACTTTTAGACAGACAGGGAGGGAAGAGGGGAGAGGGAGAAAGAAACACTGATGTGAGAAACATCAATTGGCTGTCTCCTGTATGCACCCCAACCAGACCAGGGATTGAACTCGCAACCCAGGTATGTGCCCTGACCTGGGACTGAATCCAGTTTACAGGAAGGCGCTCCAACCGACTGAGCAACACTGGCTGGTTTTATACATTACCAATATGTGAATAAATGTACAACTAAATATGAATAATGTATAACTGAATATGAATAATTGTATTTGTAACTTTATTATATTCTTCCAGGAAAATAACAAGTTAGACAAAGTTCAGGAAGAGTATAAAAATTTAGTAACAAGTACGTCACTAATATATCTTAAAATATCTTACGTCCTTAAGTGTAAATTGTTTATAAAGACGTATACTTGTGTATTACAGTCAAACTTAACAGTATTCAGGGTAATTTTAAATTCACCTTCAACACTGGATTAGAGAATACAGAACCAGTGTTCCTAGTGGAGCTACAGGATGGGTTCCTACGGGCCTCGGATCACAACATTTTTGAAAACTGACCCTAGGTGACCTTGTTTTATGTGTGTTTCTCTTAAAAGAGACCCCACTTAATATATTCTTCTTACAAATAATTAACTGCTTGGTCTTTGAATGACGTAAAGCCAGAAGCTTTGGAGTCCGTCTGCTTACATACTGTATTTTAGGACTATATGACGCACCAGACCACAAGATGCACCTAAGTTTTAGAGGAAAATAGGGGAAAAAATTTAAAGCAAAAAATGTGCTGAAATTTTTAATAACCTGTGACCCTGCTCCATGGCTGCCCCGCCCTCCCCCCCACCACAGCGAGCCAAGCAAGCTACATTCGGACTGTAAGACGCACCCCCTTTCCTCCCAAATTTGGGGGCAGTGCGTCTTATAGTCCGAAAATACAGTAGGTTTCTTTGCCAATGTCACTGTAAAACAAGCCAGTCTCATCAGCATTGAAAATCTACTCTTCTACATACCTGTTTTCCCATATAACACTTAGCAGGTATTTTTAAAAATCTTCCACTGACTCCTAATCTGAAGAACCTGCTTTGCATGTAAATTTAACATTTTTCACAACGTATCGCCTTTTAAAAAGCATAAGACAAGTTTGACACTTTCCTAAACCAGGGTAACATGACTGTCCATGTCCTTAGCTTTCAGCCTCATAATACTGTACACTACACTTTTATCGGTCAACATCTCGTTGATCCACAAATTTAGCCAGTTTTCCACCTTTTCTTTAGCTCCATCGCATGCTACTTTAGCATTTTCTAAAGCAGCCTCATGTGCAAATTTGTAAATTTCCTCTTCTTTTTCTAGATGTACCACATTTTCGATTCATTGATATTGAACACACAGCCAACAGCACTGCAACTCACACCTAAACGAATCTTATTTAACATGTATTTTCTCCTACAGCACATCAGACTTCTTGCACTTACAACACTAGGTAGCACTTCATCACAACGCTTGGGGGCCATTGCAAACAGCACAAGAATTCGAAAAACATGACGCCAAGTAGACCAGGAAAGGACTTGTTTACAGTACAAGTGCTGAAATAAGAAGGCCTTGTTCTACACCTGGGGACATGACGTGTGCATCAGGTGACTTAAATTTTTTTGCTGCTCTGTGCATGTCCACGAATGATCATGAAAGCAAAGCTGAGTAATGACTTTAGGGGTACAAACACATTTTAGTGAATAGGTGAATTTGCAAATATGGACTCTGAAAATAATGAGGATCAAATGTGTATGCCTAATTTTAGTTTGGCCGCACCCATAAATCTAAACACACACCTGGATTTCACTCTGCCTAACCGGGCTCACCCCAACCTAACTCTGTCCACAACCCAACCAGTACCTCTGGTAATAGGTGTCTGAACGTCCACAAGTGGCACCTGACTTGCGAAAAACCTCACGGCGCTTCCAGCCTGGGCCCAGGGCTGGGCAGTCCAGCCACTCCTCAGCCATGGGGGACAAGGGAAGGAGCAGCAGCCTGCAACACAGAGGGGGAAATGAGAGAAACCGAGGCTGTAGGAGGTGAACTGCTGTGCCCCAGACCACACAAACCACTCATATCTATTAATACTTGTCCAGGACCTGAGGCCTCCTATAGGCGACTGGCCAACATAAGGAAGAGAAAACCCCCACTCTCCTCAGTTCTTCCCTGACCTGAGCCCAGGAGCTTGAAACTCCCCATGGTCTTGACCTGGTAACCCCACCCTCAACCCTCACTCTGGGTGTCCGGATCCCCTATTCCTCCCCATCCTCAGCCTGAAAGCCCATCATTTCTCCCTACTGCCAACCTAGGAACCTTTCATTCTTCGTCCTCATTTCTCCCTGTCCGCGGCCCAGAAGATACTCTCTGTCTTTGACTTACTGGTCCCCCATTCCTCTCCTTTGTCATCCTGAGACCTCCACACTCCCCACTCTCAGCTCAGGGGGCTCCCATTCCTCTCATCCTCAGACTGAGGTCCTAGCACTGTATGTCAGTATTTCGGTGCCCATTTGCTCCCTTCCTTGACCCAGGAGTCCCCAGTTTCTTTCAGTCTTTTCACCCTCCCATTCCTCCCCAGCATGATGCCCTCTTATCCTGCTACCAGAGTGTTGCCTCGATTTCCTCTGTGTTCTCTACCAGAGTCCACACCTCCGGTACACCCCCGACCTGAACAGCCCCTCATTCCTTCTGCTCCTCAGCCTGAAATCCTCCCGCCTTATTTTCTCCATCAGTGTTCTGAGCCATAATTCCTCCCCAATCGCAGGCTCGGAACCTTCCTATTCCTCTCCTCCGCAGCTGAAAAGTTCTTTTAACTCCTTCCTCTCAGCATCCTCATCCTCCATTCGTCTCATCAGTCCGAAGGCCCTGATTTCTTCCCTCGGCATTCTAAACCCCCCACTCCTCTCTGTTCTTGTCCCAGGACCATGCCATCCCTGTCAGTGTTTTGACACCCTATTTCCCCTCGTCCTCCCTAAGAGGCCCCGTCCCTCCCTTTCAGCATCCCAACGCCCCCACTTCTTTCCGTCATCTGCCTGAGAGGCCCTCATTTATCCCCATCAGGTTCTGAACACCCATTTGTCTCTCCTTAACCTGAGAGGCCCCGATGTCTCCCCTCGGCATTCGGATCCTCCCTCATTCCTCTAAGTTCTCGCCCAGGATACCGACACTTCCACTGTCAGCGTTCTGAGCCCCAGCCCCCTCCGTCCTCCGCCTAAATCTCCCCATTCCTCCCGTTCAATATTCCGACGCCGCCATTCCTCCCACTCGTCGGCCTGAGGGCCCTCTCCGTCAGCGTTCTGAGACTCACTTCTTCCCTATCCTCCGCCTAGGCGCTCTCCACTTCCACCCCCACGACTGTCTCACCAGCTCGGCACCGGGCCGGTCGCTTTCGTAGCTCTAGGTTCGTGGACCCATGACGAGGGTCCCGCCTGTGACTCCCGCCTTGCCCTGCTCTTCTTCTTCCTCTGCAGCCGCTCAAGCGGTAGCTGTCGCCGCCGCGGCCGTTCGTTGCACCCGTAACCGGAAATCCGGGGCCCGCCCCCAGGGTTCCGCTCCTAAAGAGACGCCTGCGCGCTAATGCCGGAGTTCGCGCTTGCCCTTAATAGGGAGGATCCCGCGCCTGCGTGCTGCGTTCCGCAGCGGCGCGCGCCCCTCTCCGGCTCCTGCTGCGCTTGCGTGCTGAAGCCCAACTACCCTCGCGTCCCTATAGAAGACCCGCAGCCCCAGCTCCTCGTTTCGCCACCCAGTTAGTTCTCGCCACTCCGCCCACCTCGTTTGCGCCTGCGCTCTCCGATCCCAACCGAAGTGGGCGTGGACGGTTGGGGACGGCTCTGCGTTCACGGTTGCCTAGACGGTCTCCAGAAGGGGTAACCCGAGTTAGGAGCGAGGAAGACTGGGGCTGTGCCGGAGCCCTCCTCTCCCACCTCTCGCTTAGGTCGCGCCAGTGCTCTCCAGTCCCTGCGGAAACTCTTCCCCAGGACTATTGTGTCCCGCTCTCTCCACCCCGCTGCACAGTTGCAGGAGCGCGCGGAGACAATTGGCGGCGCGCGCGGGCTGCCCCCCCTCCCCGCTCCTTCCGCGGGAACTGGGGAAGGGGGCGGTGCTGCGCTGGAAGTAAACAGGCCAGGTCGCGGCAACCAACCGCTGAGGGCGAGCCAGTCCCCGGAGCGGACAACCGCGGCCGGCCGGGTCGAGGTCCCGGGACAAAGTCAGTGGACTCCTGCTGCATATATGCCCCAAGAGAGGGGGTTGTGAGAAAACAGGGGGTCTTGTGTCCATCGTTGAATACACTTCTGGGTCTGGAGAACATCAACGTTCACACAGGGGCGGAAAATCAGCCACACTGCATGAGCGCTGACTGTATACCCGCTGTCTCAAAATGAGGCGGTGAACATAGCACTGGGCTCTCCCGCAGCAGGTCATATCCCCACAGCCCACGGGGGGAACCGGCACCTAGCGCGTGCCAGCTGTGTATACTTAGAGCCTACACATATACTGGCCCTTCTACCCCCAGGGGTTTGAGAATTCAGATGCAACTAGGTAAAGTTTAGAGACCAAAGTTTGGTTCTTCAAAATTTTATTAACAAAACCAGGGAAAAATGAAGCAAGGGTGAGCAACTGCACCATTCCACCCGGGCACAGAGGATGGAGGTGGAGAAACAGAAGGCCAGACAAAGACAGGAGGAAATTTTGAGACCATCTGGTAAAGGCAGATGGGCCGTCAAATGGTGGATGGGCACAATGAGAAACCGAGGGACCATCGGAGAAAGACAAATGAAGGAATGCAGGATGTGAGGATGTCTGAGCCAGTGAGGCTCAACGGTCAGCACTGGAGCGCAGGTCGGTAGTGAGTGGGTCATGCTGGATGGTTTGGTGCAGCATCAGGGCCAGCAATCCTGCCCGGTTTGTCATGGCTGTGCGTACATTGCGTTCCTGCTCAAACAGCTCATCCAGCTTGTACCACTGCCAGGGGAGCAGAAGGAGCCATGACCTGGAGGTCTGGACAACCCGCCTCACCCTGGCCTCAACCAGCACCGAAACCTACCACGCGCACACGCTCCAAGTCCACTTCGGCTCGCCGCAACTTCTCCCAGCAGTAATGGCGGTTGCACTGGCGCTTGGGCAGGCGGCAGAATTCACCTGTGAGCTCAAAAACGTCCCGCACAAGGGGGCACCCGCATACCTCATCGGCTGGCACCTGCAGGGATTGAGGACATGGACATTAATGGGGTGTGGTAAGGAAGGTGGGTAAGAATGGGGACGGGGCCCTGGCTGGAGTGGATCAGTCGGTTGGAGTGTCGTCCAGTAAACCAAAGGGTTGTGGGTTGGATTCTTGGTCAGGGGATGTGCCTAGGTTGTGAGTTTGGTCCCCGGTTTGCATGGATGGGCACAAGAGTCAACTGATTGATGTTTCCTTTTCACATCAGTGTTTCTCTCCCTCTCTTCCCCCTTCCCTCCCACTCTCCAAGACAAAAAGAAAAAGAATGAAGAATTAGGAAGGGAGGAAGGAGGGAAGGAATGGAGAGTTCAGGGGACAGTGGAGAGGAATGGGAAAGGGGAGGAGGAGAGGCTAAAGAGGCAGGGAAAGGAGGAGGAATCGGAGGTGATAAGACAGGAAAAAGGAGATGAATAAAGGGTGATGAGGCAGCAAATGTGGGAGTTACGGAAGTGGTCAGGCAGGGAAGGGGAAAGGAGGAGGGGAGGGGGAAAGGAAGAGATAAATGTGGGGCAACGAGGAAGGGAGGAGTGGCAGAATGTGGGGAATTGAGGGAAAACCTTACTTTGGGGTCCCGTGAGTGCTCCGGACACAACACCTGGAGCCGCTTACAGTATGTCTTGCTCTGAGGATTGTAGACATCACAGAAGAGTCGTGTGGCCCTGGGGGTTTGAAGTAAATAGCGAAGGGAAAAATGGAAGGGGGCCCACCTGTCCCTGCCCATCACAATATCCTGCCCCAACATTCTACTTCAGACCCTAGCCTCACGCTCCCTGTCCGAGCTCCGCATCCCCCACACTCACCCTTCAATGCGTGTGGGGTACATGGACCCGAAGGACGTCTGGCTCTCATACTGGAAGGATGAGCACAAATGGAGGGAACTGTGGATGTGTGCTGCACGTCCTCCCAACAGCACCCAGACAGCACATCTGTTCCCCAAGGACCCAAGGGTGTTCCCACACCATCTGCCCTCTCAGGCTGACACCCTGACCTTGGCATAGCAGCGCTCCATGTGGCGCAAGGCAACACGTGGGTTGATGGGGTGCCCACAGGAGACGCAGAAGATCTGCAGGTCCGTGTCGTCACTGTCGCCCTCGTTGCTCTGCATGGGATGGAAAGAATGAGGCCAGGCAGAACCAGGTACCAGGTCCCTTGCTATGCCCACGCTTGCTCACCTCCTCGTCCTCTCGCACAGCCTGCTGCTTGGCGCGTGCAATGATGGCCTCAAGTTCATGGAATCTGCGCTCCATTTCCTGAAGGCGGGTGCGGGCACCTTGCTGCTCACGGCGAATGCGTTCAAGGAGCTTCTTACCATGCTCCTCAGCAATGCAGGGGCTCTGCTGCCACTGCTGGATGCGCTGGGGGAGGATCTCGTAGATGCGGCTACAGGAAGCAGGCGTTTGAGTGCAGGTAGAAGGTGGCGGGCAACAAAATGATTAAGTGGGGTAAGCCAAAAATGGCAGAATGGTTGGATGACTGAATGGTAAAAGGTAAGAAAATAGGTGACTGAATGGAAATGGATTGGCAGATGAGTAACTGAGGGGTGGACGGATAGGTGGACAGATCAGTGGGTGCTGTTGAACTGAATGGCGGACAGGTAACTGACACACGTACAGAGGGATCTCGTCAAGCCCTATCCTGTACTCGCCGACTCCCCGCGACTCCCCTGAACCCTCGAAGAAGGACTCACTTGGCTGCCAGCTTCATGCCACAGTCATCTGAGCAATACTTGGAGCCAGGCTGTGCTGGGCGCACACAGCCAGGTCCCAGGCACTGTGGTAGGGATGCAGGGTCCTTGATGTCAGCTCGCTCCGGGTGTTTCCATTTGTCCTTGTGCTTCTGCTTCTGTCGATGCCGTTTGTATCTCTCCTCCTTCTATGGGACGTGGCAGGTCAGGACAGGGTGGGGTTGAGGTGAGCCCCAGACCCCTGTCTCCCCCTGCATCCCACCCCTTTTTGGCTCTCGCCCCACTCAGCCCCTGCCTTCCCACACCCATTTCACCCTGTCCAGCACCTTCTTCTCAGACTTCTTTTCCCGACGCTTCACATGCTTCACTTTCACTGCCCTCTTCCGCAGCGCAGGGTCCAAGAATGGGGACTCCTCTGTGTCGCTCATCCAGGGCTGCAAGTGAGACATACGCTGACCCACTTGCCCCACTCATGACTACCCCACCACCTACTCAGTTCCCAAGTTAGCCTTCTATACCCTCTGCCTCCTCTCTTTTCATTATGGATACTCTGCTTCTGTAACCTCCACCCTTCTCCAATGGGATGGCCTGCCTGCTCACCAGGCCGTGGTCATCAAAGGCCGCTGTACAGAAGTCCTGATACAGGTCAGGGTCCAGTGGTAGATCCTCATCTGAGAGTGGCTCAGGCGTGGCTGTAGCCTCAGGTGGATCCTTGACTACTGATGATGCCACTGTCCCCTCGTCCTCACGAATACGTCCCAGCTTCTGTGATGGCTGTGGCTGCTGCTGGGTGGGCAGTGGCCGGCGAGGCCTTGGCAGGGACTCTGAAGGCGTCACTGGCGAGAGCTGCAGGGCAGAATCTCAGGACTGGCCCTGAACAACCTGCCCGCATGCCCTGCCCCACCTGGAAGGCTGGACTCACCGAGGACGGGAAGTACTTGTACGATTCCTGTGCCAGCAGGAGGAAGGCCCAGGTCAGCCCCAGGTAGATGGAGGGTGCCCAGCCCCACCAATTTACCTTACCTTGCTTCCCCAGGCACATCTGCATGCCCCAACCCTGACAGCCAGACATGCTTGGCATGCCCTACCTGCTCTGACATTCCTGACTACCTAAAAAACACCTAGCCATGCCCTGTCAGCCTGAGGTTGGGGGGCTCCCCTGCTAGCCCAGCACTCCTGGTCACGTCCCATTCATCTGGACAGATCAGGCTCCTTTCCACCGACCTATATGCAATTAGGCACCGCGCCACCTGGCCCACCAATCCTAGCCTCAATCAGCTCTTGGTGGAACACACCGGCCCCCTAATTTGACCCTGCCCTGCTCTGCCCATGCTCACCCGGGCCCGTAGCTGGCACTGACGCAGCCGGCACTTCTGGCGGATCTTGTTGGGGCCCCCAAACTTTTTCATGTCCCGGCAAAAGTCGCAGTGGCCACAGTCCTCGGTGCGCCGGCAGGCCTCACACTCACCGCACATGCGGGCTGACCGTTTGATCTGCTGCTGCTGCTGGTGATGCTGAGGGAAGGTTCCCGGAACACAAATCAAGAACCCAAGTAGGGCCTAAGACGGGATCACCTCACATATCCCAGCCACCACAGCCACTCACCTGGCTGGGTGTGGCCACCAAGGGCTGTGGAGAGGATTTGTGGGGCGAAGCAGAGCCCCGAGCAAGCATGGCCCCAACCCCTGTCCCTGACCCCGCCCGGCGCTGCAGGTCTGGATCCGGGGTAGGCCTCTTGCGCCCTCCACCCTCATCCCGGGGCTCACTGCCGTCTCGCTCATTGCTGTCCCGTTCCCGTGATTTCTTGTGCCGATAGCGGATCTCCAGCTTGGGGTCTTTCTCTGTGGGGCAGAGGGTGGGCCACGGTAGGTTGGCACTGGGGGACTTGGATGGTCCCTGAACTCTTTCTTCCTCCTCTCCTTTTCTGTCCCACCCGATTGCTCTAGTCCCCCCTACTCTAGGGCAGAGCCTATCCCCTCCAGTGGGACCCCCTATTATGGCTCACCACAGAATCTGCCCACAGACATATTGGGTTGGCCAAAAAGTCCATTGAGGTTTTTATGTAAAATAAAAGACACATTTTTCATTTTCACCAATAACTTCATTGATTAGGATATTTTGATTATGTCGGCTATCTCCCACGTGGTATAATGTTCATTGTTCTCAATTAATGCCTCGATTTGATCACTATCAGCTTCAACTGGTTTACCTGACTACAGAGCATCATCCATTGAGAAACCTCTAGCATGAAACTTCACAAACCATCTTTGACATATTCGATCAGTCACAGCACCTTCTCCGTATGCAGCACTAATCTTTTTTTTGTGTGTTTCAGTTGCGTTTTTACCTTTCTCGAAATAATAAAGCTCTCTGGCTGGTATGGCTCAGGGGATTGAGTGTCATCCTGTGAATCAAAAGGTCGCTGGTTTGATTCCCAGTCAGGGCACATGCCTGGGTTGCAGACCAGGTCCCCAGTTGGGTACGTGTGAGATGCAACTGATCAATGTTTCTCTCCCTCTTTCTTCCTCTTTTCCCCTCTCTCTGAAAATAAATAAAATCTAAAAAGAAAAAGGAATAATGAAGCATAATATGCTGAAAATGTTGCATATTTTCTTCCATCTTTAATATTAAAGTGGCTACACAAAACTTATCAATTTTGATGATTTACATATTTATTTTTACAGAGGAGAAGGGAGAAAGAGGGGGAGAAACATCAGTGTGTGGTTCTCTCACGCGCCCCCTCCTGGGGACCTGGCCCACAACCCAGGCATGTGCCCTGACTGGGAATCGAACCCGAGAGCCTTGTGGTTCCCAGGCTGGTGCTCAATCCACTGAGCCACACCAGCCAGTTTTTTTAAAATGCATGCTGACTTGATTGCTGACACAATCTAACCAAATTGTTTCAAATGAAATTAAAGATAATTAAGCGCTACTAGAGCTCTCTTACCCCCCAAAAAGCAAAGGAACTTTTTGGCCAACCGAATATTGTCGCTCCTCCCCGTGACCCGGCCTCCCATCACGGCTCCTCCTCCCCCCTCTAAGCCCCGCCTGCCTGCCCTGTCCATTCCACCCCTCACCTCGGCACTCCCGACAGTACCACTCCCGGATGGCCTTGGCCATCTTCTCAGTGATCCGGATGCAGTCCCCATGGAACCACTCATTGCAGTTGTCACACCCGCTGCAGAGGATGGGGCGAGTGGTGGAGATGTGAGGGGCCGGGCCCACCGGCCTCACCCAACCTTGACAGATGTCAGCCCCGCCCACCTGTCCCCGGCTCACATCATGAAGCAATTGATGTCTGGTTTGCGGCAGATGCAGTAGATGGGCGCGTTCTCCCCATTCTCCGACTTGCTGTCCTCCCCGGCATCTGGAGGCTCTGGGTCTGAACCGTCCCCCTCCTGTGGGATACCCCACATTATGGCTCCTTAGAGAACCCCTGTCATGCCTCAACACAGACCCCGACACCCTGCCAAAGACTTCCTACCACCGCTCCTCATAAACTTCCCCACTATGCTCCCCACAGACGCCACCTCATCATCACTCATCCCTGACACCCCATCACTCTGCTTATAAACCCCCATCGCTTTGCCCCAGACCTCCCATACTTAGCCCACGGACACCCCGTCACTGTATCCACACACTCTCAAAGGCTCATTACAAACACCTACCACTCACCCCATACTGCCCATATCGTGGCTCCTCACAGACCCCCATCACAGGTTCTCACAACACGACCTAATTTACCCACAGATTTCCTATCACAGTCCCCAACAGATCCTCCGGCATTAACCCCACACACCCCGCCGCCCTCGTGGTTTCCCCACGGATCCTTTGATTGAAAGTCGCCACGGCACCCTACAGGCTACCCAATACGGCTCATCGCACACCCCTTCTCTCTCTACCAAGTGAATCCCTCATCCGGACGCCCAAGGAACTACCATCAGTGATCCCACTAAACTTCTATTACGGACTCCCACAATGGCTCATCACAGACCTCCCAGTTGGTTCACACATCAGGAAAAAATCGGACCATCAGACCCCCATTATTCTGTCCACAGAGCCCAATTAAGGCTCTCCACAGGACCTCACAATTTTGCTCACAGACTCCCGTTAGGGTTTAACACAGACCCCCACGCGTCTGCAGATGAACCCCACCATAACCAACTGCCCTAACCTCTACCACTGACGCTGTCCTTGGACCCGGTACTCACCATCTCTCAGCTCCTGCCGTACCACTTCGCGACCCCCCGCCAGCGACCTGTGAACCTGCACTGATCACTCCACAGCGTCCGCGGCGGTTGCAAAAGTGCCCACTACTACTTCCGCTTCTCGTCGCGCCTCCCGGGCACCGTACCCCTATTACGCAGGTTCAGTGCGTCAACTCCGCGACGACCAAGTGGTCGCCCCGATAAAGCCCCGACAGTCTGTCAGGCGCCGCCATCTTGGCTACCGGGGCCGTACGGCGCCGAACTCCTTACGTACGCAGAAACATGGCCGCGCCTATAGCTGCTTTCCTGAGGGAGCCGCCACCTTGTCGGTCCGGTCCGTAGGGTGGCCGCTTGTACGGACTCGTAGTTAAAGGCAATATGGCGGCACCCACTGCACGGCTTCAATAGAGATGCCATCATATTGGAATCCGATTCCGTAAGATGGCCGAGTTCCTAGGTTCACAGGCAGCACTTGGCAGCATCCAGTTTGCGGCTTCCACGAGGGCGACGCTATGTTGGGAGTCGATTCCAGACGCCAGTAGCTTGTGCTGCAGAGTTCATAGGGAAAGCGGCCGCTTCTGAAACACTACCAGGATCAAGTCGCACTCATTTTTCCAGTCACTTTTCCCTTTCGCACTTATTAATAGTGTTCTGGCAGAAAGTCTTGCGCTGTGAGGCAAACCAGCCTCACTGTTGTGTCTCCGAAATCACTTCCCGCCACTCTTTCCGGTTCTCATTCCTTGCAGTTCCTCAGCCAGGCCTGGCACGGTTCAGCCTCTGGGCCTTTCAAGAGCATTCTCATCCCGTAGAATTAGTCCAGAGCAACCATGGGAGGCCATAAACAATGGTGGCCTGATCATTGCTGGTGAGGAGAGGCTGGACCAAAGTGGATTTGAAATCTGCTTTGACAGCTGGCTTCTCAAAGTCCTCCCCTGGCGGCGGAGACATCACTACCACCGCCGCCACCGCCGGAATGGAGATTTGCGTGGTTCCTGGTGATGTCCGCTTTGGTTCTCATTTCATACATATCCAACAATTTCTCCAATATAAAAATTAATATATTATTATTTTTAATTTAAATTAGGTACAGCAAAGAAAATCTACAATTCAGGGTTCCATGGCCCCTCAGGGTAATGCTCTAACCTGGGCGACCATGGAAGTTAAATGAGATACAACATATCAGCGTTATTTTATGAGCAACGCTTGTTATCCCACTCCTCATTCTCACCCCCAACCCCCCAAGCCCCCAAATAAGTAGCTGTGGGAGCAGTGGTCGTGGTGAAAGTCCGCGCTCAGAGGCAGGACTTCATTTTGGGTTGAGGAGATGGGTCTGGGGGAAATGGGATTTTTCAGCCTTGACTGGCAGTTTTGCTGTACTTCCCGGCTCTGGTCCTAGTGGCGACTTATTTACCGAGGCGATTCTGCTGCCCCACCTTTCCTAAACGTTTTTTTCTCATGGTCCCCTCCACACTGTACAGACACTGAGACACAGGGTTACGACATAGGTTCTTTGACCTCCTCCTCTTAAAAAAAAAAAAAAGGTCTTTAGTCCCGGCTGGTGTGGCTCCGTGGATTGCGCGTCAGCCTGCAGAACGCGGATTGCGCGTCAGCCTGCAGAACGCGAGTTTGCTGGTTCCCGTCCCGGTCCGGCACTTGCCCGGTTCCCCCGCAGGTCCCCAGGCCGGGCCCCGAGAGGTCACCGATCAGTGTTTCTCTCTCACGTTGCTGTCCTCGCCCGCTCTCCCACTCTCTCCTCTCTCTAAAAACAAATCAGACCTTCAAAAAGAAAATTAAACAAAAAAAGATGTTTTAACCTTTTCAAAGAATGCATTCTTTCATTGTTTTTTATCTTTATTTCATTAATTTCCCACTTTAATCTTTAGTATGACTTCCTTCTGTTTTGGATTTAATTTGCTTTTATTTATTTTATTTTATTTTATTTTTTTAGATTTTATTTATTTTTTTAGAAAGGGAGAGAGGGAAACACCGATGCATGAAAGAAAC
Organism: Trachops cirrhosus; assembly: GCA_028533065.1. NCBI lineage: Eukaryota > Metazoa > Chordata > Mammalia > Chiroptera > Phyllostomidae > Trachops > Trachops cirrhosus. The sequence goes on along the minus strand of CM052547.1, from coordinate 15,012,130 downwards.
ATTGACCTTTACCTTCAGCAAACCCTGTCCATGGTTGTTGTGCATCTGTGCTAACACACCTCTGGAATAAGCTGAACCGCTCTCACCAGGGCACACAGTCTCGTTAAATACTCCAAAACTCAGTCCTTGCCTTGCTCTCCCCCACCTTCCTGTAATCTTACATTGCCTTCTTAGTTTCAAATGCATAAAAGACACTTCAAAATGGTCGTTCACCTAAGCATTTGAGATCTTGCTTCCGGGCAGTCGTCATCAGTCTGGCACAAATAAACTCACAGAAGTTCTCTACGGGTTTGGGTGTTTCCTGTGTTGATGTTTACTTGGCGTAGTCAGCAGGATTCTGAGGCAGCCCCCCAGGACCGCCCTGTGGCCCTGGGCCTGGTGCTAGGTATAAGCCAAAGGTTCACTGAGTCCCACCGACTCCCCACTTTTTCATCGGGTAAATTTGGTGACTTTTCACTTGAAATCCTGAGCCCCCTTGCTTTAGGTAGTGGATCCTGACTTCACCTGAGCTGTTGTTCTTAGAAAATCCTCAAAGTGGGTAACAGTTGAGATAACTCAGGAAAAGGAGAAGAAAAAAAACGAGTGGTTGCTTTTAATGTCAGCTTTTTAATCAGATCACACGGACTGAGAGCCTGAACAAAGTCTTGGCTGGTTAAATGAGAGACGCCGCACTGCTATCTGCTTCGTTTGACAGCAAGCTCCCAAGAGACTGAACTCTTTAGCTCCCAAATAGCCGATGTGGGGGTGACCGTTTCAGATCCCTGACAGAGTGGCGGAGAGAGGAGCCACGGGGCATCCAGTGTGGTAAAGCAGTGGGTCCCAGAGAAGCCCGAGGGGGCGCCCAGGAGAAGGGCAGTATGCTCTGGAGTGGGTGCACCCTGAGAGAGGGACCGCAGAGAAGGGCCTGTCTCTTCTTGGGGAAGCAGCCACGGTTCCTACAATGTCTGGTAAGCTCTCTCCGGACTTTGTGCCAAATTCTTTGCTGACCGAGAATTTTTACTTCTCTGTTAATGATATTAGTCATAATAACAGTTATACTTGTTCTTTGGGATTTCTATATAGTCCAGCTGTATATGATGGCTGAAAATACATAAGAGAACGGTTAATACTCTTTTATATGGCTTGTACAAATGTTCTACTAGAGGCAACGCACAGAAAAACGAGACAGAAAAACTCAGATCATGATAGTTCCCACTTACTTCCTTAAAAGCACAACGGCCTGCTCCTCTGGTTTTGTGGCAGACTTCTCCTCTTACTGTTACTGCCGCACAGTCCCTAGAAGCCAGCCGCTGGTCCGGCCCCTGAGTTGGTTGGCTTCTGTTCCTCATAAAGCTGGTCTGTAAATACAGCCGTCCCTCGCTATATCGCAGTTCACTTATTACGGCTTCACTGTATCGCGGATTTTTTTTAAAAGTGAACCGCGATATAGCGAGGGACGACTGTATACTTCCCTGCTGAGAACCCACATAGAATTTTATATGTTGTTACGATTACGTGGGTCTAAGAGTGTAGAGAGTGTTTAAGAGCATGTGAAGTGTTTATGAGTGTGGGAACGGTTTATAGGAGTGTGGGAAGGGTTTATAAAGCCTTAAAATATGTATAAATAATAACGTAAATATGACACCGCTACTTTGCGGATTTTGCCCTGTCGCGGGGTCTCTGGAACGTGACTGCCGCGATGGGTGAGGGACCGCTGCACCCCATTGAATCCCATAGCTCGCTGACGTAGAGGACACGACACCTGCTACCACCTCCAGGGCAGCGGTCCCGCCACAAGGAGGATGGCAAAGAGCACCGCCACGCCTGTCACCAGGAGGAGCAGTCTCAGAATGTCAGCCCACTGTCGTCGGTGGGTGTTGGAGTCGCCAAGAGACACAGGACGCAGGAGGCCCTGGATGGAGTAATGCTTTACGTACATAGAGAAGGGACAGAGCAAGATCAGCCTCAGTAACGGGCATTGGTCTCCCACGGTGGTGTGGGATACCTGTCTTGTGTCCGACTCAACACGTACTTCCTTGTTCTGCTTAAAGCAGGTGCATCATGTGGCACCTGACCGACTCTGCTACTCCAAGTCGAAGACCGTATCCCACCAGGAGTAAAGTCCTTCACCTGCAGCACAGGAGGGGTGCACATAGCCCATCACGCACATAAGGATAGGTGTGTATTTCATTTCTGTTGAGTATGTAACTGAGAGTGGAATTGCTGGGTCATACGTTATCCCCACATGTAACTGTTTTCCGCAGTGACTGTGCCGTTTTACATTCCCACCAGCAGTGTATGAGGGTTCTCATTTTTCCACATCCTCACCAACATTTGTTCTCTGTCTTTTGTTTTACAGCCATGCTACAGGGTGTGAAGTGGTATCTCACTGTGGTTTTGGTTTGCATTTCCTTGATTGCTAATGATGTTGCACATCTTCCCAGGTGCTTATTGGTCATTTTTATATCTTCTTTCCAATCAGATCCTTTGCCCTTTTTTAACGTGTTATTTGGTCTTATTATTTACTTGTAGTATTTCTTTTTTTAAAAAAAATATTTTTTAAAGATTTAGAGAGAGGGGAAGGGAGAGAGAAAGAGAGGGACAGAAACATCAATTTGTTGCCTCTGGCACATCCCTAACTGGGATCTGGCCTGCGACCCAGGCAAGTGTCCTGACGAGGAATTGAACCAGTGACCTTTAGGTTCACAGGCCGATGCTCAATCCACTGAGCCACACCAGCCCGGGATGTAATATTTCTAAAAATATGCTGATATATCAGATATATGATTTGCAAATATTTTCTCCCATTCTGTAGATCATCTCTTCACTTTCTTGATGGTGTTCTTTGACACATAAAAGTTTTTAATTTTGATGATGTCTAGTTTATCTATTTTTTCTTTTATCACTTGTGCTTTTAGTGTCATATCTAAGAAACCATTGCCAAATTCAAGGTCCCAGAGATTCACATGTATGTTTTCTTCTAAGAGTTTTATAGCTTAAGCTCTTACATTTAGGTCTGTGGTTCATTCTGATTAAAAGATCTATTCTGAGTTTTCTACATGGTGTGAAGTAGGGGGTCCAACTTCATTTTATGCATATAAGTATCCAGTTGTCCCAGCACCATTTGTTGACCAAGAGTAGTTATAGCACCCTTGTCAAAAATCAATTGTCAATAAACGTGAGGGTTCACTTTGGGATTTTCAATCCCATTCCATTGACTTACACGTCTGTCCCATGCCAGTACTACGTATCTATGTCTTGATCACTGTAACTTGGTAGTAAGCTTTGAAGTCAGGAAGTGTGAACCCTCCAACTTTGTTGTTCTTTTTTATTTTTAAGTTTTATTTATTTCTTTTAGGTAGAGGGGAAGGGAGGGAGAGAGAAACATCAGTATGCGGTTGCCTCTCCCACGCCCCCTACCGGGGACCTGGCCCGCAACCCAGGCATGTGCCCTGACTGGGAATCCAACCGGTAACACTTGGGTTCAGAGGTCTGCACTCAGTCCACTGACCCACACCAGCCCGGGCTGTTGTTCTTTTTAAATATTGTTTTGACTACTCTCAGTTTCTTAAAGTTCCATGTATAGTTTATGATGAGCTTGTTTAATTTTGCAAGGAAGTCGGCTGAGACTTTGGTAGTTGTGTTGAATCCCTAGAGCAATTTAGGCGGGCACTGCCATGGTAACAATGTGAAATCTTCCAATCCACAGACACCGCTTCACCCTTTCCTCTTAACACGAGCCCTGACTGCAGGTCTCAGGCTGGGCCTACAAATGCGGCAGCTGCCAAATTTCCAGGGTCTAGGACCCAGGTCATTAACGCCCTTCTTTCCGCTTTCTCTTCCCACTTCCCGCCAACCCCTCGCCTGTTACCTTTGCTAAGAAGGAAGGTGAAGCGTTTCACTAATTCCTGCCCCACAAAGCCAGGAAGTTGTCTATACATTTTCGGGGCCTCTGGTACCCACAGCTGCCGTTACTAAGCCATATCCCACAAATCTCAGCGACCAGCTAGACTGACTCAGGGTGCAGCGTTCTGGTTGCCATGGGCTACCCACTGTGGGCGTGGGCGGGGGCGGGGGGAGGTTGGCAGCGTGTTTGTGTCCAGCTGGAAGTTGGCATCATCATCGTGGGGACCAATTATGCAAAACTAGCTATAGAATACTTCCCCTTGGCGCTGAGAAACTGAAACTGTGAGGTCCTCTCCGCCGTCCAGGCCACCCTCGCTGGATATTTTCCAGGTTCTGTCCTGGAAAGGAAGGCAAGTCAAGTCCGTTTTTCCTTTTTGAAACAGCAAGGTCTAAATACAGCCACAAATTATACAGCTAATTGAATCTTATAGTAGGTATGACGTTCTGGTGAGATCTCATCTGGTTCCAACGGTGCATAGCGGGGCTTTCCAGCGCTTCTAAAGATTTGCTTATTCCGTTGTTTACTGTACCAGCTTCAATAAGGGCGGGAGGGCAGGAATGGCCTTCTCGGGCCAGGCGGGAGAGGGCGAGAGTCACGGTGGTGGCCCTAGGGCCCCTACCCCGCAGCTGGGTCTCACAGCAGCGCACCCCGCCTCCCACCGGGTGCCTTCGGCAGCGGTGGGTGCTTCCACCGCAGCGTCGGTGGGAGGAGCCCCAACCGGAAACCGTGGGCGCTCCGAGAGCTCAGCGTCCCACAAGGGAGTCCCTCAAAAGTCGGTCCGGCTGGGGGCCCTCAGCCCCACGGAGATGTGTCCAACCTCCGAACCTGCTTCTCGGAGGACGGGATTCCCTCACAGAGATTCTGCAACCCTGGGCGGTCCGCGGGCACCCGGAGCAGGAGGGGCCCGCACACAGCGAAAGGAGGCTGGCTGTCCACCAGCCAGGCCCTGTGCCAGGGAGAGCCCTGCGGGCGCTGCCCGCAGCCGGGGTGGCTCTCAGAGAAGGCCGGGTGGGAGCTGCGCACCCCCGGGGCAGATCTGCAGCAGGCCGCCAGCTGCCCTTCACCCTTGCCACAAAACCGCAAAACCGGTGTCAGCGTATCGAGAGCTGAGCTAAGCTACTCCATGGTCCTGCTGCCTCCGCATCCATGTCGCTTGGCCAGGTGGTTCGCGGGGCCCTTAAAACTGATACTCGCCCCTCATGCAAGGGCATGCCCAAGATAACAGCCACAGAGTTGCAACTGTGAATTCCCAATACTTCACCAACAGCACTTATAACCACGTCTTCCCTGCCTCTCAGCGCCTGTATGCCTTATGCACGTTTTATCTAAGACCCCACTGGGTTGTAGGAAAACCCGACTTTTGGTTTGAATTGACCAATCCAGCCCTAGCCAGGTAACCCCAAAGTATTCTGCCCAGGGTCCCTAATAAAGGCAAGTAGCCTAAGTCGGGCCTCTGGCCGCACTCTGCCTGAACCTGCCGGTGTGGCCCCTGGAGGAGTGCAGGACGCTTCCCCCAGGCCCTGGGAGTAATCAGCTTCCCTAACTCAGTTTTTCTTGTGGTGTGTTGTGGAAGGGGGTTGGGAGTGGGGCTCGCCTTGCAGCGAGCGCCCTGTGCTCCACCTAACAGATGTCTAACAGTCGGAAGATAGTGTTATAAAGAACCTAGAATGAAACCAGTCTCACCCCACTCAAGGACTCAACTCTCTGCCCCCAGGTGGGGAAAGGCTATCACCCAGCTGGGCCAGCTGGCTCAAGGCCAGGGACAGGGAGAAGGAGAAGCGTCTCTAGATGGGAAAACGGCTGATCTCACGGAAGCCGCGAAGGGCATCGTGGGCTTCAGAGGGTGGGGACACAACTGGGGAGCAGGAGGCCGAGAAACGCGCCTCCTCGGCGGCTGGAATCTGTGGCCCATCAGGGTAGGTGTCCCTGGCTCTTACATAAAGGATTTTTTTGAGAAATCATTTAGAACACTACAAAGAAGCATGGCAATTATAAGGGCTACTATCTTCATTTGAATACATGTTTTTCCTTTGACCCAACAGAAATGTGAAAAGAGGGAAGTCCCTGATTTTTTTCTACCACTATAGTATTTCAAGATTACTTACAACTCTACTTTAATAAGGCCACTGATTTTAATCTCTGCACTGCACAAGCAGCTGCCTCGATCCCAGGAAGAATCTTTGGGCCAGACCCTTCTTTTTCGGGTGTTTAGAACCCCTTGATTGAACATGTTTATAACTGTACTATTTATCAGAGTGAGCGACGCAAAAAGTGCCAGGTTAAAACTTGCATGGATTGTGTCAGACGACACAGACGAGGATTCCAGACACGAAGCACTTGACCCAATTGCTGAGCGAAACAGCTGCTTGCGTGCATATCACTGATGACTTTCTGAGATCCAACAGGCACTTTGCTGATTGGCTTTAGATATGTCCCTCAGTCCTGCAAAGGGGACAATGTAGGTAGTTCTTGGCGGGAAGACAGTTGGAACTCGATCTTTTCTACTAGCTTTGGGGAGGGATAAAGGGCCCCCGTAATATGTTCTGTACTTCATAAACTGGATTTTAAAAACTTGGCATTTGTCTTTCTTGTGGTTATATCCTTTGGGCTCACCTTTCTTTAGTTACTTCTGAAAATGGCAGCTTCCTCCTCTGTGCAGTGACCACCCCACCTCTCAAGTTGCTGCATTTGTGCCTGTGTCTTGGTCCCAGAGGAGTCCTGGGTTCTTCTCTGCTGACCACTTCCCAAGATGGCAGACAGCTCCTTCCTCACTTGACCACTGTTCACATTTCCCTAGCTCTTCCCCACTCCTCCCTGCACGTCGGCATGTGAGCTGAACTCACATGGAAAGTAACACTGAACACCCTTGTTGCGCCTCCAAGCTGCTGCCCTGCATTCACAGAGATGGGAGCTCTTTCCCGTAGTCAGAACTGAATGGACTTTTCGTTCATTTATTATACTTTGTACACAATAAAATTCACCCCTTTCACAGCAGAGTTCTGTAAATTTTAACAAACTCTTTCAGCCGTGTAACAACCATCACAATCAAGACATCCCCACCACATTCCCTTACCTTATTGTATGCAACCTCCCAGGATTTAAAAAAGAATACTTTACATAGACCTCTTTTACTTGAATTAATGCTTTTGAAATTTACCCAAGTTAGTGCATGTATCAATAGTTCCTTCTTAACTATGGTAGTGTTCTTTGTATGGATGCACCACATTTTATCATCTATTTTAATTTCTTAAATCTTCACCCAAGGATACGTTTATTGATTTTTTAGAAAGAGAGGGAGGGAGGGAGAGAGAGAAATACCAATCGGTTGCCTTGGTTGCCTCCTGTAGGCCCCTGACCAGAGATCAAACCCACAACCTTTTGGTGTACGGGATGACGCTCCAACCAACAGCCACTGGCCAGGGTTTTATCTATCTATGTAAAGGCATTTAGGTTGTTTGTGGTTTGGGGTGGTTATAAATAAAACTACTATAAAGAATTGTTTAAAATTACTTCATTTTTCTTGAGTAAATAAATGCCTAAGTGGGATTTCAGGGTGATATGGTAAGAGTATGTTTAACTTTTTTAAACTCCCAAACTTTTCCAAGGGTCTGTTTCATGGCCAATGTATTTTATTTCATTGCATTTTGTAAAAAAATATTTTATTTATTTATTTTTGAGAGGGGGGAGGGGAGAGAGAAAGAGAGGGAGAGGAACATTGATGTAAGAGAGAAACATTGATTGGCCAAGCCCCAACCAGCACCAAACCTGCAACCCAGGCACGTGCCCTAACCAGAATCCAACTGGTGACCTCTCAGTTTGCGGCACAATGCCCAACCAATTAAGCCACACCGGTCATGGCTATCTCATTATGGTTTATTTTTCTTTTTTAAAGGAAACAACTTTATTGAAAGATAATTCACGTCATACTATTCACCCACTTAAAGGGCACAACGCAGTACCTGAGGAGCAGAGGAGGGAGGACTGCTGACCCTTGGGTGGGGGAGTGCCCTAACACCCTGGGGTGTGAAGCTGTAGCTTCCTGGCTGGCAGGCAGGCTCATGTTCCCCAGTCTCTTCAGCTCAGTGTCTGGTTCCCTTGGGTCACCATTTCTAGCTAAACACTGACAGTAACACTTACGAGCTTAAAAATTAAGAAGACTCAGAAACTTGAGCTGGTGCTTGGAACAGGCATCAGCACCTCAGATTCCAGGCCTGACATCCTGGAAAAGGTTAAGCGAGACCGCACAGGATGCCACCATCGATATCGATCTTCCGGATGATGCAGAGAGCAAAAAATTTCAGGAATGTCTCCATGAAGACAGGAATCTTGCTCCTGTTGCCCGTGCCCTTGTTCAGAAACTCTCTCCTTGTACTAGTAATGCTCGATCCGTGTTTTTCAAAAACTGTTTATATGAAGTTTTGTTAAAGTCAAAGATGGAAGATTCTGGAAATCAGTTCCTTCATTCAGTTCTCCACCTGATGAAAAATGAAGCCCCAGTAGTGACTACAGATTTTGACAGTCTCCTAGGACTGTACGCAGCAGGTCAGAAAAACAACCTGAATCCCTTGAGCTTAACAATAAAAAAGGTCCTGGAGTGGGCTCAGGAGAAGCGGAATCTGAGTGTGTCAGACGTTGATAAGGTCTACACCAACGCCGTGACACCGCCCTTCCTCCAGCTCGATGCGTGTCAGAATGCACTCAGGAACACTGAAGTCACGAGAGAGATTCAGAAACCCCATGAAGAGAAGTGATTTCTTTCCCTCCAGTGTGGCTGAACTGTGGACAACATTACTTTCCAAGCCCTTATTCTGGGGGCCAGCTAGCATAAATCTGACTTAGAACATTGCACGCTCTTTCAGAGAGAAGTAGGTGAGTTCAAAAGCAAACATGCTGGACAAAGTGATTAAGGTCATCTCCTATGGAAATGAATATGCAGATCTCCCAGAATATTTCAAGCAACTGACCTGTGAGCCCTCCACGAGGGCAGATCAGCATGGATGGTGAGAGATGGTCAGCTAAGTGGCTCATCTGCAGCACACAGTGAAATAATACAATAGTAAAATAAAGTACTGGGTCCATAGGGAAGACTCAACAACCTGCAGTTCCTTTCCTTGTTTATTCACATTACATTTTCAATTGCTGTTTCCCTGAGGAAGTGTTTAGAGACACTGCCAGGTCTCACCCAGAAGCCACTTAATAGTATTTATGAAGATGGCTTGTTTAGGTTGTTTTACGGTGGCTCTAATTCTATCCCCCAACCCCAACCCCAGCTCCTCCACCCCTAATATCCAAACTTATCACTCTCAGGCTTCTGGGATTTGCACCAGTTGGAGCAGATACACCAACTTTCTACTCTCTCCTCCTTTCTGCTTACTTCCCCTATAAGCTCAAAGGACTGAACAGGCCTGCTCCTCTGGTTTGGTGGTGGGTTTTTCCAGTTCCTACTGACTTCTACACAAGCCCTGGCAATCGCTC
>CM052547.1:14948474-14994223 GCA_028533065.1 Trachops cirrhosus | reverse complement strand
CCCCCCCCCCCCCCCCCCGCCGCGGGGACCTGGCCCACAACCCAGGCCTGTGCCCCGACTGGGAATCGAACTGGCGACCTTTTTGGTTTGCAGGCTGGCACTCAATCCACTGAGCCACACTATATTTTAAAATGACAGAGCTTATCAAGTTCACCTAGATTGGTACCTGCTGCTGCATTTGTCACAGATTTGGTATTCGCGTTGAGCACTGCGAATGGGGAACTTGCCATTTCACCCACGGTGCTCAGTTTCAGAAAAATAGCCATTATACATTTTAAAGGAGGGGCGTTGTGGGTTGGGGCTAGGACTGGAATAGGGATTAAGGTTGGGTTTAGGTGAAACTCAGTGAGAGAGAGGGAAACCCTGAGGAGAGGGTGTTTACAGAGAACGCTGGTCAGGGTCCACACTCGGCCATTTTTGTCCCCAGAAGCAAGACCTGGATCCTGTGTTTGCTCTTGACAGGTAGAATAAGGAGAGTTTCCATTTTACTCTTTATACTCTCCCGTGCTGTTCAAATTTTCAATTTAAAATGTTCTTCATTATCAATAAAAAAACGAGTGCTCAAAAAGAAGATAGTGAAATTTTACTTCCTAAACTTTTAGAGCAGGTGGACTTCCTACCTGTGGCCACTTATCCCTGAGTCTGTGATTTGTTCTGCTGGTTCTCGAGAATGGTGCTGCCCTGCCATCTAGTGGCCAGGTGGCCAGGGAGCCTTCCAACTAGCATTTCGATAAAGCAAAAATCTGTTTTATCAAGTTTGAAGACAACAAATATACGGTGTTTTAGATACATATTTGATTGGTTGTAGTCTCAACCTATAATATTGGATTTGTCTATTTTTCTTTTATTTCTATCAGTTTTTGTCTCACATATTTTTTGAGTTTATTGGGATGACATTATTGTTGGGTGCATACAAGTTTAGGATTGTACGTCTTCTTGGAAAATAACCCCTCTATTATTATGTAGTGTCTCTTTTTATGCCTAATAATTTCCCTTGTTTTGAAGTCTATTTTGTCCAAACTAAAGAAGCTACTTCAGCTTTCTTTTGATTAGTATTATCATTGTATATCTTTTTCTATTCCTTTACTTTTAATCTATTGGATTCTTTATATTTAAAGTGGTTTTCTTGTAGGCAATGTATAATTGGGGCCTCATTTAAAAAAAATCCACTCTGATGATCTCTCTTATATATATATATATATATATATATATATAGAGAGAGAGAGAGAGAGAGAGAGAGAGAGAGAGAGGGAGGGAGGGAGAGAGAGGGAGGGAGAGAGACAGAGAGAGAGAGAGAGAGAGAGAGAGAGGGAGGGAGAGAGAGAGAGGGAGAGAACACAAACATTTATCAAAACTGGGCACAGTGAAACAAGGAAGGGCTCAGGTGGAAGAAGCAGCAGGAGAGCGCCCAGGCGGGGCTGCTCTGGGGCTCCAGAGACGCTACGGGAAAGAAGGGAGCCAAGGCGGGGCTGCTGTCCGCTCACTGGAAAGCCAGAGAAAAGAGGGCCTTGGGGAGGTTCAGGGGGTCAGCAGAATGAGGTGCTGTGGCCCATGACTCCCCCAGCTGCAAGTCTTGTGGGGTCCCTTAGAGTTTAAGAGATGCATGCCTGAGAGGGAAGAGAGGCAAGAGAAAGGTGTGGGCATGCTCCAGAAAGGGGAGCTCACCAATCTCTTTCTTTTAATTGGTGTAATTAGACCTATTTACATTTAAAGTGATTATTGATAAAATATAGTCCCCTTTACCTGCAGGGGATATGTTCCAAGACCCCCAGTGAATGCCTGAAACTGTAGACAGTACCAAACTCTCTATTTACTATGTTTTTTCCTATACATACATACCTGTAAGCTTTATAAATTAGCCACAGTAAGAGATTAACAACAAGTAAAACAGACCAATTACAAAAATATACTATAATAAAAGTTGTGGCAATGGGAACATGTTTTCTATTTATGTCTTCCATCCACAAATTTAGTGCTTTTTCCATCTTAACTAAGCACTTATCATGCACTATGGCTGTAACTTTTGCAGTTTGAGGATATGATAGAAGAACTAGCCCAAATTTCTTTTTCCTTCTTCACAATTCCAAGGATAGAGTTGTTCTTGCCATAGGTCTTAGCAACATCAGCGTACAATTTCTTTTTTTTCCTTCGTAAGTCGAGAACTTTTACCTTTTCACTTAAAGGAAGCACTTTATAGCTTCTCTTGGGCATGTCCGAATCGCCAGCATCACTACTCTCGTCAATTAAGTAAAATAAGGGCGATGTGAACGCAAGCGCTGTGATACCGCAGCAGCTGATCTGATAACTAAGACAGCTTCAGTGACTGCAGCTGCCACCTTCCAGGGGTGGCGGCATGGCCAGCTGCCAGGCCATGCTCTGCCTCTCCTCTCTGCTCCAGGATCTTGTTTAGCTCTCTGACACCAGTGTTTAAATGTTTTTACCTTACATTTATCTCCCTTTCCTTGTTGGTAATCAGTAATGAATTTTTGGAGTATTTTAAAGCTTATTTTTGGTGCATTTTGTTAAGAAGTAGAGGAAGGAGCCCTGGCTGGCGTAGCTCAGTGGATTGAGCGCGGGCTGCGAACCAAAGCATCGCAGGTTCGATTCCCAGTCAGGGCACACGCCTGGGTTGCAGGCCAGGTCCCCAGTAGGGACCACATGAGAGGCAACCACACATTGATGTTTCTCTCTCTCTCCTTCTCCCGCTCTTCCCCTCTCTAAAAATAAATAAATAAAATATAAAAAACAAAACAAAACAAAAAAGAAGTAGAGGAAGGAAAATCTGTGGGGCAGTCTTAATTCTCCTTGCTAACTTAAAAGTCTATTATCCTATACATAATCATGTTTTTATTTTAAAAGCAGGCTACAGTTGGGGGAGATATGTTTCACAAGAAAAAGAATCTAATGCTTTGATCTGGAAGTGATCTCAGAAGTCATCCACCTCTCAAGTTCACAGACTTGGTATAACAAAAAGATGACCTGATGCTTTTTCCATCATCCTTTGTGTCACTAACGGGTGGAGGTACAGACATCAGAGGGAGAGGGATGGAGGGAAAAAGACTGATTGATTGATTCAGAGACTGGAGAGGAGAGAGAGGTGGGGGAAAGATAGTTTTCATGCTGGGGACCTTCCCTTCTTGCCTCTAATCATACTACATACCCCAGGGACCTTGCTAAGGGCAGCCTGGTGGCACAGAAATTGGGGCTCTAACTATAACACTAAAAAAGTATATACCAGACCAAGACTCAATAAAATGAAGAAAGAACACTAGCAAGGAGTTTGATTTTCTGGGATGATTCACTTTGGCTGCTACGGCAGCTAATGAAAATTGAGAAATAATCCCTGTGAGAACTGTATTACAAATAAATGCCTTCGATTTTAATTTTTCATTTGGAAAACAGCATTTAAAAACAAGCCAAAGGAATGTTGTTTAGCAGGAAATGGAAAACCATAATTTCCTTTGGATGTCATAACTCCCCAAAGGGTCAGACCCATCCCAGGCGGTCAGGAGGCATTCCAGAATGGTCCCATCTCTTGGAATAGACTTCCTTCTTCTGAAAGGAAGACCTTTTCTGTACTAGACAGGTATGGATTGCCCTCAAACTTATGGGACCAATTGGTTGATAGTCACTAGTCAAAACGAGAGAAAGAAATATTTCCCAAGCTGCCCAGAAATGCAGGGTCCTGTTGATTAAAGAGATCCTTGCATTATTCGACTATGAGACTCTTAGCTAAGCCTGACTGGGTACATTCAGAAGTTAAACTTGACACCTAGCGGCAAGAAAAAGACAAAGAAAAGTACTAAAAGTGCAGAGAAAGTCTTTTGTGCCAAAGTCAGCTGGGTATCAAGAACTCGGAGTTCCTAAATAATTTAGAATTGTTCATGTGTGGATATAAATTACACGAGGAAATTAAGCAACAATGGAAATCTTTAGGTTCGGAAACACGAAATAGGGAGCAAACGACCCCTGCTCCTGAGAGGCAGAAGGTGGGCTCTGAGGTCAGGGATTCCGTTTTTTCCATTTATTGACTTGGGCAAGTTACTTAATTATAAGTCTCAGTTTCCTCATCTGCAAAATGTGGATTATGATTTTAAGTATAAGTTTATTACAAAGATTAAATGGGGTAATATTATTATGTGTAAAATAACAGGATTAGAGGAGGTACCCAATACATGTTAACTGATATTATTATTTTCCCTAAAGACTAGAGTTTATGTTACTTTTACTCTTGCTCATATTTTTGCAAGAAACAGTCTGTAATACCTCACATCTTGATCTTTTCATTTTTCCCCTTTTTTATATATGTCGTTATAACCCTGAAGATAAGTTTTTGTTTTTGTTTCATTTTTACCTGCCTCCAACACATCGCCCCAGTCCCCTTATCTCGTAAAAGCAGCTAGATTTTCCTTTGAGAAACCACCTCTATTTCAGTCTAGTCCTCCTATTTTGGGTAGAGCTGACCTGGCCACCAGCTCCAAGGCCATGCCATCCCTCTAAATAGACTGATTGACTTGGGCGTGGACCAAGTTGGGCCAATGAGATGAAACCCTGGGGTTTTTGCTAGATTTCCCAGAAAAGCAAGAACTGCTAACCTGTAAATCTAAGTCTGGAGGTACGAGAGGTTGCCATGGGGAAGTGAGCGCCCGAGAATGGAACCAACACACAGGAATGCACTGGCGACCGGTCGGGACTGCGGCCAACCAACTGAGCAACACTGGCCAGGGCTAAAGTTTTTCTTACTGTAAATTTGCATTTGCGATTTACAGAGGCTGTAAACTCCACCAAGATAGGTCTTTTAGCTCACAGACGTGGCTGCTTTGTGGAACCATCTGGGTGTTTTCAAAAATACGAAGGCTCCCGCCTTACCAAGTTCCGCCTTTTCCACCGCCTCAACCTGGCTGGGGCCCAAAGGCCAGCTATGGCCCAAAGGCCAGCAGTGGCCCGCGACGAAACGGAAGTATTCAGCGGCGCTGAGCCGGCCGTCCCGAGCGCCCAAACGCGCCTGCGCGGCGCCAGGTCCCGGCGGGCAATTTGAATTTCTCGCGCGATCCCTGGCTTCCGGATGGGACCAGAGAGTGAGTGGCTGGGCTCCCGCGGCTCGGAATGGATCCTTGACTCCCAGGCCCGCGCGAAGTTGGGGATCCTGGTATAGGAAGCAGGCAAAAGGCATTGCTTGAGCGGGGTGTGGGATGCGGGGTCGCGCCAGGCCGGGAGCAGGGCTCCTCCGTCCTCCGCTCTCTGGGTCAGATAGAGTGGGCGCTGGAGACCGTCTCAGCTACCTTCGGAGCGCACTGTAACTGATAGCTTTCCTCCGCCTCCTTACCGCCCCCAAACAGTCCCCTACAGCATTGAGATATGCTTACCTGCACTCGTTTCTTTGCACTTGCTGGTTTTTCTTTTCTTAAAATTCGGATGTATTTTGCGTTTTTAAAGAAAATGCCAAAGTTGTTTTTATTCATAGTGTATTTGCCCTCCCCCCAAGTCCTTAAAGAGATGATGCAGGCTTATTCCCTGTGTCACGGTTTGGGATGCACTGATTGCAAAAGGCTCCAATAGATATGTCAATATTGGATTTTGGCTAGAAACCGAATTTTGTAGATTTGAAAGAAATTGTTCTTGACTTTTTGTACTTTCTTTTCAAGGGTATGTGATCTACTGGATGCTAACCATCTTGGATTTTGAAAGTGAACAGAAATTTGGCTTTTGTTTTTGGAAATTGTGTTTATATTTTTTTCTCAGAGGCTTAAAGGATGGCCTCTTCAGATCTGGAACAATTATGCTCTTATATTAATGAAAAGATTAGCAATATTAAAACATGTCTGTCATTAAGGAACTGTGGTAAGTAGAATAGATTCCACTGACTGTACAAACAAAATGCATTTTGATTATTGTTCCACTTTGATATCTTATGCCTGGCTAAGTGAATGTATCTTGCAAAGGTAATTTTAGGTTTCAAATGGTGACTAAAAAGCACTCTGGCATCCATATTTTGAATATTGCAGAGGATACTGAATAGTAACTAGATTTATTATGTTTTTCTGAGATATACAAGGCACAATAGTAGGGTTCAAAGGTTATGTGGCATTTGTGGTTCTAGAGCTAAATGGAAATGCTTAAAGGTAAGGGATAAAAACAGAAGTGGGAAAGACTTAAGGCAGAAGAAGGAAATAGCCCACAACCCATCTGATAGCCTGCTTTAGAGGACGCTTATCACTATATATCACTAGGAAACAACTAATTGAAAATGAAATCAATTTTTTTAAATAGCCAGAAACTTGTAGGTTGTAACCATCTCCCAAAATATTTTGATGGGCTGAAAGGGGACGATGCACCGAAGGTGCAAAGAAATTAGTGACCCTGGTCAAGTCTGGGAAAATGGTGTTTACAAAAATGATGTGCTCCCAAACCTGCCTAGGATAGGTGAAGATTTATCGATAGCCAGGATTCTATCTGCTGAGAAGACTGTGTTGACCTTGACTCTAGCTTGTGGTATGAATTGATAATTTTAAAAAAATTAAAATATGAAATTACAATGTTGGAACACCCTTTCAAATTATACATGTCCTCCTAGGCACTTTGGTATTTTCCATCTCTTGTTGAGAACCTCTAATAAAGGAGCCTCATCTATTTTATAGTTTGTGGTTAACATACGCTGTAGAAAGTTAAAGCTGAAGATGCTGTGGGTTCATCTCCAGCCCCCGCATCTTGCACAGAGGCAATGGAGACACAGAAGTTAGGTGACTTGCCAGGTCCCCCAGCTCATGAGTAATCATTTGGGACTACAGTTTCTATGTCCCGATTCCCAGTCTAGTTCTCTTTCTACTTCTGTGCCACTTTTATTGAGAAATCTTAAAAGGATATTTAGATGTTTAATAGTCTTGTTTAGACTAATTCTAAACATTCTCTTTCAGAGGGCATGATTACCATTGGATAAAAAGATATAATTTGGAGGCCTATAAAACTATCAAACTTTACATTCAGCTGACCCCACCGAAGCATGGGGAGTGGCCAAAGCAGTCTAAGCTAGTAGATTACACAACACCCTGGATAACCATCATTTGTGTGCGAGGAGAGTAATTTGCTTGGTTCTAAAGCCTATATAATAAAACCCAGTGATTTGTTTGCCACTTTGGCTGCTGTAATTTATTAGATCACTACTATCCAAAGTAATGAATTTGCTCAGCTGTTAACATTACTACAAATCAGTAAACAAGGCCCTAACATTTAAGTGACTAAAAGTTATTTAAAATACGAATGTATCCAACTAGTTATTTACCCCCCCCGAAAGTAATCTCAGTAAAGACATCAATACTCATTTACTTCCTAATTTGATTTCGTTGTTATGAACCTAGCATCCAATGCAATTAGCACTGCTCCATTAGGTAGAATAATATATTGCTTCTCACAATGATGAGGAATAGTAGTTAGCTTTTACTGAGTGTTTCACCAGGTTGCAGACACATGCTAAGCCCGTGTTATAGGTACTTTCTCACTTACCTTTGCAGGAATCTCAAAGTAGGTACTTATGTTTCTGAATTTAGGCCTGGAGCTTCTAGCCATTTCATTCTACTGTCTCCATAATTTATAGATATAAAAATTGTGCTCTTACTTATGCATATTTGTTTGGTTGCTAGAAGTAAAGATGGAAAGATTGGATTATGAGACCAGTTTTTCTTTTGTGCTTCAGATCTGCCCTTTAAAAATATTGTTTTGGTTACTTCTTTTATTTCTAGAGAGGAGGAAACTGCAGTTTTCCCATCCTCAAACCTATGCAGCTAGGGAGGTGGGGTTGGGAGTAAGTGAGCATGCTACTTTATAAAGTGTTTGTTCCTGTCTGGCACCCCAGGGCTACCACCGGCACGTGACTTTTTCTGCTTCTTTCTTCACTTAGGGATCATTAATCATGTGAACTGTATAAATGTGAATCCCAAACCTCTACTACAAATTCTGAAGTGGAACTCTCCCTAACCTTCCACAGACACCTGAGGGCCAGGCCAGAACATAAGCTTCTATCTCCCTAGCCAGTGATTAGAATTTTTTAGCTTTATACTTTCACTGAATATATACCCCATGCAGAGGGGTCCTGGCTTCATCTGGGATTCCCACTTCCAACACCCTGTGCTTTGAAGTTCCAAAACATGGGCTTGGTCCGTGTTAAAACCAAATAAATTATTTGCCGACTGGTGTAGCTCAGTGGGTTGGGTGTCATCCCTCAAACCGAAAGGTTGCCGGTTCAGTTCCCCATCAGGGCACATGCCTGGGTTGCAGGCCAGATCCCCTGATGGGGTTTGCAAGAGGCAGCCGATTGATGTTTCTCTCCCTGTCTTTCTCCATCCCTTCCCCTCTCTAAAATAAATAAATAAATAATGTCTTTTAAAAAAACCCCAAATACATTAGCTGAGACTGTCAAACTCTCTGGCTTCACTCTGCTCCCCCCAGATTAGGGCTGCTGCCACATCCTCTCACGTGCACTGCCTGGGCTGAGGTTCTCCCTTCCGGTTGGAGCCCTTGGGCATTCACCTTATTCTCACGAAAGCTTGGTTGTGTATGTAGAGGGTGTTTATTTTATCTAACATTTATAGGGGTTTCTTTTTAATAGTGGAGGCGTTTGCCAGAAATAAAAGACTCAGCAGACAGTTGTACTTGCCTCTCCCTTCTCTTCCACACTAGCACTGAGAAATGAGGCCTTAAGATTACCCATGCAGACAGGTCCTAGGGCCTGAAACAGTAGCTCTTTCTCTGCTTCCAAATGTCTGTCTAAGGTAAAGCTCTGTTCCAAAAGTTTTGTTGGGTACATGTATGTTACTGGTTTTCCATACACTTTATTTTCCTTTTTATCTTTGTTTAATAGGTCAAGAACCCACCTTGAAGACTATCTTAAATAAAATCGGAGATGAGATCATGGTAGTAAATGAACTTCTAAATAAATTGGAATTGGAAATTCAGTATCAAGAACAAACTACTAATACACTTAAGGTAATGTTTTCTGAGTGAGGCAGCAAAATAAAAAGGCAATACATACAAATTTCCTAATCACCAGGAATTAAGGGTTCTGTAAGTTTGTAATGTTCTTACTTTGTAAATTATTATTAATTGTAGAGTGTGTTATTTGCATTTTATTTTCCCAGTATAAAGGACTCCAGAACTCCACTTGTATTCCTTTTTACATGCTAGTAGGCAGTGGAATTGAACTTGACTAAAAAGGAAGACTTCCTAAATAATTCTTGATAGGTTTAATTTCAACACATGATGTCCCGGTAGGCTGGTGTGGAAGGAGTATCTGCCCCGGGATGAGATGTGGATGCTCACCCTGGCTGCCCTTAGCACCCGCTGCCACCCTGAGAAAGCCGTTTTACCTCTTGGGGTCTCTGGGTCCTCCTTTGGAAAATGATGGGTCATGCTGAACTAAGAGCCTTCTATTGTGCATCTCTGAATCCCTGTAACATGTCATGTGAGGGTTCTCACATAAAGAGGACCTTGAGCCACATTCACACGCACATTTTGTCCTCAATGAGCCTAACTGATTTCAGCCAAGGAGGTGCTTGTGTACTTCCTGCTGGTAAAACACTCATTCTGGGCCATAATCACCTCCTGCTCTTCGAGCCATTGACATGTTCGGTGGGATTGGACGAAGCGCCTCTACAGTCTCTTTCAACCTCGTGACCCTTAAGGTCTGTAAAGGTCTTTCAGCTGTAGGAGTGGACATGGTTATGCCCATCTTACTACTAGTTGAGATAAAATTAGTATCTATGACATCATTTAGCTCTTTAAAACAAAGATGCCCTATAAATTTAAAACAGAAACCTATATTGCTTTCAATGCTAACCTGCCCCAAAATGACCCGGGTTAGGTGTGGGCCCAGAGAATGTTCAGCTCAGAACTGAGGGCTACTTGGAAATTTTGCTAACAATGTGATTGAGAATCAGAAGGCAGGAACCTGAAGTCACAGAGTATTTTTCCTGTTAAATTTGCATGAGTTCATTGCCTCAAGTTCTGGTGACAGTTCCACAAAAACACCTGGAAACCAGAACAAGCTGTTATAGTCACAGATATTGTCGTTAAGCTGGAGTATGAGCCTGTCAGCAACGGAAGTCATTCCAAGCGGCCTCTCGTCCTTCGTTCCAGGCATGCATCATTACCCTGGCGCTGTTGCCCAGATAACACTGGGCACCTTTACTAAGCCAACAAAAGCAATTTACCGGAATGGCAGGCATATATCTTTCATGTTTTTCTAGTTGCTTCTCAAGGTTAGAGTAGTTTAGAAACGTCAACCTGCCTCTTGTAATGTGATTATAACAATTGTTCTTTGAAAAAAATCTATAGAGCCCTGACCCGGCACGTGTCCTCAAAAGGTCACCAGTTTGATTCCCGGTCAGGGCACATGCCTGGGTTGCGGGTTCGGTCTCGGTCAGGGTGCATGCGAGAGGCAACTGATCGATGTTTCTCATGTTAATGTTTCTCTTCCTCTCTTTCTCCCTCTGTTCCCCTCTCTCAGGATAAATAAATAAATAAAATCTTTTTAAAAAATCTGTAGAGAAAAATATTATATCGCCATCCAAGAACAGCTCCAGGAACCAAGGAGCTCTTTAAAATATTGCTGCATTCAGTGCTTTTTCACCCCTTCTGTGTTCTGAACACTTGGGATTACTGCGATTGTGTGTCTGGGCCTTTCTCGCTGTTCATAACATCTCAGTACACACACTGGAAGGGTGGATGCTTATTTGTGAGCATTTCTTCAATTTTAGGAACTCTGTGCCTCTCTTGAAGAAGATTATAAAGATGTGGAACATCTCAAAGAGAACATTCCTCCCCATTTGCCTCAAGTAACGGTAACCCAGAACTTGTAAGTGTATTTATAATTATTCTTGCCATCTGGATTTATAAAACTACTAAAACAAACACCTCAGATCTTTTTGCTTTTTCCTGTACTTGCAGTTTTGCTTGTGATTGTCTGGGCTTTTTATTTGTTTGTTTGTTTGTTTGTTTTGTTACTTACACCAGAAGTAATATTTCCCCTGCCTTTGCCAGTTTTCTTACCCTGCTCTCTGAGAAAAGTGTCGCCCCTCTTTCCCAAGGACGAGTCATCTCTAGGGTCTCTTTCTCTGCTTTTTCACATTTCCTTCCCTTAGAGCAGAGTTTGTCACTTTGGGCCAGATGATTTTTTGTTGTGTAATAGGGTGTTTAGTTACATCTCTCTCTCTACCAACTAGTTATCAGTAGCACCCCGAATCCCCTGCACACCCACCCCCACCCAGTGAAAATATCTCCAAACATTGCCATGTCCTCGGGGGGAACAAAGCTCTCCTGACCTTGAGAACCACGGCCTTAGGGTAAAAGTAACCTTAATGAGCTTTCCATCTTAAAAACAGCCACAGCGCCCTGGCTGCTGTGGCTCAGTGCATTGAGTGCTGGCCTGCAAACTGAAAGGTCACCGGTTTGCAAACCAAAAGGTCACTGGTTTGATTCCTGGTCAGGGCACGTGCCTGGGTTGCAGGCCAGGTCCCCAGGTGGGGGCGTGTGAGAGGCAACCGATCAATGTTTCTCTCCCTCTCTTTCTCCCGCCCTCCCCCTTTCTCTGAAGATAAGTAAAATCTTTTTAAAAAAGTATTCTTTAAAAAAGAAATAAAAACAGCCAAAGGAACAACAGCAAAAAAACAGCTCTGCGTCCCCCTCAAGTGCCTGTCCTCCGTCTGTCTGATCAGCCGGCACGTGTGTGTACCTCCCCCAGAGCAGCCGAAACCTGGGCTGGGGCTGTCATCACCACCACACTTAGGAAACTGATCGTCACAGGTTACACAGACGTCAGAAATCGCTCTTCAGCCCTGATTCTTCTTTCCAGGTTGTATTTTGTTGTCCACCTTCTTGGTTTTTGAAATTCTGTTGCCTGTGCCACTGCTGTGGTTCCTTGGTTGTCACCTCACATCTCTGACTTGGCTGCCTCCTTTGCCTCAGACCTCCTTTTACAAGTATCTCCTAAAGCTCTTTTACTCACTCTTACCCAGTGCCACTGATGATGCTCTCAAATGTCCAGCTTCAGCCTTGACATGACATCGAGTTCTGCTGTTTCGCTGGCAGTCCGACGAATGTGCTGCTCTCTCCAACTTTGCGCGTCTGAGACCGAACTCGCTGGTTCCCTGTTACCCTGCTACATCTGCGCCTGTTGCTGTGACCCTCCTGTCACCAGACAGGAGGTTGGCGTCTTCAGCCCGAATCACTTACGGCCATCAGCTGTCAGTTCTGCCTCCGTGGGGTTTCATCTGTCCCTTCCCTCCCTTCTGTTCCCATCGCCTGGCTCTGAATGAGAGCTTCTGTCATCTTCTGTCTTTATGATTTGGGAGTTCCCGTGATTTGTCTTTCTAGTATTTCTCTACTCTCATCTCTCAGTGCTTTGACATCAAAATTATATTTCTAAAAGGGCGCTCTACGTATGTAAAAACATTCCATGACTAACCTAAACTTTTTTAATTTTTAAAGTACAGGGTCCAGCACAAGTAATGCCCCTTTTTTATTACAAAATCTTTTATTACAAAACCATAAGCATGTAATTCTGAAACATAACAATATCACACTCAAGCACACCATATGACATTTTAGGTAAAATGTTAAAATTAAACTATAAATTACTACACCCACATTATTACCCTACCAACCATACTCAAGCAGGCGTTACTTCTGCCAGACCCTGTATATCATATATAAAGAAGGGGATTAAAGTATTTGTGCAAATCAAATAATAATAAACATCACTGTATCCGCCAGTCAGATTAAGAAATAAGACACTACCAGTACTTGAAATACTCCTGTTGCAGACCTTCCTTCTGTCAGAAGTAATTATCTGGCATTTATGGTAATCATGCTTTTGCATATATTTCCGTAAGTAAAATACTGCTTGAATTTTAAAAGCTGAGAGGAAGGCACGAACCCTGCTGTGCAGGAAGAGAGCCAGATCACTGCTGACAGTTGAAGGCCTCCAGAAGTCAGCTCAACAGAGTCCCTGGGTACCTTGGAGTTTCCCTGCGAGAAGAGAAAACTAGTGGGCAAGGTCATGAATGAATGCTAGAAACCGAGGTCAGTGCACGATAGCTTCCAAGGTAGTGTGGGCTGGACAGTGGACATGTGGTGGGAATACGGCCTGGGGAATAGGAATTTTCTCCTAACGTCACTATGGCTTGGTTCTGGTTTTCAGGGCTAGGTCAAAGCAGAACCTTAATTGTAGGTTGAAGTGATTTTTTTCAGGTGATACACACAGTAGGGCATGAAGGAGAATCAGGAGTGTCCTTAGCACATGGTCAAGACAAGCAAGTACCAGTCAGGCTCACTGTGGAGTCTCACGTCAGGGTTCATGCAAGGGTGATGGAACCATAGCATTGGGCATCTTCATCCTGACAGCCCCTGACAGCCCCCGACATGGCCACCTCCTCAGTCAAGCCTGCTTGCCCTCCGTGCCTGGCGCTCAGCTGTCCTCTTACAATCTTGCTTCCCTGTCTTCCTTGCATCTCACTGGCTCCTGGGTTGGATCTGCCCTTCCTGTATCCCATTTCTTTGGTGGAACAGTAATGCTGGTATGGCTTGATTTGCTACTGGCAACAGGGGTCCTTTCCTCCCCAGGAAGTTAACCCAGAAGCTAGTCTGTTTCTAGACTTCTTTGCTAGTGGGGTAGGAGCTAAATTAGCTTTCTCATTGACTCCAAACGTTGGGCAGGACTGAATCAAGGGTGACCCATGCTCCTTGCTGGCAACGCAAATGACTCTGCAGCAGGGGGAGACTGAGGCCAGCAACCAACGGGATAAATGAGAAAAATGGAAGCATAAGATGACTGCCTTCACCCATAGTGACTTTGAGGGGCCGGTGGGATAACTGGTGAAGACGTTTAGCGTATGTGCCACACGCTCCATTTGGGGTATTCGAATACAATTACATTACTGAAGTTTCGGGGACCTGGTTTGGCAGTGTTCTCACTATTCAGATCTTCATGAACAATAGGGGTAGAGAGAGAGGAAATGTTGGCTATGGAATTACTATAATGAGACAAATCATGTGTTTGATATTGATTATTTTCCGTTGGAAAAACTTGGGTGTGCTGCACGGCTCTGACGATTACCTGTATGTCTGTGCGACTCTGTTCTGTAGTGCTGCGGGGTCAGATCTTGACCCTGAAGAACCTGTCAAAGGTGAGGAACCTGTCAAAGCTGAGGAACCTGGAGCCACAAAGAAGAAGCCCCCTAAAGAGCAAAGAAACATTAAAGAAATGCCCTTTATAACTTCTGAGGAGTTTAATGGCATTCCTGCGTAAGTACTTTTAACATTCAGCTCGTTAATAAGTGACATCCATGATTGTTTAAATCACAAAGCTTGATTATATTCATAATATGCTATGTTCAAGCGTCAGTCTTTTCTAAAATAGGTTTCCACTGTACTGTGAAAACACAGGAAATCTTTTGTTGAAGGTGCTTAAAGTCACGTGTTTTATTTAGTGGTGAAGCCTCTTTTCACGGAGAGATACGGAGCTGGGTCAGTTTATTGCCACGTCCTCTCCAGGACCGTTTTGTGATAGATTTCTCCAGTTACATTTTAGAATCGCCTCAGTTTTGCTGCAATTGCAAAGAAAGTGTGTCATGGAGATTTGAGATTAGAATGGAGGGTGTTGTGGAAGTGTGTGTGAACACATTTGTCCCTTAGCTTATGCCACACACGTGTGGGAGTCTGCTTTGTTCTGGGCCTGGGGCCCTGAGGAGAACACAGGGGCGAGATGACACCCCCCTGCCCCCAGAGCCGGTCTCCTTTGCCCTTTACAGGCGACAGCAGTAGGGAGCCAAGTGTGGGGATCCATGTTTGTAAACTCTCACAGTGCCGGGGCTTTGCTTCACCTCCTGGCTTTATGTTGCAGTTTTTTATCACTTCTTTATAATACACGTTGTTAGAAAATGTTTGTTGTCAGAAAATAACGCATCTGTAATTCTGCCTCTCAGATAAGGTAGAGTATTTCCTTCTAGATTTTATTTAATTTCATATACATAATTGGTTGTTGCTGATTATTACCACAGTAATAATTACATAATTATGTAATTACGTAATTACTATAAATACAATTTGCTTACTTTTGAGCATTTTCCTATTATCAACTATTATTGTAAACTTGGATTTTAATAGCTGTATAATATTTTCTCATATAACTACCCTGTAAGTTATTTAAGCATTCCTTATTAAATATTTGGGTTGATTTCATTCTTAGAAATAATGGTATGGTGACATTTCTTTTAGGCAAGCCTATTTTGTAATTCCTCATTTTCCTGAGGTAGAGGCCTAGGAGGAAAATCTCTGGGACAAGGGGCGTGATTATTTTCCTTTCCTGGGAGCTGTCTCTACCAGTTTTTGTTGGTTGTTTTCTAATTAATAAACTTTGTTAGAACAGTTTTAGGTTTACAGAAAAATTCAGCAGATAGCATGGAGTGTTCTCAGACCAGAAGATAGTTTCCCCTGTTGCTAACATCTGGCATCACTGGTGTATCTGCTAGAATCGGTAAACCGATACAGGCACGTCACTAACTACAGAACACGGTTCTCAGTCGAATGCGCCCTTGCTGTTGCACCTTCTGTGGGTTCTGACGGATGCACAGTGACATGGCCCACCGTTCCAGCGTCACACAGAGTAGTTCCCCTGCCCAAAGGCCCTGTGCTTCACCTGCGCATCTCTTCCCCGAGCTCCAGAGGAGCTCCAGAGGAGCAGCCGCTCCTCTGTTCTCTCTCCATGGCTCTGCGGCTTCCAGGTGTCACACGGGTGGAATCGTACACTGTGTGTGCAGCCTTCCCGACTGGCTTCTTTTTCTTCTACCTGGTAATGTGAATGTAAGACTCCCCCGATGTCTTTTTTTTTTTTTTTAACGTTTATTTTAGTTGAATCTCCCAGTGGCCATTACAACTAAGAAAAAATAAATGGTCTGATTTTTCAATTTCCTTAGGTAGAAACACAGTTTGAGAGCACATTTTACTTAAGGATATAAAGTCATTTTACTATGCTGAAAACCTCCTCCCCAACCTGAAAGTTTTTAGAAATTAAAGTTATTGGGGTGGATCGGGTAATAAGATTATGCAGGTTTCACGCATACAGTGCCGTGATACGCCATCTGTACACTGCAGTGTGTGCTTGCTGCCCACAGGCCAGTCTTCTGTCACCACGTGTTTGACCCGTGTCTGTATGGGTTGGTCGTTCATTTCTGTTTATCGCTGACTGTACTCCATTGTCTGGATGTTCCAGTTTGTTCATCCCTCCACCTACTGAGGGACATCTTGGTTACCTCCAGTCTGGGGCAGTATGAACAGAGCGTCTATAGAAAGCCATGTGCAGGTTTTTGTGTGGGCATTCATTGGCAACTCATCTGGGCAAATACCTAAGAGTGAGGGTGCTAGGTCCTGCGGTAGGAGCGTCTTCAGCTTTGTCAGACGCTGGCAAACTGTCTCCAAGTTACTGTGCCGTCTTGCATTCCCACAAGCAATGAATGAGCGTTCTCGTTATTCCCGTTCTCACTGGCACTGTGTCGTTTTTTTTTCTCTTTTCTAATAGGTGTGTAGTGATATCACGTAATTTTCAGTTTCGTGATGACAAATGATGTTGAACATCTTTTCACGTGCTTATTAGCCACTTGAAAAAACACCTGGCTGTTTGATAATTCTGGGACTAGTAAGGAGGCTGACATTTCTCTTTAATCTTTTCTTAGGGGTCAGTCTTTTCCTTTACTGACAGCTTTATTTGCATGGAAATTCTGTTTGATGCTATTCCGTTTTTTAAATTGTTATTATTGCTCATTGGCCCAACTACAGGGAAGAGCAAATGTCAGTGAGGAACTCTGGTGCAGAAGGGTGTTTATTTGGAAAATGCTTTCATGAAGAGATAAAAGAAGGAAATTAAAAAGTTATGGTAGCCTGTTAACTTTTTTTAATCCTTACTGGAAGATACACTCATTGATTTGAGAGAGAGAGAAAGACATCGATCAGTTGCCTCCTGCATGCACCTGACTGGGGACCGAACCGCACCCTTTTGGTGCTCGGGACAATGCTCCAGCCAATGGAGCCATGGGCCAGGGCTAGAGTGTTAATTTTTAAACTATGGCGTTATTTAGGAGATAAGAGAAATTCAAAGATTAGGATAAGGAAGAACATATTCCAAACATGGGGCTTTTCTTTATTTAAAAAAATTAATACTGAAAATATTAGTACTGGAAATATACCCTCAGTGGGAAGTATTGGCAGAGGTAGGGGACGGGTGTTGAGGAAGTTAAGGTGCTATAGTTAGGAAGCTTTAACGGAATTGCACTGTGGAGAGCTGTGGTATCAACACTTTGGGAAATTGTGGTTAGAAAAAATAGCTGCAAAAATGAACTTAGAAAAGAAGGGAATAGTGAAAATGAATGCTTTTGGGCATTGTGAACATTTGTCTTTAAACATATTTCTATATTATGTACATTAAGGAAGTTTTGTTTAGAAAACCTCCCCTTTGAATAGAGGTGAAGGACAGAGTTTAACATAGGGAATTCAGAGTTTGTTGAAGGGGAAAATTGAGGCGGATCATTAAGATTTGTTTTTGGCGTGTACAAACCACTCAAAATAGAGAGTGGCCTGTTGTCATACGTTAAGACTCCGGGGTGGCCGGGAGAGGATCCGGGTTGAAGAGAGCGGGATGGAGTAGAGCGAAGGGCCGGCGCCCGGAGGGAGCTTGAGCTAGGGGACGGAACGAGCGAGGCCCGCCGGCTCTCTGCCTTTGCAGCTCCGCTTCAGAGCCCGCCCTGCACCGTGGGCAGCCCCTGTCTGCACCAGCACTGTCATCTTCGCTGTGGCCTTCTGTAGTCCCTCGCCTTCCTCTCCCCCGCCTTTGTTCTTGCTCTCTCTGAACACACAAGGTTCTGCAGAAAACTAGAGTGGTGTAAGTTATATAATTTGCCAACATTTAAATTTTTTGTTCCCTTGCTTGCAAACATATAAAAATGTTCAAATAAACATCTGGCTTAATCAGTTCCTTCATTCTGTAGGTGGGGAACAGAGATGGGTTCATCCAGATATAACTAGGGAAGATAAGCACTAATATGTTGCAGTCTCTATGTAAGTTTTTAGCTGTTGAGACATGTCTGGTTTATTGGAAAATTGATTTAACATTTTGTATAAGGAATATTAATAGCTTTGTTGCTGTATGAAGTCATCATAAATGCTTTTCAATGAAAATGTTTTGTATAATGAGTCTTCAGAAACATTAACCATATACTTATTTACAGGTACATGAAATCCCGCTTAACCTATTGTCAAATTAATGATGTTATTAAAGAAATCAACAAGGCAGTAGTTAGTAAATATAAGATCCTGCATCAACCAAAAAAGTCCACTATGAGTTCTGTGGCCAGAAATCTCTATCACAGATTCCTTGATGAAGAAACGAAGGATACCAAAGGTAAATAATAGCATATATGTGTGTGTGTGTGTATTGTCAACTGTTTGGAGTGTAAATAAATCAGAAGAAAAAAACTCATTCTAGAAAATTCTAAATTTAGAGTAGCAGCTCTCAACCCGGGGCGATTTTCCTACCAGGGAACATTTGACCATCTCTGGAGACATTTCCGGTTGTTACGGCTGGGTTTGGGTTGGCATCCAGTGCCTGGAGACCAAGGATGCTGCTAAAGGACCCGATGATGCACAAGATAGCGCCCACAGAGAAGAATGGTCTAACCCAGAACGTCTGTGGTGCTGAGGCTCAGTGTTCTCATGGAACTAGAACCAGTATTTCCAGGATTAGAATAGTAACGGTAACAGTTGGTCATTCTGATGTAGCACTGACTGTGTGCCAGGTGGTGTACTAAGAGCTGTAGTCCTCCTAACATCCTTGGGAGGTCCGGCCTGTCACTAACCCCATTTTGCAGACTGTGCAAAGAGAGCTTACATTACTCGTCCAGGGTCAGCCAGTGAAGTGGTAGAGATGCTGAGGGTTTCATTCTATTGTTTACTATCTCATATTAACTCTTGAAAAGCGAATTGTTCAAAAGATACCAGCAGATAGCTAGTGATATAATATAAGCAGGGCTACATTACTGAAACGCTGTAGTAAACATTATGCAACTTCAGTTGGAGGAAAAGTTATTATTGGTATTTTAGTAAGAATACAATTTCTCACTTTGGCATTAATCATTTTTACTGTCATTATCCAACCATTCATAGTCACTATGTAATGCATTAAAGACTCATCTCAAAAGTTGTCCTTATAGAAATTAGCACTACCAATAAAAAAAGTAAGAAAAAATGGGAACGTGGATTGAAGATAATACTGGCAAAGAAAGCACAAAAGAACAAGAAAATGGCAGTGTGGACAGTTCTACAATTCCTAGTGTGCGTGCGACCCCAGCCACAGATGAAAGCAACAATGATGTAATGGGATCAGATCAGAAATCAATAAAAAATTTGAAATCACCAGGAAAAATCAGCGCTGATATCTTTCCTTGCAGGCCATTATTTTATAGTGGAAGCCGACGTAAAGGAGTTCACAGCTTTGAAAGTGGACAAGCGGTTTCACGTGATTCTGAATATCTTGCGACACTGCCGGCGGCTGTCGGAGGTCCGAGGGGGAGGCCTCACGCGGTACGTCGTAACCTGAGGCCCGTGTGGGCTTTCGAGCCCGCCAGCAGTGGAGTACAGAGGCGATTCCTATAGTTTTTGTGTAATTATTTGTATATATCTTTTC
Organism: Trachops cirrhosus; assembly: GCA_028533065.1. NCBI lineage: Eukaryota > Metazoa > Chordata > Mammalia > Chiroptera > Phyllostomidae > Trachops > Trachops cirrhosus. Next base: position 14,974,503 of record CM052547.1, on the reverse strand, counting down.
TTGTCCCTTGTAAAAATAAAACTTCTTTCAAAATAAAGCATGTATATTCTAAAGTAAACTTCTTTGCAGCAAATATTTAACCATCTACCCTGTGAGCCTTTGTGCTAGACATATAATAGAACTAAAAAAAAAACCGTTTGCGTCTATTTTCTGTTTAGTGACACTGCTACAGACCCCAGTAAGATGGGTGCAGACGTGATAATGGAAGCAAAAGGTCTAGGAGATGAGGTCAAGGACACCCAGCTTCTCTGGCATTAAAGGTCATTAAGGGTCTAAATTGCAGCAAGGGCATTTCAGTCCACAGGCACAAGTTTCAGATCTGGAGGCAGCCTGCCCGTGCTATCGTCTCGCCTTCCTTATGTTGTTTTGAAATTGTAATAAAAGTATACTGAGATGAAAAAGATGATAAAATAACACCTGTAAGCAGGTCACGAAAAATGGGAGGTTAGACTGTAAAATTCAGCTGTTTTTCTTCTGCACTTGGGTGCCCGTCTTGTGTATGTTTTAGTCGGCGTTCTCCAGGGAAACAGAACTGACAGGAAAACCAGGGACCTGGGGTGCAATTCGACCTGAGTCTGAAGGACTGAGGACCGGGGGAGGCAGGCCAGAGAAGATGAGATGAGACATTGCAGCTCAAATAGTTGGGCAGGAAAAAAGGCAATTCCTCCTTCCCCCACTTTGGTTGTGTTCAGGTCCTAGATGGGTTGGGTAATGCCCTCCAAACTGGGGAGAGTACTTTACTGAGTCAGCTGGTTCAAATACCAGTCTCATCTGGAAACACCCTCACAGACACAGCCAGAAATAACGTTTAGTCTGGGCACCCCGAGGCCCATCGAGGGGACACAAAGGTAACCATCACAGTCTGTGTCTGTGCTTCTGCTGGGCAGACTGATCCTTGTAGCAGAGAGACAGTGTCTCACCAGGCCTTGTGAGCTGTGCTCGGCTGAGTACTAAAAATTACCTCTAGTCCCGAATTGCAACTCAGAAATCAAATTGTTTCTTGGGAATACTCCCTTAAACTTTAAAAAATAATTCAGCAACATAGTGTATGAAACAGAAAACCAGCACCCAAAACCTGGGTCCTAGACCTAGCTCTGCCATTTACTCTCTTGGTTCTTCCTTCAGAAATGTAATTCCTTCTCACAAGCAACGTATCTGCCTCCCTGGTCCCAAACTATCATCTCTCCCTGGATTAATTCCTAGCTTCCAGCTCGTTTCTGTTTGTTCAGCTCCCCACTTCTTACAGAGGAAAAGCTGAGTCCTTACAAAGGGCGGCGAGGCCCTTCATGCATCTCTTCAACTCGGTGATGACATCTACTCCATTTCCCTGCTCTGCTCCAGCCACTGCAGCCTCCAGGCTGTTTCTGGAACAGGCCAAGAACGAGTCTCCCTCAGACCTTTGTGCGCACCCTAGCCTCTGCCCAGAAGGCTCATCCTTGATCATGTGACCCTCCCCCTTAACCTCCTGTGTAGCTGCTCAAATGTCATTTGAGTCCTCCAACCTCCTCATGTTTAAAATGGCAGTTTTCTTCTGCAACACATGCCCCTTTCTGCTTCATTTTCCTTCATAGCACATCTCTGTCTCTGGCGGTTTATATAATTTATCTGTTTATTCGTCTTCCCCCCCCACTAGAATATAAACTGGAGGTTAGGAGTTTTTTCCCCCTTTTCATTCACTGCTGTGTCCCCAGCCAATCTAACAGGGCTTTCCAGTAGAGGGCGCTGGAAATAAATATTTATTAAATACACATTAACTGAAACGGTTTGTGTCCTTGGGTGACTACTTCACCTTTCCATGTCTCAGATTCCTTCTGTATATATTGAGATAGTTGAACAGAAATTTTTCTCAAGACCTTCTAGTTTTAATATTCTATGATTCTGATATTCCCAGTTCTCACTCATGTCGAAATTAAACAATATTCTGTGAGGCTGGGTTATAAAAAACTAAAAAGATAGTCTGGCCCTGGCTGGTGTAGATCAGTGGATAGAGCGCAAACCTGAGAACCAAAGGGTCACTGGTTTGATTCCCAGTCAGGGCACATGCCTGGGTTGTGGGCCAGGTCACTGAGTAGGGGCATGTGAGAAGCAACCACACATGGATGTTTCTCTTCCTCTCTTTCTTCCTCCCTTTGCCTCTCTCTAAAAAAAATAAATAAATTTTTTTTTTTAAAAAGAAGAAGAACCTGGGCTTTAAAAAAAAAGATTCTGATAATTACATAGAAAGCTCATTTTTTTTGGTAAGAGTTTATCTGAGCCAAATTGATGACGTATACCAAGGAGCAAGATCTCAAATGCTTTGAAAATATCTTTTAAGCAAAGAATCTGTATTCAGTTTTGAGAAATAATGAAATTTAAATTATTAGTTAATTAAATGAAGCTTTCATTGAGTAAGGAGCATTTACAAAATTCACCCAACATCTTCTTTTTCAATGTACGATTCTTTTTTTTTTTTGAAGATTTTAATTATTTATTTTCAGAGAGGGGGGAAAGGAGAGAGAAAGAGAGGGAGAGAAACATCAATCAGTTGCCTCTCGAATGCCCCCAACTGGGGACCTGGCCCCCACCTCAGGCGTGTGCCCTGACTGGAGATTGAGCCAGAAACCTTTTGTTTTGCAGGTCGGTGCTCAATCCGCTCAGCGACACCAGCCAGGGCTTGTAACCGGAAAAGACATGGGGGTTTGGGCTGCCTGTCACTACCAAATCCAATAAGCAATGACAACAATTGAATCTTTTATGGGCGCTGTATTCAGATGGCCGGTGATCTGAGGAGATGGCGGGTTCACACCCTAACAAACCATCTTCCCTTCTCTTTCCTGGCCAGATCTTTTATAAGGGAGATGGGGGAGGACAAACAAGGTGCGGTGAGGGCTTTGAGATTCAGAAGCTGCCACATTCCTGTCCTGGGCAGTTAGCTGTTCCCAAGGGGAGGGGTGGTCCTCTGCTCTCCCTGGAACAAAGGTTCGGATGTCCCCAGGCGGTAATCTTCTATCAGCGCCCCAGGAGGTCGGCTGTTTTTCCCAGGAGCCAGGATGGGCCTTATCTGCAGTTTCTGAAACAAAAGCTTTAACATGCACATCACTTGCTAGACTTACAACTTTTACCTTAAGCTAAAATTTTCCAAGTCTTGAGTCCCCTACCAGGCTCAGCCAACATCTTTAGTTTTCTCATTTATTTTGCTTACTAGGTATAGTTTCAAGTTTCACAATGTATAAATGCTACAGGCAAGCAAATGAAATTACTGTGCTGCACTGAATAGAACTTTGTGTGATAGCATGCAGTTTTGTTTCATAATATTAAGTGGTTTCTTTATGAAACATCCCATCTCCTAATAAGCCATTATCACTGTTCTATAATTGTATCTAATTATATAAATGGAAAAAAAAGAAGGGTTACTCAGTATATTAATAAGGAATCTTCCTGGGTATATTTCAAACAATGTTACTCCAGTTGGAGCCAAGACTGTATACGACTAGAAAGTAGTAATACTTTAATACGAATTGAACTCTGTTGGGTTCACTCAAGAAAGTCTCTAAGGAGCATACAATAGAAGTATTTATGAGAAATTATGGTACAATATGCAAAATTTTAGTTCAAATTCTCTTGCCCTAGTTTATTGAAAAGCAGTAAATTAGTGGGTAAGAGGCCACATCGTTTTAAAAAAATTGAGATTAAATTTACACCCATGTAACCCATACCCCTATCATTTTTTTCTTAAAGTTTCAATTTTTAAATGACTATAGGTTCACATGCAGTTGTAATAAATCGTGTAGATCCCTGACCAGTGTGGCTCTGTCGGTTGGGCATCGTCCGCAAAGCGAAAGGTCGCCGGTTCTATTTCCCAGTCAGGGCACGTGCCTGGGTTGCCAGCTGGTCACGGGTTGGGGCCTGTACCACAGGCAACCAATCAGTGTTTCTCTCCCTCGCTTTCTCCCTCCTTCCCCCCCTCTCTAAAAATAAATAGAATATAATCTTTCATAAAAAGAAAGGCAGAGACAGACCTTGTACCCTTTATTCTTTTCCTCTATTATCACAACCAGGATATTGACATCGATACAGGTAAGGTGCAGAACTTTCCCATCACCACAAAAAACCCTCATGTCTCCCTCTTGTCAAACCCTCTTCCCTCCCACCACCACCCCCTCCTTAGGCCCTGACAACCCCTCATCCGTTCTCCAGCTCCATAATTTTGTCATTTCAGGAATGTTATGTAAATGGAATGATAAAGTATGAAGCTTTGGGAGGTCAGCTATTTTTCACTCAGCATAATTCTCTGGAGATGCGTCCACTGTTGCACATGGCGCCAGTTTCACTGCTGAGTGGTACTCCGTGGTGTGGGTGGGATGGCTGTACAATCCGCAGTTTAACCATTCCACCTGTGGCAGTACCTCTGCGTCGTTTCCCGTCTGCGGGTGTCAGAAATTAAGCTGCTATAAACCTTTGAGCACAGGTTTTCGTGTGGATGGAAATCTTTTTTTTGGAACTGCAGTTCTCCGAGTGCAATGCCAGGGTCCTGTGGTAGTTACATGTTTGGTTCTTTGTCTTAAGCTGCCAAACCATCGTAGGTTTCCCTCTGAGCACTGCTTTCACTGAATCCCACCAATTTTGATAAGGTGCATTTTCGTTTTTCTTCCTTAAAAATATTTTAAAATTTCTCTCGAGACTCCTATTTTACCCATGTATTGTTTATAAGTATGTTGCTTAACTTCTACATATTTTGGGATTTCCCCATTATCTTTCTGTTATTAATGTTTAGTTTTAAGTTTGTTGTTGGAGAGCCTACTTTGTGTGATTTCAATTTTGTACTTGCTAAGGTGTGACTTTTTAACCCAGGAGGTGGCCTGTCTTGGTGGATATTCCATGTGAGCTTCAGAGGAGTGTATTTTGTTGCTGGATGAAGCATTCTACAAGTATCGATTAGATCCAATTGCCTGGTGGTGCTGATGAGCTCCACTACGTCCTTCCGGATCTTACGCCTGCTGCACCTGTCGGTTACCAGCGTGGAGGCTGAGCTCTCCGGCTGTAACAGTCTCTGCTCCTCTGTGCGGCTCCGCCCGTTTTTGCTTCACGTTCTTTGATGCCCTGTTGTTAGGTGCATGCTCGATAACAATTGTTATGTCTTCTTGGAGGATCGACCTTTTAATCCTCGACACCCTCCCTACTTCATTCTTGATATTTTTCCTTGTTCTGAAGTGGTCTTTGTCTGAAATTAATATAGCTACTGTAGATTTGTCTTCATTAGTATTAACAAGGTATATCTTTCTCAATCCCTTTACTTTTAATTTATCTGTGTCTTTATATTTAAAATGGTTTTCTTATAGATATGATATAGTTGGGTCTTTTTTTAAAATCTACTCAGTCAGTCTCTGTCTTTTAATTGGTTTATTTAGATAATTCACACTTGAAGTGGTTATTAATATTTTTGGATTAATATCTGCCATATTTGTTACTGTTTTCTATTTGCTGCATTTGTTCTTCATTTCTTATTTTTTAAATCTCTCTTTTTCTGTCTTCTCTAGTTTTAATCATAAGCAAAGCAATTTTAACTTACCTGCATATAGCTGGGGAATGCCTCAGGGAAAAAAACTGTCTAAATGTTGAACTTGCCCAGTGCAATTGCCTTCTTGCCACAGGCGTATTCCCTCCAGTTCTGCCTGCTTTTGGCCGTTTTTCAGAGCCTTCAAATAGTTGTTTATTACAACGTTTTTAATATTGTTTACAGTTGTTACCTGTGGGAGAATCTGCCCATTTTAATCTACTCCTCCCTTACTGGGACTGAACCCAGGAGGCTATCTCTGGACCTTTTCAATGAGAATCACAAAGTATTTTTTTAGAATATAGATATTACTCCTTATCTCGCTGGGTCACTGGTAATCTAAAATGTCACACGCCTGCTGTGTGTCCTGTAGGGCCCATTAATGTTTTAGACATTTGTATTTTGAATTTAGGATTTTCTTCGTGCAGGACACACACATATATATATAGACTTAATTCTGTATGGCCTGTATAGACTATGTATAGACTTAATTCTGACCTGTTGCCACATGTTGGAAGAATATTAAGAGAATTGTGCTTCTGTTTATACTTTGATCATCAAAGCTAGTAAGTGAGGAAAACGCCTCCGCCTGCTGTCTGGGCTCTGCACCTTCGTGTTATCAGAAGCAGCTTTCGGTATGAACAAGCTGGGATCCTTCTTTCCCAGCCGGAGACTAGGTAAGTCACACAGTCATTGCTCTCCTAACTGGGATGGCCAGCCTCTGCTGTTCCCGTGGGCGGGGCGCGGAGGTGGGCGGGGCGCGGAGGTGGGCGGGGCGCGGAGGTGGGCGGGGCGCGGAGGTGGGCGGTTCTCTTCCATTCTGAGTTTCTCCTCAGAGGTGGGGCTGGACTCAGAGATCGCAGGCACAAACACCTTTGCCGTTAGTGAGTGTGGGCTGACTTCTGTCTTGGGGGAGGACTGAGAAGGGCATTTGCTTTTTCTGCCTCCCTGACATGCTCTGCGTCAGAAGAGACGACACGCCACGTTAACTGCTGTATTTCCCACTTCTGGAGCCCAGAGCACACTTTTGAGATTAGTGAACAGCAGTGTTCTAACCCTACAGGCTGCAAATTCATGTCAGATGTGATTTTGTGCCCGTGTATGCCCCCCGGGGCAGAGACACAGTGATGAAAACAATCCTCTTGTTTTTAAAATATTTGTTTGCAACATTAAGAGACTGGGCCCAAGAACCTTGGTGGAGTATAACGTTTAATTCTACAAGGGGTTAAGTCTCGCGTTGTATTGACAGAACCTCCTCTGGCTGGCTGTACCCTTAGATGGTGAAAGGTCTGTCCCCAGCCACAGGGGATCCTGTGGGCTATAAGGATGGAAAGTGACGGCTCCAGTGTTCTCTGCTACTACTTTTTTCTCCTAGTTTGGCCATCTCTGAATCATTTATTCCATTTTTCGTCTCATCCTGTATCTGTTCTTAAACCCAGCCCTATTTTCAGCCTCTCTTGGCTCCATGTAGTCTGAACCTTGAGCCTCCGGAGAGATGTTCCCTTGTGTCTCTTTCAGCCAGCATGGCTTCCGTGGAAGATCCTGGGAGAAACTGTCACACGGTGGTCCTCCGTCTTCTCCCCAGTTTGATGGACAGCACAGATCTGTTTATCCACTAGACAAATATTTACTGAACATCACTGAACACGCTTTGATGCAGATGCTGTGTAAGGGGCTGGAGGTCAGTGATATGAAGAAAGACAAGAGTTTTTGCTTCCTTCAAGTTTATATTCGAGGAGGGATTAAAGCTAAGTAAATAAAAAATACTTGTGCAGTGAATGCTTTGACGTGCGTGTAGGGACACACGAAGGCACTAACAGAAACGTATAGGCATCGAGGAATGTTTCCTGGGGGAAGAGATATCTAGGTCAAGGCCTGGGCGATTGGGCGTAGGGGGGATTCAAGCAGAAGGGACGGTCTCTAATATCCCCAAGCGTGACTCCTGCCCAGGAAGAACCCAGGGTTATGTCCCACCTCCAACTCTATCCTATACCCATCCTTTCCTCCGCTGCCCAAGAGTATGCAGTATGCAAAATGAACAGTGAAGTCATTGCAGAGATAAGTATGAACCTGCTCTAGCTTTTTAAAAAGATAAATCATAAATTGATTGAAACTTGTCAGTCAACTAAGAGTCCAGGTATGATCCATAGTTGAGAAATACTCTTCTAAAATGGTTTAATGTACCAGACTTAGAGTCTTACATATAGCAATTAATAAAACTAATAAAACAGCAAGAAAAGTCATTAGAAAATGCATCTCCTCCCCAAAGGTAACTATCTTTAAGAGAGAGATTCATTCTTCCTGTTTTTTCTTCCCAGCTATATAGTGTTAAATTTATAACAATAATCTTATGCAACATATATATAGCTGGTTCTTTTTATTTACTAAATCACATGTTTTCTCATTCCTTTAAGTAGTACTCCACATCATTTAAATAACCACATACTTTCTCATGTAATGATTTATGTAATTAGTTCTTTATTTGGAAGCATTGGAGGTGCTTCCAAAGTTTATAACCATTACATATCAAAAAAGTCTGTGAAATATGTAGTTAAATCTTTCTAGCTTTGGAACTTCTATACAGTAGTTCTTCTTTCTCTTTAGTTGAATTTGAGATTCACTCCTCATACATCGAGTAGGTGATACAAAGAAGGGAGTTTTTAATAATTGTTTGAAAAAAACTTGGTTGTTAAAGCAGCAAGAGTAGAAAGAAGCATTATGAAATTTTTTTGTAATTATAGGTAATGTTTTCAATTTATCATTTCCATGATAACTTTATCCTTTGTTGATAATGAAAAGCCATGGATATTAGCTTTCGCTATAGAACTAAAATTATAATGTTTTCTTAAAATATTGACTGTCACAAAACATAAAAGAACATTTTAAAAATTGCTTTCATAATTTATAATTGAACTAGGTAGAAAACTAATACTTCATGTAAATTCAAGGGACAGTGGGTTCCTTCCCGGTTCAGGTTATTTAAAAACATTTTAAGCTATATAAACTTATTACTGCTTTTTTAAAAAAAATATTTATTTTTAGAGGAAGGAAGGGAGAAAGATAGGGAGAGAACACTGATGTGCAAGAGATATATTGATAGCTTGTCTCTGGCAAGCCCCCATCTGGGGACCTGGCCCACAACCCAGGCGTGTGCCCTGATGGGGAATTGAACCAGTGACCTTTCAGTTCACAGGTCAGCACTTAGTTCACTGAGCCACACCAACCAGGCCCTGCTTTCTTCATGATATTACTATCAACAAAAATATGCATTTATAGGCATTGGAGAACTCTCATTTGAGTTATAGGGGTTTATGAATCCTTTAAAATATTAATTTAAAAAAGTTAAAATTTTATCTTAATGTCCATCTGATTTTGAATTTCTCTTCAATCTGTTCCCCCAAGAACTGATGTGGTTCATGCTGCCGTGAGATCATTAGTACTTAGATCAAAGGTAATTTCTGACAGCACAGATCATTGGTCATCTGGAAGCAGCCACCAAGAAGCCATGTACTGCGTACTATAAGCATGTTTAGTCTTGAGAGATGTGCAGGCCAGAGTCAGTCGTGCTGTCTGGGTGGCCACCGCCGGCTGAGACGAGTTCCAGGCGGGCCTCTCTGGGCTAATTTACCAGGACTCCTCGCTCTCCGGTCTCCAGTCTGTTCTGCCTCCCTATGTGCTGTTTGGAATTCAGCACCACGGCTGCCTGAGCATCCCCTGAAGGCTGGGCAGGTTCTCAGTGACAAGTGTCCCCACAGGACACTTTCCACTTATCTCACTGTCATCATGCCCTAGGGGAACAGGGGCCTGGGAGCAGGTGGCAGGAGATCCATCCTGGGGCGCAGCGGGAGGCAGGACCTTGCGTGTGCTGTGGCTCCAAGTCCCTGGCATGTGCTTCACTGTCCTGCCAGGTTTCACTTACAAAACACAAACTCAAAGATAAAATCGTTAAGGATTTCAAGCTTGGGATGGAGGGGGCATAAACCCCAAGCAGGAGGCCTTTCCGAGGAAGGGGAAAAGTAGTCTGTGAGAATGCGCTGGTCCCATGAACTTGGCCTTGCACATATTAATTCACTTAATCCTCCTTTTACAGATATGCAAGGCAAAGTAACCAGCCAACCATCACATAGCAGGGATTTGAACTTGGGTAGTATGCCCTATATTTCTGCTCTTAACCCTTACGCTGACCCTAATGCATACCCTGTGGTTTGGGAGTAAACGCCAGAATCCACACTCTAGGAGTTTGGAAGCACAGGGAAGGAAGCCATTTCTCTGTGTTTTTCCTCCAAGTGTAGGTGGTGAGTCATCTATTCTTTATATTTGACGACGTTAATGATAGAAGTGGCCTGTCATATGTCGGCATTGTACTCATTTAAAAAATCTCTCTGGCCCTGGCTGGTATGGCTCAGTGGATTGAGTGACAGCCTGTGAACCAAAGGGTCGCGGGTTCGATTCCCAGTCAGGGCATATACCTGAGTTGTGGACCAGGTCCCCAGTATGGGTCACGCAAGAGGCAACCACACATTGATTTTTCTCTCCCTCCTTTCTCCTCTCTCTAAAAATAAATAAGTAAAACCTTTTAAAAAATAAAAAAATCTTCTCTCTGTATATGTGTGCATATAAATATATAACATGTAGTTATGGAAACTATTCACATATTTTAAAATATGTAATGTTTATAAAAATAACTGCTGCGTTTTTTTATTGAGTCTGTGTTGCCCTCTAGTGGCCAGGAAAAGTTAATAAGAGCAACCCAAAAAGGAACAGCCGCTGTTAATATTAAGTGCCAATCAGAAACACGTGAATCACACTACTACCATTACTGTTGGTTCAAACACACATGTCCACAGGGACGGAGTGGGTGAAGTCGCAGAAGTGGTCTGGGACAACATGAGAACTGGACAGCATGTGTCCTGTCTGAAGGGAGAATTCCCTCTCACGGTTGCCCTGGCAAAAGGCAGGCCCTGGTGTTAAAGGAAGCTCCAGATCCAGATATTTATGTAAAAGGTCTCACTTTTTAAGCATGGGCAGTTGAAGTAATTTAAAAAAAAGATCTTTAAGTGGACCGTCCCCATTTCCATGGGTTTCATTTGGGCTGTAATAACTGCTCACTTGTGAGCTTTGGTTCATTGATGCTTACTGCCTGCCCACCCAAGTTCCCGCTTCAGTCCAGGACACACCTCCAGGATGTGTTACCCGAGTTGCACAGGTGGGTCACAGAGGCTCAGACAAGTTACATGTATTGCCTAAGGACACATGGCTGGGAGTTGAACCAAGCTCTTGCTTACTGCAAAACCCATGGTTTGTAACTCCTGAACTTATGCCCAGCACATGGTATAGAAGATTCATTCCTTTAAGAAATATACAGAGTTGCTAACATATGCCAGAGACTATTGTGGGTGACAAAGACACAGCAGTGAGTTAAGTGGATCCTGCCCTCACTCTCGTGTATGTTGGAGGGAATCTAACATGCTGGAGAGCTAATGGGGAGGGATTTGTTGAGAGCGACAGGACGCCCTGGCTTCCACACCTTGAGAGCACAGTTACGTGTCTAGCCTCTAGTTTGTTCCACCGCTTCTCTGCTTCTGTCCCTTTTCTGAGGCTCAGCTCAGAATTTATTCTCGCATCTCTGCCCTGCACATTCAGCCTGACCACAAAGCAATGTGGCCTTGGGGACATGTCCCTCATTCCCAGACCCCACTCTTTCTCAGACTCTGCCCTGGCAGGGAGTGTCACATCAGATGTCTTGCTTATTAAACTTAGGGACACTTGTGCCAACCAAAAAGAAAGGACAATTTCATCACAGCCGGCCACTGTTCTATGTAGAAAGTCATGAAATAGTCTTACATCCTAAGTCTTGGAGTTTTATTTCACTTTCAATTGTGTTTTTTTTTTAAGCCAGGCTGTTTTGAGATATAAATTAAATATGATAAAATTCTTGCTTTTAAGGTGTATACTTCATTGAATTTTGACACATACACACAGGTATGTAACCTTCACCATAATCAAGATAAATACTTCTATCACCCCCAAGTTTCCTCCTGCCCCTCTGCAGTCAATCCCCTTCCCTCATACCCAGTCCCTAGGCAACCCTGGTCTGTCTTCTGTCCCCATGGTTTTCTCTCTCCCATAATGTCACATAAATGGAATCATACAATTTGTGTCCTTTTAACTGCATAGGCCGATTGGATTCACCTCATCTGAGTGAGTCAGTAGGCAACAGTTGGTGAAGAGGGGAGAGAAATCCTTCCAGGTAGGGCAGGCAGCATTTGCAAAGGCCCCGTGGCTTTGTTCTATGTGAAGGTTAGCATAAAGTTAGGGCTGACCTTCAGCTGTTTGCACTGGTCAGGCCATCAAGATGGTCAGTATTCATTCTGATTGATGAGATCACGGGCCTTACAATTGTTAATATTTTAAAAAATGTGCCCTAAGGCCAGCTCACCTCAGGCAGTTAGGCTGAGGCACCCCTGAGCCCAGCCAGAGCAAGAGCCAGAAGAAAGGCACTTGAACCCAGAGACTCCTCTTCACAAAGTGCATGGTAGATGGAGAGCCACCCCATAATAAGGCTTCCGGGAGAGGCCAGGCCTGTGTAGCTTAATAGCAGTAAGTGCCAAGGGCAACATTTGGGTCTTCAGAGTCCTTTTCCTGGGGCCACCAAGGAAACAGGCTGAACCCAAACCACTTACGAGAGTGCCTCGCACAAAGCAGATCCTCACTAAAAATTTTGTTCTGCTGTTTGGCAAAGGACACTTAGTCATCTCTGTTATTTACTTTTTTTCTGAAGTCATGTCTCTGATTAGTGCCTGTTTTACTAAAATAGGCTAAGTTTATTAGGTTTGGCTTAACAGAATTCCACTCGGATCTCCAATATTTAGTGACTACCTAATCCAACTCTGATTCTGCAAATGAGAAACTCATTTGGCTAAAGGACCCAGCTGGACAGTGGATGCAACTGTGACTAGAACCCAAGTATACCAGTTCAGAGTCAATTCACTCTTTATTTCAATGAAAATAAATCCTTTTTTTTGCCCCCCAAAAAGAAAAGTGTGTTTGTATTCCTGGAAGCAAGGCTGATTAACGTGCTGTTTTTAGGTCTCAGTTCTGTAAGGTCCTGGTTTGACCTACAGCAGCAAATCCTATCACAGATGAAGTGGCTATACAAAGAAACCCCCCACCCATAGAATCTCAGTGCAGCATCTCAGAGAGGCCAATATCCACCTATTTTATGATGCTATCATTGGGACAGACCCTCCATTTCTTGCCTGGATCTGTAGCGGGGTGGGGTAGGTCCACTGCATTCCCACTGATTTTGTGGGATAAAGGAACTGAATTAGGATGAGTCTAGACGAGTGTTATCTCAGTGCTGCTAGATTGCTCTTTACTGCACAAATAACTTCCTTTTATTATATTTTCCTCCTACACTGGTAGGAAGAATAATTTATGGAACACTGTGTGTCTGGTTTTTGTGACAGAAAAATGGGTGACAGCTCCCATTTCAGCAGGCAGGGGGGAGAGGACTCCGGTGCTCGCCCCAGCCAAGCAGCTGGGCTCCTTGCTGAGCACTTCTGTGACCTAATTTGGCTGAGTTACACAAAATGCAATTTGGACTGAGCTGCTGTCTTGCAAAGGTAACTTAGACTCGCTGCCTACTCTTAGCCTTCAAAATGAAACAGAATGGAGAATTAGAAATTGTCAGATTAAAAAAAAAAGCTTTCTGCCATTTTTGAATTAACAAAGGGGATTGAGCGAATGAATAAAATTTAGCCTTTAAAGTCCTCTGAGTGGAAAGTATCTCCCTCTGAAGCCTTTGATGAGTCCCTGCCCTTAACTGATGGTGCTGTGTTCAGTTAGGGCAAAAATTAAGCAGTCTGACATTTAAACAGACCTTGCAGGTGCTGGAGAAGAACAATGGCATTCAGACAGGGAGTCCTTCTCATTGTGGAAGAAATGCCATGGCAACATCTCTGTGAAGCTGTGTGTGGGCGGTGGGACTGCGCCAGCGAGCAAGTTCACCCTGTGTGTGCCTATCCATTCCACGTGGATCGCCCTTCCTTGTAAATCCTCATGTAACTATATATATTAAGTCACAGATGCTTCTATCAGCTACCGCAGGCAACTTCTAATTGGTACTTCAAGCTAAGAACAAGGAAAGAAGCCGAATAAATTTATCAGTGAGGGGGACGGAAAAAGTGCAAGCCTACGCTGCATGAATGAACCGAAGAACAAAAAGGTACTTCTTAGCTTGGGAGCTTTTACAGGCATGCGGTTTATGTGGAGGTATCAAGAACAGTAAGAGCTATAACCAGCTGGAACTTTCAGAGTGGTTGGGATTCTTCCCGCAGGTGGAACAAAATCAAGAAGTCTTTTCTAATTTAGTGATTTAAGTTTTGATCACAGAGGATGGAGAGCAACTCAAGTTTTCACAATTTCTTTGCTTCGGTATGCGCCATCAACTATGTTGGGAGGATTTATAAAATATCCTGTTAAGATAATAGAGGTGAAGACCAAGAAGGGACTGGAAGTGAGATGTGGACATGGAGGAAGAAGAGCTAGGAGGAGTGGAATGATTTACTACTGATCTGCCCCTTTATGCCAGAAATTCTGATGTCTGCTTTACATACATGCTCATTTTATTCATGGTAATCCCTTGAACAGTTAGAGAAAAGATTTCAGTTTCTTTCTTTAATGTATTCATTCAACAAATGCTTGTCGTGTGCTTCTTATATTACAGCCAAAGGACTCATCCCTGGAAATAGAATGACCCAAACAGATGTGGTCCTTGCTGTCAGGGAGTTTATGTGCTAGAGGGGATGTGCATATTAATCAAATAGGCATGCAAAGAAAATACATAATGGGAAGGAGAGGTAAATGGTACTGTGAGAATATTTAATGGTGGATCAGAGAAGGCTTCCTGAAGAGGTACCATTGATTGTAGCTGAGAACCTAAGAATAAATAGCAAATAACTGAATGAAGTGAGAAGAAAGCAGATGGAAGAAAACGTGTGCAAAGGTCCTGTGGCAGAAAGAAGTGCAGCGATATGAGGGAATAAATGATAGCCAATCTGTTACTAAGAGTCCTTAAGTGAAAATAATAGAGGTTAATTCTGGCCAACTTTTGGTGAAACGCAGTTTATTGAAAGATTGGGCAGCTTACAGAATATCCTAGAGTGCTATAGAAGCAAGTCCAGTAACAGGATCCAAATAATTCCATGGCATTTATGCCTCGAAGATACCAGTTCTTCTGGTATCAGTGGTACCATCAATACTGGACAGCGGACAGTGTTGTGACCACTTTTGGAAACCAGACACAGTGACTCCGACTGCCGCTGTGCTCAAAAGAATGGATTCCAAATCTTTGTCATTAGTTGCTGAGTAATAGCCGCTCTGGTCGTGTCTCATCAGCAGGGCCTAATTTACATGTCCATACGCTGTCCATAAATTAGGCTTTGAGAGCAAAGTAGACAATGCTTCAGTTTCTAGCTTCAAATTCTGTCTTTTTTAGGAGAAATTCCCTTCTGCATTGTCATATGGCCTGTTATATCATTCCACTGGTACCTAACATGCAGAATGTTCTAGAAATGCTAAATCTCTAGGAAACTCCCCATCCGTGGAGGGAGGGGTGTCACCGTGACAGGCAGAGGCTTACTGGCGCATGAGCTTCCCCATGACACTGACACACGCAGAGAGCCGAAAGTGCCTGAGCTCCTAATCAATGACTGATGGGAGCATTCGTGTGAAAGCTCAGCTTCCTTGTCCGGAGTTGGGACAAACTCAGACATCATTTCAATTCTAGACATCCCGTGGGATCAGGCAGAGGCTGAGACGTCACCTGAAATTATAGCCTGCTTGGTTTCTTTCCCTTTCCCATCATGCTTCCTCTTTCCTTACCAGTTTCTCCTGGAAGCACTTCCTTGGTAAATTACTTGCATAGAAATCCTCCTTTCAGGTTCTGCTTCCAAAGAACTTGACCTCAGTAAGAAAGGAGTCATTACTACTGTGGTGGCCCAGACCTCTGTTGCTCAGACTTAGCTTTTGTTTGTTTGTGTTATATTAATCAAGGAGGAACCAAGGGTCCTGGCCACCTACTTCAGTTCTAAGAAACTCATGGTCAATGACCATTGCCAAACATCCCTGGGGGGTCAGAAAGTTCTCTTACTTTGGTTCCACATCCTAGTCAGTCATTACCTTGATCTTGCCTCTGGGAGTCAAGGGCTACTCCTTAGCTTTAAATACCTGGGGGGGGGGGGCGGGGTGTTCCAGCATTGTCATTGAAATCAGGACACTCATTTCCATTTCGGGTTTTCCACCAGTGTCCTCAGCCTATGGGGAACAGGCCCTGCCATTTCTTTCGAAGGTGATGGCACTACTGCCACCAGTGTAATTCTCAAGAGCTTGGTGAAGAGTGCCCTCTGGGTTCTCTTGGCGTACACAGATGATGGATGAGTGGGATGCCCATCATGAACCCAATTTATTATTCCTACACCCCCAAGGCACCGGATCCTGTCTCCACACCCTTATCCTTCAAAGTGTATGAGGACTGAGAACATTGGCATCACCTGGGGGCTTGTTAGAACTTCAGAATCTTGGGCCCTCCCCCACACCGTACTGAATCAGAATTTTAACAAGACCTCCACGCTACTCACATGCACACTGCAGTTTGCGCAGCACTCACCTACAGCTATGCCAGCGAATTTCTGGCATCTCAGCATCTCGCAGTCAGGCCACCCCTGAGCCCAGGTATCAGTCAGCTAATTGAAAACACAGCGAAAATCACTTCCAGCTGCTCAGCCTGGCATATTGCATTCCGAGTTTCTGGGACACAGGAAGAGCAGTCAGTTCAGCCTGATCTAAAATGTTTCTCTCTTTCTCCTTAGTCTAGCCAGGGGGTCCAGCCCACAACTGGTCCAGGATGGCAATGAATGTAGCCCAACATAAAATCGTAATTTTACTTAAAACCTTTTTTTGGTCATCAGTTTTTGTTAGTGTTTGTGTATTTAATGTGTAGCCCAAGACAACTCTTCTTCCAGTGTGACCCAGAGACGCCGAAAGTTTAGACACCGCAAACTCATATTCTGCAAGTTTTTGAAAATAAAAATTAGCAATACCTTGCATATCTTCTGGTGTGCACAACTCCTCCAGAGTTTGTCTTCATAATCTCATTCCAAGCCATGCTGGTGCTGGAAACTGGAACATTCAAAAGTCTGGAAACAAATCATGTAGCATGAGGGGAATGGGCTCCCTTGCAAGGTACTTGCCTCAGCCATGATCTTTAGGTGCCTCCAGGCAAGGCGGGGATGGCCTCATCAGAAGGGAAGGGAAAGGGTCCTTCTGCTGGGTGTGGATGCTTCTAAGGCATTCACATCCTCCTATTTTATTCCCTTCCAATCCAATCCACTGTTTCCTGATCGACAGCCAAACTTTTACATAAGAATGGATGAAGTGTGAATTAAGCTAAGGTTGTAATTCAGCCACCCATAGGATCGAATTGAGAGTTTAGTTTTTGGATATTTCAGCCTCCTAGCTTCAAAAGATGACAAATTATTTCAGTAGCCATCATTTCTGTTCATGCCTTGACTTGATAATATAGGGATTAGAGCTTGTTATTTTTATTTCTTTAAGCCCTTCATTGTTGTTAAGAAGCAACCAGTTGCTCACCTCCGGTTCCTTGAAGTACACGTGCTTTCCACAGCTGTTTTGTGGCAGGTGCCATTCAGTCCCCCAAAGCTCTACCTTTAATGGACACTTTGATCCAGCTGATCTGGGTAATAATTTAACTACCAGTTTAGTCACTGGACCCCGTAACGCCTGAATTTGCTGGGTTTTACTGACTTCATTCTAGTCTAGACAGTCACACTAGATAATCGAGTCTGGATTTCCCCTATTACTGTAAGGGTCTGTTCCTTGCAACGATTCCTGGAACCAACTTCCTTATAACTCAGGGTTTTTAATCTCAGGCAAAGAGGTATACTCTGGCCAATTTAAGTTTTATTTTTTTTAAGATTTTATTGGTAGAGAGAGGGGAAGGAAGGAGAAAGAGAGGGAGAGAAACATCAATGTGTGGTTGCCTCTGGTGTACCCCGTACTGGAACCTGGCCTACAACCCAGGTATGTGCCCTGACTTGGAATCGAACTGGCGACTCTTTGGTTTGCAGGCCGGTACTCAATCCACTGAGCCACACCAGCCAGGGCCCAATTTAAGTTTTAAAACAATTTATTATGCATATTGAGCAGTTCCCAGACACTCTGGGGAGACAGAAGAAACACAGCCAGGAGGAGCATTGAAAATCCTGCTACAGCTCCGGCCTCAGGCAGGCCCTGCTGCAGTCAAGGGGTGCAGCCTCTTCTACTGGCTCCGTTGACAGTCTGACTTTTCCAGAGTGTCCACTGCTTCCCCTCCTCACTCTACAGATTGACTTCGACCTCAACCATGACTTTCATTCTTATCTCAACAGATTCCATCATCAAGTATTCCTCTGCGACATAAGCTCCAGAGGCTGGTGTGGTGGCACAGGCCTGGTTTCTTTACAAAAAGAGGAAGAGGCACAGGGATGTGGGTACACAAAAGAAAGGCCACGTGAGGACAGACCAAGAAGGCAGCCATCTGTAAGGCAAGGAGAGAGGCCTCTGGAGAAACCAAAGCTGCCTAGCATGATCTTGGACTTCCGGCCTCCAGGGATTTGAGAAAATACATTTCTGTTATTGAAGCCACCAGTCTGTGGGATTTAGTTATGGTAGCCCAGCTGACTCATAGAGTAGGCACGAATGAGATCGTTTGGTGGGAGTGTCTGGGGCAGAGCAAAGTGCTTCTGGAAATGAGTCTGGAGGGATGATTTTAATGGCTGGTTTAGTTTCTCAGTATGGGTCCCTCTTTTCCTAACAAAACTCCAATCTGGTCCCATGTCCACCTTTTCCTTATGCAGCTGTGTGCCTCAGGGGAAGATGACCCCACCTTTAATTTTAATAGGACCAGATTAGGAAAAGGGTAATTCTGCTCCTCTTTCCCATGGATGGTTCAAGAATGGCCGTATACCCAATAACTGCCAGTGAGAGATGAGAGACTACCAGCTGGTGGGCTTTGGCAAGTTTGTTCTTACTCCCGAGAACCCAAGGGAGAGATGGTTTATTCCATTCTTTTGGAAATCTGAGTCTAGATGTGTTGCCGGGTGCTGCAGCAGCTCTCCTGCTATTGGGCATGTGGACATCACCGGGTGACAGAGAGATTGATTCCAGGAGCCTGGTGCCTTGAGACATTGCTGAGTCTTTGAATCCACCTACCCTGGAAGGCTGTTTTACTTCTGTACTCTCTGTTATATGAGATGACATCATTTATAACCTTTTTAGCCTGTTTGAATTTGGATATATGTTCCTTGTGGCTGGAATCTGGGCAGAGGGAGACAAGGCTGCCCATTTATACCACATCCCACAGCTGGTGAGTGGCAGACCCAGGATTTAAGTTGGTCTGAAGGCAAAGCCCATATTCCAGAACACTAGCCCTGCACACAGAAGGAACATTCAGGTTTTTATGAGCCATCTCTTGGTAGCTCTAGAGTAGGGGATGGCAAGGGCCAGATGGCAAAATATTTTGTCTTTGTAGGAAATATGGTCTCCATTGCAGTTACTCAATCCACTGTTGTAGCAAAAGTAGCCAATAATAGACAATATGTAAATGAGTGGGTGTGGCTATTGTCCAAACTATTCACCAAAACAAGTGGTGGGCCTATAGGGTTGCAGTTTGCTTGTCCCTGTTCTAGAGTAAAGATTTTTTAAAAAAAGATTTTAGTTATTTATTTCAGGCAGAGGGGGAGGGAAGGAGAAAGAGAGGGAGAGAAACATCAATGTGTGGTTGCCTCTTGCGCAGCCCTTACTGGGGACCTTGACCTGCCCTGACTGGCAATCAAACCAGCGACCCTTTGGTTCACAGACCGGCACTCAATCCACTGAGCCACACCAGCCAGGGCTCCCACGTTGCATTTTTGAAGTTTTTCATCTATGTCCTTTAGTAGCAGAATTTATATCAGCATAATGAGAGTTGATTTCTAAGTACTGAGCAAGAATAGTTTACAAGTACCACGCACCCTAGGATATTTGCAAAGGCACCGTCACGGCAGGCCCGCTGGATAAGGCGCCTGCCTGAGAATTCTGGGAGAGGGTGTCTTTCTCTCTAGTTCCATCTGCTGCTTCCCCTCGTCCCCCTAAGGCAGCAATACTCTTCAGCTGGGGCCCTGTGCGTGGGGTTTAGGAGTGGAGGTGTGGAAGAGTATTAGGGGTCCTTCCCTCGTCTCTTCCTCAGAGACTGTTCAACTGATTCTAGACAACTAGAGCTTTAGACTTGTTCTATGGCAATGATCAACGAATTAAATGCTCTTCATTGGGGGCCTGTAAGGGAAACGCTTACTAGCCCCCTTAACTTCGTTTGGATCCCAAAGTTTACAAACAGTAGTTGAGCTGTATGTCAGTGAGGGTCTAGGTTAGGCTGTCACCCCGCACTGGGGCAAGAAAGGCGAGTCTGGAGACCTTCTGCGGAAATAAAGAACAAAACTTAGTGACATGACAACAGCTGAAGCGAGTGAAAACGAAAAATACTTCCGTTTTCTGCACAGTGGACATTGTCAGGCGAGAGGCATTTGTAAGATCGATTCTCCACAGCAGAGTATTTAATATTTCAATTTAGCGGTAACACTGTCAAGGGCCACCAGTAACAAGTGCGAAGTTTCCACTTGCCTGAGCTCAGTCAGGGCATTGGTGCCTGGCCAGCGCTTGTCAGCCCGGGGCTGAGGACCTGGATCCTGCTCCAGCTGGCTTCCTGTCACTCACCTCTGCATTGGCTCATCTTGTCTATCACTATGGCAGAGACACCCCCTGAGGCTGCAGGCATGAGCAGAGGGGACCGGAGACACAGTGGAGCCAATTTAAACTTTTGTGCACCCTACATGCTCAGTTTAGCTCCCCATCAGTGTGGGTTAATTCCAGCCACCAAGTCCTACACAGGTGCCTCAGAAGGAAGGGTCAGAAGGCCAAATGTGGCAAGCATTCCATTTTATAAGATGTTTTCTGAAGCCTGCACTAGAAGAAAAGATTTTAAAAAACAAAATCATCACCTGCCCATCCCAGGTGTTGACGAAGGCACAGCCATAGGCCAGGAGCAGCCACTAAGCTGAGGGCCAGGCCAGGAGCACAGAGCAGCTGTTTTCCAAGCAGATTCTTAGACAGAGAGTCATAACTTATTCATGCTTCATAAATACACACAGCCATTCAAGTCTCTTAAACACAGTCTGCCACTTCATTCAATTAACAGCACTGGGGTGCCTTTTGCAGCCCAGATTCTGACAGCTGCTGGTGGTTGGGAGAGCTCCTGCAAGGAGGCTGTTGGCTGTTAAGGCCAATGCCAGAGCGACCAATTCGGGCACAGGAAGTGCTGGCCTCCTCAGCCCCCGGGGAAGACGTTTTGACCAATTGTGAATTCTTCTTAATCCGTAGCCATCCATGGTAATACACCCAAAAATCTTAGTGCCTGAACTTTACTTGATAGCTCAGAGGAGATACAAATTAGATATAGCAAGCCTGCTAGAGAAGGTGAAGCGGCAGCAAACTCATTATCTCATGAATGGCTGTTCTGTCAGGTGGGAAGAAAGAGCTGATTGTCACCAGGAACCTTTTCTCTGGGGCCGAAATGACTTCAATTCAATGCTCCATACCTCTGTAGGCATGAGGATGGAACAAAAGACAAACACTAAAACACAGAATAAGCCAGCAGACCTGACCACCAAGTAAGTGTTTCTTGATAAAGCTCTTGCAAGCCCTTGTTGGCACAGCGCACCTCAGATGCTTGGGGTGGGGCGGGGAAGAGCCTGGGCACAACTCTTCATCCTCACGTTTGTCAACTCGAACCTGTGGCTGGAAGGCCCTCTTACAGATCACTGAGTTCAGTGACTCTTCCCCATACTGCCTGCTCCCAAGCCGTTGGAAATGTTTGGAAGTGATTTCGGTTTTAATAATGGCTGGGGGTGGGGGGCTGTATAACTGCAGTCAGATGACCCAAGAAGAGTCATCTGGACTACAAAGGCAGTCGTGCTCTGCTTGGCCAAATTGCCCCATCTTACAGATGAGAAAGCTGAGGCTCCAAGGATATAGATGAAGTCTTTTACCCAGGATCATCTGGGTTAGTACCAGAGCTGGGTCCAGGACCCAAGATTCCTGACTCCTACCTACTTCAGAGTATCCTTCATTAGGTTTCCAGTGACTGTGTTTCATAAAATTACAATTAGGACGGAGACTGACCAGCAAGAGGGCGCACAGGACAACAGGACAGTATGGTAACCGGGATTTCCCCGGAAAGAGCCTTGCAGCCCTGCATTACAATGACGCTGTGCCTGCACTCAGGGTCACCTGCTGTGATTCACTGTTTGGAGGGCAGCCTCGGTGAACAGCACTGATGGTGGAGAGCCTCCTTTGTCACTGGAAGGGGGAGATGCTGTAACTCTGGGTCATCTGCTCCAGGTACTGTGGTCACAGCAGATCCTGCTCTGGGGGTAGAACTTGCTGGGCTCCACCCGAATGGAGAAAGCATAAAGCAGCCGATTCACTCACAACAGGTAGTGGGATTTGACTTCTCCACAGGCATTTTATTAAAACAAAGAAACGACGCACTGAGGGAGAGCAGGGTCAGTGTTTCAGGTGAACCTGGGAAGAAAACGCGTTTGCAGAGCCTGCAAATTTTTGCACATCACTCCAGCTTGAGACGCTTGGCCTGCCCGAATCCCCCGAGCTTCGTACTGTCTGTGGCCCGTGTCACGTTCTGTTCCTTCTTTGTAACAGTTTATGCACGTGTCGTTGCTCCTGCTGTGGGACTGCGAGCGGTTTGAGTGCGGGGCCTCTGTCTCAGTCACCGCAGGCTCTCACAACACCACCCACGATCAGGCACACGGAGACTTTTCACAAACGTGTGTTGCATAAACAGGTACAGGCCGATTGACTCAACAACTGAGTCTTTTGTTTTCCTCCTTTTGAGATACCAGGCTCTTCTGGGTCTGGAGAGCATCTCAACTCCTTCCACTCTTTAAGGCATCAAAGAGGGGTACCGTCAGGTGGCTGGAGTCCGAGTCCTGCCTAGGCCACTTCTGGGGTGACCGTGAGAAAGCTACTTAACCTCTTGGGTTTAACCTCTGTGGGCTTTAGGGTCCACATCTGTGCACTGGGCATAATAATAGTCCTTAGCTAACTCACAAGGTCATCGTGAGAGGTCATACGGAAAAATGCACGTGTCGTTCTGGGGTGTAATGTCACACCAACAACCAATTCTCCAGGACCCCAAACGGGTGCTTACCAGTTCAGTTCTGACACTGACGACCACAGATTTCAGAGTACAGGCCCACCAGGCTGCCTGCACCTCGGACACCAGTGGCGTGGCTCAGGCCAGGGCCCTTCTGACCACCCAGCTGTAAATCAGGGCTTCCCACAACGCCCTATTCAGGTTTAATAATTTCCCAGCATGGCTCACAGAACTCATGGAAAATACTTCACTTACATTTACTGGCTTAATGTAAAAGATACAACTAAGTGACAGCCAAGTGGAAGAGATGCACAGGGCCCGTTACAGGGGGAGGGGAATGGAACTTCCTCTCTGGACACACCACCCTTCCAGCGTCCTGATGTGCTCGCCACCCTGGGAGTTCTCCAAATCTTGTTCGGGAGTTGTCATAGAGCTCAATTTCCATCCCCTCCCCTTTCTCAGGGGTTGGCGAGTGGGGTTGAAGTTTCCTGGTCTCTAATCAGTGGGTCCTTATGGTGAGGAGCCCCATCCTGAGGCTATCTGGGGCCCCACCCTAAGTCACCCTGTGAACACACACTCAGAACACAAGACACTCATCACTCAGGAAATTCCAAGGGTTGTAGAAGCTGTGTGCCAGGAACTGATGACAAAGGCCAAATGCATTTGCTATATACTCAGCATACTGCCCCGGGTGGGGGAGTGTCATAAACCCAGTAAGTGTTATCTGTCACCACTACTTTCCAGAGAGTGAGAAGGGTTCCTAGGGTGTAGGGTGAAGATATGCATTAAAGCCTCTAATTAAAACAGGAAAGCAGTCAGAAAAATACGAGGGTCAATGCACTGAGACTTGACATTCAGAATCTGTTAACTCCAAACAGAATGTCTCTGCCTGAAAGGCCACACTCAGGGCAAAAGACCATATGGTGGCTTGGTTGGTGGCATCCTGCAGAGTGCTGGAAGAGTTGTTCTTTGGCCCAGATGCTTTTCGTTTAATGATCTGGAAAAGAGTGTAAGCCACACATTATGTTCACCCAGAGGTGTGTCAAACATTCAAGGCGATACGGAAATGAGAAGTTAAAAATCATTTGTCTCCAAGATGGAAAATGAAATATGGTTTGGTGGAGAAGGTTGACAACGCTGACCCATGTAATTTGCAAGGGCTTCTGGATCTCTGGCTTGATAGATATAATTTCAGGCAGGCTAGGCTTTGAATTAAAATGGGAAAAGGCTCTCAGTGTATTCTCTCAGGTATTGTTATCAGCAAGGTACTCATAAGGCTGGAAGAAGCTGCTGGGTGAAATAACTTGGCATGGAACTTTCTGTGGTTATAGGAATCCCTAGAAATTACTTAGTTTAAAACTGTTATTTTACAAGAAAAGAAGCTGAAGTCTGAGGAGGTGGTGGGACTTGCCCACATCCTCCACAGGAAGGTGGTGACATAATTCAGCTCTCCCTGCCTCTGCCCGGATCTCCCCGCACCGCTCCATTTTAAGAAGCCTTGTGTAAGTCAGTATCAGTTCCTCCCATCTCTCAGCTTTTCCCTATTTCCAGTCTTAAATGGGGAGAGTTTTCAAATGCGGAAAACTTCTGATATGCTTATTATATTTCCTGAGCTTTTTTAATGCTTTGAACATTTCTGTGTAATAAAATGATCTTCCACCATGAGAAATAATGTCATCCTGTCCCCTCCCAGAGTCTCTCTACAGCATTCTTGACAGACGTTTACCTACAGAGGTAGATGTTGGCACCACTAAAGGACGCCTCAGGGTCCATGACCTGTCAGATGCCTCAGGGTCCTCCAAACAGGGACCTCTAAGGGTGCCCTCTGAAGGGTCACACTGGGTTGGCTATTACCTTTGTTTTAGGTGAGGGGCTTGAAGCTCAGAGAGGTAAAATAATTCAATCAAGGTCATATAATATGTGAGTGGCAAGACTAGGACAGAAATCAGACTGTCTGACTCTGAAGCTGCTTAGCCACCACTTTCTGCTGCTCCCATGCGCCAGTGTGGAGGCTCAGCCCAACTGTGGGCGACACTGGGAAAGACACACGGGCACAGGCTCTCCCTTCTTAACCTGGCCCAGGGGCTGAGGCCAAGTGCCGCCGGCAGGCTGGCTCCTAGCTTTTCCTGGGCCTAGGACAGGCTCCTAATGGTGCCCCACCTGACCTAATGTCTAAATATCTGAAAGTTCTAAACCCAGCTAACACATTGTTAAATGAAAAATGTTCTGTCTGCCTTGACAAATACACCTCCATAACCCTGCCATTAAATAATATGTGTGGGGTATCAGGAAAATAAATATTTGGTCTTTGCCCCAGGTTCCTGGCACAGGGCTCCCAGAAGCCTTAGAATTCACTGTCTTTTGTATACTAATGAGATGGCTCCTGAGATGGAGCGTGGATGGGGGTGCTAGACACTTTGGGACAGGGGCTGGTGGCCAGAAAGATCAGGCCATGGTGAGAGAGCATTGGAACTTTCAGTCCCATCTCCCAGCTTCCAGGGGCAGAAGGGAGCTGGAGATGAGTTCAATCACCCGTAGCCAATGATTTAATCAGTCGAGCCTATGTAATGAAGCCTCCTTAAAAACCCCTAAATGATGGGTTTCAAGAAGCTTCTGGGTTGGTGAACACGTTGTGAGGTCGGGTGACTCGCCTCGAGAGGGCATACAAGCTCCGTGCCCCTCTTCCCACACCTGGCCCTATGCATCTCTCCCATTTGGCTGTTCCTTAACCATAAGCCTGTAATAGTAAGGAAAGGGCTTTCCTGAATTCTATGAGTCGCTCTAGCAAATTATAGAACCCGAGGAAGGTATTGTGGGAACCCCTGAGTTAGCAGCCGGTCAGCCAGAAGTACAGGTGGCCCCCTTGACTTGTGACTGAAGTGGGGGCAGTCTTCTGGGACTGAGCCCTGAACTTGTGAGGTCTGTCCTGACTCAGCATAGTCAGTGTCAGAATTGAGTTGAATTGTTGGGCATCTGTTGGTCTTGGACAGTTGATGATGGGGTTTCAAAAAACCCACGTTTAGTGTCAGAATCCCTCACTCCCACCCCTCAATGTGTAAAGCTACATCTTTTAAGTGACTGAGGCACACAATTTTTTTTTCTTTTTTTTTTATTTATTTTTTAAATATATTTTATTGGTTATGCTATTACAGTTGTCCTATTATCCCCCTTCATTCCCCTCCACCCTGAATACCCTCTCCCACCCACATCACCCCGCTTTACTTCAGTCC
>CM052547.1:14816845-14947974 GCA_028533065.1 Trachops cirrhosus | reverse complement strand
CTTGCCTGGAAGGTCTCTTTTGAGAAATCAGCTGACAGTCTGATGGGAACTCCTTTGTAGGTTACTATCCCCTTCTCTCTTGCTGCTTCTAGGATTCTCTCCTTCATTTTTACCTTGGGTAATGTAATTATGATGTGAGGCACACAATTTAGATTGTGCGTGTGATCTGTGGGCCCTCGGAAGCACAGGCCCAGGGTTGCCCACTCCCCCTACCTCCTGGTCTAAGGGCAGTATTGGCCTCAAGGGACGCTGGGGATGGCCTAGCACAAATCTCGCTCTGGGACCAGAAAACATGACTTAAAAAATATTCTCTTTATAAAAGACAACTTACAGTGAGTTTGGCGTGATCAATTTAAACGAAGCCATAGAAAGGCTTTAAATTGAACTTTGTGGTTTGACCTCATTTTTGCTGCAATAATTCAGTTGTTAAATTACCATGTGGCTTAAAATTATTTTTCCCTAAGCTTAGGCAGGACTGACTTTTCTCATCAGTATATTTAAATCATACTGGGCATCACAAGTTTGAGCTTTAAGACCTGACATAAACACAGCCTTACCTTTGGGGAAACGTGCTCGTAACTTTTCATCCTGCAGAAGCACCCCTTTGCCATTTGAAAAGAGCAGTTCTCCAAAGGCAAGTATGATTTCCGATTTCAAACACTTCAGGTCAAAGACGAAAGGTTAAGATCCCTGTTATACACAGAGATTTCAGCAATGAGTATGATGAAAACAGAAATGCAGTAGAAAAACAGGGAAAGAACAAGAATCAAAAATTCCCCAAAGACATGTAAGTGGTCAAA
Organism: Trachops cirrhosus; assembly: GCA_028533065.1. Taxonomy (NCBI): domain Eukaryota; kingdom Metazoa; phylum Chordata; class Mammalia; order Chiroptera; family Phyllostomidae; genus Trachops; species Trachops cirrhosus. Next base: position 14,947,174 of record CM052547.1, on the reverse strand, counting down.
AAACAATATGAAAAGATACCCAACCTCACTAATAATTTTAAAAAATCAACACAATAGATGTTATTTTGTGGATCATCTTTCCAGGAAAAAAAAAAAAACCTCCTATTAGATTGGGAAAAAAAGATTGGTAACATGATAAAAAGATCTTCTCAACCTGCAGGAGGAAGTACTGATTGGATGGACTATTTGGGGGTGCAGGGACGGTGTAGTGCTACGTTTCATAGCTGAAGATATTTAAAATGCGTGAACTCAGTGACTAACTTCTATGTATTTATGCTGAAGAAACACTTCTAGGTATTTGTCCTGAAGAAACACATGTATAAATAAGGATCTTCTTGCCACGGTGTTTATGAGAGTGCAAAATTGCAAATTCAAGACTTCCCAATTCTACCCTCTCTTCTGATACCAACTGCATGTTCAGGGGCCTCAAGACCACCTTCAGTTTTAGTGATTTGCTGGAAGGACTCACAGAACTCAGCGACACCATTATAGTCACAGTTATATCTGTCACAGCAGAAGGACACAGCTGACAATCAGCACAGGGAGAACCACCCAGGGCAGCATCCAGGAGATGCCAAGCAGAGGTTCCTGATGCTCTCCCCTTGGCTCATCGGTAGACCACAAATAGCACCGACTTCTCCCCACAACAATGGGACTATGTGCATAGGTCATTGCCAGCCAGCGGAGTGGACCTGAACTTTGGTGTCCAGAGTTTCATTGGTGCTTAGTCACATAGACATGGCTGACCACCTTCATGGCTGACTTTAGGCTCCAGCCCCTCTAGAGGTTGAGCTGACACTGTGTGACCCAAAGCCCCCAGCCATAAATCACACTGTTGGCCAAGACTACCCAGCATGGCCCCAATCCCCCAGGTAAACAAGGACAATCTTTTCAGGCTACAGAAGTAGACAGAAGATGTATATTGTGGAGGTTCCCTCATGCCACATTAGGGATCTAGATTTGATTCTGTTGATGGAGAAGATTCATTGAACTGTCTTAACAGGAGGCTAGAAGGAATTAATGTGTGCTTTAGACAGAACATTCTGGCAGCACCAGTGATAATGAACTGGAGTGGAAGAAAGCTGGTGGCTGGGAGGCCACTGTACTTCTCTAAGTTAAAGATACAAACCGGACACCCATGCTTGTTAATTCGCACCCTTGGCTGCACTGCCTCTCACTGAGGCCCAGAACGCACTGGCACATCTAAACAGTCCGCCATTGTACTCAAGTGGTCGGCTCCACTAATGAGTGGGGCCTGGAGTCGGTCTGGTGGCCGAGGGCTCAATGTCTGGGCTCTGTGAGGTGAACCCAGAGACTCAAGCCTTCCCCGGCACACCTCCCTTTGCCTCGTCTCCATGACTGTGCACACCACTCTCTGTTTCCTCATAGGTGCTCCAGGTGTCCCAAAGGAGAGCTGTCCTGAGCTGTCCACTGAGTGACCAGCTGCCTGCTCTCTCTGGCATGAAGTTCTGACCATTCCTCTTCACCTCCACTTCTAGACATGTCTCTGCTCTTCACAGAAGGAGCTTCTGGAACCACGAATTTTGCCACCCGCCCAACTCTAAACTGCCGGGACTGCCTAGAGGAGAATGGCCAAGGCATGCTCCCCTCTCCTGGGCCCATGCAGTCAGTGCCAATGAGCCTGCAACCTTTCCCGCTGTCCTGGCTGCAGCCTGGGGATCTTCTTCTACACCCTACTCCAGGTAGTCACTCTTAAGCATTAGCAATGGCCATCAAGGTCAAAGGCATTTGTCATTCTTGGCTAGAGACTCCTGCCCCTTTGGATGTCAGTACAATCCAGAATGACTTCCTCTTTACCACAGTCCTCTAGTTTGGGTTGCTAGCATGCCTGGGACCCCATCTGGCCATGGGCCTACTTATTCCTGGCTTCTCCCTTCTCTCTTCAACGTGGGCATCCTGAGGCCAAGTCCCCCTGAGCCACAACAATGCCAAGATATGAGTTATGGAGACAGTTTGTGATTCTGGGAATTTTGAAATTTTGGGAGGCGCAGGCAAGCCTTCGGCCAGCTAAGATGTAGTGAAGGCCTACTCTCCTCACAGCACTGGGTGCAGATCTCTGCAGGAGAAAAATGACCCAGGTGACATCGGCTTGCTTCTCCAGGAGTTTACTATCTAGCTGGAGAGATATGATATGATGCTGTGAAATGAATCTAAAACTTCAGAAACTTCAGCCTCCATAAGTTAAATGAGCAGAGAGAATGACAAGTACCAGAGAAATTCAAAACACAGGAGCAGATATTTTTGGAAACAGCTGATAGGGCTCTGCACCTGATTCATCACCCTGTCACTGGCACAGGTCCCACAAGTGCCAGATGATGAGGAGGCAAAGCCAGGTGCTGTGGAATGAGCAGGCAGGAGGAGGTGGTCCCTGGTGGCCTGGCTGGGCCCTCAGAGCTCTGGTGATGCCCTCTGGTACTAGCTGAGGCTGCAGGAGGCAGGCAGCGGTGGGCGAGCAGCAGGAGCATCCATCACCAGGAACATTCATGGAGTTCCCTGTCATTATCTGAAGTTAAATTCATCAACACCCACAGAACCCTGAAATCCCTGGGGAGGCAGCTGGCAGGGGAGCCATTTCTGGGTGGGGGAGGCTGGTGCCTGCTCTGTGAGGTTTCTCTGTGGCTTCACTGCAGCTGATTGGTGCATGCGGGCTTCAAAGAATGGACAAAGACTGGGGGCTGAGGCAGCAGGAGCTCTGAGCTCCTGCTTCCTCTAATGGAAAGAGCACCGGCCCAGAAAGTGAGAGAATTGACTCTAACCTGGCTCGGTCCTTAACCAATGGACCGAGTCAATCACCCAGCTTTCCTCCTCTCCAGTTCCTCATCTATAAAATGAGAGGGCTGAACCTGGAAATGACCCAAGGCCTCTTCCAGCTCTTAGTGACACACCATGAAGTAGCAAAGAAATCTTTTCCAGTTGTTCAGGTCCCATAGAGAAAGTGTCTCATTCCCATGAATACTAGAGGGATCCTTGCACACTTGCTGCCCTTCAGGCACATTATCATGTTGCTTGATGTCTTCAATGCCAGAGGAATAAAACAGTGATGAGTGCAGGTGGCAGAGAAGGCCACCTCAGTGCTGGCTCTGCAGTAACATCAATGATAGATGAGGAATATTCAGACTTGCGGGCAGGTGCACACTCTGGGAGGCTGAGAGAGTGCAGGCTTTCCGTAGAAGGAAGCTCCTGAGTGCCCCGAGGTGAGATGGCATTCTGTTCCAAAAGCATTTAATGATTATTCTCTGTAGCACCCCAGGCTTTGCTGATGAAGAAAACCATTTGTGGGAGCTGGAGTTCAAGGTCAGCAGGAGTCAGTGCATGAGTCTAGAACAGGGTACACCAACTTTTTTCTATAGCTGGTAAATGAGACTGAAATTCCAATCCAGGCCTCCTGACCCTGGTTCAGTGCAATTTCATAGCAGGGGCCCGTGCTGCCTCCTACCTCTCATAATGTGCCAACTCTTCTCAAGAGGTATGGACTCTACTCACTGACAGTCCCAAACAGTGGGAAGATGTGTGCTCTTCGGTCCAGAGGCGAAAAAGAAGATTTTAAAAATTAGCCCCCTTTCATCTTATTTAGTAAGAAATGTTAGAAGAGCAAGATTTATCAGGCCCTCTGAGTTGTCCTACAAGTCAAACACACTGTGACTCTTCCCTTTGCGTCCCGGCTCCCCCGGACTGCGGCAAACCGGTGTTCACTGGGAACAGCCGCTGCGGTCCCTTTCTAAGGCCGGCTTTCCTGGCAAGAACACCCTTTGCTCTAATCGGACTGTTGCTCTAGTCAGAACAGAGCAGGGAAAACAGGGCCTGTTTTGGAGAATTAACTCTATTTTGCCATTTGTTATTTAGTTCTGTCCACTTGACCGTAGAGGATCAGAGATTTAGCCCCAACCCTGTTTTTAGGGTTCCTAAAGTCTAGCTGGGGAGACAAGGCACAGACGTGACAGAAGTTAAATAAAATGTGAAGCCTGAAAAACATTTCGAGGCAGTAAGGCAAATGCACATGAGTGTACACACGCCCTTCCAGTGAGCAGACAATTCTTGGAGGCTGCGTGGTGTTGAGCCACTCTAGAAAAGAGAAAATTGGTGTGTGTGTGAATAAAGCATGATCTGTCCCAAGCCATCTCCCCGTCAATGCTCTTTCTGTTACTGTGCAGGACAGTTTTAGTGTCTTCTCTCCTGCTTACATATGATGCCCAGAGAAAGCCAGTGGCATCTAAGAAATAAGGACCAGACAGAACCATCTATCCCTGTGGGATGCCTTTACCTACCTAAAGGATCGAACAGTATTTGAAGTGTATATGCTCTCTCTCTTTTTTTTTTTTTGACAAAGAAAGTCTAGCTTTCAGTCAAGCACAATTTGTTGGCAGGGTTTCCTCCTTGCAGAAGAGGGGTGGTCTAAGAATTTGTAACCTTCCTGGCTACCCTAGGGAGAAGGAGGTACTTCTGACCAAGACACACTGGACGTTCCAACTGTTCAGTCCACAGAACAGGCGTGGGTGTTCGCCCTGCGAAAGGCGCTGTGTGTTCCTGGACTGGTTTTTGTATGAGACGAGCTTCTCCTGTAAAGAAGACATTTGTCAAAGAACAGGGTAATGGTGAGAAGAAATGTATACATAGGGCTCTCCTGGTAAAAACAAAAAACAAAGACTGGGAAGACAGAAAATTGGGACTTCTTTCATTTTCATGGCACACTTTGCATTTTTCAGTTAATCATGAAGGCAAAAGGCCTGACCTCCCCCATGAAGCAGCCGAGCAGAAAGGGCAGTGGAGCCACTGGCTCCAGTTATTTCCCTGGCAGAGGGGGTGTGCCATGGGTGCTCCGGTCAGAGAGTAGCAGCTGCCAAGGGTCTGTCCCACCCCACAGCCCCTGACCTGGGGACGCTCCTTGGCACTGCTCATGGAGAGAGCCTCGGTGACAGAATGACCGCTGGATGGGTGTGGGAGCTTTTGCACAAGGCCAGGAGCTCACGGAGTCAGTACGGCCAGACCCGTGGTCACTGGAAGAACTGGCAGGCTAGGGCCAGAGCTCATGGCTGGCCCAGTCCCCGCTGGAGGGCGCTGCCCCTCTGCTTGTACTTTGAACTTGCACCTGCACCTTGGCTCCTGGAGCCTGCGCTCATTTCTGCTCCTCCTCCTGGTTCCTTGCCTCCCTTCCTCTGGTTCCCATCTGCTGGATTACTTTCCAGTGCTCCGCAAACAACCCTCTCGACAAGTCCAAATCTAGCTGCTTCTCCTCAAAATCTGGTGGCTCAGAATCAGGAGGGCAGACTCCAGAGCCAGCCCCCTGACCACACCGATGGTTCCATTTGTGCCCCACCTGGGAGTTAGTAGCAATCACTGTTCTGGGACAAGGCTGAGACTGAGCCTTCTGGAACATTTATATTGACAATCGCCACACTCAGGGACAACTAGGGAAACAGCTTTGGTCCCCTAAAAGCCAGGACTCTGAAAACAGAATGCCACTGACTTAATATGTCATTTTCAAGCAGGAGAACTTACTCTAGCAATGCAAATGATTACAATTCAGATTTTTATTTTGGGGGTAAACCTGATACCATTTGAAATACATCAGATATTACAGTGAAAGTCCCACATTTGCCTGGAATCACAGTGCTTTTTTGCCATTATCTCTCATGGCTCATGTTTTAACTCATGAATACCCTAACAAGCTGTATTATAACAGGGTGGTGCTATATTTGAAAAATGACTGCATTCAGCCCAGAGATATAGAAAGATGGTGACTTAATGAGGAAAACCCTATTTTATCCTTCTGTCTCTGCTTGATTTGGACTTGTCATTTCGAAGGGACAGGATCTGCTAAGATGATGTCAGAGCTGTGGTCCACACGGACTTGGTTATTCCTGGATTTTCACTGGGAAGTCAGGCTTCCCAAATGTCAAAATGAATTTGATCACGGCCTTGACTGTTCTCTTGTCTTTGGCATAATAACCAGCAAATGTGCGTCAGCTCCCAGCTTCCTGGTCACCTCTCGTCCCCACATTCTGGTGGATGTCCAGTCTCTTTGGTTTGCTTCTGCATTTTATCAACCTGAGTTCCTGAGTGTGAATTAATCTTGCAGTTCACATTGGACTGTGACCCCACCCAATTTTTTAAAGAATAACTGTATGCTTTTTATAAAAACTATACATTCCCATTGAAATAAATTTAAACAAAAAGATACTAAAAAAGTTTATAAAACGATGCCAAGAGTAAAATCTAAAAATCATATGACTTTCTAAGACCCCTCAGGATAACCACTGTTAACTTTTTGGTAAATATCCTTTCGGACAGTTGCACATATACAGGGTCCAGCACAAATAATGCCCCCTTTTATCACAAAATCTTTTATTACAAAACCATAAGCAATGTAATCACAATCTTAATGTAATTCTGTAACATAGCAATATCACACTCAAGCACACCATATGACATTTTAGGTGAAGTTTTCAAATTAAAACTATATATAAATTACTACGCCCACATTATTACCCTACCAACCACACTCAAACAGGCGTTACTTTTGCTGGACCCTGTACATTCTCCGATTTTATAAAAATGGGATTTACCTTACATGTAGCTCTATGGCCTGCTTTCTTTACTCAATTATATGTCATGGTTGGGGGAGAGAGCATTCCATGAGTCTCTTCTGCTCCTACTCAATTTTCTGGGTATGCCAAAAATGCAAGGGCATTTCTCAGGACTGTGTTTGTATCAAGCCACCTTGAGGATCCTCCCAAGCGAGCAAAGGGCAGTCCCGCTCACTGCTTGCAGTACAAGGGTGGGTTCAGCTGAATGTCAGCTGAACTTCTGGCAGGACTGCATTTACATGCCTATGGACAAAAAATTATTTTTCATTGCTATTGGTTATCTCCTGTAGCACGCAGCCAAAACTTAACAAACTCCAGTTGCCTCTCTCAGAGGGTAGCTGCAACTGGGCAAAAAATAGAACATCAAAGGGCAGGGTTGACTTTATGTTCAATGACGAGAGGACAGCTGCCTGCAATTCTTCCAAAGAGCAGGGTCGGTTTCAGCGCTGCAGGGTAGGGGTTGCGGTGGGGGACACAGAGGAGGTGAGAGAATGCCTAAGCTGTCAGAAGCACTGCCACTGTATGGGGTAGTAATGGGCTTCTATTCAAACCTGTGTGCATTTCATGGTGCAGACCTGTCAGGTTTGTCAAAACTGGGTTTTAATCAATAAATGAAAACCAAAAGTGGGCAAAGCCTAAAAATGATAAAGAATTTTGGAAAAGGGGCTGACTAGGAGTAGCTATAGTCTTCTTCTTTTTTTTTTTTTTTGTCTCAAGTTTTATTTCCAGACACAAATTTTCTCAGTGGAAGTGCTCACAGGTCAAAGGTCTGAGATCTGCCATGAATTTTTGTTTTTTTAGCACCCTGTTCATGGTTTTTAAAAAAAAGTCAAAAATCAAATCTCAGTTGTTTTCTTCAGACTGCCCTGGAGGGGCCTTCTCCTTCCTCTTTCTCTAGAGCTGCATTTTAATGAGACCCCAAGGGATGGCTTTGGGGGTTCAGGGAGCCAGCACAGCACTTTGATTTAAGATCCTTGATCTTCAATATGATTATTTTTTTCCTTCTGGGTCTTGGGCAGCACCCAGGGCTCCAACCGAGGAGTTTAGCTCATTGAACACTCCAGACCCCGCACCTGCCACCCTTATTCTGAAGCATCAGCTTTCGTCTTGTTGAAAAGTCCCACGCTGACTCGGGAGCATAACAATGATGTGCCTGCCCAGTGACCCTCGCTGTCTTTCCAAGAAGAACAGCTGAGCAGTGAGGAAAGTTCCACCTCTGCCACTTGCCTTGAGTCAGCTCCAAGGACCAATTCAAATATTTCCTCGGCATTCATTCAGCAACACTTTTATCAAGCACCTGTTGTAGTTCCCAAAACTTCAGAGAGGAGCAAGCACAGGACTCACTTCTAATGGGACTTGTGGTCTCATATACGATAGACTCCAAAACAGATCGCTGGAAGCAGCCTGGAGGTGGCCAGAGACTCACTGTTAGGAGAAAAAAGCAAGGCGGGTAGCAGCCTAAGCAATACCTATCCCTTGTGAGTAGCAGGAGTTATTTATACTTACAGAGAAATAGAAGACATGTGATTGCATATGCAGAGAACATTTCTGGAAGCACACAGGATAACTGGTTATTTCTGGAGGCTTGGCTTTGGGGAAACAGGCAAGGAGGGAGGTTTTTCCTTTCCACTTTATACCCTCCATATGTTCAGAAATTACTCTTTGCACAATGCGCACAGATCACATACGTTATGAAACAACAACAACGCAGGCTGGCAGTGCCATCAAAGAGATACAGACCGAGAGTCACGCAAGTAATAACATAAGTCACCGTGTCCAAATGCAAGAATTTTCCAGATTACTTTAGCTGGGGCCAATTTTTCTGTCTTCTGGACTCTCACAGGTTTTTGCTTACATGTTTATCATATGTGGCACTTGTTCTCAACCAGTGCTTGCCTTCCTTCCTTCCACAACTGTTTATTGAGATTCTGCTATGTGTAAGGAGATGATTCGATATTGTATTATCAAGTTTGGCTGCATGCAATAAAAAGAAAATAGTGACTTAAATAAATAGAAGTTTATTTCTCTCATACATTAAATGTAGTCTGGACCCTGGCTGGTGTCGCTCAGTGGATTGAGCACCGGCCTATGAACCAAAGGGTCGCTGGTTCGATTGCCAGTCAGGGCACATGCCTGGGTTGTGGGCCAGGTCCCCAGTAGGGGGGAGTATGAGAGGCAACCACACATCATTGTTCCTCTCTCTCTCCCTCCCTTCCCCTCTGTCTAAAAATAAATAAAGAAAATCTTTAAAATAAATAAATAAATGTAGTCTGGGGGTTAACACTCCAGAGTTCAAATGGTAGCTCCACAGTCATTAAGAATCCAGGCTCCTTCTAGCTTGCTGATCTACTGTCCTTGGCACAGCAATTTGGGGTTTAAGATGGCTGCCCCACCTCCAGTCCTAATGTCCAAATCCTAGCAAGCAGGAAGGAGGAACAAAGAGGGCTTCATGCTCCCCCTTCTAAGGACACTTCCCAGAGCTACCATACCACACTCTGCTTAAATCTAATTGGCCAGAACTTAGTCACATGGTCATAACTAGCTGCAAGGGAAGCTGGGGCATATAAGGAAGTTGGGGTATGTAAGGAAGCTGGCACATATAATATTTTAGCTTTTGAATGGTTTCAAGCAGGGTGACATTATTACTCTCTTATGATTATGTTTTGGAAAGCCCTCTCTGACCTCTCAGTGCAGAATGTGCTAAAGGAGGGGAAGAGTGAGTGTGAAGCGGGAGGATACGCACCAGCCATGGGATGACCACAGAAGTCCTGTCCATTCAAACCGGCTTCCCTTTCTGGAAATTAGTAATGGTCAATGGCTGGCTGCTCAGGGTTGTGCTATTTATCTTGTCCTGTCTGACCCAAGCAAAGGGGAGGGTCTATAATCAAGAGACAGAGAGGTCTGCACTGAGTCACGTGGGGCTATGTGTTATTCATTTTATCTCCCTAGGGATAGCACAGCCTGGTGAACATGGTTGGTTGCTTATCCAATAACCATTTTTGTTCACCTTTTTTTTCCCCTACAGAACCCTGATTTACTCAGTTGCATTGTTTATTTAGGAGTGTTTTTTCCCCATAAATTTTTGAATTTCCTAAGTGCTTTTCATATTCTAATGGATAGAATATGGCAAAATTGAAAAAATATCACTGCTGAGATTAGAGTTTAAAAAAAACTGTGACTTCTTGTTTGCACTTGGCTGTTTACTCTTGCTGTTTCTAATGAAGCAAACTACAGCATTATATCCTGTGCTATAGAGAGGCCATGTGTCAGGAATGGGAGGGAAGTCTCTGGCCAACAGGCCGGTAAGGGACTGAGGCTCTCAGATCAACAGCCCACAGGGAACTGCATTATGTCGTGTGAGAGAACCTGAGCTGAGGACCCAGTCGAGGAGTGCCCAGATTTCTTCTTCTTTTTTTTATCCTCACCCAAGGACATGCTTATTGATTCTAGAGAGACAGGAAGGGAGGGAGAGAGTGAGGGGGAGAAATCTCCATGTGAGAGAGAAAGAGCAATCAGTTGCCTCTCGTATGTGCCTGACGAGGAATCAAACCTGCTGCCTCTCAGTTTATGGGACGGTGCTCCGACCAATTGAGCCACACCAGCCAGGTGGCATGCCCAGAATTCTGACTTACAGAAACTGTGTGATAATAAATGTTATTGTTTTAAGCCACTAGGTTTTGGAATAATTTCTTACACAGAAATAGATAACTAATACAATGAGGTTGGTTCAGAAGAGAGGCCTGGGTCCTTTGGATAGTTCAGCCATTTCTTTCTTTTCGTTTCCCATCTTCATGAAGTACGAGGCCTACCTCATACATTCTCTCTGTGTTCCAGCATCTCTGCTGGGAACTGAGTGGTAAATCAGGTTCGATATGCTCTGGGGAGCAGACCGCCTATGATTCAGGAGAGGAAGAACCAGGAGGCCTCTTCGTAAGTTCGATTCTCCAACCTCCTGTTGAGTACTGATGTAGGATGAAGGCTGCTATTTATAAAATACTTGTTTGGCATTCGGTTACTGTTCCTGGTGAGTAAATTTGCTTGTTTATAACCCCAAGGGAGGAGGAGAGTGGAGGGCAGACTAGAACTTCTAACCTCCCACCAAGCCCTCAACGAAGGTAATGAGAGTAGAACATTTAGTACATAGAAGGTGCTTGACAAACGTTAATTTTTCTTCCTGTCATGTCCCTCTATCTTCCACGGTCTTCCAACTCTGCTCAAGCTGTGATGTAGAGAAAAGACCCAAACTGCTTGTATTACATCCTGGAACTATATTCTTTTTTTAAATTGATTTTATTGGAGTGACGTTGGTTAATAAAATTATATAGATTTCATGTATACAATTCTATAACATGTCATCTGTATATTGGAACTATATTCTAATGAAATGTGGTAAAGCTCCATTTGTCTGCTACTGATGTGCTTATTGATAGCCATTATTGAAAGAGAAATCCACATAATTCAACTCAAAAGCACCTGGGTACTATGCTGAGTGTGCACAAGCAGATGAATAGAACACAAATTCTGCCCTCGGAGCTGTCGTCCAGACCAAGGGCCCGAATGAGGCACGTTTGTCTATAGGTCATCTTATAATTTGACAGTCAGTTGCTAAGAATCCACACATTTTTGTCTTCACACTTTCCCTCACCCAGACAGCTAAGTAATAATGCAGAGGGTCTAACAGTCCCTCCGTTTCAGCTCCAATCCTGGGCAGGGCAGGCAGGGGGGATTTCTTCTGTGGCATCCCCTCTGGGTATCTCCTGGGCCACCACACCTGGAACAGGGGCTTGCCCTAAAGAAACTCTGGGGAAGCCCTCTCCTAGCCAGTCTGGCAACTTGGTGCAAATTAGAAAAAGCTCCTGACCTCAGGTCACTTCACAGCCACTTGTCACACAATATTTACAATGGCAATACAACGCTATGATGTCTATGAGGTGACTAGCTCTCTGCAATTGTGTAATGTACACTCGCACATCTGTGGGTGGTGTGTGCCTTGTTCAACTAACTGTAGGGGGCAGGAGTGCTGGGGGAAAGGATGGTTTTGATCTGTGGAGTGGGGATTGGGGGCGCTGGAGAGAGATGGAGCGTGGGTGTAGGGGCAGGAATGAGAGATTGGCCTCTTCCCCGGCCTCCCCACTGGGGGAGCACACCGTGCTAACACTAACACATGAGCGAGCTAGCTCACAGTTGCCCCCTACATGACCTAGAATTTTCGATATGTCTCATTTAATTCCCATCTCAGGTATGTTCCAGATTAAGTTGGCCATTGCCTCCTCTTTCGGATGCCCAGCCCACGAGCCACTTGAGGGCAGTATGTTACCACAGTTGCTGCTGGGCTGCTTTCTAAGAGCAATGACCCCCACCCCCCACCCCCAGGCTGCTGCTTCCTGGGCAAAAGGCCGCAGGGCCCTTTGAACTTCGTCAACACTGTGTTCCCTTCTATCTCCGTCCTTGCACTATGAGAGCCGTGCTGTATCCCAGCGGAAGTCTCCAACCAGATCTACCCTGGCTCGGGCTTCTACGCCCTTTAGCAACAATGCTTGTGCCCCAAACTTCTTGTTTTCCCTTATGAAAACAGCGCCCCAAAGGTTGTCTCTTCTCTCTTCTCCCCCTTGAACTTATGCTTCCCATGTCTCCACAGACTAGCCATTACCTCCAAGCATAACAACTGGTGGAAAAGGATGTCTGGGTGTGGCTGCGCGTAATTTGTTAGACACAGTCAGATTCTGAACACCTGTCGTAGGGTGTCAGAGACACCTGAAACATCCTCTGCCTTATTCTGGGAAGTGGGCCTTAACTTCAGGGCAGGGACCTCCAACTCCTCGCTAGCTAGAATGGCACCCGCTCCCCTCCTGCCCTACGATGTGTTAACTGGTACAAGAGGTAGCTGTGGGCGAAGAGGGCGAGGAGGCAAGAGTCCTTGAGCAAGTTGTATTTGATGTGACTCTGTGTGTGTGTGTGTGTGTGTGTGTGTGTGTGCTGACCCAAGTGTACCTCAGCACGAGATGGGAAGATCAGGATGGAAGACCTGCCAGCTTCGCTCTTCCCCTTTCTGGAAATCCCAGCACACCTCGGGGTCCAGGCTGGGATGGATCACAGCAGGATGGCGAAGGAGGGCAACCCATTCCTGAGCGACTGGATGGAGCTTTGGAATCTGCCCTGAAGGACTTTCTGTGCTAGATACATTGGCTGTGTTGCGGGAACAGCTTCCAACCAGAAGAAAACTCAGAGTTTAGTTTTTCAGGTAGGCAAATAACTATGTTTGGACAGATAAATGTCAGCCAAACGCTTGACTGAAAATCTTCTGTTCCCCGCCCCCCCCCCAGTCTTCTAAATGTATCCAAACTTTCCCTCGGACTTTTCTAGGAGGCAGTTGCTTCTGTTCTCACGAGTTAACCCAATTAAAAAATTAATGAATGTTGAAAAAATAATGAATGAGCCTGTTTGGGGTGGGGGCGAGGAAAGAAAACCGAACAAGGGTTGGGAGATGATGGCCACAGGCTTTGCCATTAACTATTTGGGTGACAGGATGCAAGGTCACTTCTCTGTGTCTCAGTGACCTCACCATGAAAATAAGGGTTAAATAAACTGATCTGTAAGGCAACTTCCAATGCAAGTATTCTCTAAGGATACTCTCTCCCCCTCCCCCCTTTTCCCTTCCCCTCCATCTCCCCCTCTCACCCTCTTTCCCCTTGCTGTTCCCTTTCACTCTTCTTTTCCCTTTTCCCTTTGGCGTGTTGTTTTTATTCCCAGACCTTTACACAGGCTCTTTTATTTTCATTACCAGGCGATTTGTGCCAACAAGTGTGATGCAAATAAAGTTAGACAGGATTTTGGTTCTGACTGAATAAGAATTGCTCCACTTGAATTTTTTTAAAAAACAACAACCCAGTTCCTCTAAACTGATTCTATTCAGTTTCTTGGCTTCTGAATTTAAAGAACAAGTTGTTCTTGTGGGAGGCTAATTATAAAATGTTTGTCCCACCTCCTTCCCCATTGGTGACCAACCTGCAAAACGAGCCCCCCAAAAAGAGCACAGCCTCAGAGCAGCCTTTCAAAGGGAGGATCTTCCCCTCGCCTACTAGATCAGTGAACCCGAGGTCAAACTTTGAAAATTCGACGAAGCTAAGTCTGTCTAATGGTAAAACTTGAGGATTCTCAGGAACTTTTAGTATTTTCTGGCATACACACTCACAAGGCTTTGGCTGTTGCTGCCAAAACAGACTGGAATTAGGAACTCGAACTTCCTAAATGGTCTCTCTTGCTTATGCAAACAAGTGGCCGTGATGGGGTGGTGAAATTGGGAGGAATAAGAAAAACCACAAAAATATAAGGCATTTCGAACTTCCTAGCATAAGTTAGTGGGAGGACAGGATCCAGTTGCCTGAGGTGGATGACATCATATGAACAAACGCTGGGAATAAGGCATAATTCTTCCCCCTTTTCACAGTTCTTATCCAGGAGATGGGAACATCAAATTGGAACAAATGGAATAAACAGCACCTTAGTGCCTAAGGGCCAAGACAGGTGAGGGACGTTAGAGATTCTAGCTGTCCTGCTGGTTTACCACCAGGCAGCTAAGACTGCCTTACCATCATGGGATGCTGCTGATGCCCTGCCCCCATCCCAGCGACCCGCCTGAGTTTGCAGCTAAGGTGGACAGTTCCTGCATGCTGCTGCACTCCCAGCTCAAGCTCCCAACTCTCTCTTCTCTCTGTGTGATGGCTTTCTGCATCACCGCTGGACATCACTTGACTGCTCTCAGGTACGACCCAGAAAGTGGGAGGGGAGTTAATGCGCCCAGAGGCAAGTCCCAACCAGTGCAGAATGGGAGTCGGTGACAGGTGCAGCCACCTTCCCTCCTCCAGGGAAGTGCTGGCAGTCACGCTCCCACAGTGGCTCGGGATCAGCGAGGGCTGCCTGCTGCTGGAGCCTGCTCCATACACTCCCTTGCATTGGCGGTCCGCTTTCCCTGACTGGCTTTCTCTGTTTCCACACTAGAGCTTCCTGGCTTTGCCTCCCAAATAAATGACCTGAACTTAAGTCCTTGTCCCCAAAATCTGCTTTTCTGAGAACCCAAACTAATGCTCTACTATGAATTAATATGTGATTAAAAATGCATAATATAACATGTAGTTTTAACCATTTAAGTGTACAGTTCAGTGGTATTAAGTACAGTATTAAGTGGTATTAAGTATTATTCAGATGTGGAACCATCAGCACCATCCATCTCCTGAACTTTTTTCCTAAAGATTTTTTATTTTATTTATTCACTTTTAGAGAGAGGGGAAGGGACGGGGAAAAAGAGGGAGAGAAACATCAATGTGCCAGAGATTCAGTTGCCTCTTGAACGCCCCCTACTGGGGACCTGGCCTGCAACCCAGGCATGTACCCTGACTGGGAATCCAGCTGGTGACCTTTCAGTTCACAGGATGGTGCTCAATTCACTGCGTCACACCAGCCAAGGCTCCAGAACTTTTTTACCTCCCCAAACTGAAACTATGCAACCACTAAACAACCCCTGCTACTTCCCCTCTCCTTCTAGCCCTGGCAATCACCATGCTACTTTCTGTCTCTATGAATTTGACTCCTCCAGACACCCCATATAAGTGGAAGTACAACATTTGTCTTCTTATGACTGGCTTATTTCCTTTACCGTAATGTCTTTAAGGCTCACCCATGTTGTAGCATGTATCAGTACTGCATTCCTCTCGGACACAGTTGTGCAATTGTGGAACCGCCACCATAAATCAAGGCATAGGACATTTTCGTCTCCTCAGAAAATCCCACTATGTTCAAAGGACCAAGAGGTATATAAAAAGATGTCAACACCACTAATAGTCAGGTAAAGGCAAGTCAAAACCGCCATGAGATACCGCCTGACACCTATTAGGTTGGCTACCATCAAAAAGAATTTTATTCCTTTTTAAGGATGAATAACATTCCATTGTATGTACATACTATTTGTACTCTTTAAGAATTCATGAAGAACACTGGAAATGCTGAAAGGCTGTAGGTAGACTAGTTTGGTCCAGTTTTCAGACAGAAGAGTAGAGTGTATTCCTTTTTGCTATATGGCAAATAACCTCAAAATCTCAGTGGCCCACAGAAACAAACATTTCTTTGTCTCACTCCCAGATGTGCAGGTCAGCCGGCCAGCTCTGCTCCAGACTGTGCAGGTCTGGCTCGGGTCAGCTCCACGTGTCCTTCACTCTGTCAGGCCAGCTGTCCCTGGGATGGGTGGCTTTCATGGTGAATGGCAGTACCTGAGAGGTGAGTGGACATAAAATGCCTTTCGAGCCCAGACTTGCACCTGCAATCTCCTCAGCCTGCCTTCTTCTTATTGACGAGAGCAACCACATGGCCATGTCCAATGTCAGTGCTGCAGGGAAGGAGAATCTGCCAGCTCCACTGGGAATCCTGCAATGTCACACAGCAAAAGAAAATGATATACTATTCCAGTACAGGTAAGTGGAGAATCAGTAACAATAATCCAATCTACCACAGAGAGTTGATCATGGAAAATATAGAGGAGTTGATCCCCAGTAAATCCCAGAAGAGATTATTGCATGACCGGTTCATGGGTATTTAGAATAGAACATGATGGCTCCAAGGAGTCAGTACAACTTCAGTAAGGATAAATCAGGTCAATCTAATTTCAGATTTTTTTCTCCCTTAGATGTACACTATAACTAAATCAAGGGGACGCAGGAGTTACACTCTACTTGGATTTTAGAAGGGCACTTTAATTGTTTCCATGACATTCTTGAAGACACATGGAGAAATACAGATGGTGGAACAGTGTGGTTAGATAAAGCGACAGATGTTTATACAACTATTCTTAAATATTGTTGATGAATGGGTCATGTGATGCTCTGGAAGGGGTCTTTGGCAGCATGCTACAGAGCTGAAGCTCTGTCCTGGGCACCAGTTTTGTATCAGTGATTTGTGTGAAGATAGAGATGGATGTGAAGCAAGCACAGACTGGCATTAAATCAAGAGCTTGAAATCCAACAGCATTACATGCCAACTATTCCACTTAGACATTTTTTAAAAATACCAAACAAACAAAAATCAAACACAGGATGAGGAACCCCATGAGAATGATGCAGAAGGAAGAAAACCTTAGAGTTCTGCTAGAGATCATAAGGAAGACGATTAAAGGGAAAATACACTGAATTCTCACACAGGAAGACTCAGTGTTATAAAGATGCCAGTGCTCTCTCCAATGATATATATTTTAATAAATGAGTTTAGCTCATTCATATTTTGGGAAATTACTAATGCATTTGGAATTCTTTCTATGGACTCTTTTAATCAGGAAGGAGCATGTGGGAGTTTCCAGGGTATTGGCGGTTTTATTGTGAACCTGGATGGTGGTGTATAGAGAAAAATTCGGTGTTTCTCCTTTACCCTCACACTGCCACCACACTTCACTTCCGACATCAGGTGCGTGGGTTTTCTACACATCAGGCAGCTGAGTTTACCTCGATTCTGACACTGTCTACCTGGAGTTAGTGTCAGCCCCTACAAGGGATGGGCTCAGTCCCACAGGACTGCTTCCCCCCTCCACATGCCAATAGCAAGTTCCAGGTTGTCATCTGCACTTCTGCCAGACTGGTTATAAATCAGGGCTCCCCAAGCCCCAACTTGGGTTCAATTATTCACTAGAATGGCACACAGAACCCAAGGAAATACTTACTTGTGCTTACTGTTTATCATATTGATATAATAAAGGCTGTAAATAGAGAATACAGATACATAGGCAAATGAAGATAACTAGGGTGAGATCTGGAAGGGTCCCCAGAGCAGGAGACAGTCCCTGTCTCTGTAGAGTTGGGGTAAGGAATTCTCCATAGTGTAGATGTGTTCACCAACCCAGAAGCTCCCCAAACGCTGTACTTTTGGGATTTTTATAGAGGCTTCCTCACATAGGCGTGATTCATCATCAGCCCAGTCTCTAGCCCTTCTCCCCTTTCCCAGAGGATGGCGGTGGTAGGGCTGCAAGTTCCAAGGGTTTAATCATGGTCGTCTTCCTGGTGACCAGCCCCCATCCTGAAGCTACTCAGGAGCCCACCAAGAGTTGCCTCATTAGAACAAAATTCACTCCTATCACCCAGAAAATTCAAAGAGGTTTAGGAGCTCTGTGTCAGAAAGTGGGGGCAGAGACCAATGTATATTTTTTCCATTATTTCACATGGTGTTAGGGCATTTCCTTTGAAATACTGCATTATGTTTTACATTTGTTTTATGCCTTCCTAATCACCGCCTCCTTCCTCTCCCCAAGGCAGCTACCATCCACACTGTTATGGTGATCAACTCCTAGAATTTGATTAGTATGTCTAAATAAGATAGTTTTGTTTTGCTTACTTTTGAATTTAATATAAATGGAATGAAATAGTATATATTTTTTTATGTCTGGATTCTTTTGCTTGAAACTGTTTTTAAGATTTGTCTATGCTGTAAGCATGGTGCTGTAGTTCACCTTTATTGCTGTTTAACACTCTATTGTTTTAATATAACATGATGTATTTTCTGCTTTGCTATTGACTACTCTGGTGTGCCTACCTTTTGAATATTAAGAACATTCCTAGTAAAACCTTCATATATACGTGTCTTGGTGCTTATGTACTCAGTTTCTCTGTGAAAATGCTCAGTCACAGAGTATAAAAACCTTCAATCTTAGTAGATAATACCACATTGTTTTTCAAAGTGATTTGTAATAATGAACATTACCCTTAAAAGTGTTTGAGCATTTTTGTTCCTTCACATAATTGCCAACTCTTAGTATTGTCAGGCTTTTAAATTTTAGCCAATGTGGTAGTTATGATTATGCTTAGAGTTGTCACATGCATATGTAAGTTTATATTATTCTCAAAAACACCCAACTTAATCAGCATATCATTTCCCCAGGACATAACAAGAACACTGGTGTACTTTTACTCCCCCCTGCTCCCCTGTTGCCCCCTGCAACCTGATACCTACCCACCCTTGTTGTTATTATCTAGAATTTTAGACTTAATTATTAAAAATAATTTTTAAAGATTTTATTTATTTATTTTTAGACAGAGGGGAAGGGAGAGAGAGAGAGAGAGAACAATGATATGTTGTTGCCTCTCATGCACCACCTACCGGGAACCTGGCCCACAACCCAGGCATGTGCCCTGATTGGGAATCAAACCAGCAACCCTTTGGTTCACAGGCAGGCACTCAATCCACTGAGCCACACCAGCCAGGGCAAAAATAATTTTTATAAGAATTTTGTTTGTGTATCACAGCTTCTTCCATTTCTTTACTTTCCTTCTGAGTTCACTTTCCTTCTTAATAGAGAACATTCTCTGGTAGTTCTTTCGGTGAGGGTATGTGGGTGGTAAACTTTCTGAGTCTTGAAATGTCTTTATTTCATGCAAATAATACATAATAAGATGTCACTTCATATCACTGGAAAAAAGATGGATTACTTAACCAATGATGGTTTAAAATCAGATCCCCACTTTGCACTGTGCAGTTAAATAACTTACAGATGGATTCAAGATTTACGGGTACAAAAGGATGAAATCAGGCTGGCTTCACCTGAATCCACTCATCATTACTAGAGGTGGGACATTCAGTCATTAGGAGTCTTCTAATTTACAGAGCACTTCCTATGAAGTATCCTTGTTTCTCCCAAGGTGAGCCCAACTCCAGTCTGGTTCTAGATCTGCCAGAGAGACACAGGAGATAGTGGCACATGTTTAGCAACGCCACAAAGACAATCAAAGGACAAAAGTGAAAAATTGTAAGTTCTACCCCAGATTTCTCACTTTATTAAACATTAAGTGGCAAACACAAAAATGAGAGGAAACCAGTGCAGATAAAAAGGGACTTAAGACATGACAGCAAAATGTAATGTAGGGACTTAATTTGGATCCTGCCTTGAACAAACTAAATGTCTGAACAGCAAGTTTGTCACACTCAGGAATACTTGCATATGGACTGAGAATTACATGATGTTGGGGAATGATTGTGAATTTCACTGGCTGTGACATGGTTTGGTGGCTTTTTCAAAAGTCTTTACCTTTTAGAGATACAGGTTGAAGTATCTGTAGATGAAATAATATGATGTCTGGGATCTACTTTAAAATAAGTTCATTAAAAATGTTAAGGGGAATGCATGAAAGAATAATAGATATGTGAAGTTTTTGTACAAGACAGTGTCCTACATTAGTGTGTTTGAAATTTTCTGTAATGAAAAGTGAAAAAAATACAGCCTATATAAAGTATCTACGTCTTTTCCTAGGAAGTACTCAAACAAGTCAGTGATAATCAAAGTAACCACACGCAGAGAATGTGAGAAAAATATTCTACTAATTTTTACTGACAAAGTTAATAAAAGACAGTGGAGCTGATAATATGGATGTGATTTGTGTTAGCGTATACCCTAACGGGGAGGAATGGAGTGGATTTAGGAAAGGCTTTGCCTCCCAATTTAACATATTTATTTAATGTCTCAAATACAGCATATAAATAAGTTCTTGGACTGCAATTAGGAAACTTAAAAAAATAAAATTCTCAACTTAGCAGCTTAAGTTTCTTGGGTTTAATATTTCTAGATGACAGCTTATTCCTGGCATTTCCTGATTAAATAATTTCTTCCTTTTTCTCAGTAATATTCTCACACCCTCAAACTCAGCACGAAGAAAGAAAATGAAATGACAGAAATGTTCTTTTCAAGTACTGTTATGACATTAAAGAGCAAAAGTGTCTTCTGTGATAAATGGATATGCGGTCTAATTTTTTCACCTTTTGGGCTCCTTTCACATGTACTCTCTCAATGTACAATAAACTTCTGATCAGTCCCCGGTAGATTGGGAGAGTTCATTACAATTTGAGGACCGTTTGTCAAACCAGGCAAAAAGAAACCACTTTGTATTCTCTCCCTCACGGGTAGGTCCTATAACAAGGTTAGGATAAAGCAGCCGTGTTGAGATAACCCTGTGGCCCATGGATCCCAGATGCAGCCTCTGGAAACACCTCCCATGGACTGTATCCTGGGGGCCCTATGTGAACCTGGCAACCTTAGGGATGCTCAGGGTACTCAATAACTTCCAACTACTTGAGTACCTTTGGTACTCCTCTATATTTTGAGAAGATAATATTGTAAGAAAGGAGGGGAATGCTTTTCAAAATCACAACAGCCTGCAAGGAATGTAGATACCTTAAAAGTCAGACATAGCTGAGTCTTTGCCAATCTCCTGGGCTAACATGCTAATGAGCCTTACTTTTCAATGGAGCATCGCGATGACTTTGGACGTGGACCTGGTGCTGGGTTCAGGAATAAAGGCTGAAGAGAATTGAAGTGCCAGTCTTAATAAATAACAAGAATTTGTGGTTTCTGGGGACAGTATTGGGGGGAGGGCGGAGGAAAAAAGACGGAAGGAGAAAGAGGGAGCCAGCTGGTTGGCACAAGCTTTGACGCAGCGAGTCTGGCCAGCGAAACGGCTGGCGGCACTGTGGCCAAAGTGACTGTTAGGGAGAGGGATGCCTAATACATGGTTTAAAATGATTTGTGTTCCGCAATGTAAATATTTCGGTTTCCCCAGAAATTTCTATTGAAGGTATGTATAACAAGGCTGTGTTTATTTCTTGTTGTTTTCTTGGTAGGAGAAGGGTGAAAGAAATCAAAGAAATAGGTGAAGTTTCCTATCAGGGTGGATCCAGGATAGAACACTGGGAAGTTCATAAACTCAAGTCATTCATCAGAAGAAAGGAATTAGAGCCAGAGGTGAACGTGGAAACATAACCCCCGGGAAAGTTGCAGAAATCTGGGGTAAGCGCTTGGACTTTCTACACGTTGTGGAGTGAGCATTTGGAAAACCTTCTTTAGGTCTTAAGGGGCAGGGCTGCCTGGGCCAATCACGAATCACGTGACCCTGCTGTTTGAGCTCCTGCTAAAACATTGCTCAGACTGCAGGGAAGTCACTTCTAGTTTCTAATGTTGAAATGAAAACTAGGTTTCCCTCATTAGTCTCCTCCGATCTGTTCCCTTTGAGCTTAAGTAGTTATTATTTGGGTCTATCTTGGAATGAAAGTGGTTCAGTATCCACAAGCATTTTAGCTGAACTTCTCTGATTTATTCCTATTAGGACATTTCTTGTGTAAGGCTGTGTTTAAAACAAATACCAGCCAAATTCAATGCTCCTAGCCATTACGAGAGTTGAGTGCACCAACTCAGCTCTCAAAGCGCCAGGATTTGGTCCTTTCAGCAACGCAGAGGACTCCAGACCACCAGGCTGACGTTACTTGTTTGGGTCTCAGCTCTGCCACGTAATTCACGTGGAACCTTGAACCCTCCATTTCCTTATCTACAACCAGGACAACAAACCTTTATTGCTCACCTTATAGACCATTGAGAAGATTAAAAGAGGTAATTTATATCAACGATATTATTCAGAGTACAGCATTAGGCAAACAAGTATTAATAATTGGGCTGATGATATTGAGACAATAAAGGTAAAGAAATGTCTTTCCTTTGTGAAGAACTACTTGACTTAGCAACGTACCTGAGAAAAGAATTACCGAACCCTGCATATTCTTTATTTCTCAATAGGAGATCTGCCAATGGTCTAGAAAAACACAAAATTGGAAACCCCTTTAAACATTTTTAGTTGTTACCTTTCTTTCAAGCATCCAACAACCCAACTAACTTCCAGTTTCTATCTGAGCGACAAACTCCGACAAACTCCGCACAGAGAACTTCAGCCCAATTTACTGCAGCCCTGAGGCTCTTGATGTAACAGCAGCCTTCCTCTGTAAACCAAGAACCAGAGTAGGAGAGAGGGCCTAGCTCAACCGCATAGCCCCAGGGTTGCAGCACTTTGACTGAGTACCGGAAACAGCTCACCCAGAGTGAGCCCTCCTGCTGGCTCGCACCCCTTCAGTTACCTTTCTCTGCTGTCATCACTGGGGTTGAATTCTCCTTCAGGACTCAACCAAGCACATGTTTTTCACACTTAGGTAAGCGGGACAGATCTTTTTCTGGTAGGGTGGAGAAAGTCACTATATTGTGACCCAGTGAAAATGTAAAGTAATTTTAGAGCAGGGAAAATGTTCTGTATGATATTATCATGATGGGTACATG
Organism: Trachops cirrhosus; assembly: GCA_028533065.1. NCBI lineage: Eukaryota > Metazoa > Chordata > Mammalia > Chiroptera > Phyllostomidae > Trachops > Trachops cirrhosus. Next base: position 14,924,452 of record CM052547.1, on the reverse strand, counting down.
TCACTACACATTTGTGCAAATCCATAGAATGGCTGAAGCCTAAGGAAACTTCTGGGCGTTGGTGATTATGATGTGTTAACGTAGGCTCATCTGTTACACATGAACCACTCTGGTGGGCGGTGGTGATAGAGGAGGAGGCTATATTGTCTGTGGGGTCAAGTGGTATATTGGAAATCTCTGTACCTTCCTCTCAATTTTTCTGTGTACCTGAAACTGTTCTAAAAACAACTTTACAAAACCCCCAATGAAACTATAATAATCTAAGCAAATACACTTTTAATGCTCTCACAGCCTAAGCCTGGGATTAAAGTTCTTGGTACATCACAGCAAAAAAAGCAAAGTAATTCCAGAGCAAGCTCCTCACCCACCTTCTAAGGCACTAACGAGTTTTGAGGCGATGGCTGGTCTGGGCCACGTGGCGGCTCTTAGCCCTTCCTTGGTTTCCAAGTCTCTCATTCTGGACCAGCCAGCAGTTACCATGTGACTGACCGTTGTCACCATGCATTCCCTGAGAACACAGCCGTACTTTTGTTCCTCCTTTATTTTTTTCTTAGATGTGTCCTTTCCTCAGGCTTACCTCTTTTTTTCATCATTTCTATTCCTTAGAAGACCGAGTATGACCTATTTATACATTTTTATCTTTGTTATCTAATATCATGAGTCCAATTATTAATCACATATTCAATCTGTTACACAAAGCAAGTCAGCCAAGGAGTAATGGATTGCATTCTGGTTACCCCAAAAATATATAGTTGGAAGTAATTAAAATTATCTTTTTAAGAGAATGACTTTTTCTGTTTATAAAATAATAAACGTTCAGAACAGAACCTGGCGAAACATATGAACAGCCTTTTTTAAAAGCCTTTCGTTGGAGATGTCTATGGTGCATCTGGCCGGGGACCCAGGTGGGGCTGAGTGTCTCCTCAGCCCAGACTCCTTCCTCGTCGCATCCTATAGGAGAAAAAGGCACAAGGAAGCCAGGCAAGGAAAGGGGGCTGCTTGCTCTGAGGAGGGGCTTTGGATCCACCCAACGTTAGAACTCTCATACCTGTGCTGGATCACACGGAGTGCTCCTTTTTTCTGAAATAACTTTGTTTCAATGGTGTTGAACCAAAGCAGGCTATAAGCTGCTCCAGCGGAAGCCTCCATTCCTACCCTGAACCTAAGTGCTGAATCAAAAAACAAGGTCCCTCGGAGAGCTGGAATCTGATGGATACAGATCCCCTTGTCCTCCTTGGGTGGGATGAGAGGAATGTGGGTGTATGGCGGGGAGATAAGGAGAGAGGTATTCTTCCCCCAGAGACCTTCACCTTTGACCCTACAGCCCCACTCCAAGGAGTCTATCTAAGGAAATAATCTGGAATGTGTGAAAAGCTTTAGCTATAAGAATGGTCATTATAGCATTACTCATGATATTAAAGGTAGTTCGGGTATTAAGTATTAAATAAATTCTGACAACTAAATTATGAGGCTTTCAAAGTAGATCTGTTAAAGGCTTTCAACATATCAAGTTAGGGTCCATCACCGTTGTGAAGCTGTAGGTGTTCATTAGTAAGACTTGTTTTTCTAAATTTCACATGATTAATCCATTTTTTCCACAATTAAAGCATCAGAAGAAAGACAGTGAAATGCCTTTCACAGATCCAAGGAAAAAGCCAAAAATAATGCTCACAGGCATTTGGAGCTGGACAGGACTTCAGAGGTAGTTTAGTCCAATACCTCTCACTGTGCAGGGAGTAAAGCTGAGTCCCAGCGAAGAGAAGCGCTGACTCGAGACTGGGTCAGGACCAAGGTCTTGTGTCTCTCATTCCCCCCAACCCAGGGCTCCATCTGCCGCCCCTCCTAGAGGCTGCGGGGCCCTTCCCACCCTGGGAGAGATTTGGATTCGGTTCTTCCAATTGACGTAATTTCTGATTAAAATTGGCACTCAAATAGTGTTGCTCAATTTAGCAAATACAAATACAGGATGTCCAGTAAAATCTGAATATCAGATAAACAACAAAATTTTTTAGTGTATGTTCTATGCATGTGCGTGCATATACATATGTACTAAAAGGTATTCACTTATTATTTATAACATCTATTAGTATATATAGGTACACTAAAAATTGTTGAACTAATATTCAACTTTAACTGGGGATATGTATTTTTAACACATTATTTTCATATATTTTTAAACACCGGTTGTACTCCTCTTTGCAAGATCTGGCAGCCCTACATTTAAATGAGAGAAGAGTAAAAGGGTGTTAGCATAAGAAAGCATGCTCCATTTCTTTCCTGATTTTTACAGATGAGGAACTGATAACTTCACACTGTGACTTGCTCAAAGTTCCATAGCTGTTGAGTGACCAACTTGAGACTACAGCTCTGAGTGAATGACTCCCAGAGCCCCTTCTAACAGACCACAGTAAGATTGCCTTCCTTCATGACATTAAAACAACAACAACAAAGCAAGACCCAACCTGTATCTTTGAAGAATGAAATTCTATGGAGAGGGTCCCCTGTTCAGTCATTTCCCCTCACACCTCTCTTAGGCTGCAGCATCACAGCGAGGGCTTTCCATTGGCCAAACAACTTAGTATAACAGAGCACACTTTGAAGGTCTTTCCAAGCAGGGGTCCTCGGCCCCGATGTGCATCACAGCCACTGGGAGTGTTTCATAGATGGCTGGGTCCCACCTTCAGTGCTTCTGATGCTGGAGGTCTGGGGTGGGGCCCCAGACTTTGCATTTCCACCAGGTTTCCAGGTGATGCTGATGCTGCTGCTCCGGGAAGCAGACTGGAAAACTGCTGGCTTACTGATGCAGTTATGTCTCTTCTGCATGAGTTCCCTGATTAAACCAGAAAAAAAAATCCTTGTCTTGGGCAATATTGTCTGTCAGTCATAGAAAATCTTATTCTCTGTGTTGTTAAAGACATTGTTTTCGAGGGCAAAATGAGTCTAAGTTTGTTGAGCTGAGACCAGTGAGATTGGACTTCAGCAATGAATTACATGATTATGAGACAAATTTAGCCAGGAAGAGAAAGAGGGCATAAGGAACAATAATTAGTTTCAGCAATGGGAACCATGTGAACAATTTGAAAATACACTGCAGTCAGAATGTTCCGTGACTATTTCATACCTTTTATTCCCCCCATCCACCCAACTTAGCCGTCCAATTACGTGGCTAATTGCCGCTGAATGGGACATTTTGTTGAGATTATTGAGGTCAAGATGCAAAGTTTAGAGGCCTTTGTTTGATTACTTTTGTGGGAACTCGGTGCCCTATTTCCACTTGTGAAAGCTGGAGGCTCCAACACAGCTTCCCATCCCCCATTCCCCCTCCTCACCCGTCACTGCACCTCCTATACTGTCCCTGAACAATGGCCACATTGTCACACCTCTCTTGACTACCACGGAAAACCACCAAACTGAAGTTTTCAAATCTCCCCTCTCATCCTTGTCCTCCTTCAGGTGGCCCCACTGTAGCCCCGGAGCACCAGGGCCGAGAGGTCAGGTCCATGTGTCTGCATCTCACCTCTTGCCGTGTGTGTAGCAATGCGTGTGTGCAGTGACTGATTATTTGACCTTGCACCAAATGGCATGGCTCAATTCTAAAGTCACCAGAAAATGCTATATAAATATCAAATTACATCTTCAAACCGAGGGGCCTGATAGATACATTCCCAGGAAAGAGTCATGTTTATGGGGAAACTCGGGAGGCCAGGGTGTAATCCCATGGATGAAGCTTAGTTAGAAAATATCCAAGGCAATAAATAAAGAGCAAAGGAGAAAAAACTCCACCAGCCAGCTGCTGAGGCAGACAGTGGCCCTGCTCACAGGTTATGGGCCCCAGGAGCCCATTCCTGGCTTGCCTGAAGGCGGAGGCAAGTGGCCCCATGAAGTCAGGAGCTCAGAACAAAAGGAAGTGGTTCCCTAACTGCAGCCCAGCGGCCCTTCCAGGTAACGAGAATAGCCCCTGACCTCCATGGAAAGTGCAGTAAAAGCAGATTTCAATTTTTAGCTGGATATTAAGGAAATGGAAATTAGAATGAACTCCTTCAGGGATATTAGCATGGTAGGCAATTTAATACGGGGTTCTGGTTTCCTCTCTAGCTCTCAAATACCATGCCTGTGACTTCCCTGCAGGGAGCCCGATGGAGGTCAGGAATAAAGAATTGTAATATACTCCTAATAAATGAGGCCATGTGAAAAGCGGCCTTGGCGGGCAGGATTACAGCAGTGAAATGCGAGGCAGGCCGGTCCCCCAGACTTTCTCGCTGCCATGTCTCAGAGTCTTCATGGAGCTGGGCGGATACATTCATGGGGAGGGGCTGGGCCAAGGCATGCTGCTATTCAGAAGGCCACCATTAATTGGTTAAACTGATGTGCAAGAAGGAAATGCCTTGGAGCTGAGAGGCTGAGCAACCCATCACATGGTAACGTGACATTTTTTCTTCTTCCTGAGGTCAGAGGCTGGGAAAGTTAAATGCCATACTCAAGATTCAGCAGCTCTACACGGCAGAGTTCAGACCTGAACTGAGGTCTTCTGCATTCCCATCCCTTTGGTGGTCCATGCCACTCCACTGTCATGTAGCAAAGAATTTTGATACAGAAGAAAATAGGCAAGAGATAGGAGTTGGTCCCTGGGTTCAAATTAAGACGAGGATTAGAATGAAGTCCTCTCAAGACTGGTTGGGCTGAAGATATTATGGATTAAGCAGGTAAATGAGAGAGCACATGAAGAAGGAAATGGAGTGACCTAGAACAGAAGAGATAGCACAAAGGGAAGGAAGGCAAAGGGGACAAATAATGCAAATGATGAATATAAATTATAGCATATGTATCTATGTAAAGAGCACTCTTCTAAGTGCTTTAACTATATAAGGTATTTACTTTTCATAATCCGGGGAGATAGGCAGTCAATTAATATCACCATTTTACAAATGAAGAAACCAAAGCACAGAGAAGGCAGTTAGCCTGCTCAAGGTCACATTGCTTGGTCACACTGCCAGTAAATAGCGGAACTTGGATTCGAACCTGTAGAGCTGGGTTTCATTCTGTGCACTTAACCTTTATGCTACCCTAACTCTCCCAATGAGTAAGTCCACTCTGAGAATACTCAGGTGTAGAAAGATCACTGAAGTTTGTGAGATCCAGGTAAAAATGGTCCAGGTGAGGCTGGCTGACATAGAGTAGCAGTCAGGATGAGCTTGAGCTCAGCTGGTGGGAGAGCAGCATGATGCCTCCCCTTGTCCAAGGTTTGGAGCAAGTGTGTCTGAGTAGGAGGAGCTAGAATTGGACCTTGTTCTGCCTCACATGAGCTGGGTCCTCTTGGACAAATCACGTAACATCTTTAGTTCTTCTAATAGAGTCAGTAATACCTCTTAGGAATCCAATAGGATCCTTATAACATTCGGCAAGTAGTCACTAAACAACATTGTCCTATTGCTACCTCTAAGGATATTCAATGGTGTTTCATAGAAAGTGTCATAGAATTGATTAATTGGAGAACCCTCTCCAGCTCAGGAAATTATTCTTCTTCCCTAGAGAGATTTAAGACACTTGACCCATTGCTGCCACATGCAGAAAAATGCTGGGCCTGCAGAGAGGACGCAGCCAGCACAGAACACGGAGACACCAATCATTCATATTAGACAACCAGAGAGGCCCTGTGCACTTTGTTTACTATGGGAGCAAGCAGCCAGCATCTCCCAGAAGCTACAGGTGGCAACAGCCTTTGTGGAAATCACTTGATAATGGCTGAGCTTACAGGGAAGTTTAGTCACATGTTTTAGTGGGAAACTCACTATGGAGTGCTCAGCCTAAAGTATGAAATAGGCATCTCAATATGGCGGTGAAGTAGACACACAGAGCATCAGACACAGCAGAGAGTCCCCAGGCTGGGCCCAGCAGGAGTGGTCTTGGCTACGCTGATCAAGGCTTATGAACAGTTCCTTTAGAGAAAGCGCTGGAGGGTGGGGTCAGAATTCGGGGTTCTCTTCATAGTCTCTTTGTATGTGGCCTACAAAAATCTACATATTACTCTTTCTATCCATAAATATAGTCTCTTCAAAGAGTCTGTGCTCAGTCCTTGATGTGAAGCCTCAAGTTAGAGAAACCATTCAGGAATGTTTGTGAGCTGTCTGAACTTGGTGAAGCCTATTACAGTCGCAATACTGTGCCTGGGGTGGGTAAAAATAGGCAAATGGTATCCCTTGAAAATTCTATGTGGATAAGATTTATTTATTTAATGTTGTTATACAATGTTACTCAAATATTATATGCAAAGCTCTTGTAATAGAGTTTTGTCCAGAATAGATATTTTCTGCATGTGAACCTCTTAGGCAGCATCATTTCCCAAGCACCCTGGGCCTACAGAAGACTGTATTTGACTTGATGGAGATTACAAAGGGAAGTGGACAGACTAACCACAGCTGATTACAGATCTGCAGTTATCAACGGCTTGCCAGGGTGATCAGAAAGGGTGGAGGGCATGGACTGATAGAAAAGGAGGGATTCAGGTTGAAAGAATGAGATATGTATGTGTTCAGGATACATATCTTGAACTTTGGCAGAGGCAGGAGATAGAATAAAACATTAACAGAGTGTGAGCTAGGTAAGAAAGGGACATTATTGGAGAAGTAGCTGGAATGCTTGGTTGGGAAATGTGGTCCAGGTGGTTAGGTAATACACTGCGATGATGCCTCCAGCAGAATCAGGAATAATCTGTACCTTAAACAGAGCAGGAAGAAGAGCTTCCTGCCAAGGCTACAATATGCAGGAGAATGATGAACATTTCCTTGGCAGAAAGGAGGACGAGTCAGAGAAGGAGCGGAGTCAAGACTCCCAGGAGACTCTTCAGTAAGACAAGAGCACTCTTGGAACAGATGGTGTGTCTTGGGCTATGAAAAAGCCCAGTGTCCCCTGTAACCCGATGATGTCACAGGAAAAGGGAGGTGGCGTGTTTGTGTGTTTGTGTGACGTGTGCTTCTGCTGGATGTTCTGGGAGCAGACTGAACATTGGGTTTTTATACTGGTTTTTATACCAGTGTCTAGCCAGGTAGCTTTGGCTACGACAACCAAGACAAACACAGAGAAAAGGAAGAAAAATCAGTACAAGCAGGCTCAAATCCCGTGAGTGGCATATGGAGGCCAAAGAAAGCAGGCAGGACAAGTGGCAAGAAGAGGCATCGTGTGACCTGGCTTTTGAAGAAAGGGTCAGGAAAATAGGCAAAGAAAAGCATGTCACTCTGCTTGATGTTCTAATTCTCTAAACCAGTGGGTCATGAACTGGAACATGCATCAGAATCACCTGGAGGACTGTTAAAACAGTGTGTGTTGGGGCAGGGAATTTCTCCCCTTCGTACTTCTGGCTGGTTTGATGATTGAATTGACATGAGGCAGATTAACAGGAGAAAAGTAATCCAATTTAGTTACATATGTACGTATGGGGATTCTGCAAGAATATGGGATGGCAGGACAGACACGTCGGTCATTAAGTGGCTTCATATGCCACTTTGAGCTAAGGTGAATGGGGAGAGAATTCAGGCTCAGGAGTTCAAAGGGCAGGAAGGCAATTCACGTGGAGATGGAAAAGCAAACGTGCAGTAAATAAATGCTTAGTGAGCCGTCTATAACAACGGGACACAGAGGCGTCTGATCAAGGGGCCTTGCCGGAGTCCGCCCTGGCTACCACACACTCGTTCATGCTAAACTACAGTTATCTGCGACCATATTCTCCCTTTCTGGAGAAGGTTCTCTATCTAAATTCTTTTAGCCAATTAGGAGGAAAGTCGAAGTTTTTTTTTCTGAGTCTTTTGTTTCTTAAAAATAACCAGGTTAATGCAATCAATACCCCAAAGAGGCATATCTTTGGAGTGGTAAACTCTGTCTCCCTTCAACAGATTTCTGGGCTCCAACCCCAGACTTTCTGATTTAGTCGATCTAGGCTGGGACCTGAGAATTTGCATTCTAGCTCATTTCTAGCTCATTCCCAGATGACCATAATGTTGCTATTCTGGGGATAACACTCTGAGGCTCACTGATCTAAAACATCGGGGAGGAAGAGTTTGAAGTTTTATTTTTCAAACTTGGCACATCAATATTTTCTGAAAGACCAGAATTAGACTTGATTGGGGGACAGGGATAAGAACAGGTCACAAACCAGGACAATGCTAGGGGAAGAAGGAGCCAAGAAATCCAAACCCCAAACTAACTCAGGAGCAGAGAGAGAAGGACCAGAGGCGGCTGGCCAGGAAGAGCAGGCAGACACACGAGGCCTGCTGACTTATCTGCAGTCCGGGAAAGGGCCCTGAAACCAGAGGTTTCTTCCATTGCCTTGCCACAGGTGTCAGAAATGCCAATATTAAGGTTCTATTTAAAATAACAACAGAACCTCAAGGCACTTCCCTCAGAACTTGTAACAAGATCAACCAGAGTAGATTGTCAGAGTCTAATTCTTTGTCCAAGCACAGCTCCGCCATGCACTGGTGGGTTTTGCCACCTTCAGCTCACACCCTTCCTGACTTACTCGAGGGCCTTGGAGGCTGAGATCACTCCTGCTTTTACATCTTGCCTCCCCCTCCCCCTACCACCGCAATGGGAGCAGTTATTTACATATAATAGGTTCTTTTACAAAGTTAACGGTTGTGAAATGTTAATAGCTAATGGTTATTGAATTAAACAAATACACCAGAGACTCTTTTTCATAGGACAATCTGATTTTTAACTATTCATTTTATGCACACATACATGCCCTGCGGTTTCATGTGTCATGTGAGCTGAACTTGAAGTTGCAGCTTGGCTTCTGGGCCCAGCTCTGACACTGAGAAGCAGGGGGGCCTTGGCTTCTCTCAGGTTATTGGATTCCCCATCTCAACTGGAGACACCTGCCCAGTTTATCTCATAGGATTGTGCAGAAGAAGATGAAGTGAGACAGGCGAAAAGTGCTTTTAAACTCTTACGAATGCTATGAATAAAGGGGCTTCTTTAGACGTGACTTCTCTCCATTGTTCCCGTTGGTATGAATTCTTGGCTGTTGAACTTTGAGTTAGTCATTGGATGACAATGCGTAAGAGAGAGCAAATCAACTCACTTTGAAGCTTTTCAGGGAAACAGTCTGTACCCGGCACAGACCAAGATCAGGGCACCAGATCCCTTGATATCCAAAGATAAAATTAATAGATTTATATCAAAGGGGACCTGATGTTGTGCAGCATGGAGACAGTCATCCAACAGCAGCACTTGCTACGAGGGTCCTTTCAGAATGAGACAAATCGTTATTGACTCTTCATAGATTCACGGCTGAACCGCATCTTTCTTGTTCCAGACGTGCAGCTGATTTCCAGACCACAGTACAGGACCTTATGTGTATCACTGTTGAATTTTACTAAATGTTTCCCTTTGGGAGATATAAACAAATAGGGGCTCAAGGCGAGGACACTAAATTTACTGGTGATAGTTCGGGGACAGGGACAGGCTGAAGTGAGAGCCTTGTGGAATGTCTCTGGACCTGTCTCCAAGTGGCGCTGGTGCAGATGTTTCTGTGTGAGTGCTCTTAGGTGTTCACAGCGTCCGATGCTTTACAGAAACCCAGATGCACTCCCTGCCATATAATCCCATTTCCCATCCAAAAATCCCAGGAGGAAATGGGGTTTCCACACAGGTGCTCTGATCATTTCTTCCTTTACATTTAATGCTCACAAACCGTGACCTTAATCACTTGAACTGACATCAGACTCAGCCTGTTTCTAGTCTTCTGGCCTCCGCCCTTCTCCAAGTCCCTCTGAAGTTATGGCCTGGGTTAACGTATCTTGTTCTCGGGCCCTCTCATTCCCTCGCAATGCAGCCCAGCAAGGCTGGGAGGCTCAGGCACTTGGACCAACTCCTCCCTTTTCAGACATAGTCTTCACTCACTGCTGACCCCCTGGCCTGGCCCAGGTTTGCTCGGCCCTTTGTAGTCCAAGGCTTGCAGTCTGATGGAGAAAGCTGAAAAGCACACGAGGAAGGATTTAGGAGTCTATTTTGATCATCATTACTCCTGGCACATTATCTTAGTTTTAGACAGTTTACAGAAATGGTTTTGTAGTATCCCTCCTGATACCTCTTTTCTGAAGAAATATAGAATTATGTAAGACTCTCAGAAAGTCTGTGAGGTTGAAGGCTGTCCTGAGCCTCCCTCCCTCTCCTGTAACAGCTCCCTCTGCTCCCCACTGCTGCCACTCTTTCTGATACCCAGCCTGTATGGATTTTCTATTTCACCTTGGGGGTCCTGCCTGGCACACCCTGAAGCTAAAATAACAGAGGAGGCCTTTGGTAATAGGACTAGAGGCAGAGTAGAAAACATGTTTCTTTAGCATGATAACGTCCAGAGGAAAAAGTTAGCAGGTGGTAAACATTGGCAGGATGAAAAATTTGATTGTTTACCCATCTCTCTCCCTGAGGTCAGATCACATGCAGGCCTGTTCCCCCTCCCCTCCTCATTGCTGGACCCCATGGAGTGCTGAAATAGATGAAGCCGAATGATTGACAACTGACAACTGGCAATCTACCACAAGAAGACATGAGGCCCTGAGGTGGACTGGGATGGGTGGGGACTATAGGAAGAATGAAGCAATTAAAAATGACTCAGGCTGTGGGAAAGGAGATAGGAGAGAAACAGGGAGGAATCCAGGATCAGAAGTTTCTCTAACTCCCAGCCCCTGGGGCACCTGAGAGTCTAGGAAAAAGACCTTGAATTGATCAAACACTTTGGAAGGTCAAGTTGAATCAGAATGAATAATTCACTCCCTAAATTCTGGGGTCCTGGGATAGCTGTATTGGAATAGGACACTGACATGAGGAGTGAAGGACTGCTCATACGTAGTTCTTCTGGGGTCCTGGATATACTTGGCTTGGCACAGGGCCCCTCGGTGTTGGCCGCACCATCCCCACCCCTGTCACCCCACCCTGTTCCTGTGATAAGGAGCCCTGAGCTTGAAGCACACTGGGCGGCATTCTTTCTCTGACAAGCTGTCAACTCATTCTTACTAAGGTGCCAGCTGATTAGTAAGGTGCTATCTGGGACACCTGCTGGCATTCATAGTATTAAGTCCACAGATATGGATTAACTGCCTGCTGTGCCCATGGCAATGAGATGGGTAGTAAGGTCAGCGCACTGAACCAGACAGCACCTGCCTTCATGGGTCTCACACTGTAGTGCGGGAGGCAAACTCTGATCACAGAAACTGGAAGAGGAAGAGAGCTCTGGGCACTTAGTCCACACAGGGGAACTTATGTGAGCTTGGGAGAGCCAGGAAGACTTCCTTCAGGAAGTTACATTCCATCTAAGCTCTGAAAATGAGTAGAACTGGGAAAGTCCAGAGAAGAGAGAACATAGAATATTCTAGAAAGGGATGAGCATGTATAGAATGCCCTGAAATAGAGAGAAACAGAGAAAAGCTTCCATGACAGTAGTGTTGTGAGTCAGTGGGAAGTCTGGAGAGGAGCCGGGTCACTCAGGGCCTTGCAGACCATTTCAATGCTTGAGGATTCTATTCTAAGAGAAATAGAAAGCTAATTAAAGCCTTTACATGGGGGCGTGAAATAATTAGATTTGCATTTTTTAAATGCAAATGGATTGAGTATGAAAAAATAGACTAGAAAGGGACAAGAGAGCATGTGGTGAGGGAGACCAGTTGGGAGTCTCTTATAACAGTACAGATAAACCATGGTGGCAGAGTGAATGAAGGTGGTGGCAGTGACAATGAAGAGAAGTAAATAGATTTGAAAGCCATTTATGAGGTTAAATATCTGGACGTGGGATTGATTGGATATAGCTGTCCAAAATGGCACGGGGAAAAACCCTTGCTAACTAACGTAGGGTGACAGAGGGGACAGAGTGGGAAGAAATCAGGGCTGTGCTTTGGACATGTTGTGTTTGGGGGATGTTGGAAAAAACCACGTGCTTCATGTGACAGTCTGAACCTGCCAGCAGTCCCCATGGCAAATGCCACCCGAAGTAGGCCTCCAATTGCAGCTCCTGTAACAAACTTGGTGACCTGGAATTACTGAGGTGTGTGTCTAAAGGCAAAGGAGAAATTGCTGGGGAAAGTTGCAAAATGACTTTTTTATTCCCTCCTCACCCGAGGACATTTTTTCCATTGCTTTTACAGAGAGAGAAGTGTTGGGGAGTGGGGGAGACAAAGAGAGAGAGGGAGGAAGAAACAGAGAGAGAGAGAGGGAGAAAGAGAGAGAGAGAGAGACACTGATGTGAGAGAGAAACATGGGCCTACCACTCCCCAGTCTGAACCCGTGTATGGGGCAATGCTCCAACCAACTGAGCCACACCAGCCAGGGGACAAAATGACTTTTTAAAACCTGTGTCACAGCAAAGCCCCAGCATACTGCCTAAATATCCATTCTGCACCAAGTCTTCTTCTCTTTTTTGAGGTAAAATTCATATAAGACAAATTCACCATTTTGACCATTGAAATGTGTACAGTAGTTTCCATTGTGTCCACCTTGTTGGACAACCATCACCACTGCCTAATTCCAGAACATTTCATCACCCCTAATAGCCCCGTACTCATTAAGCCGTCACTTCCTATTTCCTCTCCCCCCATGTTTATTGGCTTACTTCATAATTTTATTTTTGTTAAAAACCAGACATCTTGAATGTCATAATGTGCCAACTCTGGAAGTTAGATGCTCCTCCCTCCTCAAAGTTTGTTATTGATGTTTGTGTTTACTGTTTGTCGGTTAGTGACTTTTCTGAACTAATTGAAAAAATCTGCATCCTTTGTCATGTGTGGCCATTGAAGTGTCTGTATGGTTAGCTTAATAGCCAGCCAGTGATTCAACAGAGATTTCCTGAAATGCCTGGAACCACACCCATAAAAATATTCAAGTCTCTGCAGATGGTGTGTGTGTTGCATGTCTTCAACACTCAGCTGGGCAGTTTACAGCTCTGCATTAGCCTTCACTTCCTGCTTGTGGGGCCTCAAGGTCGGCCAGAGGTGAAAGCTTAGAGCCTTCTTTGGTCTTTTCTGAGCATATACCCTGCCCTGGCCATGTGGGTGGTCTACTAGATTCCCAAGAATATGCAGGAGCTTTTCAATGCCCTTCTTCCTAATGTATCTCATTCTCCATCCTTTCCTCCCAAGGTTTTGGTATGCGCATTGTGTGCCCCACCTGTTATCCCTTGTTCTGGCAGCAGGAGCTAATATATTTGCCTTTAAATGTTCCTGAAAAATGCTACTCCCTCACCCAGGTAGCTGTCTCTCTGCTCTGTGGGAGTTCTAAGCTAAGCAAAACAGAAGCAAGCTCTTTGTGCCAGTTCGGGGAGCTACCAGACAGGTCAAACCCAATAACCACAATCCTTTGAGAACAAGGTCTGCCCTGTTTGCTCCAGCACCAGGAACCCACACCAGCAATTCAGGTTCCATCTTCAAGACTGCTGCGAATTCAGGGAGGCGAGAATGGGGCCAGGGCAAGCTAGAATGCCCCAGTGATTTCCTACAGAGATGCAGCCTCTTCTCCCCCTTCATTAAGTGTTCATCTGGTTGCTGTAAACCTTTGACTAGTTTCCAGGGTTCCAATAAAATGTATTTGGCCAGTTTATTCACTATTTTCGTAGAGGGGATGATCTCTTGGAGCTCCCTACTCCACCACTTCATGAGCATCTTAACAGTGTATCTTTGCCTAAAAGAATTGCAGGCATTAAGTGTTGGCAGACTTTGTGATGGTTGATGAGAAACACAGAGACAGATAAGCTAAATATTGTCATTGGCTTCTTCCAGACTAGCTATGTCCATGTGATGTGCCTGGAGCACAGGAGAGCAGATCTATTGAGTACAGACTCAACGGGTGGGATGAGGAAAATGAAGATAGGAAGATCTAACTTTGATTACCGTATATTTCAGACCATAAGATGCACCCAGGTTTTAGAGGAGGAAAATTGGAAAAAAATTTTTGAAGCAAAAAATGTGGTAAAATATTTAATAACATAAATAACATAATATTTCACCAATGTAACGTACACAGGACTCAACAGCAGCATTAAAAACCATTATTCCTCCTGAATTTTTTGGGGGGATGTGCACCTTATAGTCCAAAAAATATGGTAAATGTTTCCCTTTACTTCTTCCTTCATAAATAATAATGGTCAAATATTACATGGCTAACTCTGTGCTAAGCCCTGTTTAGGAGTCAAAAGAAAGCGCAAACTCTGTGCCCATAGGAAATGCTTAATTTTGCTGTTGAAATGGCTTTTGTCTGCCTTAAACAGTTCTGGAATTAATGCTGGGAGGTGGATATACTCGTTGCTGTAACATGATTAACATTAGGATTTTCAGGGTCTTCTTTAGGATTTGTAAGAACTAGACCTGTATTGTCCTATATGGGAACTATTTGCTACATGGGGGCTTTTAAATTTTAAATTTAGATGAGTCAAAATGAAATAAAATGGACAGTTCCGTCTTTCAGTCACAAGAGCCGTATTTCAAGTGTTCAACTGCTGCTTGTGGCCAATGGCTCCCATCATGTACAGCAAGTCCTGTCTTTGCACAAAGTTCTATTGAACAGTGCCAGGCCAGGGTATAGAAAACCAATTCAGAATGCCATGCATGCCTTTTGAGAAACTTAAAACTCCTTGAACAAAATCCTATACTGCAGCCAGGAACTATAGAAGGCTAGAATTAAAGGTATGCTCTGGTAGACCAAGATCACGTCTCTTGTGTGACATGGACTCTGAGGGGCTCATCCTCACATTTTCATGAGCGACGAGAGAGGAGGCTGTCGCAGGGAAGGGGCGTCAGTTCTGGGTTGCCCAAGAGTCTGTCCCTCAGATTTGTCCTTCTAAGTCTCACAGATTCCCATTGCTCCTCCACGGCCAGACTGTCATGATGCTGCCACAGACGTAACAGGAGCCGTCACCAGGCCACCATTACTGACAGGGTCCTGCCTCCCCAGTCTGCATGGTAGCCCAGTCTGCTATCGTACAATGTGGTCTGAGTAGGTGGGGATAATAGCCCATCTGCTGTACGTTGTTTTCAGTCCCCACAAATGTCTCTGATCTGAGCCTTGCCATGAGGGGTATTCGCTGTCTCAACATGACTTGTGTCTCTTGGCCAAATGGGCTTTGGGCCACGGTGGGAGGACTTGATACTTCCCACTGGGCTAAATTATTTAACGTACCTCTTCTTATCTTTGCAATTGAGGAAACTGGGCCCCCCAAAAGGGGATAAACCAAGTATGTAAAGAAAAGGATATACCTGTGACTAAACATCAGTTGTTTCTGAGGTTCCTGGCAGCTGGATGTCAGAGGGAAACACGATGAGTTGCAGAGGTCATTTTTGGAAATTAGAGACACCTGCTAGTTCTTCAGGTGTCTGTCCTTGTGTGCCAGCCCCACAGTTGCCGCTCTCCTTCTTTTCCTTTGGAGCAAATTTCATTGTTTTTTTTAAAGTGTCCTGATTATAAAAAGAATAAATGCTAATTTTGAAACATCAACAAAAATTTAAGAAAAACTTATGATTTTTTTCTTGCTTTTCTCTTTGCATATAAATAATATATTATACATAAATTTATAAATCATATTTTTATAGCCTATGTTTTACTTGGTCCATTATGAACATTAGTTCATGCCATGAAATAATTCTTTCAAAATACCATGTTTATTGGCTGGAACAATATTCTCTCATGAAGACATACCATAATTTATTTAAGTACCTATTGTTTGGTTACTTAAGTTGTTGCCAACATTTCTCTATTATAGATAAAGCTGTAATTATCATCCTTGTGCCTAAATCTTTGTCAGTATCTCTAATTATTATTTGCTTTGGGTAGATCCCCAGAAATGAAAAATCTAGGCCAAAGCTCAGCGACAGTTGAAGGCTTTTGAAAGAACTGTCTATATTTGATGGCTCTATTTCTTACACTCAAGTGGTTTTAATTCAAAATAATCAATATGCTACTGTGGGATATCTTGGTGCAGCCTGTCCCGGACTCTATCAGTACATATGGGTGTGACTATAGGTCACTTTTGTAAGTATAAGCCACCATTGGTGATGAGGAGAAAAACTCAAGGTAAGCTCTGCGATTAGGAGAAAATTTAAAAAAATTACAATTACTTATTTTAAATTAATTTTATTTTATTTTAATTGTTGTTCAAGTACAGTTTTCTGTCTTTTACTCCCACCCCAGCCCACCCCCCAGCCCTCCCCACCTCCTTCCCATTTCCACCCCCCCTAGTTTTTGTCCATGTGTCCTTTATACTTGTTCCTAAAATTACAATTATTAAAAGTGGGTTGTTTGTATGAGAGGATATTTTAACCTGTCAGTAGATGAATAAAAATGACTTGGAGAAATTGAACAAGGTAAGGCAGAAAAGTCAGATCTTACTAAGTTCAAGTTTCTACACAGAGCAAGAGGTGGGAGGAAGTAGAACAGTGAAGCTCAAACTTTTTTTGATCAAGATCCATAATTAAGAAAACCACTTAATGGTGTGATCTATGGCACGTGTGTACACACATATCCTCATCACACACAAATGCACACATACCTGTAATAAAAAGTCATCAAGTGATACTCTTATCACATACAAGGAACTTTGATATTTTCTATTTTATTTTTCTCAAGCATCTCAAAAATGCTGGCAAGTTCTGCTAAATTGATTTCACAGCCCATAATGGGTTATGACCTATAGTTCAAAAAAACATACAGCTGGGTGAGGTAAGGACAGAGTAAGGAACACGTAGTTTGAATTTCAGTTAGGTCTTATCACAGGTTGAAAGAAGAGAATGCTGGGATGGTCCAAATCAGCCAAGAAACTTCTGGGAAGTTAGCAGGAGGAGAGGTTGGCTCTGTTTGTGAGAATCAAGTGAGAGGCACGATCTTCCCAAACCACTCTTGATATTTAACACCTGGATTGGCTTGCCTTGAAAGTGCTGCAGAATTTCCATGCAGCCTCTAAGACAGGAAGCACTTAAAGGGTCACAGGGAGAGGAAGGTATTGGTGGCCAGTATCACCGAATGATGCTGGGGACAAGGGACTGGGGAAAATGCTGCCTTGCTGCATTGTTACAATTTTTGCAGACCTTTCAGATAAAGCAATTTACACAGTAGGGGCTCGACTCTCCCTTGTTTAAAACGCTGAGCTGGCTTCCCGTGACACTTAGGATTAAGGCCGGAATTCTTTCCATGGGTAACAAAGCCCTGACTCTCCCTCTAGCTGCTCTCCCTTCTGACCACCCAGCCCTCCAGCCTGTGACATTTTCAAATGCTCCCACCTTTTCATTGGTCTTTTCACTCTGCTTGAGCCACTCTTCTGCCATTCCACATAAAATTTAATTTTTGCTTCCCCACAAAGCCTTTCTTGACCACCACCCTCCTCCCAAATGAGATTAGGCCTGCCAGCTAGACCTTTCATACAAGGAGAATCAGTTATTTGTGTGAGCATGTACGGACATGTACCGCTTTAATGACAAGGACACATTCTGAGAAATGAGTCTAGGTGATTTCATTGTTGCGTGAACATCACAGAGTACATGTATACAAACCTAGATGCTATAGCCTAACTACACACCTAGGCTGCATGGTATTACAGCCTATTGCTCCTAGGCCACACGCTTGGACATCATGGTACTACACAAAACAACATGAGATTAAATCAAACACAAGAGAAAATGATGCCATCCAGAGATATGGTAAACATGAGATGTATGAAGCTGCTGGTATAACACGGCATGCTATGTTACAGCAAACAATTTTTATGTAATTAGAAAGAGTGCAGTCTAAAACAATGATGAGAGGCATAGTAAATACATAAATCAGTAATATAGTCATTAATTATCATCATCAAGTGTTAATTAAGTACTGTGTAATTAATTATGTGTGCTGTACTGTTTACAGTTAGCTGCACAGCAGATTTGTTCATACCAGCATCACCACAAACACGTAGTGGGTTGTTTTGTGACGTTATGATGGCTGTGACCTCACTAGGTGGTAGGAATTTTTCAGATCCATTGTAATCTATGGGACCACCCTTGTATATGTGATCTGTCCTTGAACTAGATGTCATTATATGGCTCATGACTGTATTTAATACATATCTTCCCACTGCACTATGAGTTCCATCTTGGATAATAAAACATAACAACAACTAATTTAAATGTTTTACTAAAGAATTGCACTCAATTTTCTTTGATAATTTTTAAGCTATCTCTTGAATCAATGCTTATATTACTCTTTTCATTGATAGTATTTATTTATTTTCTTTTTTCCTTAGTCAGGCTTTTGAGGAGTTTGCATATTTTTTAAACTTTTTTCAAAGAACCACCTTTTGGTTTTATTTATCCTTTCTATTACTTCTAGCTACCTTACCACATTCTCATTATTTTAGTAGGTTTTTAAAACAAAAAAAGATCTAGAATTCTGGTGTTTTTAGTTGTACCATTATAGCATCTATAAAGACTTTTGTATCTTCTTTTTGAAGATTTGTATCTACTATTTCATTTTCATGTCTTATTGCTTTATCTTAGCCTCTAAAAGTATGTTAATAATAGTGATGATAGCAAGCATTTCTACTTCATTTCTGAATTTGGTAGAAAATGGCTTTAGTATGATTCATTTTTGTATGCTGTTTGCTGTTCTTTTTTGAGTAGGAGCATTTATATTGCTCCCTGAGGAGCCAGAGAGGTTTAATAAAAGCCAGAAGTACCCTGGGAGTCAAGTGAAAAAAGTATTTCAAGAAGACAAGAGTGGTTAACTATGTCGAATGCTGGATAGGTCAAGTTAGATAAAGCCTGAAGAACATGGAGGTCACTAATGACCTAAGAACAGTTTCCATGGAGAGATGATTAGAATGGGTTACAGAGAGAATGGAGGAGAGGAATTGGAGACAGCCAGAAGAGGCAAGTTTGGTTTTGCAGGTTTGTAGTAAAGAGGTGAAGAGAGTTGGGGGAGAAGCTGGAGACAAATGGAGTCAAGAGTTTCTGGGGCTTTTTCTTTTTAACTTATTTTTATTGTATTTTTTTTCCATTACCGCATATCCCCCTTATTGTTTTTGTTTTGTTTTTTAAAGATAAGAGACATTAAACCATATTTGAAAGTTGTTGCTTATAACCCAGTAAGAGGAAAAACTGATGAGCAAAGAGAAGGGATAGCATTTAGAGTGAGGTCTTTGAACAAGTGAGAGGGGATGGGATCTTGTACACAAATGGAGGGTGACTTCTAATAGAGCAGGGACAGTTTATCTACCATAGGAGGAGGAAAGGCAGAAATGGGGACAGACATTGGGAAGCAGGTCATTGTCGTCAACTATTGCTTCCTTTTCCCAGTGTAATTAAAGATTTCTTAGTGTAACAGTGGAAAATTGTGTGGTGGGAAATTATAACCCATCCCACTATTCTTTTGACATTGTTTCTTTAAGTGCTAACTCTGATTAGTATGTGGCTTGTAGATGAACAGCATGTTTGTGTAAGAATCCTAGGAACTACCTTCTAAAGATACAAACCCGACCTTCAGGAACCCCAGCTCTGGGGGATTTGCTAACCTTCAACCATAGATCCAGGATGATGGGAAGCCAGGATGACTAAACCAGGATGCTGCACACTGGACCATCACTTGCCTTATCGGAATGGACTGTGCTCACCTGCATGTAGAGAACTTTTCAACCCCTCCCTTGGTCTTTTTCTGTTCCCCTCTCCCTCCCTATAAAAACCTCTGCCTCCACTGAGAGGTGGAGATGGACTTTGAGACATGAGTCCCCCATCTTCCCAGGAGATGAACTTTGAAATGTGAGTTCCCTATCTTCCAGGTGGTCAGCACCTGAAAATAAACCACTTTCCTTTACATCAGCACCTCCCTCTTGCAGTGGCAGGCAGCTGGACCTGCTTTCAGCTACACTAGGTGATTCCAGTGAACACGTAGGTCTGGAGTCACTGGCCTGTAGTCAAAACCAAACAACCCAGAGATCCTGTTGCTTCCTTCCCCCAAGTCTCTTCCTTCTCTTCCTGCGTCTTAGATCCCATCTCCCTGCTGGTGAGTAAAGGCATTGCCAGAGCCACACACGTTTATTTCTCATAGTTCTGGAGGCTGGGAAGTTCAAAATCAAGGTGCTGGCAGGTTTGGTGTCTGGTGAAAGCTGACTCCTGGTTCTTACACTACTGTCTTCAACTGTGCCCAGTCCTAAGGCACTAATCCCATTCCTGAGAGCTGCACCCCAATAATATAATCACCTCCCAAAGGCACAACTTCCAAATACCATCACATTGGGGGTTAGGTTTCAACATATGAGTTTCTGGGAGATACAAATATTTCAACAATATTTTTTAAAATTGTATCTAAATACCCCAAGCAAGGCAGGCGTGGCACTTTGCTGCTCAGTGCAGCGACTCCCTGCCAAGGTGCCCTCCAGGACCACCACAGATGTTGGCACTCCTGGCCTCGTCACCGAGGTTCAGCTTGTGGTATCAAGTCACCCCAGTGGGGAAATGTCGGTGTATTTTCCCCCTCAGAAAAAAAAGAAGTCCTAAAATGACCTGGTGACCTTCCCAACCTCTGGGCTGTGTGGTCATTTTCTGCTGACTGACCCCTACCTAGGCCAGCTGTTTCTTTAAGAATCCTCCCTTGGGGTAAAAATAAGAAAGAAGCTGCTCGTTTCCGGACAGTAGCACTCACAGGAGACTGACCACAGGTGTGGCACGTGTGATGGAGGGTGCCTGTTCATTGCCCTGGCATCGTGCAGGAATGGACGCAGTGTCAGAATGCACGCTTCACACCCTGTCCCACAATTTAGAGGATGGGCATTCACTGTGCATGAGCCCTTCACTCACGCTCAGCACAGGGGGGAAATTACGTTTTCCCAGTTGCCCAATGGAAGAGATCAATGATCTCACGTGGACGAGCACATTGTTCCTGAGAGCAGCTTCACAGACCCCAGGCGCTGATCTCAAACACCCAGGGCGGGTCAGAGCTTTCCTGATGTCCTCCATGCGAGCCTCCAGACCCACACTCTGGTGGGCTTCACATGGTGGGACATTTGACTTCTGGTTTTTTGGGATAAAATGATCATTCTTGGGGCCTCTTATTCTTCCTTCCTAGAAAAGATGTTATAAAACCTCTTATTCTTCCTAGAAAAGATGTGATAAAAACATCTTATTCTTCCTAGAAAAGATGTGATAAGAATGAATAAATCAACACAGAACATTTCATATGTATGCATACCCACTGAATTGATAATACTTATTTGTAATGAAAATTAAAGAAGCAAAATGTTAAAATATTCTCTTCGGGGAAGATGCATTGGAACGCCTTAGTCACAGATGTACACACATTTGGTGTTACCCGCCCTCTCCTTATCCCTACACATTCTTGTAGGCCCCTGAAGGTTCAGATAACTATCTCTAACTTAGCATGTAATCTTTAAACTACTACCCACATGATATGATGAATAGCAATTGTATTTATGTAATAAGTACAGTTAACACTCATTGCCCTTCATAGAGCCATTACTGTTCTACAATACCCACTCGATGTATATGATTCCACAATTTAAAATTTTTATGTTTTTGCCCACGTTATAATCAGCACAGTAATAGGATTCACAGGTAATTTTCTCAACAGTTATTGAGCACCTATTATGCACCTGGAATTGTATGAGGCTCTGGAGGTTGTGATGTTGGTGGTGGGGGGATGAAGCAGAAATAACCATAGTACACGGCAGACCCTATGAAGTGTCAAAGTGAGGTTCTCTTCCATTGTTTCCAGAGTTGGGAGAAAGTAGGGCTCATGCGTAGCTAAACCCACTAATGACCTCATTATACAATATTTAGGTTGTCATATGTTTCTCTGCCTAGAAAACCATCTCCTTAACCATTCCACTGGGGTGCACGCACCTAATCCGTGCGGTCCACTTTGGATTTGCTGGAAGTCACCCCCTAAACACCAGGCATTACCTGTGTTTCGGAGCTGGTGGCTTCTGCTTTCCTTTCTCTGGCTTCCAGAGTGTTGGTTCCCTTCTGTCAGTATTATCCTGGCCATGTAAATAATCACAGATTCACAGCCCAGGCGGCGGGCTCTGGGCCCATGCACTTGGGTTCTGCGCCCGCTCAACCCCTCCGCCCGGTGCGCGCCTCCGGCCCACCCGAGTCTTTCACCGCGGGACACTGGCGGGCGATGGCTTGGTTCCAAACCGGCCATCCAGTCCCTGCCAGCTCCAGCTCCTTCTTACCGAGCCCTCCGTCCCCGGCCGCTGAAGCAGCGCGGTGCTGACTGGGCGGGGAGGCCGTTCCATCCCGGGCTGAGGAGGACCCCCCGCTCCCCCCAACCCCGCCCCCCAACGCCTCCCGGACCGAGCCCAAGGGGTCTCCTTCTTCGGGCCGCAGTGAGCACGGGCTTCTAAGGTGACAGAGGTCTCTGGAAAGCGTGCGCGCTGCCAGGAAAGCAAGGCTACCCGGGACTGGGGTCTCCACTCAGAAAACAGGTGAGGTTGACTCCGAGGGAGCTGGGTCGGCAAGCCAGTCTACACTGCGGGCGCTCCGCCCCGGAACCACGCAGCCGAGCGGCCGGGAGGCTGTGGGAAGGGGGAGCAGTGCGCGCGAGGAAAACGGCCACCCTGGGCTGGGCACCCCCGCGCCGGCCGCCGCAGCAGGTGGGGGGCCGGAGGCCCGGGGGCGGGGCCAGGCTCGGGGCGGAGCCGCGGCCGCGGCACGCGCGGGGCGGTGCGGGCGGGGGCAGTAGCCAGAGCCGCAGCGGGAGCGCGAGCGGCAAGCGGGTCTGTCCGAAAGCCCGCGGGAGCTCGTCGCGCCCGGGCGCTGGGACCCGCCTGGCCAAGCGCGCCGGCGCCGCGACCTCAGACAAAGGCGCCGCTCACGCCCGGCCGCCGCGATCTGGAGCTCTGCCGTGGGTAAGTGGCTCCCCCTGCGCTTTCTTTCTTCTTCGCTCTGCCTGCCCCTCTCGGAGTTCCACTGGCTCCGGAGAAGCGGGGGAGTTCCCCGCTTTCTGCGACCCCCACCTCATCTTTAAAAAAAAAAAAACAAGCAAATACTAAAGTAGCGAGTTTTTGAGCAGGGGTTGACTCCCGTGGGACTGCCCAGGCCGCCCTCTGTGACCCCTTGCGCCGCGACTGCGCGCGGGTGCTGTCCCTGGGTCGGCGGCTTGTATGGGAAGGTTGCCGCTGGGCTCCCTGGAGGAGTGTTTAGTGGAGGGGAATGTAGGGACGAGGCGCCACGAGGGAACTCCACCCCCGGGGACAGCTCGGTGCGTTTCGGGGGCGCCGAGGGGCGGTTCGCACTGCGATTTCAGATTTGGATCTCGGTTGTGGGGTCTGCCCCTCTCCTTCCCTCCAACCTCCATCCCGTCTTGTTCAAAGGTTTATGCAGCGTCCCCCACGCCCCACCCGACGGAGTAGCCCACTCGGCCCCTCCTCGGACCTGGGGCGGGGGCTCTGGGTGGGGGGAGCCTAGACTGTGGGGGGAGAGGGAGCCCCAGCGCTTTCCCGGGCTGGGCAACCCGGAGCCTGAATCTGCTGGGGAAGGCTGGTGGCCGCCCGCAGAGGATCGGGTTTGACATCACTGCTTGATCCTGGCGGTCTTCTCGAGCTTCTGCCCCTGCTGCTCTCCAATCAGAAAGCCTTCGGAAGCTCGGCTGGCTTTTGCTTTTGTTCTGCCCGCAACTCTTCGGAAACCCAGGAGAAGCCAGAGTGGGCGGTTGCCCCGGGAGGGGTCGTGGCTGGAGCCCCAGGTGCGGCCCCGAAGTGACGTTTGGAGGCAGCGACCATTTCCCACCTGGCTGGGGAATGGCTCCCTATAACTAATCAATGCTAGGATCTGGCAGTGGTGTGAGGCTCAGGTAGAGCGCTGCGTCCACCTCCGCTGCGCACTGTCACGCGCCTCTCCACTCTCGAAAGCGCTAGCTCCAGACGCGCATTTCCATTCATGGATCTGTGCCTGGGATTTGATTAATGTCACCTCTGCCCGGGTTCTCTACAGAGGGAGTGCCTGCTGCACTTTGATTTAATAAGCATTACAGAGGGCCTAAAATGTGCAAGGCAGCAGCCCTATGATCATCTGAATTTAAAGGATATTTATTGAGCACCTACTATGTGCAAAGTGGATGTTACAACTTTTCAATTTAACAGGCATTTATTAAGTACGTACTGTGGTCAGACTAGCTTTCCTGTTACTTTATTTTAATAGCATCTACCGAGTACAGGTGTTTTGTTTTTGTTTTTCTCTGAAGGGTCGCCTAGTGTACTTTTGGGGGCCAAATGGAGGCAAGAGTGAGAGAATATATCTCTGGACCCTTGAATCTTCAATTCCTTTAGTGACCTGCATTTCTTTTAAAAATAATTTTTATTTGCTGGTTTTAGAGAGAGAAGCATCATTTTGTTATTCCATTTATTTGTGCATTTATTGGTTGTTTCTTGTATGTGCCCTGATGGGGGTGGAACCCACAACCGTGGCGTTTGGGGAGGATACTCTAACCAACTGAGCTAGCCAGCCAGAGCTACTAGTGACCTGCATTTTAGCCTTTCTGGACTGCTTATGTGGTATAGGAAGAGTTTCTACTCTAGTGCTAGGGTTTGTCAGAGGGGAACAGGGCAGAATAATGAAAGGCCTACTCTGGGACCTCTTTCTAATTCAATTTCCTTACATTGAAAAAAAAGAAGGTAGTTCAACCTTGGCTGGTGTGGCTCAGTGGATTGAGTGTCCGCCTGCAACCCAAAAGGTCACTGGTTTGATTCCCAGTCAGGGCACATGCCTGGGTTGTGGACCGGGTCCCCAGTTGGGGGTGTGCAGGTGGTAAAGGATTGATGATGTTTCTCTCTCACATCAATATCTCTCTCCCTTCTCTCCCTCCCTTCCCCTCTCTCTAAAAGTAAATAAATAAAAAGCTTTTTAAAAAAGAAGTCAATTCCTATGCAAAAAGCACTGTGCTAGCATTGTAGGGAATCAAAGGTTAGTACGGCAAAGCTTGGCCACTCAAAGGGATGGAGAATCTATGGTGAGGACGAAAATATAGGCAAAGGACAATCACCTAAATCAGGAGGGGAGAGGGGAAAGCGTGAGGACAGGGCCAGCAGGGACCTTTCAGCCCCTCGCTGCAAACTGGTGATAGCAGTTGGGGTAAGAATGTTTTTACAAGTTCATGGTTAAAGTGACCGGGGACCTAGAGGCAAAATGAAGTGGTCTGGGGGTTCTTCCTGCTAAGAGACTTAATGACTCTGTTACTCTAAAAATCTTGTGATCCCGAGACACACTGGAATATCCAGATGGGCAAGAGAACTGTGGGTCCTTAGTCTATTGGCAAATATTTAAGCACTTAGAATGTTATATATATGCTGTTATCAAGGGTATATCATCTGAGACATGGGCTTTGTCCCAAAGGATCTAACAGAGTTCTTGAGATAAACACATACAGTGACCACACAGCATACGTGAAAAGCCAGGAGCAAATTCCTCCTAGAATTTAGCGTCGGAAAGGAATTTCTGTCTTCATGGAATTGTGGCTTTCCTTGTATCAGACTGTGAGAACATGCTGTATGTCTAGTGTGGCCTCCAACAATTCCTGGTGACCATTTAATCCTGGCTTCTTGGTACAATGATTTTTTCCCCCTGAAATTATTTCTGGTCTCCCTTTTAGGTTCTTTTAAAGCTTCTTCTTCTTCTTCTTCTTCTTCTTCTTCTATGATGATGATGATGAAGAACTTGAAATCCCCCCTAAAATCTTTTCTGGAAGTTGGCCTGTTATGAAAGATACATAGGAAATGTGGCAGGCACCAGATGAATGACTTGGCGGCTCTTTACTTCTAAGAGGGAAGGAAAAACAACAGAGGCCCAAATCGGGAATGTGCAGAGAAACCATGAACTAGTCTTGCAAGACGGAATGGGATTCAGCTAGTCAAAGAAGGCAGCAAAGGCCTCCTTCCCAAATGCAGGGAAATGGTATAAGCAGAGGTGTGAAGGAAGAAGCAGATCATCTTTAAAGCGCTTCATCTGGAATAGCTGCCATTCATTCAACTAAGAGGCCCTGCCTGAGCCTTTTACTGTGTCCATGACTTTTTTAGGTGTCAGGTGGGGGTTTCATCCAGCACAGTTTGGGGTTCACTGTGATCCCCACAGCTGGTAAGGACCCTTGTCTCCTTGTCTAGCTGTAATGATAGCACTGCGTCCCTACCATTCTTTCAAGTCTTTTTGGAGTTTTTTCACCTGAGCTGAGCTTGATTTTAACTTCCTTGAAGGACAAGAATGTGACGTTTTCCCTCCCTCTCTGCATCCTTCCTTCCCTGCAGGTTCAGGAGTAGTCTGTGGAGTAGGTGACGTTTATTTCAGAAACCTGTATTGCCCATTTCTTCCCTACCTCACTGGGACCTGTCCTCTCTTCTTTTCCACCACTTTCAGCTGCCCAGACACTCTCACTGTACAAAAACTCAGGGAAAAAACCATCTGTTGTCAGTCACTCCCTCTTGAATATGAAAGTAGGGCACTGTTCTCTTCTCTGGGGGTGGTGGGGGCATTGGGGTGTCTTTGCACTTTAAGCCTCATTATGGAATGAAGGGCTTTGTCCATCAGGAGAGGATATCAGGCATGGACAAGTGGACGTTGGAGGTAATTTGGGAGGCAAAGTGCCTTTCCTAGTGCTCCTGAAATTATGCTACCACCTCCTCACGTAGCAGCTCTTGACAAGGGTTCAGGCAGTCTCATGACCCATGAAAGTCAGGGACCTTCATTGCCTTCCAGCCTGGTGTGGTGGTTGTTGATGTGACACAGCAGCTCTGCACCAGCTACCTGTTAACCTGGGCTTCTACTCTTTAAAGGTGAATGGGTTTCCACACAGAATCCTAGCGTTTTTACCTACATGTGTCCATTATTTTAAGGTAGGGATTCTCAACATGGGCCATATTGATGTTGTGGGCTGGATAATTTTTTGTCATGGGGAGCTGTCCTGTGCATTGTAGAATGTTTAGCAGCATCCTCAGCCTCTACCCACTAGATGCCTGTAGTGCCCCACACCCCTCCCTACATTAAGACAATCAAAACTGTGTCCGGTTATTGCCAAGTGTCTCCTGGGGAGCAAAATCACTGCTGATCGAGACCCATTCTTCTCAGGGGTATTGGTTATTTATTATGCTATAAACTAGTCCCAGTTTTCTGGGAGAGGTCTTATTTACTATAACTTGGCTCTCTTTAATAAAGTTGAGGTAGTAAATGTGTTATTAATATTGTAAAACTTTCCATAGGAATAACTTCCTAAATCAGAATAAACATTTTTGGGGGGTCGTATATTCTAATCTGGTCATCATATTAAGCCAATCTATTGAGACAAAAAAAAAACCCAAAAAACAATTCTTGAAGTCTTCCCCTCGCATGTGGCTGGTTTATATAACACAGGGTGATCTCAGTCTGCTGTCTTGGCAGGGGCTGGTGGGCAGTAGTGAGTGAGGGAAGTGGTGGGAAGAACCCAGTCCTGGAGGGACAGGATGCCATGTGACTTGAGAGGTCCTTTTTAAGAAAAAGACAAAATGACCAGGTGAACACATCGCTAGGGCTCCTTCCCAGCCCGAAAGAGTCCTGTGCAAGAGAGGGTCTCTGAGCTTTCAGTTTTTATTAGCTTCAAGTAAAGCTGCCTCTCGGAAAGGTTTTGATGAGTGATGGGGGCAGCTGTGGCTTCAGGAATAGGAAAGTAGGAAGAAGAAAGTAGGGTCTTCTCGCAAGAGCTAAGAGAAGCTTCTCCAAGGCTTAACTGAAATAGAGAGCATGGATCAGAGTAGAATAGTTACATGCAGGGACGTCTGTACTGCTGCAAATATGTGCCATCGAAAGTAAGAACTTCTGAATCTTCAGCGACTCCAGATCAGCATCAATGTCAGTGGCATCTTTGTAGGATGCAATGTGGAGCAAGGTTAGTTCAAGTTCTTCCGGGGCATCCGTGAGTCCCCTGGTGGACAGAAGTAACTGAATGCACACAGTAGGCAAGATTGGCCCCGTGCCCATATTATTGCTTCAGAAAGTGAATGAGACTCTTTATTCAGGTCATTATAATGGTATTTGAAAAGCTTCCAATGAGATTTCATTGATTCAAATTTCGGTTTTGGGACAGCCAAGCCTGGGCTGAGATTGTTTTCCTTGCATTGAAGTAGGCCAGATAAAAAATACCTTTGGGGTTGGTGTTGAGGGTGGGCAAGTAATTCCAGTACTTAAACACTTCAAGTAATAAACCTTTTTTAAAAACCTATTTGTCAGATGTTTTATTCATTCACAGTCTGTTTCCTTAGTCTAAACTGACCTGTCTGCAATGAAGAAAAGTGCTGTGATTATTCCTTTAGAGTCTGAATGTGCCTGGCTGTGCCCAAGACTGATCTGTCAATACGTCAATGTGTAGACTGAACATAAATGAAAAGACTCTCTACAAGATTTGCTATAGGTGGGATTTTAAAAAATAACTAGTTTTCCATTTTTGTTTAAAACCAATTTGATTTTTATAAAACTTTCCAAGAGTTGAGAGCAGTTTGGAGATGGGGGGCAGATCGATACCCAGTCTCAGAGATTAGCCCTACAAGGGATCTTGGAGATAGTGAGCAAGTCTCCTTGCCTCATTGTATAAATGGGGAAACTGAGGCTGAGGGAAGTTACCTGGCTTGCCAGGGTTACACGAAGGTCCATGCCGAGGTGGGGCTAGGAGTCGGGAGTTTGTCCCATTCCCTCCGTGCTGCTGGGGTGCCTGTCCATCTTCCCAGTGCGTGTTGGTGGAGGTCCAGGCAGGAAAGGGGTTTGATGACATAACTCATTTCTAGGTCACCTAATCTTGATAGAAGTAATCATTAATTCAAACCGATTCCATCTATGCCAGAAGTGTGTGTGCACATGCACAGTACTGAAAGGAGCCATGGGAAAACAAACAGTTGGATTAGTGGAATGAGATTATTTTATAAATCTTCTCATGTACAGCATGGTGACTATATCTAATAATACTGTATTATATATTTGAAAGTTGCTAAGAGAGTAGATCTTAAAACTGCTCATGTCAAGGAAAAAATTTATAACTGTGTGTGGTGGGGGATACTAAATAGACTTATCGTGGTGATCATTTTGCAATCCGGGGTGGGGCAAAAGTGGATTCACAGTTGTGAGTACGTGAAACACAGAACGCACTCTGTTTGTACAAATATCAAATCATTGTGTTGTACACCCGAAACTAACATAGTGTTATACATCAATTATATCTCAATAAAAAAAATTGAAGAAAACCCCTTTCTTTGATGCTCTTTTATATTGTCTTTACATTAAAGAATTAGAAGGAAAACATTTATTTCTCTATTTGGGAAAGCAATACATATTCATTATGAAAAGTAGAAAGAAGAATTCAAAAATCCCATCTGTGATTGGTTGACCTGATCATATTTTGCTATGTTTATTTTTAGTGTTTTTTTTCCAGCTCATTTAAAAACACAATTTAATTAACTTTTATCTTGATTTTTTCAGTTAATATTATGACAATTTCCATGTTACTACAAATTCTTTGTAAACATATTTAAACATTTTTTACAAGATTTTATTTATTTATTTAGAGAGAGAGGAAGACAGGGAAAAAGAGGAGAGAAATATTGATGTGAGAGAGAAACTTTGGGGGACTGGGCCCGCAACACAAGCATGTGCCCCGACTGGGAATCAAACTAGTGACCTTTTGCTTTGCGGGACACCCCACGGCCTACTGAGCCACAGCGGCCAAGCTGTAAACATAATTGTTAATGGCTGCATAATGCAATACTTTGGAAGCCTGTTAACTTACAGCAACAATATGACAACACTCCGGTGTTAGTGGACGTTGTTTCCTCCCGGTTTCTCTCGGCTGTGTCACTGCAATGAGGAAGTTTGTGTCCGCGTTCTCTGCAGTTTGGATTGCTTTCTTAGTCTACATCCCCGGAGAGTGAAATCGCTCACCCACGGGTAGGGTGCACCATGTTAACAAACTGGTTCCAAACTGAAAACAATTTTACCACGGCATTCATAGCACAGGGTGTTTTCTTTTAACAAAAATATTCGATAAGGTGAAAAGTATATCACTGTTGCTTTCATTTGCCTTTTGGTTACCAATAGGGCCAAACATTTCTCCATAGGATTGTTCTGTTTAGATTTTTTGTTAATGATGTATTTTTTCTATTTAAGTGTTTTTGAAAAAAATGATCTGCATCTATACAGCTCAATTTTTTTAAAAAAGAAAAAATAAATATCTGCTCTCGTGGATATTTTATGAAGAGTTTTGTCCTACCCTAATGTTCCAGAGTTCCAACATTTCAAGTACTATGTTTCGGGCTGAACTTCTTTTGTTCAGAGTAGTGGAACTGCCTCTTCAGTCCCCGAGGCAAGTTTAGATGGAGAGGGAGCACGACCCCTTGGTGTCAGCCAACCTACAGTGACCACTCATTCAGTGCTTCACAGTTTATGAAGTGGGTTCTGTTTTACTACATCCATCTGCATTTCAGGACAGGGATGCACAGAAAGGTCAAATCACCAAAGTCACATATACTTTTTAAAGGGTTCTGGTCACCAGTGCCAACATGATTCTTGGGTACCAGCTGGATGTCCTACAAGTCAACTCAGTTCTGCTACCGTTTACCCAGAGATAGCACGAGTTTCCACAGGTTAAGTGTCACTCCCACCAGACAGCCAACCCTTCTCTTCAGATGCCAATCGCAAGCCCATGCTGTCACCTGTGCTTCTGACCCACTTGCTGAAAATCAGAGGTGCCCACAGCCTCCTTTGCGGGTTTGATAGAATTGATAGAATGGCTCACAGAGCTCAGGAAAACCCGTGTCCTCAGGCAATTATCAATTTATTACAAAGGAGACTAAAGGATTCAAATCAATAGCAAGATGAAGAGATACTTAGTCCCTAACAAAGGAGCTTCTGTCCTGGTAGGGTTTGGGTCCCAGCAGTGGAAACGTCTAGTTCCCCAACCTGGAAGCTCTTTGGACACCCTCCTTTTGGGTTTTTAGGTTGGCTTTGTTACATAGGCATGATTAATGAACTCATTAGCCATTGGTAATTGATTTTAACCTCTAGCCCCTCTCCCTTTCCTGGAAATCAGGGTGTGGGACCAAAAGTTCCATCCCTCTATTTGTACTTGGTTCCTCTTGCAACCAGCCCCGATCCCAAAAGTCACCTTCACGAATGAAACTCACTTGTGGTAGAGTGGACCTCGTTAGGAATAACAAGACACCCGTTTCATCTTTTTGGCTCTGAAGTGGTTTTAGGAAGTGAGGACAAAAGAGTGAATATTTTGACGAAAGATGCTCCAATTGCTCTTATCGCTCGGGAAATTCCAAGGATTTTGGGAGCTGTGAGCCAGGAACTGTGGTCATGGATGAAGACCAAGTATGTATGAGAAATATATGTTGTTCATCTGAATGGCCAAATACGTATTTCTCATAAATCACAATGTAACAATTTGAACTGTGGTACTGCCTCTAGATAGTCACTAAAACGACCTGCCTCAGTTGTGTCGTTGGTCTTTGAGGGAGCTGGGGTTAGGGATGTTAGCATCTTCCTCTTAACTATATGGCTCATTCCTGGGAGAACTTTGTGGTGGTAGGTAATTTTACTATCTTTTTTTTTTTATTCCTCACCTGAGGGACATTTTTTCATTGTTTTTAGAGAGACAAAGGGAAGAAGGGAGAGAGAGAAACATTGATGCAAAAGAAAAGCATCTATTGGTTGCTTCCTGTACACGCCAAGACCGGGGATCAAACCTGCAATGTAGGCACGTGCCTTGACTGGGAATCCAACCCACAACCTTTTGGTTTCAGGACAACACTCCAACCAACTGAGCCACACTGGCCAGGGCTAATTTTACTATCTTAAACTATCTCTCTGTATCTTCTATTTCTCTTACCCTCTCTTTTGGATTTCCCAACCCTTCTATAGCTACGTTCTGATAGTTTTTTTTGACCTATCTTCTAAGTCCCACTGTGTCTCTTCAGCTGTATCTGATCTGCAGTTAAATTCAGCTGTTGTTGCATTTTTAATTTCACTTCTAGAATTTCTAGTTCTTTTTCAAATCTTTACTGTTACTTTAATAGTTCCTGGTTCCTTGTTTTGAAAAATTTAAGCCCCACTTGTATCTTCTGGAGCGTAATAAATGTAGTTGTTTTACGTTTTGTGTCTGGTAAATTTTCTATCTGGAATACTTACGTGTCCATTTCTTCTGTCTTCTGTTCTTATTCTCCTGTTGGTCCCCATCCTTCTCATATGGAATGCGAAGTTCTCACCCACAGCCAAGGCTAGTCCTTGTGGAAATGGAACCATTGTGTCCTGGCTCAGGAATCAGGGTGGCCTTTCTAGAGAACTCTTCGTGAATTTAATGTTTCAGGAGAAGCTTTCTGATCCTTCCCAGCTTCTAGAAGGCACGTGCCCATCCAGGTGTTCTCAGGATTGTCAGCTAAATGTACGTTCTCCCACCTTGCTCCAGCTCTCAGAGATGTTTTCCCCAAATTGTTACGAAGCCAGGGAAATTTACCATGAGAAAAATGTACTTGCTGAGTTGGAAGAGGTTGGGAAAGGGGCATGGAGTGGTGGGGAGTCCTCCTCCACCACCTTACAAGGGCCTTCATTGGCTTTTTGGAGGGGGGTGTTTTCCTTTTATTTCAGGGTACCTTGCTGCCTGGAAACCTCAGAGCTGCCCTCTCAGAAAACTGCTATCTGCACAGGGAGACCACATGTCGTCTGTCACCCTTTGGGTGTGTAGTCATTGGGTAAAGCGAAGGAAGGTGTGGGCAGCAGGGATCTGCCCCCTGGAAAGGGCTTGTTTTATGGGGGGGGCATCCCCCCAACTTTTTGGACACCATCTTATGCCATGGAAACTTATGTGTATTCCATGATGATTTATCCAGCTTCTGTTTAATTATACAATATTGCACACATGGGAAAAACTATATATAACTTTGTACACTAGAAATGGAAATCCTCCAGTTAGGTTTTAAATACTGTTCTGAAAGGCACCTATCTCTCCCTTCACTCCAGGTAGTTTTAGATTGTGACCCTTTGGAAGAAATGATAAATTGATAAATGACTTAATGAATTTTGAAGAAGCAAATTTTGTATTCTCCCAGAATATGTGATAATTTTTGGAGGCTGAATTACTAGAAAGTCCCAGCAGCCATGAGAATTTATGGTCAATGATATCTAAAAACTATTCAGCCTGAAACAAAGACAATTAATTCCTCCAGCATGATTCACTTTAGGTATAAGTCATATTTCTTTATCAATAACTTAGACTTTTATGCTGATTTTTCTAAAGAGGTATAGTTATTTTGAGATCAAGCCCATTTATATATTTCTACTGGCAAATTTTTCATTAATTTGAATTTGAAGTTTTTCCAGTCCTTTTGGGACCACTTTGTCTGCTAATAAGATACAACGTGCTGTGATTTTGGTAACGTGTGAGATCCACAAAGAATTCAGACCAAGTTAGCTGAGCTAATGCCTGTACTTACAGAGACCAGGACTTTGCTTTCAGCATGGGGCAGTAATGAGACTCTTTACCAAGTCTACAGAACTTCTTAGAGAACTGAGAACAGTCAAGTATTACAGCTCATTCAACAGAAGAAAAAGGGGATCGCAAAGTTCAGAAATCTGGTGCGATTATGTTTGGGAGAGGGAAATAAGGAAGATGCAGCAAAGCCGGAGGGAGAGGAGACGAGAAACACAATGCAGTAACTGCAGCGAACTGCCTTGAGCTTTCCAGACTGGAGGAGAGAAAATGAAAAAGTTTTGGTCAGTTATAACGGTGTTCTAATATCCGTTATAGAGGACTCAAAGAGGGCTTTGATAACGCACACCCATCTTCTGTGTAATAAAGCCGGTGAAATTTCTACCATCAAAAGGGCAGAGAGCACTTTAGGACATACAGAGTAAGGAGAGAGACAATTTTTTTAACACCGTGAGTGAGAATATGTCTGGTAAATAGTTCTGGGCAGGTTGTGACCTAGAGAATGTTCATTTTTCTATACTTGACCATTTTCTTGAGCTGAATGGTGACGAAAGGCAAGTAAAAGACTGAGAGCCTTGTTTTGTGGGGTCCCTGAGTGAAGGATGATGGGGAGTGAGAGCCCAACATGAAAATGCTCTTAGTTTATTAAAGTATTTCAGTTAAAAGAGTTAAGTCTTGTTTCCAACTGTTTGTGCGTGCTTTCATTTTTCAGAAGTCACTTAGTGAATTTGTCAGTCCTGAAAATCCCCCTTTTTTATGAGCAGTCTTTGAAAGTGAATTTGAAATGCATTTATGGAACAAGAGGCAGCCAAGTCCTTTGGCTTCTTTCTTCAATTTATTCAGAAGCAGATCCCCAGAACCAAAGATCTATCCATCCTTTAACAGCCACTTTCCTCTTATTTAACCAACAAACAATGCAGTGTTTTGCTCTACACTCCTGAATTCAGATTTGGTTTCCATAACCCATTAAATAACCTCTTGTTTTCTGTTCCATCTTTCCTATTGGTAAGAAATAATGAGAGCATTATTATTTAACTATCACCACTGAAAGCAATGTCAGATTTCAGTAATCTAAACCTATACTGCCTTAAACTGAGATTATTTGAAATAAGATCTTTCCTCTCTAGTAATGGACACCTGGAAAAGAAGGTCATGTAGCTGTGGATAGAGGAGCATATATGTGTACAGTTATGATTCTTGGGTAATCATAAGTTTTTTTTCTGGAAGGACACAGGACATTGTTAGTAATGGTAAAGTAAGAAGTAGCTGATTTTTGAGGTGAGGGAAAGGATTTTTATATTTTATACCTTTCTACACTATCTTATTTTTAAAATAAGCACATATTTTTATTTAATAAGTCAGGGGGAAATAAAGAAGGTGGAAAAAGAAGAAAAGAAACCACTCTGTATGAGGTCCTGCAGCTCTGAATTTAACTTCTGGATGTCTTCCTCAGTGGAAATTCTGGTTTTTATAAATCCCCAGATCAAAACCTATAGGAACACATGTTTAGCATACATTATGTATATCCCCCATGGCTTTATGTAACTTATATTATGCAGGATGCCAACGTCTTCTTTGAGCCTCCCAGTGGCATTGTCCAATATGCTAGATGATTCTCATTTTACAGGAAGTGGGGGGGGGTCACTTAAGCTTGGGGAAGATAGGTGGCTTGTCCGAGGTGACATAGTCACTACCTGGGGTCTCCAGAACTGGAACCCACGTTCAATTCCAAGTTTGACTCTTTTAACCCTGATAGAAAGAAATTTACTATTTATTCTGGACATTCTTTTTTAAACACTCCAAGCTGCCTCCTCTCTGGTTTCATGCCATAGCATCTGTTTCATTCTGTCTTAAATCATGGTTAGCTATATAATTGTTTCCCTCATTAATTTTATCAGCATAGGCTGTCTCTCTTCTCTTTGTGTCTTTACCTCGTCTAGCACGTGATGGTGCATATATTAGTTACTTAATCTTTGTTTTATGAAACTGGATACTTTCTCCCAAATAATTATCCATTTTTAGGAAAACAAACTAATAAACTTAGCCATTTCCACAAGACTAATGCCATTGCCCACAAGAGAATTAGAACCACATGATGTTTGAGCTGGAAGAAAACCATCTTTGCAAGTGTTTATTCTCTTGTTTTATAAATGAGGAACCCACAGATCAAATAATGTGCTCAGGATCACACAGGGAATTGGCGTTGGTGCACAGAGCCCAGTTCTCCTAACTTCCAGCCCAGCCCTCCTCCTGCTGCAAAAACCATTACAGAGAACAAGTCTCTGGGTCATCAGACCTTTAGATGAATGGCTGGTGCTGGCAAAGACTAGGTCACACTGAGTTTAAACTCCAACTGTGAGAAGAAGAGGTACTGAACTTATTTTTCTGAGTTTTAATGAGTGATTTTTCAGGTGTACCTCTTTTTAAAGCAAACTTGCTAGGAAAGTGTCAGCATTTCTGCCAAGGGCCAGTTAGCAGAAATCCTTTGGATGAGAAGTATCTCAACCATGGACTTTAGATATAGAGTAAAATTGTCCTCACTTGTTGGGCAAATCAAGGTACACAGCATCAAAGCTGTGAAATGAGGAATTATCAGTGTTTTCTATCCTACTCTCTGGCTTCTTAAAACGCGAACCCTGTCTGGTCTGGTGAAGGAGCCAGTACCTCCCTCTTCAGCAGGGAATGGAGAGTCCTCCAATTTCTAAATTCACTCCTGGGCACCTGAGTGCCCCAACACCACTTCCACTTTTCAAACATGATGAGAAGGGAGCTGGGAAGATAGTTTTGTCTGAAGCCACCCAAAAGAGCAACGGAAGAAATTTCAAAGAGGAAGACAGTCCCCAAAGTGTGGGGACAGTGGGAGTCCTGGATCGGATTCGTAGGTGAGGAGGCAGAATGCAGTTTCATGAATTAAGTGCATTTTGGACCAACCCTTGTTGGATCCAGTAGACATGGTTGTAAAGGACATTGTGGTAAAGGGTGTCTCTAAAAATTCAATTTGGCTTAATAAATATGTAAGATAGGTGCTGTAGGACAGTTACAAGTAAAAGAGCAGAAGACTGTCCTGGAGTTTGGCATCTGTGTTGCACTTTCCACACTTGTCTGCACATTGGAATCATCAAGGGACTGTCAGAAAAAACACGCACTGATGTCTGTGCCCACACTACCATCCCAGAGCTGGTTGGTTTACATATGGCCTGAGCTTTGGAACTTTTAGAGATGATTTCAAAGTGCAGATGAATTTGGAAACCAATCGCCTATGGAGTGGTTCTCAACTTGGGCTGTATTAGCATCACCTGGAGATTATATATAATATATGTAAATATAGATGCATATGTATATATTTGCATGTGTCTATGCATGTATATGCACATGCATGCATGCATACACATGCATAGGTACACCATGTGCATGTGCATGTATGTGTTATTCACACATGCCCAGGCTTTAGTCCTAGAGACTGGTCTATGGCATTTGGGATGGGGTCCAGACATCAATATTATTTAAAACCATTGTTTCCAAAATTGGATGCACATTGGAATTATCTGGAGAGTTTAAAAAATACTGATGCCTGGGTCCCACTCCAGAAATTCTGGTTTAACTAGCTTGAGATCTGGTTTGGGCATCAGAATTTTTTCAAAGCTCTTTATGTGATTCTAATACGCAGCCAAGGTTGTAATCCATCAGGTAAGTGAGCGAAACCCGGCTTATCTTGCATATAATAGTTGCTCAATAAAAATTAAGTTTGAAATGAAAGATAGATGGAATGTTTCTAAGACATGTCAGTGCTAAAAAGTTGCACATTGCTGGTTCTTTGTGCACTTCTTTTGGCCAGAAAATGTGCTGTGATTTGGGGTGGGGTGCGCCACCAAACCTCATGAATTCGGCTCACTACCATTGCCTTAGTTGTGGCTACCAGTGGAACTTGCAGCGGACCTGACAGCCGAGATTTTCCTTGGCTGTTGCTCTCTTCCTTTGCACAATATCTACCTGTGGCAGGCGTGGCAGATCTGCCCGTCACAGTTCTGATGTGTGCAACGTTTTTCTCTGGAGAAAAAGAACCAGAAACCTGCTTCTGTAAGATCAAGGGGATGGCTTTAGCATGCAGTGAACTCCATCCTATGCAGCAAGCCTCTGCAAGCGTCCTCCCACTGCCCAGGGTTAGTGAGAACTCCCTAGAGCACGAAGCTCGAGTGTTGCCTAGTTTCCTTTGTTCCCTAGGTGATTCTTGTTTATTCCAAGGGGTACTGGTAGGGGAAGCATTTCCGCATCTGGCCCAGCGAAGGCAGCTGCTTTCAGCCGTGGAGAGGCTCCACCAGCCTGGAAAGGGGAAATTGCCAGGCGGAGAGTTCACAGCAGCTGCTTTCAGAGCAGAATCTGAACTGCTTCTAATGGTCTATGAAGGCCCTAGGGCACTGGTCCTCAAACCTGAGTGTGCCTCAGAACCCCCTGGAAGTGTGTTAAACTACAGCTTGCTGGGGCAGTGCCCAGAATTTCTGATTCCGTAGGATTGGATGGGGCCCCCAAATTTGCATGTCTAACACTGTACTGGGTGATGCTTGATGCTGATGGTCCAGAGACTGTCCTTTGAGAACCACTGCTCAAGGAGGAAGGACGCAGATGATGCCCATGTTGTTTGGGGAAAGGACATTATCCAATTGCTGCAAACCTACCTCATGGTCACAAGGCCAGGAACTGAAATGACTTCCCACCCAACTATAACACTGATAGATTGATTTTTAAAAAAAAGTTATGAAACACCTATTACATACTAGGGGTTGTGCAAGCTTTGTTACTATAAAGAGGAGGAAAACACAGTTACTCACTAAGCAGCTAGTCTGGGGGTGGATGGGCAATGGACCAGTAGAGGGACAGTCACCATGCCAGTCCCTTAGTGCTCTGCAGAGGGAATGCCCAGCCTTCCATGGGACATGTGTGGGCAGGAGGGCAGGTGGCTCCGAGGAGGCTTCCAGGAGCAGGTGATGCCAGGGCGGAATCTCGCAGAATGACTAGGGGTTTGCCAGTTAAGGAAAGTGGGCAGTGCTCCAGGAGTAGCTTGGGTGAAGGTGACAGAGAACATAACATAAACAAGCCTGGTGTGGGGAGCCACTTGTGGTTTAGGGTGATGGGTGAAGAGTTTGATGGGGAGAGGGAGCTTAGTGCAGACAGACAGGCAGAGCGGGATCTCAGGGGACCGTCCTCCACATAGAGGAGCCTGGACTGATCTGAAAGGCGAGAAGAGTCATTGAGGGATTTTAAGCAGGTGAGTAGCATGATTGGATTTGCCTAGAGGGAGCGTGTTCCTACAGGAGACACTGTAGACTGTTACTGGAGGCCCCTTGGGAAGTGTTGAGGCCACAGGGGACGTGGCCTTTACGTCATTTGTCCTTGCATCACCCTCTGTCTCTGCTCAGCATTGCAAGCTTTTCAAAGCCATCTCCAATGGTGCGTTGACTAGCTTTTGGAGCATCTCCTGTGTGTGCTTTCGGAGTGGAACCAGGCAATCACTCCTGTGCTTCTCCTACACAGATATTATTTTTCAAGGATAATTAAGGGAAGATGAATGTCAAGGGCAACCTTGAAGCACGCAAACCTCGAAAAGGCAAATATAAGAGGGGTCTGTGTAGGAGGGAGTGGGGCTGGCCCACCTACTCAGCCTGGATGATGTTGGGGAGGGATGTTCTCTGCATGTTATGTATCTATTACAGCTCTGGTTTTTAACATTTATTTATTTTTATTTTTGAGTTCTACCTGGGAGCCATGCTTTTTTCTCCTGTTCCTCCCCCTAGTCATAGTCCAGCCACCTGCTGGCAGCCCCATGTCCCTGCCTCCCAGCCCTTCAGTGTGGGGGTCGTTCTTGCCCAGGGCAGTCTCTTAAGTTCATGGTGCCCTCAAAATGGCTCTGGTACTGGGCATTATGGATGGACAGGGATGTCCAAAGCAGATAAAGCCCACTCCTTTGCCGGCAGTTGTAAGCAAGTCATGTGTGGAGAAAATTGTGAAGAGGGCTGCAATGAGCTAATGGTACAAGGGACAAATGCAAAAGGAGTTGGGGGAGTGAGTTCTCCTCTGTCCCTGGTCCATCTTAAAAAAAAAAGCCAACAAGTGATGGATTTCACTTGTGGTGCCTCTCACTTCACCTGGTAATGGAAATGTGATTTGTGGTTTCCCCTTCAAGGGCTCTTCATCACACTGTAATTGATACATTTCCAACAAGTGACTCTTGAGGAATTCAATCCTTACAGTTCTTATCTGCACCCAGAGAGCCTCCTGGGGATTTCTGTGGGCTCCATGTCCCCTGTCGCACCCCTTCCTCCTTCAGGCTGTGGGGTTTCACCAGTGGCCGAGGTAGGGGTTTCCTCCAAAGCCTGAGTGGGCTGCTGCTGGGGAGGCAGGCGGAGCCCTGAACAGGCTGATGACCAGCGTCTGTGAGCAGTTTTGCTGTGAGGCAGCGGCAGCAAGATGGATGGGTCAGCTATGTCAAGGTGGCTTTGTTGCTTCCAACCAGCACCGCAGGTGTGGGGGGAGAGTACAGGAGGGGGAGGCGGCCGCCTGCCTCCCCCTCGGGTTGGAAGAGTGAGTAAGAGCGGAAAGTAACGGGCATGATCCATTGTTGATGTTTGCCCCGGTGGCCGGTCAGGAGAGGACAGATGCTGTCTCAAGAGACACAGACTGAATGTCTCACTGAGGACTGTCCAGGGATTTGGCTAATGACTCAACTGGGATTCTCTTGCTAGAGAGTCTCTAACAGTGTTTGGCTGGATGTCCAAGGAAATTTGTATTGGCCTGTGGCTGGCCTCGCAGCTGCCTTTCTCCTGATTCCGCCTGCTGTTTGTCTCTGAATGCAGTGTGCCGTACGGTGGGTACCATCTCGGAAGTCTGTTCTTGGATCATTGAGGGGGGTTCTCCCTTGTCTGTCCCTCTCTTGCATGATGTATACTGTCAGCCCTGCTCCACAGACCAGCACTGGAATATAAACTGTCTTATTCTCCAATGGTGTTGACTGTGCTAGTCTTGCCTCCTCGGATGCATAGTAAACCTTAAGGGCAGGAAGAGAAACGGGTTCCAGAACTTCTTTGGTACCACCCTCTGGCTTTCCATTTTGCTTACTGTTGTGCAGTAGCTGTTGTATAACTGGATGCTGATTGAGGTGCCAAAATTTCCCTTGGCTTTGCATCAACTCATTATCTGAACACATCTACCTTTCCAGTACCCATCAAGTACTGCTCATGGGCCTTGTGCCTCATCGTTACCCAGCAGGATGATTAGATGCATTTATTATTCATCCTTCACTCATGAGCAATAAGGGTTATACTTTGCATATTCACTCTGGGTCCTCCCAATGATCCAAAACTGTATTAATGTCTCTCCTTAAAAAGTGAGGAAACAAGATGCATTACAATAATTAACTATCGCTGTGTTGCAAACTATTCTACAATTTAAAAGCTTAAACCAGCAAACATCTGTTATCTTGCAGTTTCTATGGGTCAGGCATTTGGAAGCTGCTTGATTGGGTGGCTCTAGCTTAAGGTCTCCACAGTCACGATGTTGGCTAGGGCTAGAGACCTCGGGAGGCTTGCCTTGGGCAGAAGAGTCTGCTTCCCAGTTCACTCCTATGGCCGTTGGCTATAGGCCTCAGTTCCTCTCCGTGTGGCCACCTCTCCAGAGGGCCATGCAACACAGCACATGGCCTCCCCCAGAGCAAGTGATCCAAGAGGCAGCAACTAGGAATTTACAGTGCCTTTGATGACCTAGACTCTGAAGCCGCACGTGATCAGTCCCTTTTCCCCGTTTATTAGAAGTGAGTCACGAGGTCCAGCCCATACTCAAAGGGAAGGGAGTATCAGATAAATCGTGAACATATTTTAAACAGCACTGAAAGTATGGCTCCTGGGTCTGCAAAGGGATGAGCAGAGATGGTCGAGTCCCCCTCCACTAAGGACTTGCTTTCCCACGTGGCCTTGGGGTTTCTCTGGGAAACTCCATGAGCCTGTGGGTTGAGGGTGGAAAAGGATGCCCAGTGACAGAATTTAGTCTGACAACTGTTATTGACCAGGATGTTATAAAGGCCTCACAATGTTCAGTATAGTTACTCCAGGCGAGTACTTCTATATATTTGTGGAAATAGAAACTTCATTTTTAATTTAATCTTTACTTTTGGGATGTTGGTGACTCTGTTTATATACCATAGCCATCTGGTGGTGGCATCCTTAAATTGCAGTGTTCTTTTCAGTCAGTAGGGTGATTTTACTTCCATCTTATAGATGGGAAACGGGCAGAAGAGACTGAATGCCTTGCCCGAAGTCTGGAGTAAGTCAGAAGGGCGTTAGCGAGAGCTGGAGCGTAGGCCTCCAGGTCTACACCAGAGCTTTTCTTCCATCCCACTAGGTGTGGCCCCTACTTGAAGGTGTGGTAGATGCTTTCAAAGAGTGTTTGTCAGGGGCAGTAGGAAGTAGGAGCACATTGGAGACTGTCGAACTTTCCTAGACTTGCCGAATGCAGGATTTGGGCTATTTTCTACATAGAAGGGTTTGGAATTCTCTGTCCCGATGGCTGATGATGCCATAGACACTAGTATTTCTGAGTCCTCCTTTGTGGTAGAATAAAGAGTCACAGCTATTCCAGTTACTCACTGCTTCATAGCAAACCACCCCAAAATATGGTGTCTTAACTCAACAAGGACTAATTATTTCTCATAATTGTGTAATCTGGTTAGTGCTTGGCTGGGTGATTCTCCTGCTCCGTGTGGTATCAAATGGGATACTTCGTATGGCTGTTCTCAGCTGCCAACTGGGTTGGGCCAGGCCAGAAGGTCCCAGACTTTGCTCACATGCCTCACGCCTCCATGTGCCTCTGTGTGGTCTCTCTCTGTGTCTGGCTCGGGCTTCCGTACAGCGTGGTGGTCTCAGGGTAGATGGACTTCTTATGTAGAGACTGGCGTCTGAGGGAGTAAGCAGAAATTGTCAGTTCTCTTAAGACCCAGACTCAGAAGTCTCAGAATGAACGTCATCTCCACCACCTTCTCTGGGTTAAAGCAAGTCACAAGGCCAGCCCAGACGGACAGAAAGCATGCATAGACTCCACTTCCAGATGTGTGGGCTGGCTTGCCTGTGCAATGGGAGGAGTTGGTGGTGGCCAAATGTGGAGTCTGCCCACTGCAATAACATTCATGTGTCTACTTGCTGAGAGAAACTCAGACATTTTTTTAAAATCATCATGTGAGGATGTGTTTATTGATTTGAGAGAGAGAGTGGGAAAGAGAGAGAGAAAGAGGGAGGGATGGATGGAGGGAGGGGGAGAGAAAGAGAGACAGAGACAGACAGACAGACAGACATCAGTGTGACAGAGAAACTTTGATTGGTTGCCTCCTGTATGTGCCTCGA
Organism: Trachops cirrhosus; assembly: GCA_028533065.1. Taxonomy (NCBI): domain Eukaryota; kingdom Metazoa; phylum Chordata; class Mammalia; order Chiroptera; family Phyllostomidae; genus Trachops; species Trachops cirrhosus. The sequence goes on along the minus strand of CM052547.1, from coordinate 14,881,619 downwards.
TAGGGGATTGAAAACACAACCTAGGTATTGTCCTGATGAAGGATTGGAACTGCAGCCTTTTAGCGTATGGGGATAATGCTCCAACAAATTGAACCACCCAGCCAGGGTGAAACTCAGACATTTTTACTAGTGTGTCCCATCTATAGATACAAAGAAGACTATTTGTTAAATACCCTAAGCATGTGTGAAACATTTGTGAAAATTCAGGAACAGAAAGTTCAGTCCAGCGTGAGAATAAGGCGGAGGAGGAACAGTTCTGGAACATGGGTCCTCTGCCTGCTGACAGTCCAGACCCTGTTTGGGGTCCTCTCTGGAATGGTCCATAGCTCCAGGAATCATGGCCTTGGTCCAGAAGATTACTTTATGCATCCAACCCAAACTCAGTTCAGACAGACATTTATGGATGGAGAAAAACAAATTCAAGAAATGGCCCAAGAGTTAGCCCATTAGATGATAGAAAAACGTGAGTTCTAAATTTTATAATAATGATGTGTCCAAAGCCTTTTGGAGCCAAATGTGTTTCAAATTCAAATAATATGGTCAAATAGGCATTTCTTTAATTGCTAGTGGCTAGAAAATGGTCCTCCCTTTTAGTTTCTGTCCATCCACTCAACCACATTCTTACTCCTGAACAAGCTTTTGTCAGCTCCGGCATGCATTGAGAGAATTGGGTACACAGGCATTCAAATTGCAATTAACCGAGAACTCCCAGCTGGAGCTTCTATTTTTCTGTGTGGTTGTCCTCTCACCTGCAATTCTGCATTGCCAACATATTTGTGGAGCTCTTTGTTTTTTCAGGGAGCTTTCAGATGCATTATTACATTTCATTATCATGGTAACTCCATAAGATAACACTGAGTGAGATTGCTCTCTTGTAGAAGGAAAGAACCGGAAATCCAGGAATGTCAAGAATTTGGTCAAGCAGTGGCAAAGCCAGAACTTGTGTCCTCTCTATCAGTGTTTTTACCTTTGCACACTTCCGCTTGTAAAATGCTTACCCTAATGCCCCCAGAAGGGTGCCTGGCCATGATGAGGAAAGAGCAATTCTTGGAACTAAAGCGCCTGTTAGTAGCTTACTAATGGCCTTGGTCATGAAGTTAAGATGCAAAGATATGCATTTTTTAACTCAAATTCCAGTTAGTGGTGTAAAAACTTGCTGTTTGCAGCCAGTGGAAGGACCACCAGGAAATGTGTTTTTGCCCAGCCCTGGTGGTGGCTTTTTCTTTGTAGGGCATTTGATCTCATTCATTCATGGACCTGAGCATCATGTAGGAGGGATAAGGGACAGTGTAGGGTCCTATTAGCAGTCACATGGACCTGTCAGTCCAGCTCAGAGCACCTCACAGAAGTTAAGGAGGAAATTTCCTCAATTGCAACTAATGGGCTTTCTTGCTGTGCTGAAATTAGAGCTGACAGGTAAACACAGATATATCATTGGAGTGGAATAATAATGTTGTATCAGATGGGAAAATTCTAGTGTGGATTGGCCATTCTGTTGTCCTTGGAGTTCTTGGACAATGTGTTCTGGTTTGTGGGGGGCAGTCTCAGTATAGTTTGTAGTCCTTGCATAATCATTAAGGTCTCCTTTTACTGTCATAAATGTCCAGGTTTAGATGGAAGTTATATGGTCCCCCAGAGCGTGGACCTCAGCACTGAGTAGGTTATTTCCAATCTGCAGAGAAATAACCACACAGACTATGTTTTATGCTTTTAATGAACCTACTCTTGACAGTAGAGATCCAAATCAGGGTCTTGAGTAAGTTCTTTTTTTTTTAAGTAATAATGTTTATTCAAATTCATATTGGCACCCTCAGGGGCCTGACTTCTGCTGGCTTTGGGTTTGGTTGAGCTCATAGGGAAAGAAGCCCTTGGTTCTTCATGGCTGAATCAGTAAGATCTTCACAATAATATTGTCCAATGTATTTATAAGTTAGTAAATAATTTCTCACGTTTGACTTTATCTCATAGCAACCCCGATCAGTGGGAGAGTCTGGGGATCAAGATACACAGAGAGAATCCCAAAGCTCATTAATAAGACTACAAAAACTGGAACCCAGGCTTCCCACCTTTTGATTCTACATCCTTCCCTTGATCCTGCCTCTTGTATGTGATCCCAACAGCTGTACCTGGCCAAAACCATGCTCATTTATGATGTTTCTTTTAACACCCAGTAATGCTTAGGATGCAGTGAAACTGATGAAGATGTAGCGTGCTGACCTAGGTGACAATGTAGAATTCGGTTACTCGGAAGACATGCATTGTTCCTAGTTTATTCACTCAGTGTGGCCAAGGAGCCGCCTCATTAAACAAGCCTTTTATTTGTTTGGTGCTCTTCTAGTCTATAATGCATGTTATCTGTTGCAGTATCTCTTTGATGCATGGGAAGTGCAAGGCACAGGCACCTGTTACAGGTCTTGGTGTTACCATTTTTTTCCTAACGGAGGATAGAAGCTCAGAAAGATTAAGTGGGTTGTTCAAGGTGACACATTAGCAGTGGGTGACTGAGAGCCCAAGTATTTCTGATATGTGGCCCTTCACTGGCCCCTCATTAATGATTCCAGAGTTTCTCCAGCACGTTACCAAACTTGGGAGACAGGTTTTCATTCAAGGGCAGAGGGTTCATAATGAGCACCTCATGAGATGCTGAGACTGATTCTCCTCTATGAAGAGAGAAAAGTGGAAGCTCTGATCACAACCGTGGTGAGAAATGCAGCAGCCTCTTCTAGGGCATGGATGATTTTAATCAACCCAAAGGGCCTGGGAAGTTAATTAAGCAGCTCATTTTCAAGTGGAGCCAAGTGGACAGAAGGCATTGAGAGAAGGGCAAAGGACTTAGGAATGAAAGCTTTTTTTAAGGTTTGCAGGCCCTGCCTGTCATGAATAAGAAATGCTGCTGGGAAAACTAGCAGCATTTGCTGGAAGGCCCAGAAAAGGGTCAAACAGACACGGCAAATGGCTCCGTCTATAGGGAAACTGTGTTCTGTTCTTTATTTGGAGCAAGGAGGGTTTGAGGGATAAGAAGTTTTAGACAAGTACAAATCTATGAAGACCAGAGCTGGAGAAGAAACAGTCCCTGATATGGAACTAAGGACAAAAATACCCATTTTCTTTGAGGTAGAATGATGCCATTCCTCCTTTGATGGATCTCAGGAGAATCGAACACTGGATCCCGCAGACAGGGAAGCAACCGGCTCATGTTGTGAGCAAGTTAATTGCTAAGTCCTCTTGGTGTTTCTCTCTCTCTCTCTCTCTCTCTCTTTTCATCAGCCATGTGTGAATGGGGCACAGACTGACTTAGGTTTCCTTCCACCACTTAGAGGCTTTTGTTTCCAAGCAAGTTGGGGATTTGTTGATTGAACGAAGTGAGAATGTGGATTGATTGACTGAGGCGAGAAGGCTGTCATGCCTGTTGTTTTCTGCATAACTTCTGATCTTCAAACTGAACAGAGGAACTTCAGCGACTGTGCAGTCCAACTTTTCATTTGAGGCAGGAATCTTCTCCACAACTACATGCAGAGATGGTAATTCAGACATTTTTGAAACACTTTCAAAGAGAGGAATTTACTTATTCATGGGATTACTCACTCCATTTCTAAATTTTTTTATCTATTAATCCTTACATGGGACCTGCTATGTTCCAGACAGGCATTGTGTGAGTCCTTTACAGTTACTAGTCATTGATCTGACATGACCTTGATCCCTATTTTACAGATGAAGAAGTTCAGACACAGAGAGGTTAAGTAACTTGCCCAAGGCCACAGAGCTGGTAAGTGACAGAGATGGAATTGGAACGCAGGCAGCCTGACTCCACAGTCTATGCATTTAATCGCCAGCTTTGCTGCCTCTCTGTGAAGACATCTATAGTAATTAACGTTTTTTTCTCACTTTGCATCAAAATTGGCCCATTACAGTTTCTGCCTTGGTGTCCATCACACAATGATTCATCAAGTATTTTCAGACAAACTGTCATGTCTTCCTGTCACTTTTCTTCCCCAGCATGGCAATCTTTAGGTTGCTCACACGTTTCTCACGTGGGGTGATTTCCATGCTGCTGGTGCTTCCCCTGGCTGTATGTCAACTTCAGATAGCCTGGTGAAAAGTGCCCGAGATTTAAGCTCAAACCCAACTGGGCTGGCATCTCAGCCTCTTCACTTACTAGCTGCATATAGTTGAGCAGATACTTTTTCAGTCTTTCGAGCAGAGGACCCCACATTTGTGAAATGGGACTAATTCTAAGCTCCTTGGGTCATTGTAAAGATGAGCAAATGGCAAGATTCATAGTGTGAACTCCATAGAGGTTAACTATTATTCTTGTTTTAACTGTGTAACTAGCTACAATGACATCTATATTCATTAACTCCAAACTGACCTGTACCTTTAAAAATCCCAATCAAAACCATAGCAGTTTAATTTGAAGAAATTGACAAGGTGATCTAAAAATAAAATGCAAATTTAAAGGTTGTAAAATAGCAAAACAATATTGAAAATGAAAAACCAAGTTGGAGGACTCATACTACCTGATTTCAAGATTTACTTTAAAGCTGTAGGAACAAAGATAGTATGATACTGGCAAAAAGACAGGCAAATAGATCAATGAAACAGAACTGAATCTAGAAATAGACCCATACGTGTACAGTTAAGTGCTTTTTGACAAAGATGTGAAGTTAATTCAACAAGAAAGAGTTTTTAACAGATGGTGTTAGAAAAACATGAATATCTGTTTGCAAATAAGATAACCCTCCACCCCAACTCCACTGTACACATCAAAACTAATTTTGAGTTAAATGTAATGTGAAAGTTAAACATAAAATTTCAAAAAGAAAACATAGAAGACTTTAGATTAGCGATTAGGATACAAAAAGTACTGACCAAAAAAGGAGATGTTTGACTTTATCACAATCAGATCCTTCTATTCATGAAGAGACACTGTTGATAAAGAAAATGAGCAGGCAGTCTATAGACTGGGAGAAAGTATCCGCAACACGAGATTAAATAAGACTTGAAACATAATAGTTAAAGAACTCCTACAGCAAATCAATAATAAAAGACAAACAACCCAGTGGAAACCGTGGGCAAAAGGCTTGAACAGATATTTGACAAAAGAAAATAGACAAATTGCCAGTAAGGGATTTACATCATTTGTTATAAGGGAAATGCAAGTTAAAACCACAGTGAGAAACTATGCACAATCACTAGAACAGCTGAAATCAGAACAACTGGCAATACCAAATGTTGGCAAGAATATGGAATATTCTGGGATGCTCATACAATACTGATGGATTGTAAAGTGATACAACCATCTTGGAGAACTGTTGGCAGTTCTTACTCAGGCATGCATCTGCCCTATCACCACGCTATTTCACTCTTAGATCCTTACCCAAGAGGAGGGAAAACATACGCCCATAAAAAGACTCATATGAGAATGTTCATAGCAGCTTTATTCATAATAGTTCTAACCTGGAATCAACCCCATCGACGGGAGTGGTAAGTATATTGTCATATGATCATGGAAGATGGAGGAGTACTCAGCAGTAAAAAAGGAATGAAATTCTGATCCATGCAATAGAATCTTGAAAACATATTAGTGAGTGAAAAAAATCCAGGAAAAAAGAGTACTTCCTAAGTGATTCTATGTGTGTGAAGTTCAAGAACAGACAAAACTAACATATGGTGATAGAAACCAGAACAGTGGTTGCCTTTGTCAGTAGTGGATGGGAGTGGACTGGAAGGGGGACATGAGAAGACGTTCTAGGGTAAGAGAAACATTCTGTATCTTGATTGGGGTGTTGGTTATATAGGTGGACGTTGTCTTTACGTCACATACTTAAGATCTGTGTCAATTCTACTTGGCTGTTAGAAACTAATGAAGATGCCATCTAAAGCCTAAGACAGACGCTTGTGTGGGAAGGCATACCTAGGTTGCCCTGGGACTCCATTGGAGCCTGACTCTGTATAGACACTTCTTTGAGCTGCGAAGTCCTCATCTGGAAATTTAGATTAATGCTGTTTCTCTATCTCAAGATTATTGATAATGTTAAATGAGATATTAAGTAGTCAGAGGTGTGAAAATATATGCAAGTGGTGTGAAATTAGAGAGCATTGCTAGTGAAGGCGTCACTATGACTCCTTGGAGAAACTGAGTTCATGGGGGAAAAAGAGAAACGTAGTAAAGTTTGGGACCATAGATCAACCTTTTCAGTCCCTCTGTTTTTGAAAATTCACTCTTAGTCATCCATCCTTCCCGGACCCTCCCCTCCTGGCTGAAACCTGCTGAGAAAGGTTAGACCTTGAAACTTGAGCTTCTAAACTGAGTTAACTGACTTCAGTGTTAAACATCTACTGCGTGTCGAGCCCTGTGCAGGTTATAAAAATGAGTAAGAAATAGCTCCTGCCCTCCAGAAATTCACACCTTGGCCACATCGCTTCAGGACGAGAATCCCGCACAAACTGTGCCTTCGCGTTTCGTTCCCTAATCGCCACTGCTGGTCGTCTTCCTAGGTCGTCCCAGTTTGCCCGGTCTCTGCCCTCTCTCACACGTTAAGTAAAGCCTTCCCGAGTTTCCTCTCACAGTGAGCAGTGGCCCAGCCAGGAAGGAATTCTTTCATGACTTCCTCAGATGGGACAAAAAAAAAATCAATTAAGTACTGCATCTTTTGAGAGAGTCATAGGCAAACTGAATATTGTGTGCTCAATTTATGGATGGCTTTTGTTTTAAAAATTGCCACACACATTTGTCTTCATATTTCATGCCTTAAAAGCCGACTCTTTTTAAAAACAAATGCCACCCTTTATTTGGATTTTACTTAATGTCCTTATTCTATTCCAGAATTCATTCCTGGGCATGACATCATACTCAGTTGTCATGTCTCCTCAGCCTCCTGGGGTCTGTGACAGTTTCTTGGTCTTTCCTTGTTTAGCCATGACCTTGGCAGTCTAGTCCTGTGGCACATCCCCTGAGCTGGGTGTGCCTGATGGTGTTCTCATGATCAAACTGGGGTTTTTAGAAAGAACATGGAGGTGAAGTGTCCTTCTCCTGATACCCTCTCAGTGGATATAAGACATCCACAGACATCACTGATTATGTTAACCTTGACCACTTGGTTAAGGAGGTGTTTTCTAGATTTTTCCACTGTCTATCACACCCTAAATGTATCTACATATCTTATTTGGATGAATCTTTTTTTGAACAGAATTAATATTCAGCCTCTGTACTATGCAGTACAATCCAACTTGGTACTACTTCTCATCCTTTCTCGTGCTTTGAGAACATTAGCTAATTAATCCTAATTAGACATTATAGCAGAATCTCTCTACTTCTCACTTCACTGATCTGTAAATAGACGATTTTCTGAAAACCCACCAGTCTTCGCTTCACTTCCAAGCTGAAATTTCTGCAGCTGAGAGTGCAGGTATCAGTGAGGTCTGTCACCCGTGGATGTGGCTCTAAAGAGCTCACCCACAGAGCCTCAGCGTGAGGAACTTTCCACAGATATTTCACGTTGTATTTTCTGCTTTCCTGTGGAACACAATCCTAAGTCATTTCAAAGCATATGTTTGTTAAAAATAGCCTTGGATTTTAATCTATTTATTGTATTACAATACAACCTCTAATTGGCACCCACGTCTCTGAGGACTGCAAAGCCGATCACGAGATTTAATTAGGGGATGTCTGCGTTCTCAAAAACCCCAGCGTCTGCCCATGCGACTTGGTTTCCAACAGGACAGAGTCTGGTGTGGGATGACTCCGTCTTGGATTCTGTCCAGTGGAACGCACCGTATTTGGTACTTAATGTACACTGCCTTGTATGTTGTGATTATTTTCCATTTATATGCTTTTGCCCGGCCACACTCTAATTGTTTTTGCGAGAATAGTCTGTGACTTACAGTTTTGTCTCCTGTAGTGACTAGCTTGTGGCATTTGCAGTATTTGTTGCTGGTTGTCTATCCCACATCCATTCGCATCTTTCTTTCTATTCAACTAATTTCAACTTATTCAGAAACCTTCTTCCCCACCTCCGCCAGGTGTCTCAGGAGAAACTGGCCCCCCTTCCCCTTAGCTGTAGGGATGGATCTGGTTGGTTTAAGGGCACTCACCCTTGCTTATGATCAGCATAGGACTGTGCAGAGAACCCGCCATAGCCCATCTGAGCGGGGCCTTGCTGGGAGCTTCTGAGAAAAGTGCCCTTCATCTTAAAAAACAACAGGGAGAGGTGAGGCGGCCCCTCTGCCTGTGGACTTTGTCATTGGCAGCTGCAGGAGCTCCTCACCTCCAGTGGAGCATGAAGCCCAGAGGATCTCAGGGCAATGGCTGTGGCTTCCAGATATGGGGAGCAGTAGGTGTACTTATAGTTTAAGCCAATAAATGTACTTGAGGTAGGTGTCTGGTTACCTGCAGCCAAAGGCATCCAGAATGACAGAATTGCCATCAAGCATTTTGGATCGATGTTAGTACCAAAGGACCTCTTTGGAAGGAGAGATTAAAATTGAGGAAAAAGCTCTAGTTCACTTTGATTTGGAAAGTAATTTCATACCAGTTGGAAAGTTTTAAAGCATATATAGGTTATTTTTATTCCTGTCTACTTCCTTATTATCAACGTATTCACTAAATGTTATTTTAAGGTTTGGTACTGTTCGTGGTTGGAGGATATAAGATTAAAAGCTCGGGGTGCAGTAGTCTGGTCTGCTGCGCCGACAGCGTGGACCCTGGGCCCACGAAGCCGCGCAGACTGTCGCCTCCTCTGAAACATGCCGCTCTCTCCTCCAAAGTCTGTTCTTCCCGCCCTTCCCCTCCGCTCCCCTTCTCTTCCTCTTCTTCTTCTTTTTAAAATCCTCACCTGAAAATATACTAATTGATTTGAGAAACAGAGGAAGGGAGAGGAAGGGACAGACAGACAGACAGACATCAACCCACTGGCTCCCAGCTGCACCCCACCAGAGGATCGTACTCACGACTTTTGGTGGATGGTTCGTCCCTCCAACCAACGGGACCACCTGGCAGGGCCTCCTCCCCTTCCTTCTGGGTGTCTTCGTGTGATACGGGTGGGTGTGCACCGAGCTGGCTTCCCGGATGCAGGCTTAGCCTCTGCCCCAGCCTGCCTCTGAGTCTTCAGAACAGGACGAACCCCTTCGCTGCTAGAGTCCATCCTTGAGCTCCCCCCTATTTCTTGGAGGTCCTGTTTACTGCGTTATGACATTAGTGTATAATGATTTTGTTTTCTAGCAAGACTGCATGCTGACACTTGTGGGAATTCAAGCCCAGGAATATGGTTCCTTGCCTTTTCCCCTCACTTCCTTGATCACCAGGCACGTTCTAAACCCTCCCCATCTCCCTGCTGCCTCCACAGGCACTCGGTGTGAAGGGTTTATGGAGAACGTTCTCTTCATTTCCAGGGACCCTTCAGTTAGTTTTCCCTCCATCCTGAGGAAAAGACCCAATACTTTAGAATCTTAAACCTTACCCTAGTAAGAAAAAAAATTTCTTTTCTCTCCAGCCAACAGCCCAGTATCTTAGCTGGTGTGATCTAGCTTTATCCCCTATATTTTTTAATACTGTGTTTCTTCAGTTATCTTTCTCATAATAGAGTCCCTTAAGGTGCTCTGCAGAAAAAGGATTCCATAGACTACATCATTTGAAAAATGCTGCGGATCTCCCCAGAGTCACCACGCCTTTTAGCATGTTATGCAGGTCCTGACAACCCTGTACGAAGACAAAAGACAACTGTTTAACTTATTTGACCCTAACTCCCCCGACCTCTGCTCTCCCCCGGCCTCTGCTCTCCTTACCCCAAGGTCTACTCAGTAGCCTGAAACCCATCTAAGAGAACTTAAAACTCCCTGAACCCATGTTTGAACTTTGCCACCTCCAAGTCCCCATGCCGGGGCTCCTCCCCCGGAACTCCACTCCCTGTTTTTGTACCAGAATGGCCAGTCCTGCCCCTGCGCCTAGTGCCCAGGAGTGTCTGTGTGATAGTTTACTGTAAGATGTTTCCATATAGTCCTGACCGGTGTGGCTCACTTGGTTGGGGGCCATTCTGCAAACAAAAGGCCGCAGGTTCAATTCTCAGGCAGGGCTCAGGCCCTGGTTTGTGCATTCTGTCCCTGGTTGGGTGCTAGAGGCAACCAACAGGTGTTTCTCACTCACACTGATGTTTCTCTCCCTCTCTTTCTCCTTTCCTTCCCCTCTTTCTAAAAATAAATAAATAAAATCTTTAAAAATATTTCCATATAAGAAGTTGGAGTGGGAGGGTGGACACAACTTAACTTCACCTTATGCCCTAGGGTAAGTGCTCAGCATCTGATGTAGACTCATCAGGAACCATCATTCCCAAGACAGTTACTCAGCCTGGCAGGTGTCCTTGAAGCCTGCACCTGAGGCTTACTTAGCATAGGGTATGTGAGAAATGACTTTTCCTTGTGTAATGAGTGGTGGTCAGTGATCAGTTAGGACGATTGTCCAGGTGACACCTCCTGTGTGAAGCAGGTGGAAGAATCTGCAAGCCCTGGCAGCTGGGTGCCCTGCGGGTCCTGGGACCCCTTGTTGCCTGTGTTGGAAGCGGGAGTAGGTGCTGGCTGAGGTGTCGAAGGGCCAGGACAGGGACTTTCCTGAGCCAACAGGAACTGCTCCTGTGACTGTGTTTGCAGGCTTGCTAATAAACATTCGACAGTTGGCTGCAGTTCATGTAAGAATTGCTTAAATCCTGTCACACACCTGTGGGCAGGGAGGTCACAGGGAGGGGCTGTCAGTCCTCAGCTAAATTAGAGGCTGCTGATAGGTCCCAGAAGAACCACGTGGACAATTTGGCCACAAAGTGGAGGGATCAAGCGCCACCCTCCCACCCCCTTCCCTGCCTCCCGCAGGCAGCATTGGTAGAATTGATCCTCACTCTGGCCTCACTGTTCTCACAGTGATGCCGACTAAGGCAGGGAGTTGTCAGCTACCCCAGAGGTCTGCCAGCTCAATGGGCTTTCATTTCCTGTCTCCCCTCTGTTCCCCTCTGTTCCTCTCTGTTCCATGGAGTAAAGGTGACTGCACTGGGGACTTCTTAGCAACTAAGGCCCTCAGCTAAGGGACCCCCACGTCTGCCCTCCTCCTGCAGCCACTGCAAAGAGGGGACCGTGGTGCTTGGCAAACACATGCCAGTGTTCTGCCAGTGTCCTGCCTCCTCATCCTCCTGCTCCCCCCGCTGTCCCCATTCCCAGGGTTCTTGCAGGAGCCGTGACCCATGACTGCACCAGCAAATTCCATGCTGTTGCTCCTCCAGAACCCAGCCTTCCACGCCAGCCCCTTGTGGTTAGTCTTCCCTTCTCTGAACCTCAGGGACTGACCTGCAGAGTGGGTCTGATGATAGTGTCCCTTCCATGGGCCTGCTGTGGAGGAAACTCGTTCATACATGCAGAGGCCCTAGAACACTGCCCAGCACCACATGAACACTAAGTGTTCATCGTTTCTCTCTCATTATTTCTTAATTTTTAAAAAGATTTTATTTATTTAGAGAGAAGGGAAGGGAGGGAGAAGGAAAGGGAGAGATACATCAATGTGTGGTTGCCTTTCTCATGCCCCCTACTTGGGACCTGGCCCGCAACCCAGGCATGTGCCCTGACTGGGAATTGAACCGGCGACCCTTTGGTTTGCAGGCCAGCGCTCAATCCATGGAGCCATACCAGCCAGGGCTCTCTCATTATTAAAGCTTTGTCCTAACAGGCAGGTTCATCACATGGGTTCTTTACTCAGTTTTTTACTCATAAAAGAGCCTTTTCAGTCCTTATGTAAGGGGTACTTGCTCTTGGTTTACATGGAGTTCTAATAAGTTTGATTTGCTTTCTTACTTCACAGAAGATTAGAAACACCAAATTAGAAAGAATCTGTGGCCAGCATACTCAGAGCAGCAGGAAGTGATTGCTGATAGTGACGGAAGTCAAAAGTGTAAAAATCAGGCAAGAGAACTTCTAACTTCTTGGGCCATTTGGGTAAGGGAAAAAAAATAGTCCCATACCTCAGTAGTTCTTGAATAGTAACATTGTTTTAAAAGCCTGGTGTAATGGTTCATACTTCTAATAATGGCCCTGAGTTACTGAGAGATGATTAAATGGTTTTTAGCATGCTTTGGTTAATGAGGCAGGATAGTGTGTGATAAGCTTTAGAACTTCCCACAATGTGGTGAATGTAAAAGTCACTGTGCTGAGAGCAATAAAGCATCCTTCTGTCATCTGTTAGGGCAATTTATCTAACATGCCCATCACTCAGATCATACTGGATAAATGAGGCATCACTTCACAGGGTTACAGAAGTTAATGTTTGTAAAATCCCCCCCACCCCCATCCGTGAGAGGCAAGCTCGCTAGCACCATTGGAAACAGCTCCCAAGTCTGACCCCTGCTGGAGCTGAAGGAGGGTTGCAGACACACGTGAGCGTATGCAGAGCCTGGAGGACAATGGAGCCGGGCAAGGGACTGATGCCCGTCAAGAAAGCAGCCCTCTCCGACTTCTGTTTTTAACTTCCGGTTCTTGCCTTGCCCTAGAAGGCCTCAGCCACTGTTATGTTTTGCTAAGTGGGGAGCAGATTGTTTTAGGGGTACTAGGGAAAGGCCTGTGGACTGTCTCGCTTTGGGTGGCAAAGACTGTCACCGGGGTCTGTGTTCAGGCTTGCCTTGGCTGTTTGGTGGTAGCTGGACTTGAGGGGAGACTGGTCTGGAGCGGGGGCTTTGCCCCACCAGTGACTCAGGCATGACGCAGCCTGGGTTTCAATTTGCGTCTTTCGTGGAGATGCATAGTTGGGAAATGGGTAATGCATTCGAAGGTCTGTGACAAATGATCTGACAAGTGCCAGGGCCTTGCATTCCTGTGCGTGCTTCCCCATTAAGGGGGAGGATGGTAATTACAGCCTGGCGTTACTGCCATGCCATTGCCATTTATTAAGCTCTTACTGTGTACCAGGTACTGTGCACACATCAACACTTCAGCTCAGATGCTATCAACCCTACCAGGTAGATACTTTATATCATGAGAAGATCAAGGCTCAGAGAGGTTAAGTGACTTATCCAAAACCACACAGATCACTACAGAAGGAGCTGAAGTTGAGACCCAGAGAGGAGAAAGTGCAGCCGTGTGCCAGTAAAACTTCATTTAGAAAAACGGGCAGCTGGCCCGCAGGTGATCGTTTGCTGAACCCCGGGCCAATGTGTTGTGAGTACATGTGACACTTTTAGAAAGAAGCTCTGATCGTGGTGTGTGGTGACCATGGAGGCGCGTGTGGAAGGGAAGCCGCTGCCAGCGCGGGACCCCAAGTGAGCACAGCATGAATAAGATATAAACTTGGCAGCGTTAAGCCCCTGAGATTTTGAAGCTGTTTCCTCCTGCAGCAGAACCTCTCTCTGCTGAATGAGACTGCGCCATCCATGCAGATACAGCTTCACTCTCCGCATTCTCTTTGTCCTCATCGCCACGGTAAACATTTGCTCAACACTTACTCTGTGCCAAGCACTCTGCGGAGACCTTTACCGACTTTGTTTCAATAACTCCTTCCCACAACCATGGGGACAGAGTCCTGTTATTACAGCCATTTTTTCAGAAACGGGAGGAAGTTGAGAGAGGCGAGACGGCTTGCCCACGGTCTCACGAAGGGTTAAGTGCTGGAACTGGCGCTGGGGCCCATGTCTTCTAATTCTGAATGCTGAGTTCTAAAGCTCCGTGTACCGTCTTGGGCTGAGGTCTTTGGATTGAGTTTTTCTTTTATCCCTTCTCCCCTTTGACTGCTGCTCCTGGCCGTGTGTGCTGTTCCGACGTGACCCCCAGTGGCCCTGTCGGCAGGGTGAAAATGAAGAGTGTTGGTCTGAGCCAGGGAGGAGGTCGATAGGGATGGCCAGAGGGATGGATTGGGTTGGCAGTTCGCACACACACAGGACGATGGCCACTTTGGAGGGGGGCGGATCTCAGAAGTCACTCTCCATCGTGCTTTTGCGTATTTCCATTAGTTGTCTCCTAGGCATGTTGTCATCTTTCCGTTCTCAGCCACATTCTCCGGAAGGAAGGAATCACTGACCTTCGGGAACTGTCTTGAGAAATTGTGTTACTCCCCCTCCTGGCCTGGCAAAGCACTGAACAGGCTATGCCAGTCATGTCTGATGGCTGCGCAGATAATCGACTGTTCCTGAGTGGCAGTGGCCTAACTCTATCTGACCCACTAATGAGAAGCCACATATGCATTCGTGTGACTTCTGAAGAGCTACCCCTGCAGATACTATCCATGGCACCACTCCATAGTCCCACTTAATTAAATTTCTTTATTTAGTGTCATGGAAACTTTCTCTTTCATCAGAATGATGCCTCTCCCTAATCAAAAAGGAGAATTACAGCCCTGGCCAGTGTGACGCGGTTGGTGGGAGCATCGTCCTGTAAACTGAAAGGTCACAGGTTTGATTCCCGGTCAAGGCGCATACCGAGGTTGCAGGTTTGGTCCCCAGTCTGGTTGCTTATGAGAAGGCAACCGATCAATGATCCTTTCTCACATCAATGTTCCTTTCTCTCTCTCCTTACCCCCCTCTCTCTAAAATCAATAAGCATGTCCTCAGGTGAGAATTAAATAAATAAATAAGCAAGTAAGTAAATAAGAATTACATAAGCAATTTTGTTTCCCTTTTTACCGATGCTTCCCAGTTTGAGTTCAGGGATGGGAGAGAAATCCACACTGCATGGAGTAGGAGGCTTTCCAGAGGAGTGGTTTTTTACCAGGCTCCTGTGCACTGACTGGGACACCCCGTTTCTCCAACCGCTTGTGTGCTTGCGAGAAGCTCGGTATTCTGCCATCTCTGGCACCTGGCATCTCCGACGTTGTGCTTTTCCTCAGCATTGTCTTCCCACAGTGAGCCCAGTAATGTGCAACTTCCTGTATTTTAAAAATGAATGTGGAGATAAGAGAACACCCCACAGAGTTACTTCTTCGTGGCTGCAGAAAGTTTGCAACAGAGAATCTCCCTTGGGAGCAGCCCTCGGTGCATCCGCACACACCTCCACCAGGTGAGCGAACAGAGCTGGCCTTTTGCTGGCAGCTGTCACTGGGCTCCCTATGCAGGCCTGGGTCGGGGTGTAGCCTTGCAGCTGTCACCCTAGAGACAGCTGCACATCTCTCTGACAGCTGGGACTTTGTTCCCTGCCCTCAAAGAAGACTTCGGGACACCTTTTAGTAAAGCAGCACTTACACTTCAAGGTTTGCGGAGAAGGAGAAAGTGGCCAGAGGAAATGGTAGCATTCCTCAGCCGCAAGCCAGGGGGAGGACTCTGATGCTGGACGCTTCGAGATGATCACAGGATTGACCTCACTTTCCCCTGATGAGAATACTAACTCCTTATGCGGGAACGGGGCTGGATGCTTTACACAGAGCCCTCTGCACATCCCCCTCAACCTCTCCTGTTTTTTTAAATCTTCACCCAGTACTCATATGCTTATGGATGAGAGAGAAAGAGAGAGAAATGGAGAGAGAGAGAGAGAGAAATGTTGATGTGGGAAACATCAATGGGTTGCCCCCTGTGTGTGCCCCCAGTGGGAACTGAACCCACAGCCTAGGTATGTGCCCTGACCAGGCATCCTGCAGCCTTTTGGTGCACAGGACAGTGCTCCAACCAACTGGGCCACCTGGCCAGGCCCATCCTCTTTTTTAATTTCGATTTTTAAAGATTGAAGCATGTCACCTAAAGTAAAGCTCATGAATCTTAAATGTATAGCTTGGTGAATTTTTTATATATGTATATACTATGTGACCAGATAAACTCTAGACTATCATATTTTAAATTTAAATAATTTAAATAAGGCTAAAATGTTATTTAATTTCTTGAACATTTAATTCAAAGTTTTATTAAACATTGTTATAAAAATGAAACTATTTGTAGTTGTAGCTTTTAAAGTCCATCTAATTGCCAATGTAAAGAAACGGGATGACAATTCACATATATTACTTCTACACCTGCATAAATGTGTATAAATAAGCCGCCCATGAATTGTTTAATATTGCAAAGTGTTTCCCCACTTCCATATGCAGCTCTTGTAAATACCACACTAATCCAGCGGTACTGCTGGAGCCCAGAGTTGGAAAATGAAGAGAAGGAAAATAATAATAATAATAAAAGGATATTCCGCCCTTCTGGGAGATAACACTTCTTCATTATGCAGAAATCTGTCACACTGATGCTATCCGAGAAGAAGGATTTGATGAGTTAATACACAAGCGCAGGCACTACTCACCTTCTCCTGGCGTCCCCTTCTCCCTGAAGCTACATCTGTCTCTGATCCCGCCAGTGGCAAAGTCCCCTGTCTTTCACAGCATATGGACACAGTGACCTTCTGCTTTGAGGACGAAGGCAAGAGCTGAGAAAGGTTTCCCTGGGGCTTAAGTGATGCTAGGTACAGTTCAAGGCACTGTAGCTCTGTGTTGGTGCCCAGCCCCGGGTCCTGAGTGACTGGAGGACCCAAATATCCTTTAATAATTGTGTGCGTGACAAGCCAGGGCTTTCGGAAGTGGGGCTCCATGCATATGTCCTTTTTTCCTGAGTCTAAGGGGTGGTTGCTGCCCCAAATATTAATGGCTTAAACAAGATAGAAGTTTATTTCCTTCTCGCATAACCTTGCAAGCCTAAGTTGTCCATGAAGTGATGCCAGCTCCTCAGCCAACGGCCCACGCTCCCTCTGTCTTGTCGCTCCCCTGCCCTAAGATGTTACTCTCATCTGAACGGTTCGGGAGGGTGCCCCCCTTATTTGCATATCAGCCGGAAGGAAGGGGAAAGGTTGCAAAGCAGGGAATGCCCCTCCTCTGAAGGGTCTGACTGGGAGGTTGCACACACCAAATCTGCGCACATCCCACTGTCCACGGATGGCTGAGAAATGTGCTCTTCCCCTGGGTGTCTTCGTGTCCAACTAAGAACGACGTTTCTGTGAGACAAAGGGGGAACCTAACTTGGGTGAGAACCCGTGATCTTGGCCACAGGTGTATGTTTTTTACACAAGTTTTGAAGGAGGGTTGACAGCTTAGATTCATGGATATAGATTCAAGGATACAAGGTTGCCCACATTTAGTTGTAATTCATCAGAACAACAGACATGTAGGAAAAAACTTTGGATGGGTTTAAGCATATTGCAGGCCAGATGCTACCTGAAATATTTAGCTGAGGTTTCTAACTCTTTCAAGACACCTGGCAGAGGTGGTTGGGGAACTGACCTGAGTTCAGATCCACAACCAGCCACAACCTAGTAAAGCGAGCTTGAGTCAGTGACATTATTCTCTTGGCTTCAGTTCGCCTTTAGTAAAATGAGGGCTTTGGACTACTAGACTGCTGGCTTACAAAGTGGGTTCCAAGGATCCTTAGGGTCATTTCAGGGGTAAGGGTTGGCTCTGAACTCTTCTTGCCTAGGTACCAGTCACACCATCTCTATTTTTATTGGTTGTCGGGCATGGGGGAGGAAGAGGACTGTTACAGCTAAATAGAAAGTCTGAAAATGCCTGGACACTGTGGTGCCTCATGGAGGTACAGCACATGGAGCCAGATTGCCTGGCTTTGAACCTCAGCTCTGTCGCTTACCCTCTGTGATGACTTGGGCTAAGGTACTTAGCCTTCCTGAGCCTCATCTCTAGAATAGTGTTTCCTCTTTTAAAATATTGTATTATTATTTACCTCTTGGGATTGTCTTCAGGCTGAAATGAGATAATGTAGTTGAGAGGGCTTGTATTGGCAAGTCCAGCATAAAAGGCAAGTTTTATCAGTGGGGATGATTGCTGTCATTGTCCCCACACCAGCCTCAACTCCCAGGCTCCAGCTCTGAGGCTCTGCGTTCCTGTGCACTGTGCCGGGTGAAGGCTGGCTCTTCTAGCAAGTGAACAGCGATCGGCGGGTTTTTCTCTCTGCTCTTAGAGTTTTACAGGTCTCTCAAGACGAGGCACATTAGAGTTAGCTCATTCTGGGTAAAGCAATTTAAACATAACTAATATGTAGTTTCTGTAATTTCAGAAGCAACATTGAAAGAACTCATTTCTCACAGAGAAAATAGCTTCAGTCTTCTAAATCAAGGAGAAAATGATTCCATTTTTTATGCTGTACATGGCAGGAAATAAAATACAGAGTTGAAAGCCCTTTAAACAGTTAAGGAGAGGGATAAGCTCATGGAAAACCCCATGATATTACTTTTTGTCAAACTTGACTTTCCAGGGATTAAATTGCCTTTGATTTTAGACTCCTACTTATTCCAGTTTGTTAAACCTTGACAAACTCCAGGCAGTTTCTCTCAGTGGTTCCGAGTAAGGGGGTCTTATTACTACAAAGCCCAGTGCAGAGCCGATGAAGTTATCTTGCCGAACCGTATGGTTCTGGAGCTGAGAAGGCGTGGGGATCATTGACTGCAGTGTCCTTCTGGGTCAGTTTGTAGTTAGACCAAGATTCAAATGGAAGAAATGGGACAGGACTTCTGATCCACTCACTCATCTTATGATTTAAGATCCTCTCTAGAACAGTCCTATTATCTTTACTCCAGCGGGTAGCCATAGACCTTTAACCACCCCTCACTCATCTTGTTTTCTAGCTCTGTAACTGCTCTTGTTTACAGAATCCTCACATCTGCACACTGAAGTGATGCTCAGACTTCATCCAGGGCTGGGCTTCCTCACATCCTCCTTGACCCGTTGTTGCTACTCCTTCTCCAACACAGGGAGCTCCCTGCTTCGTTGGGAGTTGGCCCTTCCTTTGCAGGAGAGTGCCAACATGCCCGATAACTTTCTTCTTGTGCCCAGAAACTAGCTTTTCTGACATAATTTATATATATCCCCTTTTTACCCTTCAGATCAACCCGTATCAATTTGACCCCTCTTCCACAGCAGCCTTTCAAACATCTGAAGCCAACTCACCTCCAGCTCCAGTCTTAACATTCTCAGTTCTCTCATCATCCTTCATGTGCCACGGTGCCTCTGACCTGCCTGGCCATCTCTCTGCAAAACAAAGAATTATTTGAAGGATCTAATGTGAAGGCTCAAAATTCTGTGAACATGGATGAACAAGATCCAGCCAGAGATTCCTAGCTAGAGGTGTGTGAGATCCTGTATCATATACTAATTAGGCTGCAGTTATGATGTCTGACACCCCTTCATTAGAAAAATGAAATGACCAGCTATGATTTGTTTTTCCATGAGTCATTATGATATTTACCCAGCACATGAACCGCCTCATCAAAATTCAGGAGTTTACATTAAAATGGACCTAGGATCCTTGTCTCATCCAATAAGACAAGCAAATCTCAGTTGTCACTGATGAATGTCCCATCTTCTCAGGTATGTTCAGTAATCCTTCCTTCCCCAATGCAGTGACATACTCAGACTAAAGGAAACCTCCTTTAGGCATTACTTTTAACTACTTCATCCTTTTAGCAAAGCTGAGAACTGTAAGCCAGACTGATGTGTCTCTCCCTGTCCCCTCCGCACTCCTTTCTGTCTGCATTGTTGTGACAGAGGAGGCACAACCTCGGGCTGGGCTGGGCCGACCACAGGGAGCTTGGAGTGAGCAAGGACCCCAGACTGTGCTGCAGAGTCACCGCCCCCAAACAGAACCGGGATGTTGACTCTCCCAAGAAAATGCAGGCTGGGCAGCGTCTTTATTTATGTTGGCAACTGGAGTCATGCCCTTCACTTTTGCTGAGCCTGATCACTTGCTGAATATTTATTTGTCCCAAAGATTATTTAGTTATCCTCAGGAATCCAGGCTCTCGGGCCAACTTTTTCCCTTTGGCAGGGGTTCCCAGTGGGGAATGCGAATGACCCCTTCTCCTTTCAGAAGGGGCCTTAACCATCATCATCCAGTTGGAAGTATTATAGTAGAAAAGCCAAATGGGACCCAGGGGACACATGACTTGCTAAAAGATAGCCATGGAGCTAAGACTAGAACTGGCACCTTCTGATTCCAAATCTGGGGTTCTTTCTAGAATTTCTCATACTTTTGGGAGCATATCATTACTTGAAGAACTGATTAATAAAGTGCGGATTTGTAGGTCTTCTGTCTCGAGTCTGAGGTGAAACCTGCCTGTTGAACTTGCACTTCCCTGTGGCCAGGAGCTCACATCCCTGCGTTTACTGGATCATTCTGGGTAATTGATATTTCCTGTCTGCCTATAATCACCGAGGGAAGGAAGTGAGGCTACGCAGTTAAATATGCAGATCATTGAATATGCTTATTTAAAAAATTACAGCACAAAGAATATTATAATAATACACAGAAAGAAAACTATTTTGCCTATGCCCAGCCCCCATCAAGCCATCTGTTTACCTTCTCTTCTGTCTTTGGAGAGGTTACCCACCTGTCTGGGTAACTATAAACCGGATGATTACTTGACCTTATTTTTATTTCTTTGGAGCCAAGTAGCCTCTTTATCATTTGATTTGCTAGGAAACAGGGCTCTCAAAAACTATGAAAGAGGAAAAATAGTATTTAGTAGTATTTCATCAAGTATTTCATAATGTTACATCATTGGGCCCTATGCTCAGTGTTTTACGCACATTCTCCCATTGAATCACATCAACCTTATGAAGAAGGTCTAATATCCTCACTTTCTCGATGAGAAAACTGAGACTTGGAAAGGCTAAGTAGCTTGAACCCTGGTTCATAAGCAGTAAAGTTGAGATTCAAATCCTCTAACTTTAAAGTTTACGTTCTTCTTCATCACACTGCCTTCCAGACATGGAAACAAAAACAAGTTGTCTGTCTTTTAGGTCCTCACCTCCATGACGAAAGGGATGTAAACAGGACACGTCTGAAGGACAAAAATAACATGTCCTTAAGTTCTAAAACATGTGTCAAAAAGAGATGGTGCTGTGGGGAGTGAGAGTGGGGAAACATGTATGTGAGCTGGAAGCCTTTAATGCAAGGGAGAAAAACGGGACTTCATCCTAATGGCAGAGGCAGCTGTTGTAGGCTTGGGGGCAAGGGAGTAGCTCAGTGAAACGAGAAGTCACAGAGAGCCCAGATCGGCCATGAAGTCATCGATTTTGGCTGACTCTCCACTAAGAGTTGAGATTTGACTCTTCTTTCTCTCCAAAGCTGTTAATTAGCACAGAGAGGACCACAAATAGTAGGGAAAGGGAAGGATGAGCTGGAAAATTGAGCTGTTAATAAGGCAGAGTAGAGGTGCTATCAAGAACAAAATTTTCCCCAGAGATGAAATCTCCATCGTCTCCAGTGAGTTAGTTATTATAAAAGTTTTGCTTATGATCTCCCTGGAGTTTCTTCAATCTCTTCCTTTTCCAGGTTTTCGTGATACTTGGTACCATTCATTTGGCACTTAGTATGCACACGTGCCAGTGTTCCGTGTGCTACTCATCACCGTTAGTGATGGCAACTGACATTTAAGATCTTATGCTCTGCGCTGGGCTAGGCATGAGAGATACTTCAGTCTCTGCCGCTGGTCTTTACAGCCTGTTTGGGGAGACAATACTAATGCATAATTAGTATTGTATTACGTGTGCATAATACTAATTAACAGCCTTTCTAGTTCACTGTGATCTCAGTGGACTTTCCTATAAGGGGAGGCCACAAATTAAGAAGACAGATCAAAAGTGAGCCAAAGAGTGGGAGGATGGACAGGCCATGAGTCCTGGGTATGGCCTGGAGTGCGAGGGCCTTGTCTTCTAGAGAAGATAGGCCCTGAAAGCAGGCTTTGCCAGAGGACTGGAGTTACGCAAGACGGGGTAGCACAGGTGCTTCAGGCG
The DNA here is from genome assembly GCA_028533065.1 of Trachops cirrhosus. Lineage (NCBI taxonomy): Eukaryota > Metazoa > Chordata > Mammalia > Chiroptera > Phyllostomidae > Trachops > Trachops cirrhosus. The sequence continues at coordinate 14,859,892 of CM052547.1, read as the reverse complement.
GGTCTCTCCCTGCCTACATCATAGCCTGTGGGCGGGCCCCAGGGTCCCACTGCAGGATCCAACCCCGTCTCCCCTGGGGGCCTGCCCCAGGCATCACACAGCAGAGGCAGTGGCCAGTGGGGCTCCCTGGGAGGCAGGCTCTGTGACAAGGTCAGTGTAAAGAGCATTCGTTAGAGAGGCCTCTCGGAAAAGGAGAAAGAGGGAAGCGGGATTGAGGATATATTTGGGCTGTGAGGCTGTCCCACCAATAGCCTTGGCTGACACTCTGGGGACTTTGGCAGCTGAAATGGTCCTTCAGAGTTGCTCCAGCTTGCCTTTATTCCCTCAGGTCACTTTGTCCTTGGATATCACCTCTATTCCACCAAGGCCGTTCTTAGTGAGGGTGGCGCCCCTGTGTCCATGGCAGTAAGTCCTTCATTCCTGAAGAGGGACTTGGGCAGTGCATAAAAGGCTGACATGTTACTGAGAATAGCTCACTCTCGGATGGCACTGGGCTCCTGACTTGTGGCTGCGACACAGGCAGAGTAGGTTTGGAACCGCAGAATTTGTTTAAAGAACAATAATTTTCCAGACCAAGAAAGACCATTTTGTGAATGGTTGAGCAGCCGCCACCACAAATTGTCAAGTAGATGGGTTTGGGCTTTCCAGTAGGTACATCATTCATAAGGAGCATGAATGTCAGCGTCCCCAGGCCAATTAATGATCACTGGGGAGGAATCAGTGACCCGTACAGTCAGATAAAGGCTATCATTTCAGATACTGTTCCCTGAAGATTTCTATCAGAGACAAAACCTTTGGAGTAAGATAAATATCTCAGGTGTACACAACTATTAGTTCATTTGGGAGACAGCTAAGGAAACTAAATAATTTATAGCATGCCTCCTTCCCAGGAGCTGAAATAGCTCTATGGGCATCATTTTCCAGCCTTTGAGAGAGCTGTCGGAGTTAAGAAGGGGTATTTATTCTATTTATTTGGTCAGAGATGGGGAAAATCTCCACGGAGTGAGGTCAGTTCCCTGAAGTCTCAGGTCAGGCAGTGGCTAATCCCTGGACCAGCAGCTCTCAGTGATTAAAGTACAGATGTCCTTGGAGTGGGGGGAACGAGGAGGGATAGACCTCAAAAGGATTGTAGACATTGTGCGGCAGTGTAGAGTTTTAACAAACTCATTTGGACTCCTCCTAAATCTGCCTGTGCCCTGGACTCTCCCACCTGTGTCCTTCGGACGTAAATACCGAATCAGTTAAGCTAAAGAAGCAGAATCTTCCTTTAATTTTTCCTGTCCTTGTTCCTTACAGCGGATCTGTCAGCAAATCTTATTAGTTCCACTTCCAGAAGGCATTTCGCATCTCTCTCCACCCCTCCACCTTGACCCTGACATCCAAGTTCAAGCCACTATCTCCCGCCTGGATCACTGTGGAAGCCTTCCTGCCGATCTCCCTGTTCTCACTCTTGCTCCCCCTGCCCCCACCCCAATATGTTCTTCACATGTCAGGGATCCGCCAGAGGGAACTTGTAAACATGCTAATTAGACCACATCACTCCCCTACTGGGAACACTTCATGGCTCCCCAGTCACTGGAATCAAGTTCAAACTCCTTACTGCTCCACACCGGACCCTGAGCAATTTGCCTGTTCAACCTCCTTCCTCACTGCTCTTCTTGCTTCAGCCCCATTAGCCTCTTTCTCGAATATACCGAGCTCTTTCCTGCCCCAGGACCTTTGCACTTGCTGTTTTCGCTGCCTGGATCACTCTTCCTCCAGCAGTTTACAAACAGGGCTCCTTATCTTTCAGGTCCAAGCCCAAATGATATCTTTTCAGAGAGGGCTTCTAGCGGAAACATCCTTGGCCGGAGAGATTCAGTCACATCATTTGTCCCTGCTTATCTCCTTCACGGCCCTTATCAAAATCTGATTTTATTTTGTTTATCTCCGTTTTCTTAAGTATTATCTCTCTTCTCTCCCCGTTCCATGATAGCAGAGACCTGTCTGTGCACCGGTTACTGTTCCCTCACAGAGCTAACACAATGATGGGGACATAGTAGGTGTGCAGCCAGCATATGGCGGAAGAATGAATGATTGTGACGCTTATACAGGCTTTTGCGGGCCTATCGTCCAAGTGAAAACAGAATACAAGAGCACCAGCCAAGTCACCATTTCTCAATTACAATCCTAGAGATTGGTACATTGATTTTTTTTAAATTTGCAAATATTTTATTGAAGGTTCTAGAAGGATACACTCTTTAAAGGAAGTCAACACATAAGTAAATTGTAACGATGCCGTGGAACTAGTAAATGGTGTGGCAGTCTCCTCATTCACAGGCTTTTTTATAGCATATTGCTCATAAAACAGTGCATCCTGCATGGTCCTGATTTCCCTTCCATAACGTGTTTTTATATACGTTCAGCAAAAGCTGGAAGGGTGTTACCAAAGTGTTAGTGAGGATTATTTGGGATGTTAGGGTTATTCTTTTAGGTTTGTTTTTCTTACCTTTATTATTCGGTTTTGATACAGTAGATTTGTAATTTTTTTAAAACAGCAATTGTTTTTCTTTTTAAATATTACCTTTTATGAAGAAAAGAATAAGTACCATCTTTGACCTTTGCCTAAATCTAATTTTTATACGTTGGTTTAGTTGCTTTTTCAAAATAAACTGAGTTAGGAGTTTGGTGGAGGTGACGGTGGTGGCATTGGTGGTAATACTGTTTTAAGACAAATCTCTTCCAAGATATGCAGGTGTCCTTCCTGGAGGCCTTGCCAGGCGCGCCCTCCTGGCACAGCCCCCTGGGAACTTTTGGCTGCCTGGGGGTCTTCAGAGAACTTGATGTGTTCAGAAAATGACACTGGAGCACCCACTGGCCCACTTAAAGAACGTTGAATCAGCTCTAAGCCTTGTCAAAGCACTGGGCTGAGCGAGACAGCCACGTCTCCCTTGGTCTGTGGCACTGGATTCTATTCAGATTCACTCTCTGGGGTACCTGGAAGATGGGAAATATCTGGAACTGAGATTCACATTCTAGTTGATTGGCACTTGCCCCAGCGCACCAGCGTGAGAAGCTGAAGCAGGCTGCCCTGAAAACTTCACCCGCTCTGTGCTTCTCTGAGCTGAGTTGGGGCACAGGGAAGATGCTGGCGAGGGAGCATGGTCTGCATCAGGGGTGGCTGGCCTCCGTGACCTCAGAACACCAAGCCTTGGATGACCAGAATCCCAGATGCTAAGGGAGAGCAAAGATACTGGGCATGATATGTGGCTAGCTTTTTTTCTCTTTCCTTGCTTCGCCCTTGCCTCCAATTTTCCGCCTTTCTTGGGCTCCCAGCATTGTTCTTGGAGAGCCTCTATATAGCTTCCTTCCCCCGAGACCCTCAGGAGTCAAAAGCCAACATTCTGCGAACAGATGTGCAATAGAGATGGCAGAAGAAGCCAAGGAGAAGAAGGGTAGTCTCTTCCTTCATAGAGCTTCCCCTGAATTACAGTGGGGAGGTGGGCTGTTGAGGGCAAGACAAGTATGCGGCAGGGACACCTGAGTGGGCATGGAGCTGCATCCAGGACTGGTGAGGTCTGAAGTTTATAGCATATTGGAAGCCCTCTTAAAAAGAAGAAATACAGAACTGCTAGGCCCCCTCCAAGGATTCTGGGAGAAGCTCTTGCAAGTGAGGAGCTCTCAGCTTAAGCTTCATTAGTTTCCTGGTGTATTAGTCAGTGTTCTCAAGAGAAACAGGACAAATATAATATATGTGTGTGTGTGTATACTACACACATGTATAATTTGTTTTAAAGAATTGACTCATAGAATATAGAAGTTGGCAACTTCAAAATCAGCAGGGAGAGTCTGGTAGGCTGGAACCCTGGGAAGAGCAAGTATTGTAGTTGAAGTCCAAAGGCTATCTCCTGGCAGAATTTTCTCTTGCTTAGAGGTCAGCTTGTTCTATTTAAGTCTTCAACTGATTGGATAAGGCCCACCCACATTATGGAGGGCAATCTGCCTTACTTAAAGTCTACTGATTTAAAATCTCACCCCAAAACACCCTCACTGAAATACCCAGAATAATGTTTGACCAAATATCTAAGGATCATGCCTAAGCCAAGTTGATACAAAATTAACCACCACACCTGGTAAACCCTCCTCTGAATACGAGGTTAGTGAGTAGACCAAGTAGTCAGAGAAGGCTTCTTGTGACAGGTGGACTTGAACCAGTGTTGGCGGATGGGTTGGGCTTCATGGTGCCCACTGTTCTTGCATATTAAGTCACAAGAGAGACTACAGAGCCTGTGTCCCGATGCCCACTACCAAGTGCCTCACTAGAAGCTGGCAGGATTCCAGGATGGCTGATGGGGATAGTCTTTATTCCAAGTGGCCATCAAGGCCGGTACTTTTGGCCTGCTTATCCCCATACTGTCTCACCACGGGAACCTGTTTTCCTTTTTCTTGTCCTCTCTCCCCTCCCTTTTCTCCTCCTCTCACTTTTCCTGTCTTTGCCCTCCTCCATCAGTTTCAACATCAGGCAGGACAAGGTCTGTCTGTCTCGCTGGAGGTCCCAAGAGACTCCAGAAAATGCACTTCATTCCAGAGTCGCAGAATGAACCACAGCCTCAGTCCATGGTGCTGCTCATGCGTGAGGTCTCAGCGATGTTCAGAAAGAGGCTTTGTCCTGTCCTTTCCTGTCTTCCCTGACCCTGTGCCCGAGCGGCTCTTTGCTAATGTTCCTCAGCGTGTGATGTTGTTCATCATGTAGGTATAATTTATACTTTAAAGGAGCTTCTCTACACCCCGTGCACAGGGAAACCAGCCTCCTGGCTATTCCCAGGCTCCCATCAATCTGCCAGACAAATGGGTGTTTTCATTAGCCCTGTAACTAAGGGAGGGAGGCAGAACATTACCATCCCAGCTCAGCACGTAAGCGTTTTCTGCCCTAGCCTTGGCCAAATGGCTTCCATTTCAGTTCCTGTTCTGTTTCCTTGGCTGGATCCCACCCGGACCTCCCTCCGAAGGGAGATTCTGAAAGCAACAAGCCGACAAAAATCATCTGAGGGGGATACAATGGATAGCAACGGCCTAGTAGGGCCACAGACACTCCCTTCCAGAACATTCCCTACTGCTTCCTACTACTAGCTCCAGAGTCAGCCTGGGCCCGAGGAAAGGAAAGGCCTCAGCTATGTTTTCTACTGCATGTCAAAACCCGGCCTTGAGATCCTTCTGATTTGAAAATGGCGCCAAAACACCATACTACAAGGGTGTATTCACACCAAATTCCTCTGCTTGTCATGGTCCCTTGAATCAAATTCGTCTGCTTGCCATGGTCCCTTGCCTGTGTTTAGCACGTAGGGCATTTATCACTCGTTGTCACGTAACCTGACGAGGAGGACAGTCCATGTCATCATCCCCATTCTGGAGAGGTGAGGTGAGGCCCACGAGTGGCAGGACTTGAACCCGATCCTTGCCAGTTTGGAATGCTGGGGGCTCACTTGGCCACGAGTTTGGATGGTGTTTACAGGCCACACCGGAGATCTGGCCGCACTGGGTGCTCTCTTCCAATCTTTTGAGGCTTCATGGAAGAATCTTCGTTGGGTTAGTGAACCAAGTCTGAGGACAGCAGCATTCTCCCTGAGGTGTCAGATTCTGAGTGCGAGCTTCAGGGCTGTGAGTATGTGTGGTGTCAGCATTAGACGCGGGAGAGGTGATCCAGGGTGTTCTCTCAAAGCAGAGCAAACAGACGTTTAGTCACTGGGGAATAAGCTTCCACCAGGCCACCCCCATCCATCTGTCTCCTGTGGTGATTTCTGAGTCTCACTCTGAGATAAGGTCCCCGGTGGTGGGGGCTGGGGAGGAGGGAGGGCTGGTCCCCACTGTAGCTCTCCCCAGATGTCAGGTTGCAGCTAGCTCAGCTAATTGGCAAGGAAAAGAGAGGCAAAAATAGTGAAAATCTGTGAATTAATAAAACAGCCTTGAAGCAACCGCCAAAATGTGTACAAATCATGAAATAATTAGAAGTGTGAAGAATTTGATCGGGTTGGCTGTTTCCAAATCCAGCATCTGATCGCTTTAGGAGGCCGAGGGCTGGCAGGCCATGGGGAGTGGAAATTCTTTCCATTGCATTGTGATTTTGACTCCCTGGCGCCTGGGCTCCTGAAACTCTTCCAGGGTCCTGGCAGTTTCTGTGGAAGCTGCTGGAATCGAACCTGGACCTTTTGAAGGCCCATTAAGTACATGCACCATGGAGCATCTTATATTTTAGAAGAAAACTTTATAAGAAAACTTATAAAACTTATATTTTAGAAGAAGGTGAGCTTTTTTTGGATCTATGGCCTTATTTGATCTCACTATCACCAAATGTTTTTGTCAGCATTTTTTCAAAGGAGGAAACCAAGGCCCAGAGAGTGAATTGATACAAACCCAATTCTGAAAGCTAATCAACAGCAGAACCAGGGCAAGAGTCAGGGTCCCCCTCCAGTCCCTCCAACCTTTCCCCCACCCACGCTCCCCCTTTGGACCCCGCTGTGCTTCTCAGCAGAGCCAGACCCTTGTATCTCACGGTTCTCGTGGCCAACAGCCACCTGCTGTTTGGTTTTCCATGGCATTAAATGTAGATAAGTTGTTCAACCCATTTGTTTGATTAGTACACTGAGGCTTACAGATAGTTCTCTGCTGATTTTGATTTCATCTTATATTCAGATTAAACTAGGGAGAAGAAAAGGATCTGGTTTTTTTTTTAAAAAAAACATCTTTCTGGAAACACTTTATGGAAAGAGACTTTAGGACTGAGTCTGCTGCGAAAGGGTAGAACAATATGTGGTTAGAGTTTCATGGTTTGGCTTTGTTCTTTTTGATCTGTGGGGACTTTCTAGAGTAGGTCCTTCCCTGAAATAATTTAAGGGAGGGCATCGCTCAGGGCCGAGGGCAGCACGCTCAGCGTTAGACGTTCTGAGAGCGGCAACTGGAGCAGAACCCTGGGCGGGTCACACAGGCTTTCGATGTGTGCTGTTAATTTCCCTACCAGCAGCAAAAGCTCCTGGGAGGATGGTGTTCACATGGCGTTTACACGGCTTACAGCGAGACTGAGCAAATAACAGTGTGATTAAGTTACGCCCATTTGTTGGCTCCATAACCAGAATAGAAATGTGCGTGTTAATTTGGGATGGAAAGTTTTCAGCGGAGCAGTGGCTGCTTGCACAGACTTGTCTCTGGTCCTCAGGTTTGGCCAACAGCAAAGCACTCTGTGGGAGAGGAGACTGGGGAGTCGGGAGCAGGACTGGCTGCTGGATTTGAGAGGCCCAATGCAAGATGAAGATGTGGGCTCCTTGTTTGAAAATAATGAGGAATTTCAGGATGGCCACAGCAGAGTGTTACCAAGTACAAGGTCTTTCTGCGCATGGTTTGGCACTGTGGGACTGCATAGTTCATATGCCCTTGAAGTTGGCTCTGGTTGAAGCCGTTTTAGAAAGGAAGATATGAGCTTAGTTCTATGGGGTTGTCGTTGCACCGAATGCCACTCACCTGGAAGGCAAGAGGTAAAAGTTGTTTGGCTTATATTGTGGAGTCACTTAGATGCCCAACTCTGTTCCAAGTGTAGGAATCCAGCAGTGAGCAAGCAGGAGCTGCCAGGTCCGTGGTTGTGGCTGAAGGCTCAGGCCTCAGACTGTCAGCTCCCAGAGAACTCTAAGAGCTTCACCTAACCTTGGCTGTTTCCTGTCTGTAAATAATGCCCACCTCTGTTGTGAGGACTAAGACATTATAGGCACGTGCAAGTGTGGGCACATCAAGGGCTTCAATGAATCCTAGTAAAGAAGCAAGTAAATGACCCTGTGGCACACTGGAGGGAGCCGGTGAATGGGGTGGAGAATGCCCTTGGAACATTCATTCCGCCTGGATCTTGGCTCTGTTCCTTATGGATGGATACTGAGACTTGGGAATCTTATACTACAAGCCATTCCCTCTTCTTGCTCCCTATACACCAGCCTCTAATCGCCATCCTGGGGATGCAGGATTGCCCTGGATGTAGGGACCTCTCTATCCATAGTGTCCTCTCCTGACCCACGCTTCAAGGTCCTGAAATTCTACTTTTCTCTGTGCACTTGCTAGGTTCTCAGTAATCTGTTGGGTGAAGCTCATACTCCCTTATCCTGATATCCACAGCCTTCCCCCATCTTCCTACAGCTTCCTTGCCAGCCAGGCCTCCTCCATCACTTTGTTACACATAACCAGCTTCGCCCCCTGACCCTGTCAGCCTCCACATTCATTTTCTCCACCTGTCTCCGAGTTTCAATTCAATTCCACAGACATAGCCCAAGTGCTTCTCCTTACACCCCTTCTGGAGCAAAGTACAGTCAATTCTCATTATTCACGGCTTCCATCTTTGCCAGTTTGCCTACCCACTAATATTTATTTTTAACTCCCCCATCAACCCTCATGGTGTTTTCACTGCTATTTGCTGACACATGCAGATGGAACAGCCAAAAAAACCGAGTCACCCCACTTGCACATTCCCAGCCAAGACCCAAGGAGGCCATGCTCTGCTTCTGGTTTCAGCTGTCATACTATAAACAAGCATCCTTTCTGGAGTCTATTTAATGCCACTTCTGTGCATTTTAGTGCTTTTTGTTGACGGTTTCCCTGTTTAAAATCCCCCCAAGTGTAGGGCTGAAGTGCTGTCTAGTGTTCCTGAGCACAAGAAGGCTGTGATGTGCCTTGTGGGGAAATAGGCGTGTTAGAAAAGCTTCAACCGGGCATGGGTTACAGTGCTGTTGACTATGAGTTCGGTGTTAATGAATCAATAATCTGGTACATCCCAGGAAAGAGGAAATTCACCAAAATGTGTTTGGGGCTACTCCATTGCTTTGACCAGAAGCTGGGAGGAACCTAACCCCGTATTTCCCCAGGAGCCCTGGTTCGGTGGTTGCCAATTCAGTGTTCGTGGTGAGTTTATAGAACATAGCTCCCACAGATATTGAGGATCAACTGTACCCCCCAAAAAGTTGAGTTTCTACTAAGTGACAGACATCAGGCAAACCCCTGAGGGACTCTGTGGCTCCCTGCTTGGTCCAGGCCACTGCTTCTCTATCCTGTGAGCTCATTTTCCATCAATGCCTGCCTATTATTTGATGCACACTTAAATGCCGCCTTCTGATGCTCCTTGATTGTTATTTTAATTTTTCAGGTGTGACCCCCAAATGGACAGCAAGTCCTCTTGGGGCAGAACACCATTGGCCCTCACAAGTGTCCTTCCCGTGGTGGTGGACAATGAAGGAGTACCGAAGCCAAAGCAATCATTAGAATGGAATGTGCTGGTGGATAGATACTAGACACAGTAGGAAATAATACAACAGAACCTTTATCAACAAGAAAAACTTCAGAGTGCCTACCCCTCAGGGATGTTGTGAGGGTCAGAGATGTTTGCAAAAGCACAAAGTGAACTTTGAAGGTGCCACGTGAGTGTTAGATGTTCTCTGCTGTTGACATCTGTGGGTGGTCCCGAGGAAGGGACCACCAGGCGGGCTGCCCATGCTCTCTAGGCCGAGGGTGCCCAGTGCGGCTGGGAAAGGCTTACTCGGCACTTTCGCAGCCAGGACCCCACTGCACCAAACCTGCCAAGGATTTCAGGCTGTGAGGGAGGAACGTGATTTCAGATGACCCTGAGTCAGATGTCCTCTGGCCTCTGCCTGCTGGGACTGCCTCCCCTCGGGCACAGGCTGTATAGTTTTCAGTCAGCCCTCATACAGCCCGGAGTGGTGAGGGGTGGGGGCGCTGCTGCCCAGTTACTGCGAGGGTACTTGAGATGCAGTACGTGGCCATGGTGGCGGGGGGCGCTGCAGAGTGCATGCGCCTGTGTTTCTTCTCTTCACTTCTGGGTAATTAGATTGGCAAGGTTTTTCTTTGTGTGTTGTCAGAATCTGCCACCCCAATCTTTGGAATGTGTCCCTTTAGTGTCCCTGCTGTCTATGACATTTTCCTCAACTGTTTCTCTTGGACGCTTTCACATTCTGTCATATTCTGTATCTCATTATGGATCTTTGTCAATAGTATTAAGCACCTTCTGGACTTTAATCATCCCTTGAAGACGGAGACTCTGTCTGGATTGCTCTTTTATATGTACAACAGTGCCTAGTACAATGCCCAGAATGTCATAGATGTATTACTATCTGTTGAACTGATGGAGTAATTTAATGAAAGCCTTAAGGAAGGTTAAGCTTCCACGTCTGGGTCCCAGGGGCAATAATGAGATGGGCGTGTGTGACTCACAGTCCTCACCTGTCCCAGGTGTCTGTGTGACAGGGAGGAGTCGTCCAGCGATTCCCCATTCCGTGGTGAGCGAAGAGGCCGGTTGTGGCAGGGCAGAGGTGGGAAGAACACAGGACGGTCCTCCGCAAGTCTGGGAGTTCCTCGAGAGCGCCGGGGAATCCCTTTCACCGGAAATCTTTAGGAGAGAGTGGCCTCCATCGGACTAGAATGGTTGCCTGGAAACAAGGGCCTGCCTGTCTTCCTGCAGCCACGGCTGGGTCCCTTCAGAGTCTGGCCCGAGCTCTTGTGGCAGAAAAGCCCCAGGAGGTCCTGCTTCCTGTAGCCTTGAGCAGGCACCCTCGTTGATTTAAACGTAACACTGGCTCGGGGAACGTTCTAGTGCATCTCTAGCGTATTTGACAACAATCTGGGCTTCTGGAGGTTTGATTCTTATCAGTGACCTCCCTTTGTTTCGTGGTTTACCGGGCCAAGCATCTGGGCAGGATGCTGCCAGATTAACGCCACTACTCGCCTTGATCCTATCACCCTGAAACCCTAAACGACTTACACGGACTAAGGGACAAAATCCAAACTCCTTCAATCTTACTCCGCAGTCCTTGAGGTCAGGAGCTCCACCTGATACTCCTTACTGCTCTCCTAGGGACAGCTGACACGGCCAGGGTTGAAATTCGAAATGTTGGTTTGATTTTTATCTGTGGCCACTTCCGGAGAATTGTGAGACTACAATATTGTCAGCCAGTTCTACATCCTCAGGTGGAAAGCACAGTCTGCCACATGCTGGCTGTTTCCTTGCTGATAATTAGGTGAGGGGTGTTTGGAAGAATTTGGGGAACACGGGGCAGTAAACATACAGTTTGAGTTTGGGGCAGCGGGTGGGAGAGCCGTAGTTTGGTCGGAGGTTGAAGTTCAGGATTCTTTTTGTCCAGGTCCCTGCCGCTCCCAGATACAACATTTTACATCTCCCAGGTGCTTCATCTCTCCCCTTTCTAAATGGGCTTAATGAAAACCGGCGACGCCCTTCCCATCAGCCCGCAGCGAGCGTGCGAGCACCTGGCACAGTGCAGCCAGTGTTGTTTGCCTGGCACACACGGCCTTTTCTTCAGCCTGGCTGTCGGGTTTCTTTCTTTCCAGGAAAATTGAGAAATGTGTGCTCTCAGAGCGAGTTCAAGGGCGAGGTGAGTTCAGTTCCAGGAATGAGAAACCCGAGTGGTCCATTGTAGTTTGGTTTTGTTCCTTGGTCCTTGGCATGGGTCACATCCTGCTTGTGTTATATTTGACTTACGTCTCGTACTGGAGCATCGACTTTTAGAGAAGAGGTCAGCTGTCATCTAGTTTTCATTCCCCCATCAGCATGAGAGGCGTTTCTGTATGTCACGGGAGAAACTACAATGTGAGACAGTCAAGCTCTGTTCTTAATAAGGGAGCCAGGGATGACTAGGAACCAGGAACTACTGAGGATGAAAATATATTGGTTTAATATCCAAATGATATTATTCCCATTACACCCATGTGCTTTAGTATTTCTGTTCTAAACCCGTAAGGCCTAAGATCATGAGTTGTTTTGCTACTTTGTCTTTCTGTGTGATTAGACGCAGCGTCCTGAATGCTCTGAAGCTGTGATTCTCCACCCTGGCTGCTCTTAGAATTGCCCAGGGAGCTCCTAAACACCCCGATGCCCAATTAACTGAGACTCCCTGTGGGCGGGATGCAGGCATCAGTAGCTGTCAGATTCCCAGGTGATTCCCATATGCAGCCAAGGCTGAGCATGAGCTATTTGAGGACAGGGAATCTGTTTTATTAATCATTTCTCTCCAGGGCCTCATAGAGTACTTGGCACAGAGTGAATATTCAGCAAATGTCTGTGCCTCCTATCAACGCCTCCTCGTGGATGTCACATAACTTCGCACAACGTGATTCTAAGATCAAGCCCGGAGCCTGTTTGTCTCTCTCCCAGGGCCCCTGCCTCGGCGTCTGCATTTCTATCAGGCTCAGAACTCATCTTCAATCTGTTCTTTCCCTCCCTTCCTTCTCCACACTTTAGGCCTTTACTATGTTTATTTATTTATTTGTTTTTTTTTTTTAGAGAGAAGGTAAAAGAGGGAAAGAGCAACAGATCAAGAAACATTGATTGATTGCCTCTCGCATGCCCCCAGCTGGAGACCTAGGATGCAACCCAGGCATGTGCTGTGACTGGGAATTGAACCAGCAACCTTTCGGTTTGCAGGCCAGTGCTCAGTCCACTTAGCCAACCATCCAGGGCCAGGCCTTCACTATGTGTGGTGACTTTACATATAAATATCTCTCATATCTGGGCATTTGTTTCCATATTCACCAACATCATCCTCATTTAAGCTACTATCATTAATCCCCGGAACTTCCTCAGAAGCTCCCTGGCCAGGCTGCCTGTGTGCAGCCCTGTCCCACCAACCCATCCTCTGCACCAGAGTCGGAATCACCTTTACAAATACAAACGTGATCCCGGGATCTGCTGATTAAAACCCTTCAATGACCTCCCACGGCTGTTAGGAGGCCAGACTTCTTAATCTGGGTGACAAGGCCCCATAGTCTGGTCCACAGGCCCTGTGGCCTGACCTACTTTCTCAGTCTTTATCCGCTCTATTCTCTGCCACATTTTTGCACTCCAGCCCCTCTAGCTTTCTTTCATTTCCTTGACTCCCATGCTCCCTCTAGCCTTGGGGCCTTTGCACATGAGTTTCTTTTGGTTTGAAATCCTCTCCCCATCTCCCTCTTTCTCTTTGCCTCATTCATTGCCGCTGATCCTTCAGTTCTGAGCTTCAGTGCCCTTATTAGGTGAAGGCTTCTCAGGCCCCACTCAAAAATTCCTGTGCCCTGTGCTCTTTTAGTATTAGGCCTGCTTCTCTGTAGGGGTGCCTTAGTCTGTCGCTGCCCTTCCAACTGGGTGATGGTTTGTCCCATGTCTCTCTGCCCGCCTGAGGTCCCCGAGGGCAGGGCTGTATCTCATTTACTCATTTTGTCCCCAGTGCTGAGCAAAGGCAGAACACCCAGAAAGTGCTCAGTAAATACTTGTTGACCGAACACCTGGATGCTTTTGCCAAACAGCTGCAGACCTCCTTGGTCCTGGAGCTCCGTGACCAGGTGTAGCTGTGGGCCTCTCGTTTCCCCTCTTCTCTTAGGCAGGGGGCTGCCTCTCCGGTCCGAGACCCCTGTGCTGGTTTCTAACAGCAGTTATATAAAACATCCCACATGACATGTCTGCTTTGCCCTATTTTCAGCAGCCTCCTAAAGACCTATTAATATCCACAGCCATCAGTTGCTTTCTTATGGGAATCTTTTGATGTTTCTTAATCTCCTTAGAATGTTCCTGAATTTTAATTTTGGGGGTCCTGACCTGAGGTGTATCCTGTGTTCTGCCCTTCGGCACACAATGATTTTCAGGAGCTGCTCTTTTTCGCTTTGAACGCCGTGGCACGACGTCCTACGTCATCCAGGTGCTTCCACGTACCAGCATTTGTGGCCTCACTGTGATGACTGGGTGGAGAGCATGAGAACGCAGGTACAGCATCTCGTCTCCCAGCTCCCCACCTGACGTCACTGCACACCCTCCCCTCATCCTAAAAGCCACCAGAAACAAAACTCCGCATTCACACCTTTCTGTCTTTGAGTCTCCCCACAACAACAGACGGAACTTCGGACCAGACCTTAATGACCTGGTTTTCAGACCTTCTAAAATATTTCCCTGCTCTGGGAAAATGAGATCTTTGGACCAGATTATTCAGGATCCTCAGGAATAATAATGATAGAAATAATAACAAGCAGGAAGGATGCTAGCTAGCATCTACTAGGCACTCACCATGTGTCAGGCACAAAGTATTTTACATTGTCCAGGAAAACACAGCGTTTTCCTCTATTCTCACCCACAACACTTCGGACACCAAGTGCCTGGGGGCTCTTCCCTCATACTGACCATTTCTTCAACACAGAATCGAGTGCCCTACAGTTTGATTCAGTTCTGACACTACCCACCTGAAGTTAGCATCAGGTCAAGGGTTCAGTCCCCCAAAACTGGCACCCATCTCTGTCTCGGATACCAGTGGCAAAGCCAGCTTGTCACCTGTGCTTCTGACTGACTGTCCATAAATCAGAGCTTCCCACCACACCCTACTCAGGTTTAATGAACTTGCTACAGGGGCTCACAGAATCAGCTTTCTCACTAAATTACCTGCGTGTTACAAAGGATATTAAAGGATGTGAGTGAAGAACCAGATGAAGAGATACACAGAGTGAGGTCCAGAAGGGTCCCGAGCTTCTGTCCCTTGGAATTTGGGGTGTGATGCCCCCCAACACATGGATCATTCTTGTTCTCCAACCTGGAGCTCTCCGAACTTCATCCATACTTTTGAGATTTTTGTGGAGGCTTAATCACGTAGGCGTGATCAGTGGTTAACTCCACTACTAGTCCCTCTCCCTTCTCCAGAGAATGGGAGGTGGGGCTGAAGTTCCACACACTTCCAACTGTGGCTCCATCTGGCTGGTGACCAGCCCCCATCCAGGAGCCCACCAAGAGTCACCTCCTTACAACACAAGAGGCTCCTATCACCCAGGAAATTCCAAATGATCAGCAGCTGTGTCAGACACCCCGCTCACTCAGGAGCTCACAGGGCTTCTAGGAATTCTCTCTCATGAACCAGGATCAAAGACCAAATATTAGCAGGAACCATATGTCATATAGTATTTTCAGTTCCCAGTTGGGAATCCACCTATGCAAGGGGCCAACTTAAGTTATACCAGGATTTTTGACTGTGTGGGGGATTGGTACCCTGAATGCCTGGATTATTCAAGGGTCGAGTGTACACTTTATATATATATACACACACACACACACACACACACACACACACATATACATACACACACGCTCATTTTTAAATCCATTAATCCCCTTTACAAGCAGATAAAGTAGGAATTTCTGTGGCTCCATTTTACAGATGTGGAAACTCTGGCACAGTGAAATTAAGCAACTTACTCAACGCTACAGAGCCAGGAAGTGACAGAGCTGGACTTCAAACCCAGGGACACTGGCTCCAGAGCCCCTACTCTTCGCCAGCTAGTGTAGAGGACAGAGACTGGGCTTTGGAGTCAAACAGACCTGGTTTCAGGACTGACTCTGCCACTTACCAGCTATGTGACCCCGGCCAGGCTACTTCTGTGCACCCGTTTGCCCATTTGTGAAATCAGGATAATACCTGCATCAGGGTGTATCAGTTTGCTAAGGCTGCTGTAACAAAATACCATGGAATGGGGGGCTTAAACAACAGACATTTTTTTTTCTCACAGATCTGGAGACTTGAAGTTTAAGATCAAAATGTCAGTAGGTTTGGTTTCTCCCCTTGGCTTGCAGATGGCTTCTCACTGTTGTCCTCACAGGGTCCTTCCTCTGTGCTCATACATGTCTGTGTCCTAATCTCTTCTTATAAGGACATAGTCAAGTTGCATTAGGGACACCCCCACCCCCAGGATCTCATTTTGCCTTAATCAACTCTTTAAAGACTTTTCTATCATTAACTCCAAACATAGGCACATTCTGAGGTTCTGGGAGTTAGGACTTCAACTATAAACTGGAGGTGGGGGGACACAATTCAGCTCATAACAAGGGAGTTTGGGGCACCTACAAGGACATCGTGTTGGGTGAAGTGCCTGACCCAGTGTAGACACCCGGTTAATGCTGGGCCGGCCCCCTCTCTGCCAGTCCTGGCTCCACATCCATCCCCTTTCCCCTGGGTCACGATGAGATCCGATGCTCTGTTGGCAGCATGTGAGTGCGCATTGGGTGGACTCTGTCTGTTTGGCAGCTATTTCTAGAGTGGAAAAAAAATTCTCTCCTTCATTTTATATCCCTATGGCATGGTTCACAGTCCCAGACTTAACACTGGAGACCTTGAAGTCTTAGAAAAATATTATGATGAATCCCAAGCCTTCCAACTTGCATGACATTTTATCCCAGGACATTAGCTCGCCTTTCAAATGCGGATTTATCCTTCTGCCCCAAGGAAGGCAGCGTCTCCTTCCCCTCGCAGCTGCATAGCTGAGGCATTAGCACTTTTCATACCAACAACAACAGGCGTCTGGGAGCCGCCAAGGGCTGCTGTGCCCCAAATGCTCCTGTGTTTACTTCTGGCCTCGCTGTCCCTCCTGGGAGCCCACCTGTCCAAAGTCACAGCAGGTTACAGGTGAACTTCCCAACAAGAGCCAGGAGAGTGGAAATATGATTTAGTGCTTGAGCTCAGGAGGATGCTCTGGCGTGGTGAGGTGGACATGGAAAGAAATGCAGGAGCCTCTTTAGAGAAAGATCAAACTCTGGAAGGGAGAACCGAGAGTCAGCAGCCACATCATTACCCTAAGAGGAGCTGCCGTTGACCATGTGTCTGTTAAATGCTGGGCGCTAGGCAGAGCTCTGTGGGTGCCCTGTCTCCAACCTTTATGCTGCCCTGAGCGTAGGTTTAATGATCCCTGATCTTCAGAGGGGAGCTAAGGCTCAGTGATGCTAAACAACTCACCTCTCGGGGGCTCCCTGGGGCACAGCCCGGGAAAGCCATGTAGGTGACGCAGGTGGACGGGACAGAACGGCAGTCACCTAACTCAGAAAACAGCGTGCTGGTGCCCAGACCTCACTTGACCTTGCCATTTAGATGTCAGGGAATGGTGTAAAACAACACCTCAACCTCTGCCTCTGGGCGGAAGTGAGAAGCGTTGAAGAAATTAATTTTCTTAGGGCTGGTGCCAAGCACAAGGACTGGGAATGGGAATGAACCTGGAAAGCAGAAATCTTTATGTTAGAGCCAAATTAGCTAAGTTCTAAGACAGAAATTTGTCATCTGCTTTTTCTGTGTGTGGTTCGCACCCTGAAAGGACGCCGTCTATTCCATAGTCGCTCACTCCGAGAGTTGGGTGTTCTAGTAAGGGAGATGGGGAGGGACTGGGGACAAGCCGTAACCTTAATGTCAGAGCACTCTTGCTTTACTCAAAAAATCTTTTTTTGGTTGTAAAGTTATGGTCAGTGTAGAAAATTTGGGAGAAAAACACAAATTATAAAGGAAAAAAATTTATGTAATCTACCACTTGAAGATAAACTATAAAATTTTAATAGACTATCCTTCCAGTCTCTTTTCTATATAATTTTGAAACAAAACAAGGGATCATAATTTTCATCACTTCATAACCTTTTATCTTTTTATCTACATCATGCATGTTTCCCAGTATCTTTAAATGTCCTTTTCAAACCGAGCTTTCTCTCCCCCACTGGGTGCTGTACCATAAACTAATTAATCCTTCCCTGTCGGGCATGGGGACAGTCGAGTGTTCCCTGCCTTGATTAGCTTACCTGGTGGGACACCCCATTAGGAACCTCCCAACAGCAGAACAGGGTGTCTATTTTGGGAAATCCATGCTATTTATGTATAGTTCCCTCTGTTAATAGTTACATCTCATATCAACTAACAGTGGTCTGAACTAGCGTCTGAATGTAGTAATTACAGCCACCTCACGTTCTTTCTTCCTCCCAACAGAAACGGCTTAAATGTGTCACAAGTCTTTTATGCCCAGAAGGGAATATTAGAGAAAGACGATTCACCTTGGGAATGCCGGGCACAGCCCCATGTCATTTATATGCATTCACACACGTGCATGACCTCTACATATGCGTGTGTGTAAGAACTGAGGGCAAGTAGCCAAACCCACCACACTGGGCACAGAACAGTCCTGTGGAAAGGAGGAGTTTCGAAGGACATGGGCAATCAGACACACTGCATCATGGGCTTCTGCCGCCTTGGGCTCCACATCGGCAGCGTGGCCTTTCAGGGCTGTTGCACCAAGGAAACCTGGGTTTGTACCCAATCTCCACTGATTCGAGTCCCAGGACAGTTTTCTTTCTGCTTACAAAATAATTCACGTGAATGGTCTTGCCATAGGAGCAGGAACTGTGGCTATCTTCATCTCGTTCATTGGCCTTAACACACACACACACACACACACACACACACACACACAGATGTGTTAGTGGCTGAGCAGCCAGGGGAGGAGAAGAGGGGACAAGTTACAGAGTCACAGAGTAAGGGAGCAGCCTTCTATGAATGCATCTAAAAAAAATAAGAAAAAACACTCATGTTCTGCAGTGAACAAAAATGATTTCCAAATTCACAAATCAGTATCGTGTTCTTTACCTTCGCAATTGCCCGAGATCGTTGTTTGCCGATTCAGGACACCCATGCGAGCAGCCACCTGAAAGCTAATGTTGGGTGAGTGACAGGTGTAGTTTGTGGCACACAAAACCAGGCTCCATTCTCTGGCTTCTCACTAGTTCACTGAAGACCTAGAGGAGCGACTCTTCATTAAAAACAAAAAACAAAAAACAAAACCCTTCCAGTGTCCCCTCTCTGAAACATGGAACATAAAAAGTGGCCTGGACGTGTTGCCGGGAGGAGTTGGTGTGACTCTCACCCTGTCACTAAATCCGCACTAACGGTGGGATTTGGACAAGCCTTCCCACCTTTCTTGGGCCTCCATGTCCTCATCTATAAAAAAAGTTCATACAGACTTGTAGTCGTTTTTAACTTGTGTTCGACCGGTGCTTCTGCGTTCCCGTGATGTTTGATTTGAACCTCTTTTAAAATATACTTTTAATTTCTTTTAAGACTTATAACAAAAAATATCTGAACTATTTTTTAAAAAGCTCTTACATATTTGCCATAGCTTATCTGTATGAATCAGGATTTTCTCAATAATATACAGTTAAACAAAATTTAAAAGTAAACTGGAGTATTATATAAGAATCAGGTTTAATGTTTTCACTGTCTGTAATTAAATGGTCAGAATTTGCACTAAAATTGAGCAACTTAAGTAGCCTTGCTCGGTGCCTGTCCTGTAGTAAGTGTCCAGCTACTGTTCTCGGTTTTCCACTGGACGTATTTGGTTTCCTGTAAGATTTTGTTTTAAATGTTCTGCAGCATTACCTCTGAGAACACTTCAGACCAGACATTCTATACCAATGACATTTTTACCCATAAAACAAAATATACTTGTGCCCTCTACCCCAAATATAACAGTATATACTAATGACCTTTAATGGTTTTAGTAGTAGCAGGGGATTAGGATAGTTAATTAAAATGTAATTAATGTGATAACCATTACCAAAGAAGTATAAGCAGTGTCCTAATAAATGAATTTGTTAATTATTTCCCCTGCTGTTTGGCTGCTGTTTGGTTGTCAGCTGAAACACACACAGTATTGCGTGTTTGGGAAGAGGAAATTCACTTGAAGCCCGCAAAGCTAGCCTACGCACCAGATCGCAAGAATTCCACCCAGGGGATTTGGGGGAACAGGTTCGGGTTGATTGCTCAATTGCTCATTCTAAATTAAATTACAAAGTACTGACTCCAAATGTTGGTTTATAAAGATCGAGTTTGCTGGTATATGCATTTTGCCTTCCTTCTTTTATCTTATTTTATGAAACAACCACCCAACATATTTAGTGAAAAAAAACTTCAAGAAATTGCCTAACCCCAGGCAGTCAGGACTGTCAGGAAGTTGTTTTCAAGAGCACCTTTGCACTGTGCTGTCAGTACAGGGAAGCGTTAAGTAGATTCCTTTTTAAGGCTGGCACCTCTGGACAAAACAGATGCCCCTCAGATGGTTACCTATTTTTAGCAGTCAAATGATTCCGGGCACATGATCTAACATCACATATCCAAACAGAGAACATTTTAACTTGGATCAACATACAGTGTTTAAAGCCCAGCGGTCGCTCTGGGATTAACACCCTGCAGGGGGTTGTTGGTCATCAATCAGCCTCAGTGTTGAGCCTTGCCAGTGAGGCTAGAGGGGCTGTTGTGTCATTGTCCCCTTGATGGCTGCCCTTGTGCCTTGGGAAAGGGGGTGCCTGCACCCACCTTCCCTTCAAGTCTCTCTAGGCCAGTGGTTCTCCAAGTCCGGTCTCAGCACCCGTAGCGTCAGCATGACCTGAGAAATTGGTAGAAATCAGATTTCAAATCTCACCCCAGACCCCCTGAATGGGCCCCCCTGGGGGTGGAGCCAGTCATCTGTGTGTGGATGAGCCTCCCAGGTAATCCTGCTGCTCACTCAAGTTTGAGCACCGCTCCCTGCGACTCCAGTGCACAGAGTGGCTGTTCAGGGCCCAAGTCTGAGGACTGCTGTGATGTCATGCCAACTGGATGCTTGAGTTTAGACCCTCACTTCATTTGGATCTGGTTCTGTACAGTCCTCTTCCTGCTTCAAAAAAGATTTGGGTGATCTTGCCAAAGGAGCATTACACACACACACACACACACACACACACACAGGTGCATCGACCAGGGCACTCTCTGATTGTCTACCGTAGTGAAAGGATAGTTTCTCTCGCTATGTGCTATTTGGGAGGGTAGCCATTTTGCAAGCCAGGCTTCATCTTCTGCTGTGGTCTTCGAACTTGGCTGCACATTGGAATGGCCTGGGAATCCCCACTCCCTGGAAATTCTGATTTGATGATCAGGGTGCAGCCTGCACATTGGGATTATTTAAGATTTTTTTAAGAGCAGTTTTAGGTTTACAGCAAAATTGGGAGGAAGGTACAGAGATTCCCCACATGCCCTCAGCCTCCATGCGTGCACAGCCTTCCCCATTACCAACATCCCCTAATTTGCCATCTGTGTATCGTCTTTGGTGAAGTGGCTGTTAAAGTCTTTGGCCCCTTTTCTAATTGAGTTATTTGTTTTCTTATTATTGAGTTTTGAGAGTTCTTTGAATATTTTGGACAACAGTCCTTTTTCAGAGATGTCTTGCAAGTATTTTCTTCCAGTCCCTGGCTTATTCTTTTTAGGCATCACTGTTTTAAAACTTCGCAAGTGGTTCTAATGACCACTGAATTTACGAATCAATGGGCTAAAATATCAAGGGCACCTGAAGGAGGTAAGGATGGGGGTGGGTTAGGCCATGAGGGGGAAGCCCAGTCACTGACCTGAGCCACGGGCTCTGCAAAGCCGGTCTCCAGGCAGCTGTCACACCGTGCCTTCTTCTCTCTTTCCCAGCAGCCAGACTTGAATGGGGTCCTTCCCAACATCTTGTTCCCTGGGACCGAGTCAGCCTCCTGCCTCTAGAGCAGCCTTCCCACTTTGCCCTGGTGACCAAGAAGTTGACCTGTAGGTCTTGCAGGATTTTAGTCAATGCAAGCCATGGCTTTGGAAGGGGTTCAAAGAGGCTTATAATGAAAATCTACCATCCCTTTCCCATCCCTGATCCTAAACTTCCAAGCATTTCTTTCTTTAGTTGTTTTGTTGGTTAGTTCCATATCTCTAAATAATATCCTTTACCTGCTTATTAGTGCTTTCTGTTGTTGTTTGTTTGTGTTGTTAAGAGGAAAAGAACACGAGAGACAAAGGAGTGATTTAAACAGAAAGGGCAGATCTGCTTGCCTGCCCATTAACCCATCTGACGTTGTCATGTTATCTATTTTTTGGTGACTCCTTAATACCTCTTTCACTAGGATGTGAGCATCGTGGTCAGTATTTTTATTTATTTTATAGTAATTATCACTTTTTAAAGAGCTTATATTTACTCCCCTTTAGCCTCAAGTGCTGATATTCATTCTTTAACGTTCTTGTCCCATCCACTTTCAGCAGAAGCTCTGAGCTCAGTGCGAGAATATTGTTCCTTTTCATTCCCTCTGTCTTCTCTTCCACCTCCCCAACAGTTTTATTTCTACTGGATCTTTTCTTTCACGCGTCAAAGTAGATGACATTTACATTTTGTTTGTGACATATTTTTCCACCGATTAATTCTAAAAGTTGAAAATGACTAAATAGACCTTACTTTATGAATTTGTGAAAAACAAAACAAGGGAAAAAAACCAAAAAACTTTCCCCTGCTCACTAAAATCTCATCCCGTCCCTTATTCTCCATTGCCCATTGCAACTCTCAACATGCCCCTTCAGAACTCAGGGTTAGGAAGAGATTTAAGTGTTCAAGAACCTGGGGTTAAAAAAGCGGAAGGGAAGGGGAGAGAGCAGAAACTGCCTGCTGTCGTATGTGCAGAAGTGGCAGCGGCGGGGAAGGGTGCCCAGTGGCTTCACATGCAAACCTTCAAGTCATTCCCCTCCCACGCGCTCCTTGACCTCAACCTGGGGCCTGTCCAGGTGTCAGTGAAGCCGCAAGGATCCCCCTCAGCTGCCCCTGCTCCTGACCCCCACCTTCACCGTGCATCCTGGGCTGAGGCTTCCAAATTCTCAGCCTTTCAGAAATGGGTTGAAATCCTTTGTCTCCTGGTTGTTCCCCTCCTGTTCTCTTCATTGTTGTGGGTTTATGTCAGTTCAGAGGGCCCCTTGCTCTCATTTTAATGCCATCTAAGGAGAAGCCTGCTTGGTCTGCACCTTAATACAGCATCTGAGTTGGCTTCCCTTCTCTTTGGCAGCTGCCTTCCAGTAAGACTTGAATGCAAGAAGATTTGGTATTTTTGCATAGGGGAGGAGAACTTGCTTAGCTACCTTTTCATCTGAGCGGCTGGGGAGAGGGAAGGGGAGGACAGAATACGATAGTGTAAAATAATGTCCACATTGGACTCATGGGTAACAGCCTCCCACTGTAAGTAACACCCGGGGAGGGTGGGGGACCGAGAGCTGCTGTCAGCTGGTCTGATCGGGGAGCTGATGGTCGAAGGGAAGGTAATCACCAGATTGGAAACGTTCAGTAGCTAGGATCAGCTAGGTGGCTGGGAACAAAGTCACCCTTGTCGGTGCTCTCTGGAGGGCCCCAAACCTGTTCAGACATGCAAGCAGAGGACTTGGGAGTTACTTGAGCGGGGAGAACAGACAGCAGTGCTTTGGGGGGTGGGGCACTGCTTTAGGTACATTATCCTTGACACCCTCTCCACCCTCAGCTTTGAGGGCCTCCTTGATCCTCTCTTCTCCTTTTCTCAGCAACCCAGGAAATGATCTCCATCGTGTCAATGTACAATTCCCTCAAATAGCTGCCTACCCTCTTCTAACCAGGGTACAGGCTGTCATTCCACGGTTAGAGATAAAGCTTAAGTACAGATCCCCTGGGAGAGGGGGTCCGGGGTCTTGGTCACACAGACGTGTAGATAGACGACTGGAGTCAAGGCCTCACACAGGCGCTAACAGGGAAGAGTATGAGTGTTTGCGAAGGCAGAGAGGACCCTGCCGGGAAAGAAAGGGAGCAGGAAGTGGCCTTGGAACCACCAAGACAGAGGTTCCTCTGCCATTTGTGTAGATGGGCTGTGAGGGGCTATTGTTGGAGTTGCAGTGGAGAAAAGGGGACTGTTTGAGGATCAGCAGGGAGAACCATCTGGAGACAGAAGACGGGGTGGGGGGGCAGCAGGAGGGAAGGGTGGTCACAGATGAAATGGGGTGCCCGGGAAAGAGTGGGAGAGAGAGAGGAGGGATGGTGGGATGTGGCAAAAAAACAAACAAAAACAATCCCCCCACACAAGTCTGAAATGTTAGTGAGCTTTCCACAGAGAAGATTTAAAGCTACGAGATTAAAGATGAGGGAAGAAGGCCCATACCCCATTCAAAATGGCCCTCGAATCTGGCAGAGCACTGCATGCTTTCAAAGTTGGCAGAAGCTTTTGCCAGCTTGGAGGAGAGAATCCACGCAGAATCCTGCCGCGTGCGACTGTCAAACACTGTGTGTATGCAGACAGCTGGTGCGAGCAGCAGGAGCCAGGTCTCTTTCCTGGGGTCACCTACGACGACGAGCCCATCAGCCCAGTTGCTGTCCTGGGTCACAGAAGAAACCAGAAGCAAGAGAAAGGCAGCCCCTTGTCAACGGGGCACTCGGCAGGCTACTGACAATTGAGTGGTGTCACTTAGCACACCAGCTGCATAGTCTGATGACTGGGACAGCTCTCCGCACCAAGTGTCCTGGGCATTTAATTCACTCAGGCCGCCTAATGGAAAGGGCATGGGGTCTGGAGGCAGGCTGCTGGGGTTTGAGGCCCAGCTCTGGTGCTTCCCAGCTGGGTAAGCTTGGGTCAGTCCCTTCACCAATCTGTGCCTCGATTTCCCATTTGTAAGAGGAGGTAATACTGATGTGTTCCTAGGAATGTCATTGTGAAATTAAATGCGATAACATACATCATTACCTGCTATTATTTAGTGCGGAAAGGTAAATAGCACTTACGTGATCATTATTTCAGCAGTCTTTTGTGTGATACTTTTACTTTTCACACTGCCTCCATGCCCGCTGGTTTGAACTCTCGCAACAAACCTGTGAGGTAAGCACGGAGGGCATGAATATTCCGGTTCACAGATGTGGAAACTGAGGCGCGTGTTCACATGACCTATTCCTGGCAGGGGTCACACCTGAACCCAGAGTGTTTTCATAAGCCAAGGTTCTCCACTCCACTGCGCCTCACAGGCACCCTCTCCTGGAGTTTCCATTCCCCCATCCAACGCCCAGGTGGTCCCTGAAGCCTCCCTCCATGGGAGATGCCTCCTCCTGGCAGCTCCCAACAAATTGCATGAGGCTCTTCATCAAAGCTGATGCCTGTTCTCTGGTGGTTGGGGTGGCTGTGTTCTGCTCTGCGCCTGCATCCTCCCCACCTGGCCGGTCAGAGTGCGGGGTCCCAACAGGAGCAGGGAGTGGAGCAGGTGGGCTCGGCTCGGACCACCCAAGCATAGACAAGGTAGAACTGTGGGCCCGTCAGAGGACCTGCAGTGGGCCCCTGTCCCCAGGCTGTCCAGCCTCTGTGGACCAGGCAGCCCTTGGGAGAAGCCCTGGAGCCTCTTCCTCCTCCTGGGACACATGAAAACCACACCTGCTACCCAAGCTCCCGTGGAGGGAATGGAAGATGCTCCCAGTCCGGCCTCACCTTCCCCTCCGGCCTCATTTTCCTCCACGCCACCCAGGGCCCAGCAGACCCATCCCACCGACCATCTCCCTCCCTCCAGCGCCAGACTTCTCAAAGCCCTCATGGTTCGGTCTCCTGTGCCCGGAAGGCTCCCCACCTCCCAACTCCTCCTCCTGGGCAGCCTCGATTCACTGTTCATGTCTCAACCTAAATGTCACTCCTTCAGGGAATCTGCCATTTTTTCCCCGAAGTAATTATTTCCTTGTCACTTCTGCTTATAGCATCCTGCACTTTCCTGTCATACCTTTATCACAGTTGTCATCACACATAGGTGCTATTTGGCAATTGTTTGTGTCACATCTGCCCCTTCACCCCTGGGTCATAAGTTGAGCGGGACCAAGGACTGTGTCAACTTTATTTGCTCCTGGGTCCTCACAGCCTGGTACATAATTACACTCAGTAAACATTACATGAAAGTATTAAATATTAAATAATACTGCATGCAAGTCCTTCGGCCAGTGGAAAGTTGCTTTGCAAATGTGATTTTCTTTAATTTTATTGCGACTCATGGGGCTACCTAATAATAAAAGAAATGTCTATGGAAGCTGAGGCTTCCAGAACAGTCAGGCAACGAGGGTCATAAGAAGTCGTCTCGGTTACGTGGTACCTTGCAGTGCGGTTGTCCCTGAGGGAGGGAAGTAGACAAGTGAGCCTGAGCAGGGAGCTTGGACTCAGTCTGGATAAACAGGCCTGAGACTGTCAGTGTGATGATCTGAATGAAAGCTGGGAGGTAAAAGCAAAATAAAATACCCACCCGAGGGAATGGCGTGCAGTTGTTCTCTGGGTTTATTTTTGCTTAAGCTGGACTGTTGTCCCCCATGTGGATAGCACCTGCCTTCGGCGTGTGCTTGAGAGAGCGTGCAGTTCCCGGGGTTCTACCAGAAAAACCCCTTCTCTGATCCCGGTTCCTTTCAGTTCTGCTGGTCTGTCTCCAGTACTTTTGCTAAATCTGTTTCCGCACCTCTGCTCAGCTCCCACTGCACCTCGCAGTCATCCACCCCTTTGCCACAATTTCTGGGGGCAGTCCCTCTGCTCTCTGCAAGCCCAGCCTGGTCTTCAGGGCCCACCCGCTCTACTGCTTCCTTGTGTTGCTCCCCGCAGACATCCTGCTCTTGTCCTGGGGAGCTGACCCTGCTTCCACCAGCAGGTCACTCCTCCAGGGAAATGCACTTATGG
The DNA here is from genome assembly GCA_028533065.1 of Trachops cirrhosus. NCBI lineage: Eukaryota > Metazoa > Chordata > Mammalia > Chiroptera > Phyllostomidae > Trachops > Trachops cirrhosus. Next base: position 14,833,587 of record CM052547.1, on the reverse strand, counting down.
ATCCCTTCCCCCAGGCGCCTCTTCCAAACATTTTCCACTGGCCCCATTCCCACCCCGTCTCTTCATTTGTTCATCAGCTTTTTATTGGGCACCTACCATATGCCAGGAACTGTATAAGGCTGGGGATATAGGGTGAATCAGCCCCTGACTGTGCTTCTGCTCTTGGGTTTCCCAGCTGAGTGGGAAGAAGGACCCTCAGAGAGGTGCAGCCCATGACATCGCTGCTGCAGGTGTATGCACGGTGCTGTGAGCTTGGAGAGGAGTTCTCTCTGAAGAGGACAGGGTGACCTTTGGGCACGGTGTGGGTGAGATTGCTCCAGGAACCCGGAGGACAGTATTACCAGTAGACGGCTGCATGTGCTGGGAATGTGGTGAATTGGGTGATCACCCCACTCTGCGAGGCTGCGTATGGGGTGCAGTTGATGGGAGTCGTTGGACAAGAGGGGGAAAGACAGATGCAGGTCTGATGTGGGGGCTGTGTGAGGAGCTTGGGCTTTAATCTTTGAGCAGTGGAGAGCTAGTAAAAAATGTTTTTGCCCTGGCCAGGGGGCTCCCTTGGTTGGAGGATTATCTCATACACCAAAAGTTTTCGGGTTCGCTCTCCAGTCAGGGCACGGACCTAGGCTGCAGGTTAGATCCCCAGCTGGGTGTACAGGAGGCAACCAACTGATGTTTCTCTCTCTCTCAAGTCAACAAACATATATCCTGGGGTGAGGATTTAAAAAAATGTTAAATGTTTTTAAGACAGGAGAATGAAATGATCAGATGTTTTATTTTATTTATTTATTTATTACAGACAAAATTCTCTTATATAATTAATACTTGCTAGAAAATGGAATTTGACATTATTTACAGTTACAGCAGCATTCATGGAGGCTGAATATCACAGGCATAAGAAATGTCTTTTCATACTTCCCAAATAGTTTTCTATTTTAGCGATGAAGGTCAGTTACCACAACCGAACTTATTCATAAGAAACGGAAGTTTTATGTCCATTCAGTCAAAGAGTCTCTTATATCTTTCTGGGCCTATTTGTTTGCAGACTCATTTGCAGAGCAGAAACCAGGTTCTTCGTATCGTGCATTCACATGTGCAGTCCACTCTTTATATGCTGTCCAATTTCTTTAAGATAAAAGGAGTGACTCGCAGCAGGGCCACATAGATGAGGAAGTGATGTTTTAGAAACACTGGAAAGAGGACGGATTGGAGAAGGTGCAGGGAGGTGGCAGCAAGAGCATTGAGGGCTGTTGGTCCTTCCCTCCCTCCCCCCTCCCCCTTCCCTCCCTCCCCCCTCCCTCCCTTCCTTCCTTCCAAGTCTGTTCATTGAGATATGCCACAGATGCCATGGCCCTCTCCCCTGCTGCTGCAGTGGGGCTAGGAGCGTGCAGACTCTGGACATGTACGGACATCCAGGGCCTAATCTAAGGCAGCGCTGGTAAAGAAAAGGGGACAGACTGCACTTCTAGGACAGAGTCTTACCTCCTTCCCATGTAAGCACCTTGACCCTGCTCATTTTGGTCACAGCCCTTACCACAGTTCCCCTGGGACCTGATCTCAGTGGGACCTTGGCAAGGGGTGAAGAGAAGGAGCAAGTGTAGCCAGAGAGAACAGCGTCAGCACAGGCACAGGGGGTGAAAGGTCATCAAGATTTTCCCAGGGTTTAGTGCCAGTCACCTTTTCTGGCAATTCAAATCTTTGATCCCTGAGCGTAGTGTGGAAGCTGACCCCTCACCCCTTTCTGCCACCATGTCAGAGAAAGACAGAACAAATTGTTCCGCAGAGTCAAGAGGTCCCTGTTGAAGTCAGTGTTTTGTTTCACTTTTTGTTTTATTTCAAAGAAATGTTTGCCTTCTAAAACTGAATGAGGGGATAAGGCACAGGCTGTGGGTCCCAGACCCTCCACCTCAGTTCTGGTTGATCAGGACCTTTGCAGGAACTCTCGGCTCAGTCCTCGTGAGACCCACACTGTATTTCTCTGTAGCTGTCTGAGGCCGAGCCTCCTGAACTGTCCCAAGACTCTGTATCTGCCCATACTTGCCATCCTCATTTGCAACTTAGGCAGTTGAAACACATTGAGCTAAAAACAATTTACACTGCAACTTGAAAAAAGAAAATGCTTCTGTCATGGCAATATAGAGCCTTACTCTAGAAGCAACCTTCTTCCCAAGAAGGTTCTCACTGTAAGGGCAGGGGTCTGTCCCCTCCTGCCACCCTCGGTGAGCAGCAGTCTCTCTCAGCTCACTCCAAGTGGGAGGTGACCAGTGCAGGACAAGGCAGCTCCTCCCATCCACCCCTTCTTATCACCCAGCCTTTGCCTCTTCCCACACGTTCTAGAGGGCAGCTCTGTGTGTGATGCATAGCCAGTCAACTGCCTTACCTACTCCCTGGAGCCCCAACTTGCCCTGGCCCCGTGGCATTGATAGATACTGATGGCAATATCTATCAAGAAGCCTTCATCCCAAAGGCTGACTTGGAGACTGGCCTACGTATAAGCCTGGGAGTGGCTGAGACCTTCCCAGGCAGCCCTCTGTCCAGACCCATTGACACCCTGCTTGTTCTAGGCACACGAGAACTCCAGGTCACAAAAAGGTGACAGAGCCTGGTTCCAGCTGGCTTTTTCAGAGCTCTTTAAACCCTGAGGTCCCTTTATCTGCAGTGTGTAGAGAAAGGGAGAAGCAAAGGAATGTTTACTGCATCCCACTGCGTTGGCTGGGGCACCAGCCCCGATCCAGGATTCTGACTAGCTACTCCATGCAGGTAAAATCCAGTTCCCGACCCAGGACTCCCCGTGCCTGGGAGAACGGTGGAGTTCTTGGCTGCCAACACAATTACATAAGTCAAGCTAATGCACTGTATTGTGTCGGTCATGCTGCTGCCATTGTCAAGGTTCCAGCATTTTCTGCAATGAGGACTTTATCGATGCATGTGGCTAAGGATCCCGGGCAATGAGGATGGTCTGTGTGCACCAAGTGCTAACAATAGCTGAGCAGCTCAAAGAGCAAGGCAGGGAGTCGCCTCTGGGAGTGAAGGTGAGGTCCCTCTTTCTTCCCCTGACTCTCTCTGTCTCCCCCCAGCTCCTCCTCATCAACCCTGCTCCCCCAACGGGGGCCCAGACCTTGCCTTGTACCCTTGGGATTCTGAGTGTTTGGTTTCCCCCTGAGCATAAGCATAAAACTGTCCACATCCCTGTGATTCATTTATTGTCTTTGTTACACCTGAATGGACAGAGGTGGCTCTTGCTCCTGGCCTCAGATGGGCCTGGCTCTCTTCAGACTAAATGAGATTGGAGCTTTCCTTGTGCAGCAAATGCTGGCTCAGCCCCTCAGGCTGGGCATGGCACTAGGCACCAGCTCCACACATCCTCAGTGGGGACAGGGATGGATTAACCACCCCCTCCTCTCTCCAACCCCCAGGCAGCCTGGCTCCCAGCTCTGCTGTCAGTGAAGAGACAGCATTCCAGCTGGGAAGGCTGGTAGCTGCTGCCACATGGTCCATATGTGACACTTTGTTCCTGACACAGAACAATTACTTAATTATTCAAGGAGGAAGAGCTGCTCCTTTGCCAGCTGGGTCAGGACCCCCTTGCTCCTTTGATGGAGGGAGGCTGGGCGATCCACAAGGTCCCCCTGAGGCCCAGGAAACACCTGGAAGGGCCTATTCCAAAACAAAACGAAACAAAACAACTACAATACAACAAACGGCAGCCTGAGCACTCTACAAGGCCTGGTCCCTGCCTCTCTGAGTGACCTTGGAGGAGTCATTTCCCTTTTCTGGGCCTCAGTTTCCTCTATTGGCAGTGGAGGGAGTGTTGGTCCCTATTGCAATTAGTATGAATGGACCTGGGACTGATCTGCCACCCGAAGGCCAGGATGGTCGCCTTTCTCCGAAGGGAATCCAAACCAGCTAAGAATGCACCTGCCAGCTGGTGGAAACCCAGCATCTGTCTCCATGTCGGCTCTGGTTCTCATTTATCTAGGCATTCCAGGGCGGGAGAGGGGCAGGCTCCTCAGTCCATTGCCCACCTCCCTGGGTACTCTTCCTCAGTTACTTCGATTGCTTCCTTTTCCGATCTTCCTGCACTGCCCTCCCAGGCAGTGGGGCCATCTGTCTTCTTCTCTAGGCATCTCATAAGCTGAAGGCTGATCACTTCCTTCCTCCCCCTTCCATGTCCAGTGGGGTTTGATGGCCTCCCATGGGCCCCTGACCATCAAGACATAAGAAACTTATTTGTGTGTGGAATCCCTCACAGCTTTGCCTGGGATTCAGAGACACTTCCTGTATCTCTCCTAGAGCAGGAAGGAAAGTGAAAAAGCAACCCCCCAACAGCCCACGTTGCCTCTCCAGTGGGTCAAGTCCCTATGATGTGATCTCTGTAGCTCATAGTTCTGACTCTCTATTATACCTTCGGTGAAGGATGTGCCCCTGGGTGAGCAGAAGAGAGAGGACATTGGACACGTGGCAGCAGAGTTCAGAAAGTCAGATCAGGTGATGGCCTCGCCATGACGTGGTGTCATGGCCATGGCCTTACATGGTCAGTGTCTTAGTTTGGGCGGTGGTGAGAGAGTAGACTGGGTGCTGCTATATAAATGACAGAAATTCATTCCTTCTGGTTCTGAAGGCTGGAAAGTCGAAGGTCAGGGTGCCAGTGTGGTCGGGTTCCAGTGAGGGCTCTCTTCTGGGTTGCAGATGGGCGGCTTCTCATTGTGTCCTCATGGGGCAGGAAGAGCCCGCGAGCCCCCTGGGGTCACTGTAGCAGGGCGCTGATCTCACTCAGGAGAGGCCCAACCTCATCACTACTTAGACAGGGATGATTTAGCCTGGCGTTCCCCCACTCCTTCCCTCTGCCTCCCCCCACAAAGAGATTCTTGTGTAACGGCTGGTGGGCCAATACTCACCTTCCAAGTGGAGACCACGCACTGTTAGAGGGATGGAAAGGGATGAGCCTGAGAGATGAGAGGGTGACTCTTCCAACCCCCTAGAGCCTAGTTAATGCCACTATATAAATTTTAAAATTGTTAATTTTAGTATAATTGGGTTGTGGTCACGACTTACCTCCCATGTAAGCTTTACACTTTTTAAAGTGTGTCCGTATTGCCAGCATCTGTCTGTTGATCTCATGGGTAATTGGGCCAGGGTGGTTATTCCCACTTCCCAGATTTGACACTTCTTGCCCAAGGGCTCGCAGGCAGTGGCAGGACTAGAACCCAGGTCTCCTGACTCTCAGCCCAAGGCTTTTTTCCCTGGCTATGACAGACCCATGGGGTCCAGGAATTGTTGCTGTCACCTGAGCTGTTGAAATACCACCTCTGTCATTTGGCAACAGGGAGATGCAGTTGCCAGGGGAGGGACTTTTACTTTTTCCCCTGCCCTGCAAATGATTTCTTTATGCCTCCAAGCATAGCCCCTGTAAATGATTAGCCTCCGTGGGAATAGTAGGAGGGAGACAGGCACACGTTCAGTGGAAAATGGGCCAGGTGACAGTGAGAAGCAGGGCTGGAGAAAGCACGTCCACGACGCCATGAAATTTAAAGAGACTGAATGCCAGATCAGAACCCAACAAGATCTGTGCAATTCTCACATCTGGTTGGCATCTCTCAAAGGGAGGGAAGAAGCAAGTACAGTGTATTACACCTTTGCTTTTTTTGTTTTTTAATCCTCACCCAAGGACATACTCATTGAGTTTAGAGAGAGGGGAAGGAAAGGAGAGAGAGAGAGGAAAAGAAACATTTTTGTGAGGGAAAAACAGCGATCGGTTGCCTCTTATAGGTGCCCAGACCAGGGACGAACCCTCAACCTAGGCATGTGCCCTGACTGGGAATTGAACCTTTGCCCTTTTGGTTTATGCAATGATGCTCCAACCAAGTGAGCTACACTGGCCAGGGCCAGTGTATTACAAATTTGGATTTGTGAACAATGGTCTGGAGCATGGTACTTCTCCGAATGCGTTTGTTCTGCCCAGAGATTATTACTTAGTATTGAGTAGGTTAGGAATTAGGCCCTGGGTCTGTAGTGATGTAGACAGTGAAGGAGTCCCTGTCCTTACTGGAGTCCCTTCCAAGTCAAACACTGAGACAAGCAATTAAAGCTGATCAAAAAGGGAGGAAAGTGACAGGAGATGGGAGGACAGGGAGACACAGCCTGACAGATAAGCTAGTCTGGTGAGGGGAAGGACCATCAAGGAAGCCTTCCTGGATGAAGAGGCATTTAAACTTAGATCTAGAGGGTAAGTAAGAATTAGCCAGGGGAAAAGGAGAGGGAACAGCATGTGTGGAGGTCCAGAGGCAAGGGAGAACATGACATTTTCAGTGGCTGAGAGACGTTTTGTATGGCTGATGAGTAGGGTCTAGGAAACCATGAGATCAGAGGCTGCAGAAGTTTAGAAGGGATGTCAGTTCCCAAGATGACTTAAGGGAGCAAAGTAAATCCTTCTCCAAAGAACTGGGAAAACTCAAGAAAACAAAAGCTGGCATTCCAGTGTGAGAGGGGGTGGGGTCTACAACAGGAAGCCCCCATAAGAGATGACAGAAAGTGAACTGGTGTTGGAACCAAGGCTGGATTAGGACCTGGCTCTACCCCTTCTTGTGTATGATCTTGAGGAAGTCACTTGAATTCTGCAGAATGGAAGGACAAGGAGGAAGCAGGCGCCTACTGTTCACAGTGCTGTGTTTATTCATAGGGAGGAATAGTTACCCCTACCTTTCAGTGTTGTGAAACTTAGGTCAAACATTCTTGACTGTCTGTGACCATGCCCAGCCACACAGTAGGACCTCAGTAAATGCCAGCTGAGTTGGACTATGTGCCTAAAAAAAGGTGGGTGCTTGGTCCCTGGAGCCAGGCAAGAGCCCGTTGTAGCAAGGGAAATGTGAGGTCAGTGATAGCCATGCTGTGGATACAAATAGGCTTCCCCCCTAGTGCCAGCTGCAGGTGATTGGCAGAGGCTCTGGGGTTGCTGTTGGCAAAGGCTTCTGGTTTTCCTGTTCACCAGGAAAGCAAGGGTGAAGATTGATTATCAATGTCTGCCGTGGGTGCAAGGTAGGTCAATAGTTGTACTTATGACACATATTTGCCATCTCTGGTCTACAAGCAAGATAACTTAATGCTGTGTCCTTTAGCAACAAAGCTGGGATCTTTTAGCGTCTCTGCCATGGGCTTACCTTGCAGGTAGGGAGTAAGTGGTCCCATGTAAGGACCCCAAAATTTGGCAGGAAAGGTCAGGTCTAAACACGAAGCTCCTCAAGGGTCAGCAGCTATGTGCTTTCCCATGAAAGCTTATTAAATCTGGGCTCACAGAGAGGAACCTCCAAATCGAAGGGGGTCACAGGGGCCCGTGGGCACCATCCACCATCCAACTGGGGAGAAATGAAAGGTGTGAGCTCTGCTTTTGAGACGTTTAACCCCTGGCTGCGATCTTTGCCCTTCAGAACACAGTCCAGACAAAGCAAGCCCCACCTTATTTAGCCAATAAAGTCATAACTGTCCTGATTTGGATTTTGAAAGAAGCCAACATCTTCTGCAATCCCAGGTTTCCTTCCTTAAAAAAGAGAATGAGAAGTTTCCCCTTGAATCCACAAAGGTCAAACGTAGGAGTCGTCTGAACTCAGAGGCACTGAAGTGCTGGCACGCACAAACTCCCTTGCACACCTGTGATCTGGAGGTCTGACACCCAGGCTGCAGCCTGGGCAGGTGCAGCCTCTACCGCCCGTGCTGTTCCCGTGGCAACCAGCACCCATACTTCACACGCAGGGACCCAGACTGCCCTGTCTCCCCAGCTCCGCACTGCCGTGAGCATGGAGCTCCAATGAGGCTGCCGGAATTTCTCTGTGCTATTTCAGTACTGTCAGGAGGCCTGGGGAGTCTTTGTTCTCCCTGGCTGGTTATGTAATTTTCAAGAAAAAAGGCAGAGCAAAGTCTGAAGTGAAGGCTCCCAGAGTTTGCTTTTGGGGGAGGAGTTAACACCCCCTCTCCGGGGCCTGATATTCCTTCTGCTCAGGTTTTCTTCCCGCCTTCAGTACCTCTCATCCCCTCACGGTGAGATCAAAGCAACAGGGTTCCTGCCTGTTTCTTACCCTGAAGCATCATCCTGCCAGCATGTTCTGGAGGAAACGTAGAAGGAAAACAAGCCGGGCGGCCGGTATCGCTGCCTGGCAGGGATGTTAAGACGGTGGCACATTCTGGGGGAGGACGCTCGCGTGGGCCTTGGGGATCAGTGCCTGTCAGTGGCTCCCTGCTTGAGATGTTTGCTTGAGACTAAGCAGTGCTCTCGGCTCTGGTGCGTTGCTGTCCTCCCGGCTGGTGTGTGAAGGGTTACCCGGGACCTCTGCTGGGAGGGGTGCTGGGCATCAGAGGCACGGGGCACAGGCAGTGCCATCTGAGCACATGAGGAGCCGCCATCTGCCTGTGCACCTGGGTTTTCACAGAAAGAAAGGGCTTCCAGACACGGGCAGGTTACTTTGCATGACCTCCAGCCGGCTCCCCTCCTGGGTGGAGGGGATGGTACTTCCTTTCAAAAGCTGGAAGACCAGGAAGAGCTGTTATTCCTGGGTATCAATACAGAAAATCAGACTTAACACAATGCTAATGGCCTCAGGACCGGCAGTTCCTTGCTTGGTGAGGAAACACCTTCCAGTCACTATGCTTTTGGGGGCCTGTGTGACATCCTTTCGGAAGCCCCTCCAACCTCCATCCACCCTGGGAGAGTCCAAAGCTTTCCGTTCCAGACCGCAGGGACACATTGCAATGTCTCCTCCATTTGGCTCACACTTTGTCGTAACTGAAATGTTACTGCAGACACGTAGCCATTCTATGGGCTAGACCCCGGGACTGCATCCGTGAGAAGAAAGGTAAGAGGCCTCCCCTTCCGGAGGTTCTGTCTGGCTGTGGAATCTGATGAGAGGTAAGCCAGGTAGGACCCAGGAGCCCGGCCCAATGACCTTCTAAGGTCTCAGTCCCAGTTTGCCACTTTGCCATTTTGGAGCCATCAAAAACTACAGGTCTCTGAGCCCTTCCTCCCCATTAGGTATCTACTGCCACGTAACCCCCAATTCAATGGCTTAAACAGCCTTTACTGTCACATCATTTCCACGGGTCAGGAATCTGGGCACAGCCTCGCCAGGTGCCTGTGACTGCTGTAAGGTCTCTTGTGAGACTTCAGTCGGGCTGTGGCCAGGGCTCTAGTCCTCTCGAGGCTGAAGATCTGCTTCCGAACTCACCCGTGTGGTGGCCGTGAGCCTCAGAAGACCCGCTTCCAAGGACCCCCACAGGTCTTCCCGTGGGGCGGCCTTGTGACAGGGCTGCCAGCTCTCCCGAGAGGGATGTCCCAGGGTGGGAGCCACTGTCCTGTGATAGCCCCATTTCAGAAGTAACACCCCATTACTTCTGCATATTCCGTTCCTTAGAAGTGAGGCGCTAAGTCCAGCATCCCTTAGGGGGAAGAACCCACCTGTGTCCAGAGCCAGGACGGACGATCACTGGTGGGCCTCTTAGAAGCTGCCTTCCCCGTCCTGCAGGTGCTTCCCCGACTGGCTCGCCTCATCCTCTGCCCCACCCGCAGCGGGAGTCGTGCCGCAGCTCCTGAATGTTCTTGCTTCTGTAGTTGTGATTGGTCTGGTTCTTCTCCCCTTGTAGGAACAGAAGCTCCTAGAGGTCGGGAGTCACGTGCCCTACACCTCTTTATTTCTCCCTTAAACCACCCTTGTACCCTCGCTAGTTTCTACCATTAGATAATTCAGCCTTAAGTTAAAAAAAAATGTATGACACAGTAAAAATGTCTTAACAGTTGGGTTTGATGATCTCCCTCAACAAGAGAGTTGGAGGCAGGCATCTCCAGGCTCCACTCGCTACTCAGCTATGTCCACAAGGCCCCAGGCTCACCTGCCAACTCCACTGTGCTGGCCTTTGTCCCCCAGGTTGTCCCCGCTTGGTCTCAAAGTCGGCTGTATCACCGACACCACCTCCTCCCACAAAGACAGGGAGTAGAGGAGGAAAACTTTTCCCTAAGCCTCCCAGGACCCGGTCCCTTCAGACTTATTGTTCAGAACTGGATCAAGTGACTGCCCCTACACCAATCTCTGCCAACCAGGAATCCAATTACCGTGATTGGCTTCGACTCAGCCCTCAACAGAGATGGGTGTGGGAGATGCCATTGGCCTCTAGGATTTTGGAAACGTGTGAGGCTGTCACAGCAACCAGGAAGTGCTGTCGGCGTTTAGCAGGTCAGGACTGGGCTGCAAGGACTTTCAACAAGCGTGCGCTAGGCAGCTCCACAAAACCAATTGCTCTTCTGCTCGGAGGTCAATATTATCTTTGCTGGAAGCTGCTGACTTAGATCAGTGGTTCTCAACCAAGGATGATGCAGCGCCTCCTCCACTGGTGGCGGTTTTCAAAGTTTGGAGACATTTTGGTCGTCACAACTAGGGGCTGCTACTGGCATCTAATAGGTAGAGGCCAGGGAGGCTGCTGAACATTCTACGGTGCACATTCTAGTCTCGAAGCTGAGAACGACGTTGCTCAAACTGTTGATCGTGCTGAGGCTGAAAAACCCTGGTTCAGACCCATCAGAGTCATCCCTGAGTGGGGCTCAGCTGCTGAGTGGCTGACCCAGACCTGGTCTTTGTTTGTTCAGAGGAAGTGGGGATGGTTCCTGGGCTGGTGGCTAGTGTCAGCCTCAGGTGTCCATGCACCAGCCAGCTGGGCGAATGCTCAGCTCAGCTCGCGTCCGGAACGGCCGGTGTCTGCAGCCACAGCCTCCTGTGTACCTGAGGCTGGCAGCCGGAGAAGTCAAGAAATGGGTGGAAGTCAAGGTTGTGGGTGTTTGTACTTGGGGTAATCTGTTTTATTTTTTCTCAACTCTTACTCTTATTTCAACGTTCTGTTTCTCAGTTTCTTTCCATAAAGTGAGCTCAGTAACCCCAGCCTCCACCCTGGAGCTGAATACATGCCGAAAGCTGGCTGCTTCTTGCTTTAATTTGAGTGGTACCACAAGGTGTGCCCACCCCCAACTGTCCTGTGCAAGGCCTGGGAAGTCACACTGGGCCTCGATGGCTCGTGGTGAGACTCACTCACGTGGGCTCAGATCGTGTGTTAGGATGATGGGAAGTGTGGGCTTTGGCATCAGACACACCTGAGTTTACATCCCAGCTCGTGGTGGGACTTGGGGCAAGTCGCTTCCCACTGAAACCTTCATGGGAGAATGACAACAACTCATGGGGTTTGTGAGACCCAGCTGAAACAATCAGACGAAGCCCCTGGCCCATGATAAACCCCCAGTTATGATACTCACCCCATCTCCAGCATGTCATCTTCATCGCCTCTCTGGAAAGCCTTTTTTGAAGTCCAAGTGCAGTTTAGGGGTGAGGTGCATAATTGGTACCATCGAATCGCAGAACTAGAAGGTAGCTTGTGAAGGGCAGAGAGCTGGGCCCTGAGCACAGGAAACCTTCACTAAGTCTGGGGTCCTGAGCCCAGGGTACCTCCTGGAGGGAAACTGGGGCAGTGCCACTGTGAGGGGCAGCAGGAGGACTGAGGCCAGGAGGGAAGAATTGATGCAGTAAGACTAGAAGGGAGCCCGGGTTGTGATACACTACAGCGTCTACTCAGGACTAAACTAGAGGAAGTTCCTGCACAATCTAGAACAGGGGTTGGCAAACTGTAGCCTCTGGGCCAAATCCAGCCCTCCGCCTATTTTTGTAAATAAAGGTTTGTTAAAATGCAGCCATGCCCTTCACTTGGGTGTTGTCTGCGGCTGCTTTTGTGCTACAAAGGCAGGGTTGAGTGGTTGGGTTGAGTAGTCGAAAAAGACACTGTAGATCCTGCAAAGCCTGAGCTATTTGATAAAATAGACCAGGATACTCTGGTCCTTTATAGAAAAAAAGTGCTGCTGTCTGGTCTAGGGGGCTTCATGCACACAGACAGCAGTGACTGGGGTCACAGACCTTAGAGTCAGACCAGCTTGACTGTGAGATGCAGGGTGTCATCTAAAATTGTGCAGTGCATAGCCTGTTCCACTGAAAACAGTTACCCGCCCTGCCTGAGGAGGGTTTCCTGCCAGTTTGGGGGTGCTCCGAGGAGGGAAGAAAGCAGCGTCTTGGAAATGTCAGCACCTCACCGCAGGCCATAGTTCCTGCTGGGAGTCAACAGCATGAAGTTTGGGGGGATCTGAGCAGGCAGAGGAGGTGAGTCTAAATTTAGACTTTCCAGAGCCGCTTTGTAAACCAGAGCCCCAGGAAGCCCAGAAAGGGACAGTTGGCACACACCCTCCTCTCTGGTTTGCCTCCGCATGTTCGAAGGTTGGATGCGTGAGTGGGTAATTAATTGGCCTTAAATAAGATGTTTCAGGAGAGTCAGGGAGAAGTCAGTGGAGAGATGAAGCTCCATTGTTAGGAGACCTAGGGTAGATATTTCTTCTCCTGTGTTTGCTTACAACATTCACCACGAAATCATGGGAGTCTGGGGTACCCTGGAAAGAATTACGCACCTTCTTCTTGCTGGGTGTTATTGGAGCACAGATGAACCCATGACCTTCCTTTCTCTCAAGGTGAATGCCAGGTCCCTGGTTTGAAGTCACAGTTATGATTCAGAGCAGCTCTGAGCCACCAGCTGCAAAGGAGGCTGGTTGTCCCACCCCCTGAAGTTGCATCGTGACAAGAGCTGCCACACTCAACCCTCTGCCCAGGTGGGCACATCAGATGCCAGGTCTGCCCCTCTCCAGGGCTGATGGACCCATACCTCTTGGTTTAACACACAAGCAATAAATCACTAATCCGAGACTTCTTCAGTAATAGGTGTTTTGTAATCAGTCCACCTGTGGGAAAAGACAAAGCTTCGACAGTAGAAATTGTAGAGGAGTTATAGAGAGAAACTTAGAAAATAAAGAGATTTGATTAGGGATGCATCACAGCAAACTCAAATGGGAACAGAGGCATGGTCAGACAAGGGCCGCCTGGATCGTGCTGAAACTCCGAGAGGCAGCATCAAAGCAGAAGATGATGCGAAGTGGGCGGAAGTTCAGGGATAATGGCTCAACTGAGCGGTCGGGGCTTGCCGTGGGAAGAGCCTGCTGAGCACATCGCCCTGCAGCAGCACGCCAGCAGGGCCAGGCTGGCTGTCTAGGGGTGTGGGCGTCAGGATGGTGGAGACGTAGCTGGGGCTCCTCGGGGGCCCCGGTCCACAGTTGTTTTCTATACTTCCAGCCGTGGACTTAAGCTTAAAGTCTAGTTGAGAGGTGGACATGTATGAGATTTACATGACACCCCAAATGATATACACATGAACGCTATAGGAGTTTGCGAAGGGGAGACATGGTCCTGAGGACTGGGATGGATGCATCTCCAGGGAAGTGAGACCTCATCTGGATTCTGAATGATGGGCAGGATTTCAACAAGTGGGGAGGAAGCAGGAGAACATTTCAGGACCCGGGAAGGTGCAAGCAGAGAAGCAAGGCAGGGACGGACAGAGTGTTTGGAGGCCCATGAGGAAGGCGGAGGAGAAGCTGTGCCAGGTGACGTGGTGCCTGCCCACGGAAGGTGACAGCGTGTTGGGAAGACCACACACACTCACTCAGACACACCACACATGCAGGGGAGATAGTCCCTCCACCCTGAGAGAGGGCAAGGAGAGAGTTTTTAAAAGTACATAAAGCACCTCTTAATTATTCACAGATTATCTGCATTGCAGCTGATCTCACACAAACCCTGCTTTCAGCCAGCTGGTGATGTCATCTCCTCGCTGCTTAGGTGCGTGTTCCCGTCTCTGTTTACAGCTCTGTGAGCGCTGGAAAGGGAAGAAGGCTTATGTCTCTCCTCGGAAAGCAAAACAGATCATTGCCTCTGGTGGCTGTGCCCTTGAAAACCAGGCCGGGCCTGTGGGTAGAGAGTGACAGAAGCTCCAAGTTACTTCCTGTTACTTACTTGGGCAGCAGGGGCCAGAGCAGTGATGCAACGCCCCGGGTCGCTCTGTTGTTCCCCGGCATTTGATATCCAGGTGGACTTCACCGGCACAGATGCTAGACCGCTGCTCGGTGGGTGGCCCCAGCACCGATTCCCATTGGCCAGGAATCCCCAAAGAGAGTGAATGGTATTCATTTGTCACTCCATCAAGTGTTTATCGTCCCTGTCTGTGCTGGAAGCACTGAGCTGGTATTCATGAGCCTCGGTGCCCTTGTGTGCAAGGTGAGAACTTTGTCTCAGTGGAGGTGCTGGCATTTGGGGGTGGGTATTGGCTATTCACTGACGGAGGAGCTTGGCAGGATGGTAGGCCAATCTGGCCCTGCCCATCAAAGGCCAGTAGTGACCCCTCCTCAAATGAGCTGAGGAGGGCAGGACCATCCCCAGTTAGGGACCATTGGCTCTGTTTGCTACAATTGCTCCCCAGTCTGAAATTCTGTCAGTCTATGATTATTTTGCCGCTGGGCTCAACACAAACATACAAAGTAAAATTGCTGAAGATCTGATGAAAACCCAGAATAGCAGGTGCGTCTTATTTAAGTGTAAGGGAGTTTCCAACAGTAGCAACAACAGGTGACATCTGTTGAGCAAATGCTATGTTCCAGACCCTTGGCAAATTTCTTTCATTGGAAGTTTTTAGAGGGGATCTGATTACTTACTACTTCATGTCATCTGTGTCCTCTAATTTGCCTTCTTAATTTCAGAGCATCGAATGTTGTTTTGCTCCATTTATCATTCGCAGAAATGTGCAGGGTACAGATATGAAAGTATTCCCTGCAGGGGACCCTACAGTGTGATGGGAATAGAGAAGGAGCCCTAGCTAGATTCACTCCTTTGTTCTAGATGCAGTGTTTGTTCTTTGTGAGTGCACGGACTTAATAAACTTATGAAACCTGCCACTTCCTTAGAAGCTATGATGTTATTGCCTTTACCTCAGAGGTCTGAATTTACACTGCTAGTTTTGCAGGTTTTCCCCCCAACTTGGGTCCTATGCCTGTAATTGGAGTGGGCAGCCACCAGGGTGCAGTCGAGACTGGATTTGACCCATTGCTTTGAAGAGCTAGGTGTCCATCATCAGAAAGAATACTTTGCTAGTCCTGGTGTCATGCTAATAAGACGTCTGTGCCCTGTTGCCCTGGCTGGGTGGCTCAGCTGGTTGGAGCACATCCATGCACCAAAAGGTTGTGGGACAGATTCCTCGTCAGGGCACGTACAGGACGCGATCCCTTGTGTTTCTTTCTCTCTCTCCCCCTTCCTCTCTCTCTAAAATCAATAAAAACATATCCTCAGGTGAAGATTAAAGAAAAAATTCTGCGCCCTGGTTTCCTGGGCAGAGTCCCTTGATTAGAGTGGCAATATAATTTCCTTCTAATTTGGTGTGTGTGCTTATGCCACCTACACGGGAAGCAAGAGATGCAGTTGTAATTAACTTTCTAATTTGAATATTAAGTTATTAAAATATTCAACGACATTAGCAAAAGAAGGGAGAAAAGGGATTCAAGTGGAAAAACGAGATTATGGATCTTTTATTTTTCTATCTGCAACTCGTTACTTTTTACTCTCAGCCTTCCCAGCTGGTGCTGATGGGTGTTTGGAGAGCTTAGAGAATGAATTTCGCAAAGGTCAGAGCCCATCACTCCCACCTACAATTCGTGTATGTTAACCTTAGGGAAGCAAGTATTTACATAAAAGGCACACCATTTGATGATCTTATCAAATCAATCCATCTTCTCTCTTCCAGGGGAGTGCTGCACACAGCAGGAGGGGTGGCTGGGCAATGCAAAGCCTGGAATCCCCTGAGCAAGCAGTGTTTCAGCTGGCTGGACAGATCAAATAACACCAGGGCTGGTTAACAAAAGACAGGCAAGTGGGAAGGTGTTGGAAGCCAGAGTGTGGAAATTTACCCAACGTTTTTTCTTTGACAGGGAAGGAGACTCTGAAAGATGCCGCGTTCCTGCAGCCTCTCTGAGTCCAGCAGAGCAAGTCTTGTTCGAGGTGGCATGGGTGAGGGGTGACAGAGGATGCTGCTCCCGCTGAAGCCTGCAGAGGAGCCTGACCTGGCAGCTGAGCGCGCCTGGGATTCGGGACTTCAGGTGTAACTTGGTGTAGAGCTCACGCACACAGGGCTTGAATCTCTCCAGCTTTCCTCATTGGCACTCACCAGGCTGGTCTGGGTTGCGGAATCCAAGGTGAGCTGGTAGAAAGGGGAGCTGGTAAAGGTAGAAAGAAGCCCCTAGAAGCCTCCAGAATCCATTGTTGGGATCCCTTCATTCTGCTCAGGACACAGAGAACAGCTACCAAGCTGCCTGGGGCTGTGATACCACCGAGCTTTGGACAGTCATCATTAAAGGCATTGCAGCCCCAAGGAATCTCTTTTAACAAAGGATTTAAAGGGGAGAGTTTCTGCATTTTCACTTTGTGGTCCATTCTGATAGACAACTTGACACTCACATAATGAGCCTGGTTTTTCTTTCCAAGATGCTACGCTTGAAAGAAACATGAGCCATTGTAAGTGTGGAGGAGGGCTTGGGATCCACAGGAGTTGGTGGACAGCCCCCCCAGGGCAGGTTCTGCAGCTCAGCAAGCATGGACATGTGCCACTGTTGTCTCCGGAGAGTTGGTGGCAGTGACATCACCACAAGAAAAAGCATCCCTCCGCTTTGGAACTTGACAGAATGAGGTGTGCTGGGGAAGCCACTGGCCGGGACTTGGCCTTTCCTGACTGCCCCTCCGTCACACGGGCAGCCCCTGACCACCACTGAGCCCACGATGGCCGAGAAGGGTGACTGCATTGCCAGTGTC
>CM052547.1:14779471-14816345 GCA_028533065.1 Trachops cirrhosus | reverse complement strand
TGACATGATTCCAAGGACTCCAAAGGAGGCGGGTGGGGGAGGAAGTTCCCCTATTAAAGACCCCTTCCCCTTTGTCACCTGCCAATAGACCAACTCAGAGCCCTTGCAAACCAAAGGAGTCCTGCCTTATCAGCTGTTGGCACCTCCCTGTTAATGAGTTTACCTTAAAGGCGGGAGACACCCTGCAGGGGTATTGTCAGAAGGCTAAGGGTATAAGGTGTCCCCAGGTGATGCAGAGAAAGGGCAAGGAGGGAGGCTGACTCTGAGATTGGAGTGGGGGGGGCAAGAAGAGGTGACAGAGAGAGAAGACACAGAGAAGGGGTGGGGGAGGATGGGGCCAGAGAGGGAGACTCCTGCCTGAGCGGTGACATCATGTTTTTCCACTCCCCTCATCTGGCACAAGTCGCCTGGGGGCTTGTTTTCATATGGATCAGAATCTTACTCAGTTCGGCTTTTGTATATTTACCCTCATTGGATATTTGTTCTAATGAGCGTCTGTAACAGCTCACTGCCTGCCAGCTCCCCCAATGCACCACCTGCCCTTCTGGAGGCTAAGAACAGACATTTATCTGGGCACGAGCAGAACGCACCCACCAAGAGGGAAAACTAGAGGACATGGGAGAGGTGGGGAGGGACCCTTTCATACCCTCGGCATGAGGCCCCTGCAGGGGACATCTGCGCCCATCATCTCCCACGTCAGCGCTTTCTGCGGAGGGCTGGTCTCTGCTCTTCCCTGCACGATGAGGCAGAAACAGCCGTGCCTCCAAGGCCCTTACTTGCAGACCCAGCAGCTGGAGCCAAACTTCCATCAGAATCAGGGAAGAAATTAAATGAGCAGGAACTGATCGGGTTTAGGGGAGAGAGAGACAGAGACAGAGAGAGGTGCTGAGTTAAAAGGTTGCACTCTGTTGCCCCTGCAATTTGAATGTGATTCAGGGGCCTCACTGTTCCAGCCCAGCCCACCGTAAAAATGGGGACATCGGGGGGCCAAGAGCCCAGCGGCCATTCAGCAAGTGCTGGTCTGAAACGTTCCCTGTCCCTCAGTGCTCAGGTCAGGCCTCGCATCCTCCCGGTGCCTCTGTCTCCTGCCCTGAAAAACCTGGACAATTAAAAATTGCTTCGGTTACTTCTCTCAATAAACAATATGGAATGAGGATGACTCTATGCCCGGGAGTGGGCCAGGGCTGGGAAAACTGATAAATACGACAGCCCTTGAACAAATAAAGGCTGAACTTGTTGGTCCATCCACCTCCAAGTCCAGGATCTCTGAGACATGAGCTCTCTCGCCAGGCCTTGGTGGAGCAGGTCTGTGATCAAAGTCTACCCCAGCACGCCCAAAGACCGGGGTGAAGAGACAGCATAACTGCAACACGAACCCCGGTTTAGAGGAAGGGAGAATGGTGAACCACGCACAGGGGGTCACTGGAATAGAAACAGCAAGGGCTCTCTACCCTGGTCTCAGCCCCACCCAGGGGCTGCCCGAAGTTTTACTGCCCGAAGGGCTCTCCAGTGAAGCTTGTCTTCCACGGCCACGTCTCAGGTGGGCATTGGAAAGCATGTCTTCTCCGGGCATCCCACAGGGCTAGTAACCCGATCTCTGTCAGCAACTTGAGATTGACCTAGGAACTGTCTGCCAGTTCTGGGACTTCTTTGGCAATAAAGCTTCCTGAAAATGTAATAGACTTCTAGTCAATCCTACGTGCTAGTAACTCAGAAATGGAGTTCTTGGCCAGTTTTGGTATTGTGGTATAGAAGTGGGTCTGGTCTTGGCCTTGGAGTTCTGTCCACCCCCTGTCCCTCAGTTTAACAGCCTTCCCATCTTTGTAAGTCAAACCTGTCAGTCGGGTGGGGGGGCAGGGGGGACAAGGCCAGGAAATTACGGTCCTCCCCTCGAGGCTGCGTCTCAGATACAAGTCCATGAGAAAAGAGACTATATCCTTTGCCTGGTAGAGAACATTAACAGAAATTACTTCCATGAGTGCTGTGTAGTTGAGCTATATATAAGTCCCTATTTTAGAAAGAGAAATAGAGGAAAATGAGATGCATGGGTCTTTTTAAAATGGGATAAGCTTTCCCTTGAAAGAGAATCTATAAAACAAATCATTTGGACCTGAAAAGACTTTGCTATTCAGTGTCATAAATCCCTTCTGGAAAAAGGACTTAGAAACTAGAGAATATTTACAACCCAGGGAGTCAAAGGAAAAAATCCTTTGCTTGCTAATCAGATTGACACAAGGTCTCAAGAAAGACAATTTAATTATGCTGTGCTCAAACCACAGACATTGCTTTTTGTTTTCCTGCAATTCAAAACAAAAAGATAAGACCTCGTGCTAGCAACTTGTTTCATTCCAGAATCAGTGTTTATCCATCTGAAATATGTCTAAATTTGTAACAATGTCAAGATTTGTAAAACACAACTTAGGTAATTGTGGAGAATCAAAATATGGTTCATGCAGGGGCTAGTGTATTACTTTTCCATTGCTGCACTACGGATTACCACACACTTAATAGCTTGAAAGTCATCCCTTCATTATCTCAGCATCTCTATGGGTCGGGAGTCAGGAGTTCAGGCACAGCTTAGCTGGGTCCCCTGCTTAAGGTCACACGGCTGTAATCAGACCAGTACCTGGGTTGCATTTTCAGAGAAGCTTGACTGGGGAAGCATTTGTCTCCAAGTTCATTTGTTGCCAGAATTAGTTTCCTGGAGCTGTATGCCTGAAGTCCCCCGGATTTTTGCTTGCTATCCACTGGAGGCCACCCTCGGGTCCTTGAGACCCCCAGCGGTTTCTTGCTTCTCCAGCATGACCACTCTATCCCATTAAGACCTCAGCGAGAGTCTAACACCTTCGCCAGGTTCTATTGGTTAGAAACAGACGTCCCACCCACACTCAAGGGAAGCGCACAGGAAGCTTAAAGACTGCAGAGCGCTACGAGTTAGGGAAACCAGTTGAATCCCAGCCGCTTTCCAGCTCTGTGCTCCTGGACAAGCAGCTGAGTGCCCCCTCCTCTCAGTTTACTTATGTGTGAAATGGACTGGTTGTCCCTCACATGTGATTCAGGGTGTTTCTAACTGCACGCAAGTGAAGACCAATGAAAAGTAGTAACGAGAGATTTGTTTTCTTACGACAAGAAATCTGGAGACGGGGTGGTTTCAAAGTTAGTTCATTTTACCCTTCCATATCTTGGAAGACAGCATTTTATTTTCGTGTTTTTTTTTTAATTCTTCACTCCAGGGTGTTGGATGTTGTTCTGACTTATGCCCTCATGGTTCTAAGACAGATACAATAGTCAGTCTTCCACCCACATGTAAAAGCATTCAAATGAACATAAAGGGAACATTAGCACAGATGCCCCAGGTCACCTTTGCTTTGCGGGGAGGGTGTTGAGGTTTTCAAATTAATACACTGTTTCTTAGCACAGTTGTAAGTTTACAGAGGACCCAAAGTTCCCATACATTCCCTACCCATCCCGGTCTCCCCTGTTACAAACATCTTGCATTGGTGTGGCGTATTTGTTAACACTGATGCACCAATACTGATGCATTCTGAGTAACTAAAGTCCATAGTTTACAACAGCTTCACTCTTTGTTTTGTACAGTTCTCTGGATTTTCACGATGTGTAATGACCCGTGTCCACTATAGTACCATACAGAATAGCTTCACATCCTATAATGCCCCAGGCTCTGCCAGCCCACCTCTCCCTCCCTCCCCTCCAGCCCCTCATCTTACAGCCACCCCCACAGATGGGCCTTTCCCAGAATGTCATATATTTGGAGTCATACGGTATACGGCTCCTCAGATGGGTTTCTTTCACTTAGTAATACGCATCGAAGTTTCTTGCATGTTTTGCGGCTTCACTGCTCTTTCTTTTCATTACTGAGTAGCGTTTCGCTGTCTGGGTGCACCGCAGCTTGTTCATTCACTCGTTGTTCTTTGGAGTGATGAAGAAGTTCTGGAACTAGATAGTGGTGGTGACTGCACAACATCGTGAGTGCACTAGATGCCACTGATTCAATGCCAAACGATTAAAATGGTGAATTTTATGTTATATAAATGTTGCCACCCCACCGCCCAAAAAGAGAGGGGTCCTGGAAGCATGAAGAGATAGAGGTGCTTCCCCTGCAGCAGCCCAGGACAAAGGGAGTGGGCAGGGCAGCACAACAGCCCAGAGGCGCATGGGTGGCTGTCGCTGGCACAGAACAAGGCGAGTGACCCTCCAGCGATTGCCAGCTAAGTACATGATAGCCTTCATCACATTTGTATTGAAAGGCTGGACATAACAGGAATGCGAGAAATTTCCTGCCCTTGCTGTTTAAGAGTGTTTGCCGGCTGAAGCAGAGAATAAAGCCTTTCTCACCGTGAGAATTCCAAGTGTGGCCTGGAAATCCTAAACCATTCTTGGCCCTACCTGGAGAAGGGCTGTTAGAAGGTGAAAGACAGGACGTTGTCGCCCTCCTCTGGTCACTGGGCAGCTTTGGTTTTTCTCCCTCCGGCTAGCTAAAGCGAGACCACCCGCTGCTGGCCGGAGTGGGGCTGGCTGGGTAGTCAGTCTCGCCTTGCTGAGGTGCTGGACTGGAGGCTTGAGAGGTTCGGGAGCCGAGGCACCAGGGGTTACGAAGGTAGCACACCCTTCGCTGTTCCCTCCCCCTTCACACACACTGGTGTCCTGCACCCTCCTTCCTCCCATGCACCTGGCTCCTGGGTCCCAGCCTGCCCTCTCTCCCGTACGACCCTCCTGACACCCCACACCCCTTGGCTCATTGCTTGTAAGACAACTTCATGCCTTTTCCATGCAAGAGGTTCATTGCCAAACCCTAGCAAGAACCTGCAGAAATTTCAAAGCCGTGATGTTCCCCATTTATAATGTCCGTCTTCCTCCTTTTCAAGGGATAAACTGGGCTTCTACCCCGGCTTTCATTCCTGGGGAGGGACCTCTCCAACGTCCTCCCCTCCAATTTTCCCAGACACAGTGAGGGACAGAGGGACCCCTCACCCCGAGGCGCCTCTTCCTGGGCCAGTGATAAAGATCCGACTGGGAACAGGTGTCCCTTTGTCTCCGGTGGTCCAATTTCATTCATGAAGACTCAGTGGGGTGCTGCCCAGCACACTGGAACTTCCACCCTACCTCCTGGATCTGAGATGGGCTGGCCTTTTATGTGGATAAAGAGCTGCCTGCTCAGGGTGACTGGCAAGATTGTGAAGAGCTTGCCACCCAAAGGCATTTCCCTCACCAGCTCATCGATTCGCCTTGAAGTACCCACAAACCATCAGAAAGATGCTCAGTCTCACGACTGATGAGAAATGCAAAAGAAAACTGCAACGAGATGCCACTTTTCAGTACCAAACTGACAGAGATTCACTGTGTCGGGAGTGAGTGGGCAAGCCCAGGCACTGTCCTACTCACGACACACTGGGGTGCCAGTTGGTGCAGCCCTTGTGGGGAGCCACTTGGCACTACCCGTCAAAACTTTAAATGCACCGATGCTACTTTCACTCCATTACCCAACTCCCAAGTATTTATCCTATAGATGGACCTCTGCATGGATGAAATGACAAGAATGTTTATTGCAACACAGTTCTAATAACAAAAGAGGGGGAAACCCTTTATGTACAGTAGAAGACTGGTTACATAAATCATAGCAACACTACACGATCAAACACTATGAATTTTGTAAAATGAGGTTGAATGTTGTGATAGGAAAATATCCCCCAGGTTTACTGTTTAGTAAGAATTGTAGCGTGTAGAACAGTGTAATGTTTCCATTTGCGTGGGAAAAGGACATGTACTCATACGTGTTTGTAAATGCTGAGAATGTCTGGAAGGAGACTCAATAAACTGGTAATAGGCTTGTTATGGGAAGGACAGGTAGAGGAGAAGGAAGAGAAAGGCACACTTTACTCAATATCCCCCTTTTCATTGCGGCAAAATACACATAATATAAAGTTTACCATTTTAACCAGTTTTAAGTATTTGGCTCAGTGACATCAAGCACATTCACACTGTTGAGGACCCATCACCGCCGTCCGCCTGCAGGAATTTCTCATCTTCCCAAACCCGAACCCTGCGCCCACTCAGCACTAGCTCTCCATTGCCCCTCCCCACAGCGCCTGACCCCGGAAGTTTAACTGCACCAGGTACTGCATACAAGTTGAATCGTAGAGCATTTGTGCTTTTTACCCCTGGCTTATATCACTTTGCATAATGTCTTCATCAATACCTTTTTATATCTTTTAAATGCACCTGGGGAGCTTTTTTAAACATACCGATGCCTGCGTCTTACCTCCTGGAAGCCTGGTGTGCTGAGCAGCGTGCACCTGGGTTTTGTTTAGTTCTGCTTTTTATCCTCACCCGAGGACATGCTTATTGGTTTCAGAGAGAGGGGAGCAGAGGGAGAGAGGAGAGAAACATCAATCAGTTGCCTCTTGTGTGTCCTCCAGCAGGAGACTAAACTGAAACCTAGGTGTGTGCCATGACCAGGAATCGAACCCGTGACTTCTGGGAAGCTGTCTACCAGACCAGGCTCTGCCTGTGATGCTGGCAACTCGGCGCACAGCCTGTACCCAGCTGCAGTGATTGACATGTGAGGGGGATGTCCCCAGGGGGAACTGTGGAAACGGCACAGGAAAAATTTGCTATTTAAGGAGGGCAGAGAAGAAAAGTGCCCATGTTTTTTACAGTGATAATGACCATTTGCACACTTACCTAAAATAGCTTAGATTCTAGGACCCAAACTATTGAGGGAGGGAGGGTACAGGAGCAGCCGTTCCACGTCTTGTGATCCCACACGAATGTGCGGGGGGCTGCGGGGAGCTCCGGCAGATCTCAGCTGCCCTGGTGGGAGCCTTCCCACACCCCCACCCCCACCCCCACCTCTACGACATCTCCCACTCCTGTGCCCCTCAGTCATTCCAGCCTCAGCTGCTGCTGGCAGAAGATGAGGGGGTGGTCTCAGCCCTTGGCTCCCCCACTCATCCTCTCCCAGGCAAGCCCCCTTCACTTCTCACACACTCGCCTTGCAGTAGCTACTCGGTTTCTAGTCTGAGCTGGGCTCCTGGGGGCAAGGAGACCAACTGCCCCAGTTTACCTGACTGTCCCCGTTTAGCCCTGCGAGTCCTGTGACTCAGGAAACTGCTTCAGCCCAGGCAAACTGGGTGCCTGGTCACTGTGCCTGGAGGGGAACACCATCCAGAGTGTTCAACTTGTGAGTGGGGGGAGAATAATGACTGCAGAATCGAGGGGCCTGGATGAACGCCTCCCTCCATCTGTGATCAGCAAAATGGGGCCCAGTGACTCATCCAAGGTCACAGAGCTGTTGCCAGGGGCACTAATGTCCCAGCCCGGTTCTATTGTCCCAGGTGCCAAACTGGCATAGCTGGCATTTCCTCTGAGGCAAAGGGACACAGGAACCGACCTTGTGGGCCTCTCCTTGCCCGCCCAGTCCGAGCTCCCAGCCCGTGAGGGCCCCCATAAGCCAGGACTACGACTGTCCCATGCAGGTTCAGGAGGTCTGGCCCTGCCAAAGGCTAGCTTTCTCCTTTACCTCCTTCTCCTCCCTCCTTGCTCGCCTCCAGGCAGGAAACTGAAAATTAGCTCAATTCGCATCAGACCCTTATTCTTAGAGGAGCAAGTGAGCATCATGACAGTGTGCTTGCTGGGGGATCATCCCTGGCTCAAAGCCCCCTCCCCACCTGCCTGGTTTGTTGCGGGGCTTTTGACCTGAAAGTTGGGAGACTCAAGGCTGTAGGAGCAATAAGTTACAAGTTGCTCACAGATTAAAGGATTTTTATGGGATAAATAAGAAAGTAATTTGACTTTTTCAGCTGATTGGTCGCCGAGTGGTCTTCTTCCTTATTTGGATGAGGGTAGCTGAGTCAGGGAAACAAGGAAGTCCAGAGGTGGTGTGAACAGACTGGGTATCTGAGGACTGGCTGGTGCCCCCCGCAGGTTTCTGAGCATTGCTGTAAATTTCTGTGAGGTCAGGTCAAGTTTCCTTTATGTGCCTCTGTTGACCATCTCTGTTTTGTCGTTGACACAAGTGACTCCATTTTAGTTTGGTTCAAGAAGGGTAAAATTTGGAGGAAGGCCCCCTTAGAGGGCCTAACCCAATCTTCCCCCTCAGACACCTCCTCATTCTACGTTCTGAGGGGGAAGTGCCTTCTGTGGAGCCAGCTGGGGACAACCTTTGCGTCAGTGCCGTGGAAACCAGAAGTTACAGGCTTTGATTTCTCAGGCAAACTTCATTTATTGACATGTAAATTTAAATCAGCTTTATTTTAAAAATTTTTTTATTGTTTTTTTCTTCCTTTTTTAAAATTAATTAATTTTCTTATTTTAGATTATTCAGTACAGTTTCTATCCTTTATTCCCATTCCAGCCCACCCAACCATCCCTCCCATTTCCAGCCCCCCTAGTTTTGTCCATGTGTCCTCTATATTTGTTCCTGTAGACCCTTCCCTTCTCCCCTAAAATTCCCCTGAAATTCCCTCCCCTCTCCCCTCTGGTCACTGACAACCTGTCCTCTATTTCAGTGTCTTTTGTTATATTTTACTTGTTTCTTTGTTTTGTTGTTTAGGTTCCTGTTAAAGGCGAGATCATATGGTATTTGTCTTTCAATGCCTGGCTTATTTCGCTTCGCATAATGCTTTCCAGCTCCATCCATGCTGTTGCAAAGGGTATGAGTTCCTTCTTTCTTTCAGCTGCATAGAATTCCATTGTGTAAATATACCATAGTTTTTTGATCCATTCATTTACTGTTGGGCACCTAGGTTGCTTCCAGCACTTAGCTATTGTAAATTGTGCTGCTATAAACATTGGGGTGCATAGGTTCTTTTGGATTGCTGACATTATTACAGGTGTCCCTCATCTCTCTTCCCCTTGCCCACCTCCTAGATTAGTTTTTATAAAAAGCTTTGTGAAATCCAAAATGCTGGGCCACCCGTTCTTTTCTGAAGAAAGATAAGAGCAAGGAGGCTAATCAATATGTAGTTAGGTCCAGGTATAAACACAGATCCAGGTAGTCCAAAAGTCTTTTAAGTTTAAACAGATTTCACTGTGCATCTTCCATTGCCTTCATAATAAATTCTATCTTTGTTTACTGATAGTTAATGAGAAGCAACACAAATGACATAGGTTAGCCACACAAACAAGTAAACCACATTTAATACAAGAAATTGTGTCTGCCCCCTCAGGAAATTGAATTTGCTCACTCAAACTGTAAAATGAGCTCACTAGCTTTGGTTTAATTTAATCCAGCCCTCTGCACGTGGTGCGGATTCCCTGGCTCACTCTGCTCATTCTTACACGGGTCTAGTAAATAAACTGTTTTAAATCCAGACATGTGAAAACTTACTCTTCCCTAACAAAATCATAAGTATTTTCAGTTAAATTTGATTTCAGTATTAGAGAGATCCAAAGGAAGAGAACCAGGTTTTCCACAGTTTCTGAATGTTCCTCTTCCTAGCACATTGGAAAGTTTGGGCATAACTAAACTGTACAAAATAGATACATGTTAAGTTTGAACACTGAATTCTATTCCACATTGTCACGGGGGTACTTGTTACCCAGAGGAACATCCTTCTGTAAAACAATGGGCTACATACCTAATTACACCATTTCTACATTTTTAAGATTCTTACATGTTGATTGCTGCTTTTAAATTGGGGTCTGTGTCAATATAATATTTCATTCTTTTCAACCTTTGCCTTGTACAAATAGGCTCCAATAATGGGTGGCTACCATGTGAATAAGGACACCCCATTTCTTGGGGTAACATTTTACCGTTTACTCAGCCTGTCTCATTCGATCATCGGAATACCTTGTGTGGTGGGTTTCCCTCCCATTTTGTGGATGAAAAAACGGAGGCTCTGAGAGGTTATGTGACTTGCTGAAGATAACCAGCAAGTGAAGAGATGATGTCAGGGTGCAAAGCCAGGTTTTCTACGCCAAGTCACGTGTCCTTCCAGCACCTTCGAGGTCATATCTGGGAACTGAGCTGCTCCCCTCCATGGAGGCTACATCTGCAGGTGCAGTCAATGCGAGATGTTGAAGAGCTTTGAATTTCCAACCGAATTTTTGTTATGACAGAGGCATGTGCCTGGAGCAGCGTGGCTTAGGAAATCACGTTTTAACTCTCTGATCTACATTTCTCGAAAACATTTTCTTCTTGCAGAGGGACACTTGGGCCATTACCTGGTTAACGTTTGCCCATTGTTGCAAGAAATTCATTAGCTTGAAAGGAACATGATTGCAGGCGTCACACTTGAAAACAGAAGGTGGGGCATTAATTGTTAACAAGATCACCCAAAAGCTACCAAGCAGAACTATTAATGGGAACTGTTGGCAGCCTCAGGACAGAATGAATGGAGCTTGTGAGCCATTCTGGGAATTCTGGGAGCATACAAGGCACTGCTCCTGCCCGGAGCATTCACAGCGCCCCTACAAGAGCCCAGTGGGAAAGAACAACCTGCTATATGCCTTCAGTTATGACTCTCACACTCATTTAAATGTACTGAGTCATTCCCAAACCTATGAGGAGACAGACTCATGCTTGGTCAAGGCACTGGCATCTATTTGCAACCCCGTAAAGTCAAAGCTACACTCTTGGGGTTCTGGTGAGAAGCAAGATGCACAGCTGTTCTTAGCACTTTTGATACAATCATTCCTTGGGGAGAACCAAGGTGATACTGAAATCCCCATAGTGTATGCCAGAGTGGACCTCTCAGAAGACCCAGGCAACTCCAAGAAGAGGACAAGCAATATCTGAAGAGCATATTAGAAGCGAGGAGAAAAAAGTGAGTATCTTCTATGTGCCAAGAACTGTGCCAAGTGTTCAGTGCAATCAAATGAATTTTTGTAGCAGAGCAAATCTATGAGTTGGGTTATGATGTCCCTTTCACAGATCAGCAAACTGAGGCTTGGTGAGATAACTTACCCAGATTCACATTGGTAAGTGGCAAGGCCAGATGTACACCTGGGAGCCCCCAGTGCAAAACAAGAAGAAAGAAAACCCATTCATTCCTGGCTCCTGCTGCCCCTTCCGTCACCGCCCACATCCCTCTCTGTCCCGGGATACACCTCACCCCTCACCTGTGTTACTCGGTCCTGTCTCTAGAGAACTGGCGCTGAAAGTTGAGTTCCTCGTTCTAACAATGACACCAAGATCCCTCTGTAGCATTTATGACTCTCTTGTGTTTTCCATTTTCAAAATGGACATAGTCCAGGGTATGATCTGAATGCCAAGTTCAGTGGTAATATCAGAATTTCTATAGGAGAGGCTCTGGGAGCAATCTGGTTGGCAGGAAGGTGGGAGGGACAGAGAGATTTTTCTTGGAACCTTTTATATGAGTGCTGTGATTTCTCATGTAACTAGAATTAATCACCAAAAAATTGACATAATAGCTAAGAGGTAATTAATAAAAAATATATACTTAACTCACAAATTAACTTAATAAAAATGTGTACGTAGTATATTAAAAAAAGTTAGCTGAGTTAAAAAGAAGCTCAGGAGCTGTGGGTTTTTTTTTAATTTTTATTTTTTTACATTTCTAACCATCCATCAATTATTCCATAACAAGGCAGTACCGTTTGGTGGTTGAATGTTGGCTCCAAAAGTCAGACCACGCAAGTTTGAATTCTGGATCCATCATTTATTGGGTCATCTTGGGCAAGTTATTTCGTATCCTTGCACTTCAGTTTTCAATCCACAAAATAATAACAGTACCTTTCTCATCATGTTGTATTAAATAAAACTTTCACAGCTCTTAGTGCTCAATAAATTATAAACATTCTCAATAAAGTTTACTTCACATTATTCCACATGTTAGCATCAATCAGCCTGAGGTTTTTCCACACATGCTTTATAGATTTTTTCTTTTCATTGATTCTTGTTTGGAATGTAGGAGGCAATGGCTGATGAAGATCACGAGAACCTGAAGGCACCCCTCCAAACCACCTCCTTGGGGCCTTCCCCAACGTTAGATGGGTCTTACCAAAATAAGGTACCGGGAGCAAATAGCAATGTATCAATAGCAGATTAAAAAATTACTTAAGATACATGTTATTCTTCTAAGCCTCAGAAATTAAAATAAAATGGAAAGTAGAAGATAAGTGACAGTGTTGAACGCGAGGAAAAAGCTGAGACACAAGCACTGAATCAACATAGACTTTACACATGTTAAAAAAAGTATGTTCCTTCTCGTCGAATGTGTATAGAAGAAACTGATGTGTGAAATCAATTTAGACTTACTTTGGATATAATCATACAATTCTGCAGTGTTATTTTGGCCACTAACCACTCTCCCAATATCCCCTTTTCTGTTATAATTGCACGAGGCAAACGGAAACATCTGAAGAGTTAGAAGAGGGCCGTATCAGCCCCCACCCCCTGCAAAGTGCTCACGTGGAAGCATTCCCCTGCAGCTCTGCGTTTACAGAATTTTATTTGCGTAGAGGTACTGCAGGAGCTCTGGATGGCAGTGGCTCTGAAAGAAATTAGCAAAGGTACAGGTGAGGCAGGGAGTCAACACACCTCCTCGACTACAGAACGCAGACAGTCGTCCAGTGCAGAGCATGAGGACCGGTGATCTGCACATCCTCAGAGTCGGAGGCGTCGTTGCCTGGGCCCATCAGACGATGTGGAATGGAACTGCCAATACATGTTGTTCCTAACCTTCCAGGTGTTTTGTCACTTACTTTGCATTATGGGTCAATTACAATCAAAACATAATTGATCTGGGTTCTTTATGGGGGAAGGGCAAACTCCTTGGTGCCCTGCCACCCTCTGCATTAATACTGGGATGGCAGTGACCTCTGGGAGGATCCCCCCGACCCTGGCTCACTCACCAGCTGCCAGCAGAGCTTGGGGTTGCCTTGATCTTCACTCTGGAAGCTGCGTTCCCTCCTCTGTCTCAGATAGGGAGAACAGGCTCGAAATGCGGTTTTACAAGCCTGAGAAAAATATTACCATCTTACTGTCAAAAACATCAGAGAATTCTTTTCATTTTTTTTCAATTAGAGTTGACATTTGCTATTACTTTGTATTGCTTTCAAGTGTACAGCATAGTGGTTAGACAATCATACGCTTTGCTAGACAATTCTATAATCCCAACCAAGGAAGAGGATGGCACCCAATCCGGGGCGTGGGGACCACTGAGAGTGTGAAAGGGTCTACAGGAAGTTTGAAAACTTGCTGATGGGAAGGACATTTATTGTCCCACCCAAAGTGGTGCTGGATTCCTAAAGCTAACCTCCCTAATCTCTCTCTCTCTCTCTCTCTCTCTCTCTATTTTTCTATCTCTATCTATCTATCTCTATCTCTCTCTTTCCCCACCCCAACTTAAAGAAGACAAGTGGTTTGGTGAAACCCTTTGTTCCCAATGGTTTTGACACCACCACCCAGTCCCAGTCCAAAGCAGCCCTGAGGTCGATCCAACCCTGTTCGGACACATTTTCTCCAAGAATAAAACAAGGCTCCATTGGAAATTGAGGGGCCAGGAGTAGGAAGTCTACACTAGATGCAGCAACAAAAGCTAACAGGCCTGAATAAATATCCTCGGTACGTGGACGGCTGCCCCTTTGGTTTAAACCCGAGCCTCTCTGCCCCCTCTCCATTGACCCGAACTCCTCCAGCACTGCTAGGGCTGGGACTGGGCATGTGGGGCAGGCGCAGGTGGGAAACAACAGGCCTGGTCTGAGAGCGATCCCACAGCGAGGGGGCACTTTTTCCAGGATTCACACAGTGTGCTGTGTAGTGTTTGTAACC
This sequence comes from Trachops cirrhosus, assembly GCA_028533065.1. Taxonomy (NCBI): domain Eukaryota; kingdom Metazoa; phylum Chordata; class Mammalia; order Chiroptera; family Phyllostomidae; genus Trachops; species Trachops cirrhosus. The sequence continues at coordinate 14,802,586 of CM052547.1, read as the reverse complement.
GAACTGGCTGGAGCTGAGAGCCTGGCGTCTGGACCGGACAGGGCTGCATCGAGGCTCCTGTGGTCCATGGCACAGAGGTTTCTTGTGGGTGCTGGAGAGTCAGGGACTTACCTTGGCAACCTGGGGATTTCTATCCTTTAAATGGATCAGGAGGGAATCCTGAGTCTGCTTAACTTGGCAGGTGAAAAATTTCTTCCATTTCCGCCCAGCAAAGGCAGCCAATTGCCCAAACAAGACAAAGGCCGAGTATCGCAGGCTGTCATTCTCCTGTGGGTTCCCCAAGAACAAAGCAACAAAACGCAGGCCGTTACAAAAAGGCAACTGCATGGGGGGAGACCGCAGCAGGTTACAGGGGGGCCTCAGATCCAGCCCGAAGCACGTGGCTGGCTGGGGTGGGGGCTGGGACGGAGAGGGGCTGAGTCTTCAATGAACCTCTTCACCGGCAGAGAAGAGGATTCGACTTGGGGATCCCTAGTGCTACTTCCAGATCCCCACATTTTTTCATTACTTACTGTTCTGGAGATAAAAGATGTTAATGTGGTTCAAAATTCAAAATAACCAAAAAGGTTTATCTCTAAAAGTCAGTCTTTTTCCTACCCCTCTCAAGCTGCCATGAAATTTTCCTCCCCACAAGTTAATAGAGTGGATTTTGTGTGTATCCCTCCAAAAACTAAGAAAAAGCACGTATTAGACAGTCCTTTGCAATGTTTCTATAAAAGTAAAAGCATCCCACGCCACTGTTCTGCACCTCCATTTCACCAGCAAACATAGCTGGGAGCTCTTTCTAAGTCAATAGATAGAGGAATTGTTTTTGTTGTTGTTTTTTGTTTGTTTTTTGGCTGCTCCATAACGCATCTGACCCATTCTCTGTTTATTCCTTCCGGCATTTTTCCCAGGTCATCTCTCTTACCCTTGGTCTGAATTTCTCCCATCGGTGGTAGAAATAAGTTACGTTTATTCCCTGACACCCAGCCAACTCTCCCCGCTGTTAGTCTGACCAGTTGGTTTGTCCCTGAGTGAACATCAGCAGGTTCAGCCCTTTCTTCCTCTCCAAGGTGAGCTGTCTGATCCAAAGTATCTCCCTTCCCGGATGAGGAAACTGAGGGCCAGGGTCACATTGTCAGGTAACAGAGAAGTCACCTGACCCTTGGTGCAGGAACTTTTATATCAGTGTTTCCTGGTCCTGTCCAGCTCCAGGTGAACCAGAGGGGACAGGGCTGGGAGGGGGCTCCTCGTGCGAAAGGAGCAACCTAGGACTGGGAGTCACAGCGACTTGGGGAGACTGAAGACCACTGATGATTTGGTGAAGCATTTTAAATATTGTTTAACCCATGTGACGCATCCAGAAATTGCTCTTGTGTTGCAAGTTCTTCAATGCTCTGTGTGTGTGTGTGTGTGTGTGTGTGATTGCAGCAGGCTTACAGGTTAGTTTAGAGGAAGGTATCTCAGAGCCCTAACAGTTTCATCAGTGCCCTTTTGCTTAGCTTGTCTTGTCACATGGCAGTTAAGAGTACAGTAGCCTGGAGTCAGCAAGCCTAGTTTCATATCCACTTACTGGCTCTGAGAACCTTCCGCAAGTTACCTAACCTCTCTGTGCCTTAGTTTCTTCATCTACAAAGTGAAGATAATAATAATGCCCACCTCCCAGGGTTATTGTGATGATTACGTGATGTAATCCATGTCAGTTGCCTAGCACCATGCCTGGCACACAGTACAGGCTCCCGAGATACCAACTGTTGTTATTGCTACATTTATAAGAGAGCATTGACTACATGCTGGTGTGGCCACCATCATCCTCATCATCAGTGTACATATATCCACTTCTCTCTTACAATGGTAACTTGAGGGGTGTTTTTGGAATCCTATTCTTTATGTCTTCCATAACCCTCAGCGCAGTCCCAGTCTCTTAGTAAGAGCTGTTTGATACAGTCCCATTCATTTAGTTTCGCCTTTACTTTGCTTGCCTTGGGGGTCAAAGTCATAAAATCTTCTCTAAGATGAAGGGCCATAAGTTTAGTAGCTATGTTTTCTTCTGTGTTACTTATTTAGATCTTATATTTAGGTCTTTGATTTTGAATTAATTTTTATACATGGGGACAAAAGGTAGTCTAGTTTCATTCTTTTGCACGTGGCTTTTCAATTCTCCCAGCACCATCTATCGAAGAGGGTTTCTTTTCTCCATTGTATGTTTTGGCACCTTTGTCAAAAATTATTTGCCCATATACATGTGGCTTTATGTCTGGGCTCCCAGTTCTGTTCCATTGGTCTGTGTGTCTATTGTAGTGCCAGTACCATGCTGTTCTGATTATCGTTGCTCTGTAGCATAATCTGAAGTCAGGTAGTGTAATACCTGCAGCTTTATTCTTTTTTTTCAGGATTGCTTTGACTATCTGGGGTCTTTGTGTAACAGAGTGCAGCCAACGGAGGGCCCCAAATAGGGATTTGTAATGGGATCCAGAACTCAGTGTCCAGGAAATATTAGAAAAAATATATATAAATATATATAGGATGTCCTCACCCCCACAAGTCTGAGATCGGGGATGGGACACAGGGAGCAGGGCAATTGAGAGTTGTTTTGAATAGCAACAGTTTTGCAGCTAACCTCTAGAACTGTCATTTAACATATCCATAACCTTTAACTGGTTTCATAGATATGTTAAACAGCTGTGGCCATGCTTTGAGCCAGTGGGATGGGGGTGACTTCAACCCATGATGTAACTGGGAGGCAACTCCCCCTGGTTACAGAGCCTGCATGAGAGCTTAGAGGTGATTGGCTCCACGTCACAAGGCCACACCTGCCCGGACTTACTATGGCAACCCAGTAAAACTGAAAGAATATGGGAATGCTGGCAGCTGTGACCAATTGTGGGCGCAGTCAGAAATGGTGCAGCAGAGGAAGATTGGCTCTGGGATTTAAACCCAGGCACAGCAGCCATGCGGTGTCTTTTTGGGATCATGTAGCTTGGGCAGAGAAGAACCACAGACTTCTATTTCTTTTTCTGATATATGGTACCCTGGACTGGGCAGAGAGGGAAGGAAGGACTGTGCATTTGTGGGTATTCCAAAGGACTTTGGGATCTTAATGAAGACATTAAGTCATTACTCTTAAGTTTGTATAATTCTTTAAATAAGTAATCCCTTTCCCTTTCTCCAACCTCTGGCTTTGAGAGGCGTCTTTCCCTGGCAGTGGGCGAGGTGAACCTAGTACAGGGTCAGGGTCCCTTGGAGCACAAGGGGGGGCCATTCGGTAATAGTATATCATTCACCCCCACCCTGGGTGTGTTCTGTAACATTTGGGATTCCATGCAAATCTTATTTTTTTATTTTATTCATTTTTAAAGTGTCTTTGGGATTTTGATGGAGATTGCACTAAATCTATATATTGCTTGGGGTAATATGGATATTTTAAGCATGTCACCCCAATACACTTAATTTGTTTAAAAGATTTGTTAATAAATAAATGAATAATAGAGATCTTGTTCCCTGAGCACCACACCACCCAGGCTCACATTTCTAATCCCACTCGGATTTCCACAACCAGTGATTTTTCTGAGCTGCCCCACTTACGTCATCTAATAGAGTCCTGGTCTGAAGAGTGATGTCTATGAAGAAGGAGCCCAAACCTTTCCCTCGGATCTTGCCCAGGATGATGGTCAGCGACTTCACGCTCTCCTGGACGACTTCGGAACTCATGGGATCATACAGTCCGTGGACCAGCAGGTCTAGCACAATTTTCTTGTACTTTCTCACCTGTGATCAGGATTTCAAAAGCATGAGTTTCACAGGAATTGCTCCCCGTGAGTTGAAAAGCAACTCTACTTCTAATTGTCCAACAACCTAGGACTTGTACTAAGAGATTATGGTTTTCTTTGGGATCTGCCACAACAACTCCCATCAAAAGACAAGCACTTCCATGAACCTGACCCAGGAGCCCAAGTCAGTCTTAGAGGGAGAGCAGAGAGTGATGTGGAAGCATGGCCCGTGGGTGGACAAGGGTAGGCAGGGTGCGTCAAGGAGGGTGGTAGGCTGGGTAATCTAGGTTTCTGAGCCATAATGGGGACCAGATGAAATGGTCACCGAAGTTGACAGATGTTAAAGGAGGAAGTGGGGGAAACATTTTTACTAAACAAGCATAAGTTATTAGAAAATAAATTGAATTTACCAAAGAGGATTACGTCCAGCTGTGCACTAATCCTGCCAGCAACTCTATTTCCCAAGGCCGATAATACTGAGGTGTGATGACCCTAAGATGATCCCAAATGAGTCCTGTCCTTGTGCAATCTCCTTCCCCTGAGGGGGGGAGGAACCGCTGACTGGCATCTAGCCTATTGAACATGACAACATTGATGGGATGTCATTCCCATGGTTACTCATGTTATATAAGTTTCCTTCTTAGCAGAGAGGCAGGGGAACACTCTCCTGCTGACCTAGAAGAAGTAAGCTACCATATTGTGAGTGGGCAGCCTCTAGGAGCTAAGAGTGTCCCCCACCGCCGACTGACGGCCAGCCAGGAAACAAGGACCTTGGTCCTACAACTGGAAGGCACTGAATTCTTCCAACAGCCATGTGAGCTAGAATGAGGACCCCGAGCTTCAGGAAGGAATGTAATCTGGCCCACACCTTGACGGCAGCCTTGCGGGACCCTGAGCAGGGGACCCAGCTACACCGTACCTGGGCTCCTGCCAGGTCCGGAGTGAGCGTTACGTGGCAATGACGCCTGGTACCTGAGGTACCAGAGCTCAGTCCTGGGGACTGCAGGCCACCTTCCCGGCCTACCTTGTTGGGTTTCTCACGGGCTATGGTCCCCAGACCTCTCATGGCCATGTGACGCTTCTTAGCACTGGGGTCCCGGGCTCTTTCTGCCAAGATGAAAAACACATTCTTCAGAGGCTCCCACTTCTGGAACCTCAGTTTCCGTGAGACCTGGGTGGGGAGTCAAAAATGTATTGATTTGGGAGTGTTCAGAGTCATTCCCAGCCCCAACCGCAATCCCTCCCTCAAGACAGGATCCTGTGTGGCCAGCTCAATTTTACACATTCCTTCTACACACTCTTTCTCCATCGAAAGTCACCTGATTTTTTGTTGGGAATACAGGGTGGGGCAAAGGTGGGTTTACAGCTGTTTGTTTGGAAAATAATGCAATAAGTAATAAACAACAATACAATAGTAAACTCTGTTTTGCATACTCACAGCAGTAAACCTACTTTCCTGTATATTTGATCTACATCATTAATTTCCTAATTAAGATTAGGAAAAAAATGCAGAAGAAGGACAAAACTGGGCAGTGCGGTGGGCTGACCCAGAGCCCTACACGTCGAGGCCGGACCGCTGAGAGCCGCAGGGTGAGAGCTGGGCTATCTCCGCAGTGTGCTCCTGCATGAGCCCTCATTCCGGAAGGCCCTGGGCTTCTGCACAGCACAGGGCATGGCAACGTGCACTGGAGTCACAGCCCGGCGACGCAAGATGCAGACAAGTTCCAGAAAAAGCCCCCTCTTCACCATCCTTTGTTACAGGGTGGGGAGCTGGAGACAGGAGCGACAGCCCTACTTGGTGTTTGAGTGATTACCAAGTCTCATTGTTATCTCTAAGGATTCACTGCAGTGCAGTCTGTATTTTCATTTTGAATTTCACAGCAAGCTACATTCATCCCCACTCGTCTTCTTGTGACTCTATAAACATCCTGTCCGTGTTTAAAGACCTGTTATCAGACATTGTTTAGAAGAAGAGGCCTCAGTGCAGCCAGCTGGACGAATGCAGACCAGGCAAGCACCTGGGTCACAAAGTGGCTGCTGGGGAGGGACGTTCGTTCACGATATTTTGTGTCAGACCTTGGAAAAGAAAGATGTCATCGATGTCCTTTTCTTCTTGGGCTGGGCGGTGGGGATGGCAAGGGGCTGGCCCAGCATTCTTCTCTGTGTTTGGTCCATGGAGCTAAAAAAAAAACCCATCATATGAGCCACTAATACCCTTCGAAGTCTCATCATCAACTCATCATCAACCAGCGTCATTGTACAAAGCATTGCGACAAGGTAGAAATATAAAGAAACAACCTCCCCAAGGCCTGTCCTTAGGAACCTGTCACCTTGGTGAGGAGATTAAGTGGCCACATAAAAAGATAAAGAGCAATTCTAGGCGGCCCAGGAGGAATCATAGTACAGGGTTCGTGTGCCCCTGGTTTCCAGTCCATCCCACAGCCTTCCTGTATCAAAATCACCAAAAAACAAACCAACAAACAAAAACAGATACTGGGTCCCACACACAGAGAGTTGAAGTAAAAAAGTAGCCTGAAAAATCCTTTAAGGCTCCCCAAGAAGATAAACTCGTTCTGCCTTTTAGAGGAGATTTTTATGTCTCTTACAGTGTTAGAAGGCACATGTCTTTCAGCAACTCTTGCAGACACTGACACGTCCTGTGCTCAAAGATATTCCCGAAGGAGAGGCAGCAAAGCTTTGCAAGGAACGACCTAATGTCCTTTAACAGTTGTACCACAGAGAAACTGCACGTGTGTGCGACAACAACACAACCACAGACGGCCACTCTGCAGCCGTTAAAAAGTGCGCCGTCTGTGTGCTAAAACGACCTCCGCAGTGAACGGTGGAGTGAGAAGGGCAACTCAGCGTGTACGTGCGCCGCCATCTGCGCAAACACGGAGCGGGGGAGGGAAACCAGCCGGTACGTGTTTGCTTGCATGTACGCAGAACACGGAAGAGTAGCCCAGAACCTTGAACAAAAATCGCCTCTGGGGAAGGAATCTGAGCAACTGAGGCAGAAGGGAGGCTTATTGTTTTACTACTTAAACATTATATATATGTATATATACATATATCTATAGTTAGAGCCTGTCATTCTACCAAGTGTATGTATCATTTGAAATGTGTATTATAAAGAAACACAGCTCGCAGAGTGATTCTGGCCTCCAGCCTAACTGCAGGTCTCTGGCAGAAACCAGCGCTTCTCAGACTTTAAGGGGCATTTGAATCGTCAGAGGGCCTTGTTAGAATGCAGATTCGGACTCAGTGGGTCTGCGGTGCGGGCCCCAGATTGTGCCTTTCCGATAAGCTCCGAGGGGACACCAAGGCTGCTGGTCCCAGGACCACGCTTCGAGTGCGAGGGTGCACAGTTAAGAGCTACAAGAATCACGAGAGGACGGTGGCTGCGGCGGCTGGCGGAGGCCTCCCACGGCTCAGGAGTGAGCTTTCAGGAGACGCGGAGTGTTTGACACGTTGGGATTTCAGTGGGATTTGTGAACGGGATTAAACTCAGAGAAAGGTAATGGACGGGGCTGCAGGAAGTGAAGACCTGCTGGGAAGGACTTTGACCCCTGGAGTTTAGTTTCAATAGTCTTTTGTACACCATTCATTTTTTTTATTGAGGCAAAATCCCCACAACATACAATCAACTGTATTAACAGCATCATACAACCACTACCTCTATTTAGTACTAAAGTTTTTCATCACTCCACAAGGAAACCCCATACCCATTAAGAAGTTACTCCCCATTCTGCCCTCTCCCCAGCAACCATTAAAACCATGTTTTCTGTCTCTAGGAATTTACCTGTTCTGTATATTCTTTATAAGTGGAGTCATTCAATATTGTGACCTTTTCTGTCTGGCTTTTTTCTCGTCACATAATTTTTTTGAGGTTCCTCCATGCTGGAGCATGTACTAGTGCTTCGTGTCTCATCATGTCTGGGTAATATTCCATTACGTGGACATACCACATTTTGCTTGTTATCTGCTGACAGACGCTCGGGTTGTTTGTGAGTAGTGCTGTTATGAACACCAGCATACAAGGATTTGAGTATCTGCTTTCAGTTCTCTGGGGTGTATACCTGGGAGAGGAGTTGCTGGGTCAGGTGGGGACTGTGTTTATCTTTGTGAGGGACCACCAAGCCGTTCTCCACAGGGGCTGCGCATTTGACACTTCCGTCAGCAATGTGCAGGGATTCCAGTGTCCCCACGTCACCAGCAGCTGTCATTTCCCAGGTTTTTGAACTACTGTTATATCCACCCTAGTGGGTAGGAAGTGACGTGTCGGTGTGGGTTTGGCCTGCGCTTCCCTAATGCCCAATGGCATCCTTCCGTGTGCTTGTTGGTGGCTCGTGTATCCTTTTCAAAGAAGTGTCTGTTCAAGTCCTTCACTCATTTTTTAGTGGACAGTTTATCTTTTTGCTTTTGAGTTGTGGAGTTCTTTATATCTTCTGGATAGTAGGCCATTATTAGATATAGGACCTACAGATAGTTTCCCCTCTGTGGGTTGTCTTTTTACTTTCTTAATGTCTTTTGATACACAGTAGTTTTTAATTTTAATGAAGTCTAATTTATCTGTTTTCAGTGTTGTTGTTCATAATTTTAGTGGCATATCTAAGAATCCATTGCCAAGCCCAAGGTCATAAAATTTATCCTTATGTTTTCTTGTAGAACTTTTATAGTATTGGGTATATTTAGATTGCTGATCCATTTTGAGTCCATTTTTGTATATGGTATGTGGCCACCTGACTGATTATTCTTTTTATTTTTTATTGTATTTTTTTCATTACCACTTATCTCCTTTATACTGCCCGTCCCCTCAATCACCACACTGTTGTCCATGTCCATGAGTCTGGTTGTTCCTAAGTCCTGAGCTTATTTAAATGCAGGTAGCTGGTAGAGCCCAGCCCTGTTACACAGCTGTGCTCTGGACCCTCAGCTCTGGTTGACCTGGAGGTGTGTGGGGATTTGGTTTCTCCACCCCCCCGGTGCTATTGGTATTGCTCTCTTGGGCGAAAGATACTGAGAGGTCCATGGCAGTGCCTCCTCTCTCCCAGCCCTGTTTCTCCTTCCTCCCTGGTCATCAGACCTCCTCTCACCACTACAAGGAGGGACCCAAATAAAACCACAGGAGACTGCAGCCCCACCAATTTGCAAGATATTTTGTTTGAGTGAAGGCATTCCCATAAGCTCTCCATTCGCCCACCAATTCACAAGATATTTTGTTTGAGTGAAGGCATTCCCATAAACTCTCCATTCGGCCCGTGGTTCTCACATCTGAGTGTGCATCAGAATCACCTTGCTAAACACAATTCCCCAGAGGTCTGGATTCTGTGCATCTGGAGCAGGGCCTGACGTTCACATTCTAGCAAGCTCCCGGGTGGTCGATCCTGGGAGGTGGGGACCACACTTTGAGAAGCAACGCATGAAGAGGATGAAACCAGTGTTGTGACACCATTTCTTTCTAGAATCAAGGGATTAAAAGTTCATACTAGGGCAAAAAACAAAAACAATACAACAACAACAAAACAAACCATGCATGGAGGCTTCTTTCCAGGGCTTTTCTGCATGCAACCTTCTGTCTCAATTGAACCTGCCACTCTTCAGGCTGAATGCTTGGGATCAGAGTTGACAGGAGCCTGACAATGAATATGGGAAGTTTGAAAGAACCAGAACTGCCCTGGCTGGTGTGGCTCAGTGGACTGAGTGTCGGACTACAAACCGAAAGGTCGCTGGTTTGATTCCCGGTCAGGGCACATGCCTGGGTTGCAGGCTAGGTTCCCAGCTGGGTGCTTGCAAGAGGCAACCAGTTGATGTTTCTCTCCCACATCAGTGTTTCTCTTCCTCTCTTTCTCCTTCCCTTCCCATCTCTAAAAATAAATAAATATAAAATAAAATAAAAGCAGCAGAGCTCCCTCAGGCTGAGGACCGCTCATCAAGGAGGACACAGGCCTCCTCTCTCTGTTCTGAGGCATAAGAAAGTCATGCTTGAAGCTTGTCCCCCTCGGGATGACAGCAAACGTGGTTCCCTGTCCTTTATACATGACCCCTCTCGTAGGGTCAGCAGAGCCGAGGCAGATTTCCCTATGTCAGAAGCCAAGCATCCAGACCATGCATCCAGGAAGAACAGTGTGGCAGTGATCTCTCTGGACTCCCAGCAGCCAGCAGCCAGGGTACAGGTGGATCCCAGCACGGGGTCATTGTGCTGGAGCTGTAGGGCAAGCACACTCCAAAGACCTGTAAGCAGTTTGCTGAGACGGCGCGTCGAGGTAACTACAATGGCACCAAATCCCACAGAATCATCAAAGGCTTCATGATCCTGGGAAGGGACCCCACAGGAACAGGTCGAGGTGGTGCATCTATCTAGGGCAAGCAATTTGAAAATGAACTTCATCCAGACTTGAAATTCACAGGGGCTGGAATTCCTGCAATGGCCAATACAGGGCCAGATAGTAAGAGCAGCCAGTTCTTTGGGGCCCTACCTCCTACCCAGTGGCCTGAATTTTGGGTCGTGAGTGCCGGGTATAGGATTGGTGACTCGAGTACCAACAATGGGAGCAAACTCCCAGGACCACCCTGTGGATGATGTAAACATCATCAAGGCATACACCCTTCTGAGTGGTCTTGCTGCTGTCTTGGCAACACTAGGTCTTTTCAGACAGTCCAGTGACACAGAACTCTGAACTTCACTTTGGCCTTGCAAATCATGAAGCTAAGGAGGCCCGGGGTCTTGGGTGAGTTAGAGGTGGAAGTGTATTTTAACAGGATGCTTCTTTTCGATTCTCCCCGAGCCTAGGCTAACAGAACATTTGCAGACATGCCCACACGTGATCGCACGCAGGGTACCGCTCACTGCAGACAACCCGTGCCACTCCTTCTTCCCTGCATCTGCTCGGAACAAAATGAAGCCGACTCCGTCATTCCACAGAGTCCGACCACACCTCTTTCTGCGAAGAGTTCTCTTCTGGCCTACACTGCAGTCTCGGGGGCTGGTGGCCACAGAATTCAAAACCAAGTAGTGTCCGTCAGCCTTCCGAACTCTGTGCACACCTTACTTCACCCTCCTCCGTCTGTTCTTCCCAGGAATGTCTGCATGTCCCTCTCAAAACCAGAACATCAACGCTGCTGTTTCTGACACTTAGGCAGCCCACGCAAAGCCACCATGAATTTTTGCCACATGAAAAATGCACCCAACAATCAAGTTTCTTAGCAGGTGTCAAGTGGGGAATGATAATGTATCAATCACGAAATGGATTTGTTAGAAGGAAGCAGGAACGTTGACCATTTTTTCCCCAGGAAGGAGCAGAAGTCCGTAGTGAGCATAAGGACACACTATCCGTTCTCCTTAAAATGCAGTATCCTCATAAAGGAGAAGCACCACTTAAGTTTTTTTAAAACCTAAGACTTTAGAGAATCTAAGATTGTATATATTTTTTCATCTTCCTGATTTATTTAGGGGAAGTGATGAAAGGAAGTCAATACCTATGTAATACATAGCAATTTCCTAAATAAAATGCCATTGATAGTCAAAGAAGAAGAAAAGAAGAAGCCACCAAGCATCCAGCCTTGTCGCTTCTTAATGGCACATCTAGAATTGAATGCCATAAAAAACTGTCAAGCAGGGCAAAGTAAAGGAGAGCTGAGGGTTCTGCATGGCAGATTCAGCATGTGGTTAGCTCCCCACCTCTGCTGGCAAACACCACCCCACCTCCCCACCTCCCCATCATAAGATTGAATCTGATCTGGTTCAGTCTCACAGGTTGTCAGGCTCATCTCGATCTTTGGTGCAGGGAAAGCATTTCTCACAGTTGGCTGGACCTCCTTCTATTCCAGAGGCCCTGGGGTGCTTGTTAGAAACTGCAGGCCCAGTCCATAACGATTGGATCTGAATCACAGGAAGCTCAGGGCCTGCACAATGCATGTTTTTACAAGGTGCCTGGTGATGCTACACACATGCTGGTGTCTGGAACCTCGGCCCTGGAAATGGAATAATCGCAGAACTGGCACACTCCGTTGACCCGAGGCCCGGCATGGGGAGGGGGATGCAGGGGGCGGAGTCAGAGGAGCAGCTCCGCCTACCCGGGGTAAGCAGGGGAGAGCACCGGGGCCTTTGCAGAGAACAAGGGATTGAAGGCATGTGTTTGTGAAGCACAGTAAATTTCACTTTCAAAATAAAATGAAAATTACATTAAGCTGTACAGACTATGATTTATACACCCTTCTTGGATGCTATTCTTAAATAAAACGTTTCCTTTAAAAAAATCAAACAATGGCTTCTGGTCCAGATGGTGGAGTCGGTAAATGAGGTTCTCGCAATTTCCCCAAACCACTTCAAAGTACAACTAAACTACAGAGTAACCATCATTTAGAACAGCCTGAAATCTAGATGAGCTGAAGTCCTACAACTAAGGATGTAAGAGCCCCGTGAAAAGCAAGAGGTCCCAGCCCCACACCAGGGTCCCCAGCTCCAGGTCCCAGTGCCGGGAAGAGAAGTCCACATAAATTCTGGCTGTAAAAACCAGAGGGGACTGTGACTGAGTGAGACCGAGGCTTCTGGAGTCCAGGCACTCCTCTTAAAGGGCCAGCACATGGACTTACTCGGACTCACTTGTTCTGAGCCCCAGCATTGGGGCAGCAGCTCGAAAGGCACCAGGGACCTGCGGGGAGGAACTGAATTGTCTGGTTTCAAGGAGAGTGCCAGAGGGACAGCTTTCTCCCAGACAGAAGTGCTGGTAGATGTCATCGTTCCTTTGCTGAGCCCTCCACAGAGCCAGCAGGTGGGTGCCATATCTGAGACTCCATCAAGCTGGCTCACACTGTTCACTCCGCCCTGGTGATTCCCTGAGGCCCTGGCCCCCACAACTGTGCCTCTTTCCAGTGGCTTTTCCATACAAATAGCCCATGTTGGCTCATGATTCAGACTTTCCTAAGGTATACTATAAAGGTCAAAATTACGAAACACTTTGATCCTATCTGTAAAAGGAGGGGAAGAAACCATGCGATTACTAACAATCCTGTCAACTCTGAACATATTAATGGTGACAATAATAATATTTATTGCACCATTTATTGCACAATTGTATATGCTGAGTATTATATTTAGCATTTTGCATACACTGCAGGAGAAGCTGCTTTTGCTGACCTCTGCTTAACCAGCGGGCCAGGTTCCAGGCCCCCTGTGAACAGTACCAGAAAGTTTTGGGGTGAACAGTGCTCACTCCCAACTTCTGCTGCACTCATCCTTATATGCTTAGCTTACCAAGAATCAGGTTATGACAGCCGGACTTGTTATTGTAACTGTGAAATTTAAATGCTACAGAAACTCATGAAATATGTACATACAAAGAAAGTTGTTTCTCTGAAAGTAAGGTGGAATGTTTTGGAAAGATTCACCAACGGGAAACTGTTAAAAAAATTGCTATATAATGAGATATGGACACTAAAAGTTTTGAAAAAGTTTTAATAATCTGGAATGATTATTGAAATTAGAATGATTCTGCAGAAAGTGATTTTATCAGCATCTTCCCAGATGTCTTTGCATTCTCATGACACTGAAAGAAACCAGAACTTATAAACGAAATATTATGTGTGTGGCTTATGCAAGAAGGACAACTCAGAACACACTAACAAGTAGATTCATATACAAAGAAGAGGCTATGTCCCTGCATTAAAGATTGGGAAATTCTGCCCAAGCTGGCTCAGTGGGTTGAGCACTGGCCTATGAACCAAAGGGGTGCCAGTTGGATTCCCAGTCAGGGCACATGCCTGGGTTGCGGGCCAGGTTCCCCAGTGTGGGACATGCAAGAGGCAACCACACATTGATGTTTCTCTCCCTCCCTTCCCCTCTGTCTAAAGGTAAATAAATAAACTACTTTAAAAAAAAGATTGGGAAATTCTATCTTTTAAGGTAAAATAAATTATTTGAGGTATCATCTTTTATCATTCTCTCCTTTAACCAGCTTCTTCCATGAATGCTCTAAAGTCTAGTCTCGATCTCTTAAATATGAGGCCTTTTCTGTATGCCATTTCATTTTCACGATGACCTTGAGGAGTAGGTTTAATTCTGCCCATTTTAGAGAAGGGTAGTGCGGGCTTTGAGTAGCTAAACAACTCACCCAAAGTCAAACAGCTAGCGGCAGAGCGAAGCCCCAGAATCGGTACTTGCCATCACTGCGTTCTAAGACGTGGCCAGCTCTTAGTGCGTGCAGTGTGCCGACTCCCTACACACGCACTCCAGTTTGCAGCATCGGTGTCTGCCCTTCAGTCCCCTCCATCCTAAAGCGCTGTGCTGACTTGCTACAATGACCTACAATCCATGTATTGATCACGGGCAGATTGATAACGATCGGGTTAGAACAGCTTGTGAAAAGAAACAAAGGGTGGGGGAGGCTGCACGGTCACCATCGCCCACTTCCGTTTCACAAAGAGAACGTCAACTCGCTCTGAGGTCAGTGACCAGAATGACAGTCCTGAAAGGGTTGGGGAGCCCCAGTGGACCGCAGCCTCGTCCTGCCGCAGTCTCGGCTGTCCCTTACCTGCGGCTGTCGCGTGGGGAGGTGCTGGCGCGGGCAGGTGGGGCGCTGGTCCTGGGGCCGCTGTTCCTCGGGTGGTAGCCAGATGAGATGACTCGGCTCAGTTTTCCTAGCCCTGCATCCCTAACAGAAAAAGAGAAATGAGAAGGTGAAGCAGGGTCTGTTCAGGATAACAGGTCTGCACAGAATGTTGGAAAGTGAAGAAAAAAAAATCAAAGTTTAGCTGGTATTGGGAGGGGGGAAGGAATTGCCGTGTGATACCGACAAGGTTGTTCTAGGTGGGCGCAGGAGTCCCTTGTGCCCTTTACTTCCCCAAGCCTGTGCTGAGGCGTTTTTTCCTCCTTCCCCTTGCTGTGTTCCCCTCCTCCATATTCTTCCCCTTGTCCCGGGTCTCACCCACTTTTTCGAAAGAATGGACGGCAATTCCGAGGCTCTTCCCCAAACGGCTCTGCCCAGTAGCGTTCCCCCGTGCCGCCACTAGATGGCGGCATCACTCAATGGACGGGTTCCAGGCAGCCGGGGCACAAAGCCGCTGCTGTGCCGCTTTCTTCCTTAATCCTGTTTGAGCAGCATCTAATCTAAGGATGGGACACTGTGTTCCAGGCCACGCGGCCTCATTGTGACTGATTGGAGCACCAGCAACGAGAGCTTTAACTGTCGATGCCCCTTGCTGCTCACAAACACAGGTCCGGAAAGGAGCCATTTAAACTCTCAACAATGTGAATGAGTTATTGGTAAAACAAATCAAACAAAAAAAACTGAATTTAGGTAATGGCACGTGCAGAATTGGGGATCCTCCCTCTGCCCCATCATTCCTCCTTCTCTGGATGTTCCAGCAATGTGCACAAATCCATTTATCAATAATTATTTATTGTCTGGCCCTGTTTGGGATAAAGGGGGAAATACGTCCTAAAAGGATAAAAAAATTACACTTTCAAAGCTCTAGAGTATGTTGTTGTGCTAACAGATAATATTTATTAAATATTTCTATGTGCCAAACATTGGAATAAATATTACACAGACTACCTTGTTCAATTCTTACAACAAACCCGAGGTAAGCACTCTTATTATGACCCCCATTGTAAGGACGGGGAAACCGAGACCCACAGGCCATGCACTTTGCCACCGGCAGAGTCAGAACCCATCCACAGGCTGCCGGACATCAGAGCTCAGACCCTTAGCCACAGTGCCATGCAGGGGCAAGTTTGGGAAACCCAACCAGGAGGTCAGCGGACAAGTGCATCAGAAGGGAAGGCTGAAGGAAAAAGTGGAAATAAAACTAACGCTCCTGCAAAAACAAGAATGAGGCTGGAACAACGCCCCTCTGCACTGGGCCCACAAGGCCGCCCGCCGCCACCCCGCCCCCGCCCCCGCCCGACCTCTGTGAATGCAATTTCAACAGAGAGGGAGAACGGAAGCTAGCAAACCTAAGGGGCTGTGTCGAAAGAGGAAATTGGGATGTCTTGCTGCAAAAGGAAAGCAATAAATAGACTCAAAGAGACAGCAAGGTCAAGCAAAGGCACTCGGGTTTTCTTGTGCGCCTTCTCAGATAGAACACAGCTGGGGCCTGTTAGAAACCCACTCGAAGGGAAACCTAAGGTAGTGAAGAGTGGAGGAGGGAGAGGCCAGGGGCGGGATCCAGGAGCCCAGAAAGGATTCGCTCTGGAGAGGAAGAAGATCGATGCTGTCCTTTCTGTCTGCAGCCGACAGACAACCGCAGAGATAGAGTCGTGTCAACAGAAACTGAGAAAGATGAGCAAGTCGTCAAATTAGCCTTTATCTTTTCAGTAAAACCAGAGGTGGACTTTCTGCCAAGAGTGGGAGTAATACATTCACAATGAATCACCCCTTATGTCTGAAGCTACTTTGTAGTCTGACGCTGAGGCATTTGACAGAAAAATTGTTTTTCTCCATTGCCAAATGGGAAAACTCAAGTACAAACAAGCCTTCCTATGTTGCTTGAAGCCACAAAGAAAAGCAGAGGCAGAACCAGAAATGGTACTCAGAAGCCTTTCTGACCCAACTTCACCTCAATTAAACACTTCCCAGGAAGGCCGTGGATGGAGCTGACGCCCCAGAGACTCCCAGACACGGCACAAACTTGGGAAGCATCCAAACCAGGACACGACGGCCAAGAGAACAAAAACCCTTCTAATGCAGCCTTAGGGGATTCTTCTGGGAACTAGAGGGGAGTTCCTTGGATGATGCGATTGCAACATGTTGACATACAGACGACATGACACCTTCGACACACCACAATTATGCATTCGATAGTTTAACAACTCTTTTCATCTTTAGTTAGCATTTTCTTCCCGTCGGAAGGACAGGGCGGCTGCTGCAACTGGAAAAGTCAGGCAGGGCAATGATTTCATTTACACTGTCTGTGAAAATGGCAGAAGTCAACCAATCAATGATCCACTTTCAATTTAGACTTGGGAGAGAAAGACAAATGACAATCACACGTCAAAATGGTTTCTCTCCAGCGTTAGAATTGTCAGAACACCCTCCTTCCATGATTGTGCATCATCTCATCGGGAAACTTGTCGAAAAGGGATGGTTTTAGTTTCTCCCTCGAATCTTCTTTCTGGGTATACTCCTGGCCAGGCCACACCCTCTCTTGATCTTTATTTCCAAAAAGGAAATAAAATTGGCCACCTCCTCAGCCACAAATTAGGAGTGCCAGCTTCTCGCTCATTCATTTGTCACTCTTTCAGTGTTTATTGAGATCCAGGTTTCAACAAGGCAGAGTGCTCTTCAGGTGGGACAACACTCAGGCTGTGTCCCCCGCAGAACTGGCGGGGACAAGGGTTGAGACGTGGTCTCGTGTGTCCATAAGGAACGACAAGTGCCACAGAGAGGAGCTGACAGAGGGTGGGGGCAGCAGGTGGTCCATCAGGAAGCCCTTCGGGAAGGAAAGAGCACCTGTACCTGGGCTTTTCAAAGACAGCTTAGCAGGGAGAGATGGAGACGAAAGGTGCTCGAGAGGCAGGCACAGGACGGCTTCGGGGCCCAGCCGATGACCCAGGCGAGCCAGGCAACCTGAGGCTCCCTAAGTTCTCCCACCAGCCACCTGTACGGATGGCAGAGCGCAGAGCTGCCCGCTGCGAGCTGACGTCCCTCTCGGGCCCTGCTTGCTTCCCACTCCACTACACATCTGGCTCGTTTTCACATAAAAGCAAAGGTCTTTCCCCTCAAGTCTTCGCAGGAAGTAGATGCCACGTGGAGAGGCACCTGGTTTATCCCTTGGTTGCAGATACCCTCTGGCAGTGCGGGGGGGGGGACGAGACTCCTGTGGCCCCACCTCCTGAAGCCCAGCTGAGATGGGGGAGCGGACCGAAAGCTTTCCAGTTCTGCCAACTCTCTGAACAAAAAGCTGCTCTCAGCTCTGTCCTTGTCCAACCCACCTTCTGCCTGTCCTGCCTTCCATTCTCCTGACTTTACTCCTGACAGTCATTATTAGCACCAGAATGCAAGAATGCGTTCGAGCTCTCTCCCATCCATCCTGGAATGATCTCTGAGACTGGTTCGCTACTCACTTGACCCAGAAAACCCCACAAGTCAAGAGGTTCAAATCTGCACACTTACTTTATGAACATCCGTGACACTGCCCAGACCACCAGAGGTATGCGGAGCTGAAAAGCCACCAAGTCTCTAAAGATGTCACTTTGCAGAACCAGTGCATGCCATCTACCCGTACAGTGCCGGAAGCCCAAGCCAAACAGTGGGGCCGTCCCACATAGAGCGCAGAGTCGTTGCTGCACCCGTTTAAAAATGCAGAGAAATGCTGTGCATGAGAGTTTAGATGTCAGCTCTTCGGTCTTGAGCTCATCCAGGTGAACAAAGCCCCTGGGACGCGCCCCCAGACTGATAGAGGTCATGGTCGGATTAACCCCTAACATGAACCCCTCCTGCCACATTGAAATAGATGGTCCTTTCTGAAAAAGAGCAGTTTGCTGCCCAGAAGGAAAAGGTGTCCCCCAAGAAACTGAAGAAGCGAAAGCATATGGTCTGGGAATAAGCTCAGCATAAAATAAATGCAAATAAACACCTTTCCTACCTGAGGCATTAATTACTCTCAAGCCATCACCAATACCGGTGCTTCCAAAAAATAGTCATAAACTCATGTAAACCTGTTCAGCCCGACTGGCTAAATCTATAGCAACCGATGAACTGCGTCGAACTACGAGGTTTGAAGAAATCGGATGAACCCAGATGTGCTGCGGGCTTTCTTACCTGAGCCAGGCCGAGAGGAGGGCGGCCCGCCGGCTCCAGGCTCAGAACTCACCCTGCAGGAAGGCACGTGTGACTAACCCCGGGAACGGCGCTGTCCTTTAAACGCGCTGGGGAGGGTGGTGAGCTGCATTTTGTCCTTGAAGATGAAACATAAGACAGATTAGTTTCATCACAAGAGGGGAATACAAAACAAGACCGTTCCCGGCTATCTGTCCCTGATAACTGCTGCAGATACATTACACACTGGGCCGCTTTGCCAACTTTAAAGGTTCTCACGTTACTTTCCTGATTCTGCAGCGCCCGGTGAGGCAGCTACACGTGCTCTGTCCTTGCAGAGAATCGGATCAACCCTGCAAACACACGGCCCTGTGTCACTTCGTCCCTGCTTCTGACACCCCAAAGCATTCTCACGCTGCTTAGTCATCTTCCACGCCTCTCTGACAAGCAGGGAGGCTGAGGGGCAGGCTTTGCTGAGCGTCTCCCAGTGAGCTCATGAGACTGCGGTCTGCTTCCTCTCCTGCTTTGACCAGCCGGCGTCGTTCTGTGGGCTCTGTCACTCGCTCTAACGGCCACACTTATGCCCCATGGCCTTCCTTTCCCTTACCCCCTCTCTCTTTTCTCACCTTGTCCTTGCCTCTGCCCCTCCTCCCCACCATCCTCGTCTCTGTCTAAGCTTGTGGTGGACATTACCTAGCACGTTCCTTCCTCTGGACCTACCCAGCAGCATCCCACCGAGTGACAAACGTCTCTGTGCCTCGCACAGCCTACGCAGCCGGGGAGGGTTGGCCCCGGGTAACTTACAAACCCGTGCGAAGGACTACACCCAGATAAACGTGATAAGGTGCTCACTGAAACACTCTTGGCCACGGCAAACCCTTGCTGGGAACGTCCAGCAGCCAGGGACGGGTTAAATAAATAAATCGGGGGTACCCTCATGCAACGAATACTAGGGAGCATGATAAAAAGGATACAGTAGATGTGCTGATACAAAGGGATGTTCAAGGCATATAATTAAATGGAAAAAGCAGGGTTTAAAGGAGAATATATTATAATTCAATGCATGTAAATTTTTTTAAAAGAAATATACGCTGAGATAGCCAATTTTTTTCTGAAAAGAATCTCAAGAAATCATTAAAAGAAGTTTTCCTTGAGGAGAGTAATTAGATGAGGAAGAAAGCTTTTAGTTCAAATGTATACATTTATGTATTGTTTGAATTTTCTACCAAAAGCATTTATTGCTTTCAATTTAAAAAACCAACAGGGATTACCGGAATGGACAGTTAGAGGTGTTTGTTTTTCCTTACACTTTTAAGCATAAAAGAAAAAAATCTAAGAGGTGTTTTTAATTGCTGTGCACATCCCCCCACAGAATATATTTTAAAAATAGGTTAAAGAATGCTTCATTTGCTTGTTTTGCTTTGTTTTCTAGCAATGGGGCTGAGGAGGGGAAGACAGAGGGGTCAGGGGTGACGCAGAGGGGCGGGGTCCTCTCTACCTCTGTTCCCTCAGGGCGCCTTCACCTCTCACTTCCTGCTGCTGAAATCGAGCTCTGATCCGTGTATCTATTGGACAACTAATACGTTCACTTCACTTCCGAAAGAGCAGTGTCATCAGCCTCGCTTTCTCTTATTGACGCGCTCCTGTTTGAGTGGGAAGGCAGCGCCCCCAGAGTACTGCCTTCATTTCAAAAGCCAGGGGCCTGTCAGAAAGCTGACTGTGTGGCCCCCTCATTTGAGGGGCCTGGGGTGGGGTGGGGTGGGGTGGGCGACGGCACAGAAGAAAGAGGTTAGCGGGCATTCTCGCCTTGATTTTGGTCCCGGGACAACGGAGGATTCCAGCTTCCCATTTGTTCCTGAAATTTAAACCTCTGCAAGAATAAAAGTAAAACTGAGTTCCTTATTACAAATTTTGTGCAGATAATTTATTTCCCCAAATGAACACTTTTTAGGCTATACATACATTATCCAAAAAAAAGACAATGAAAAGATTTTTCTTGGATGAGGAGAAATGACATTTACTATAATTAAGTAACATAGCAACCCCAAATCTAGCAATAGAGTGACTTTTATATCTTCTTTTTAAAGTAACTATTTGTATTTCTTTTTTTTTTAAAAAATTCCCTTCAGGAAGGGATGTAGGAGGAGAGTTTTCTAAATGTTGTAAATTTTACAGAATGTTTTATTCCTTGGAGTTTCACAATTTGAATCAGGCATTTGTTCTAGGGTCAAAGGCATCGGACCCTGATTTTGACTAGAAGTCCTACTCATTTTGATCGGGTTACATGTACCCCATTCTGCTGCACGTGGCAAATAGGTGTTAAATAGTGAACTCCTTTCTGGGCAAGGTCTTCTCTCAACCCGTTAACGTAACAAATGCTTTCATACCTTGCCGAACTTCTGTTTGGAGACTGATTACTTAGAGCCCCACTATTTATTTGCTGACCACATTTGCCTTGCTCGCCCTGACCGTGTCATTAAACAAATATTCACTCATTCAATAAACATTTATTGCACCTCCTCAGCGCCAGGCTCTTTGCCCAGTGCTAGGGCGCAGGGGATGTAAAGATAAAAGGACAGATAAAAACTGCGTGCTTCCTGCCTCCGGGAAGGTCACGAGCTCCTGTGTCCAGCGTCCACACGTTCATGCCGTGCAGTCAGGGCCAGGGCTAACATTAGACGAGAGGGACACTGGGGACACGATTTCAGGAGACGCTGTGGCTGTCGGGGGCGTGCCACGTGGGTGGGCCCTGGGAGTGAGGGTCTCAGGACACGCCGAGCTCCAAGGCCCCTAGCTTCGCCCTCCCCCTGGCCCCGAGTGTGGCAGTTTTCACAGCAGGCAGAGCAAGGTCATTCTGTGTCATTTCACACGTGACAAAACAGAGACTCAGAGAGACTTAATTAGGATACTCGGACATTACGGACATTACGTGGCAGAAGCCAGCCCTAAGCCTAAAACAATGGCTCCTGCTTCTTTAGTGATTCTATGTGTATTAGTCTCAGAGAAGCAGAACCCACAGGGCATGTGTGTGTGGAAAGAGAGAGAGTTAGAGATTTATTTATTTTAAGGAACTGGCTCACAATGGAGGAGGCTGGTGAATTCAAAATCTGATGGGGTCGGCCCGCAGACTGGAGGCCAAGGGGAGAGTTGAAACCCAGAGGCAGTCAGTCTCCTGGCAGAATTCCTTCTGGCTCAGGGGGCGTCAGTCCTTGTTCTATTGTGCAGGGGTGTCAAACTCGTTTGCACCGGGGGCCACATCAGCCTCACGGTTGCCTTCAAAGGGCCGAATGTAATGTTAGGACAGTATAAATGTAACTACTCCTTAACTGTTAAGTGAGAGTTCAATGCTGCCGCCAGGTAGAAACAAGGTGCTGGGACGGATAAAACAAGGTGGAGGGCCGGATTCGGCCCACAGGCCTTGTGTTTGCCACCTGTGTAATACGGCCTTCAACTGATTGAACGAGGCCCGCCGACATTTTGGAGGGCAATTAGCCTTACCCCAAGTGCACCATTCAGAGTTTAATCTACACAAACAAACAAACAAATAAATAATAACCATCCAGGACAGTGTTTGACCAAACACCTGGGCACCACGGCCCAGCCAAGCTGAGGCGTAAAATGAACCCTCGGTATCACACACATTTGCGCCTCCACTGTTGGAGGCCGCTTGCTCTTCACTGTTCATCTTTGCTGCTGGTTTTGTATTCTTCCTCCTCCGCCAGGAATGGAGCCTGTTCCCCTCCCGACCTCTGCTCCAGGGCTGGCCCTCGGGCATCCCTACAGAAATTCCCCAGCTGACCCCTTTTCCCGAGCCACCCGTGTGTTACTTCTGGGGCCTTCTTCCAGGAGTGCCAAGACCGTTGTGCCACTTCAGCGGCTCCTCGCGGCTCTCGGAGTGAGTATCCTCTGGGTCGGAGGCGCTCACTCTCCCAAGCTTGGGGGCCTCGGTCAATGTTGAGCTCTCGGGCTCCCAGCTTCCCCCCATCCTGGCTGGCCCGTACCCTCACCTGGCCCCCCTGCTGCCTGTCGTCTCCCCGTGGCCTCCTCCTCCCTTCAGCCACCTCACTCCCAACTCACAAACGCACTGTCTCATCCCCGTCACCTCCTGTCTCTTTTCCAAAAAACATCTACACTCAGTGTCTGTTTTTCAGGCCTGGGAGTATGCGACCCTCCTTGTAATCACGTCTTCCAGGCCTGGTTCGAACCCCACACGGAAAGGCCTCCCTAGACCCCTTGGCCTTATCAGTGTCTCCCAGTGCACTCGGCCCTCCTTCGATGGCCTTGATCAGCAGCCAGTTTGCATTCAGGTGATCATTACTTAGCAGGCTATCTCTCCAATCTCTCCAGCCCTAGGCTGTGAGCCCACAAAGCACAGCCCGTGTTTCGCGGGGCCTGCCTCCAAGGCAGGGACATCGGCCCAGCGCTTTGCACACGGCGGGTGTCTCAGTGTCTCAGGCTGCATCTGAGACCTTGCTCCCGGGCTGGTGTCATCAGTTTGGCTCAAATGAACTTACAAAAATTCTGTAGAGAACTATTCAGCCAAAATAATTTTAGGACGGTATAAATGTAACTACTCCTTAACTGTGAAGGAGTTGAAATTACAT
>CM052547.1:14747400-14778971 GCA_028533065.1 Trachops cirrhosus | reverse complement strand
CGTGTCCTCGCCTCTAGCGCAGGTGCCACCACAGCTCCCGGGCCCTAGTGCTCCTTTTTCAGGGCTATAATGACCCCACCCTACCAGCCCTGTCACCGGGGGCTTTGCTCTTCCAGGAAGCCACATACATTGCCACTGTCCCTCAGGGCGCAGAGCTCCCCACTGTCCAGAGCCATCACAGTTCTTAGTGCCCAACCTAAGCCCATGAGGGTCCCGTGCTGTGCCCGGGGACTGCAACGTGCCAGATCTGGGCCCAGCCTGAAGTTGTCTCCACTGTCGGCTCCCCCTTCTCCCTGTCTGCATGCAGCAGATCCTCCGACACATTCCTGAGCATCTGCCAGCCTTGCACCAGGAGTCCAAGCTGTGACAGGGGCGTCCGGTCAACAGTGCAGTGATCACAAGGCAGCCTCTGACCTACTCCTCGCAGCCCCGGTGGAGGTCCTGGCACGGTGTTGATCTGCAGACATGGGAGCAACCAGGGGGCTGGGCAGGATCTCAGAGGCCGCTCCTCTCTCACCCTCCCTACTCCCAAAGAGAATGCACACCGGGATCCCATCAGCAGGGACCAGGTGCAGGACCAGACAGTGAGGGATTTCACAGTCTG
Organism: Trachops cirrhosus; assembly: GCA_028533065.1. Lineage (NCBI taxonomy): Eukaryota > Metazoa > Chordata > Mammalia > Chiroptera > Phyllostomidae > Trachops > Trachops cirrhosus. The sequence continues at coordinate 14,778,367 of CM052547.1, read as the reverse complement.
CTACAGTGTGCGTGCCCGTGCTTCCTGAGGCAGGGGTTTATCACGTACATCCCTATCCTAGCCCCTGAAGGTGAGATGTGGTCACAGCATCTGAGCTCTGAAACTCAGGTGACCTTTGAAAATCCAGCCTGGGTCAGTTGAGCTCCAGACCACCTCCACCGCATTCCTCCCGAGCTTTCCGAACTTCAAACAGGCAGCAGGCAAACAAGCAAAGGTGTCAGCAATTAGCATTCCACAAGTCACCTTTTCCTCTGTCCTGGACTTGATCTACCTTACGCTGAAGGTGAGTGGATTTGTGGGTGTTTCCCAGCCTTGCTCCCTGTGGGAGCTGTGTCTGTGGGTGGATTCTCCTTCCTCCTCTCTGCCTGGCCTTCCCCAGGTCCCGGGAGCCCAGGGACCTCAGGAACCTCTGTTGCCTGCCTCTCCCTTGACCTTCTTCTTTCTGATCCTGAGTCAGGCAAAGAGAGTCCCAGTCACCAGGCAGCCAGGGCTGAACTGTCTAAGGAAGTACAACTTGTCCTTCCTTCTGTCCTTACAAACTCTCTCCAGTGGGCCCTGCCTGGTTTGTTTTGTAAACTCCAGCCCTTCTCAGACCTCCAGATTTCTGCAGTCAGGGAGGGAGAGTGGAGAGCCAAAGTGGTTGGTGGGCTGGAATGCTACCCAGTCTGCAAAGGGATCCATCTTGGTAGCTTGGGTCCAAAGCCAAACATCCCGCCAGCCCTGCGTCTGTCCGCCTCTCGGAGCGAACCAGAGCTCCAGGAGCTCGGTGTGTACAGCTCATAAACACAGCACACAGCAGTCTTCCAGATGAAACGAAATTGCTGAAACACCGCTAAGGAGCACTCCTCAGGAACTAAAGAGAATATGTGGTCATTCCTGGGTGATTGGAAAGAACGATTGCATTCCAGAATTTTCTTCTAATTAAAAAAATCCAGCAACCTACATGGAGTTTTTAGGCTGTCAGTGGTCTGGATTTTGGCTGTGTAGCAAAATGTTTAAAAACTTGTCTTTGAAATCAGATCTGGGATCTAATCCCAGCTTTGCTACTTAATATCGCTTAACTCTCTAGGCCTCAATTTCTCCATCTACAAAGTGAGGATAATTCCACAGCCAACCCGTGAGGCTGTTAAGAGGATCGAGGATCGATTGGGAGAAACTATGTTAAGCACCGAATACAGAGCATCTGACATAAAGGAAACAATAAATGTTAACTTGTTACTATTATTATTACTAGCAATTATGAGAATTGGTGAAAGTAAGATAAGGTAATTAAGACAAAGACAAATGATATAGCATTTATAGAGCTGGGTCCTTACTTCAAAATAAAAGTTAATTTTTTTATTTTGCTTACATTTCAACGTGTTCCACTTGCTTGCTTGTTCACAGGACAATGGACTAGAGACACAGAACACAGCAGTATAGAGGGAAGAACACAGACTTCAGAGACAGACTGTGCTCAGACCCCTTCCTTTCACTTCCTGAGATATTTGGGCAAATGACTTAACCTCTCTGAACCTCACTTTACTCCTCTATAGAATGGGGTAATAATAAATTTGCAGGATTGTGCTGAGGATTTTAAAAGCCTCTTCTCACCCTCCTCTCCCAGAGGGCTGGCAGCCCTTCTTGTACACACAAACAACTCTCTTGGCTTGCCCTGTGGGAGCCCTTGTCACGTGGGACCATAGAGTCGCCCCGCTATAGTTTGCAAGGTTGTTTGAAATGAGTCTATTGTGTTTGTTTTTCAGTGCCTAGTATTGAGAGCAATCCTTGGCTATAGCTGGTGTGCAGTACAAGCTTGCTAGCTGAATGAGTGGAAGAATAACCGAAAATGGCAGAAAAATCGAGTGGGTAGGAAAAGGAAACTCCTTTACAACACGTACACCAGGGAGCAACCTTAGCAGCTGCACCATAAGCTGTGTCGTTTGCTGAGATTTTCTCACTGTAGAAGATGTGATTTGCCTTGTGTTTTGTCCTGTAAGTGGTGTCACACTGTCCCACCATATCCCGATGTCCTGGACCTGGGCCCGGGCCTGGGTTGCGGGCTCCGTCCCTGGTCAGTCCGGGCGTGTGCAGGAGGCAAACAGATCGATGTTTCTCTCTCACACTGATGTTTCTCTCCCTCCCCTTCTCCTTTCTTTCCCCTCCCTCTAAAAATCCATCCATCCATCCATCCCATGGCTATCCCAACCGTATGACTGTGCTGCTAGATATTTGCTGCTTCCACTCTGGTTCATCAGCAGGTCATTCCCCCTTGGCAGCAGGTACAAAGCACCCTTGTTGGGGAATGAAGAGCCGCCCAAGTCAAAAATCATTAAGTCTTTACTCACACCCCTAAGGTTTAGGTTGCAACATGAATGTTGGCAAAGAACCATAAGGTTAATTATTCAGAAATGCCTCCACAGTATCCCCACTTGGAAGAGACAACCAATTAGTTTTACTTACACTGAAAACACTGTTCACCCCTCATCACAGTAGGCTAAATGGTGGTGAAAATGAAAGCAGGCCCCTGTCAGCTGGACTAATGTGTTGTTTTGTTTTTTTTGCGGGGGGAGCCTAGTTTACTAAATTCAATGACCTCAAAAATTAGGAACAATAGATTCTGCAATGTTATAAATGCAGCTATGCGTTTTTGTCCCTTCTTTAACTATATTAGAACATTTAAGACACATCAAAGGATTGCAGAATTACCTAGTAAACTCAGAATCACTTGCGGTGTGAAGGCTGCGTTCAAATTTGTAGCCCAATCACCAGGGTCAAATACACAGCTGTGAGACAGGCCTGTAGCTCCACTTTGCTGTACTTTGCAGTGCAAGGAAAATATTCCAGACCTGAAATCTGGGAACAGGCCCAGTACTTCTTGGGTCAAAGGTCAGAGCACAGAGCTGTTTTTATAGCCCTGTTACAATTCATGCCCCTTCTGGCTTGATAAACCCGTCCACACCCAAATTTCTAGCTCTTAAGGTCCAAGAATAGAACCAGAGATGTGAACCACCCTCATTCTGGAAACAGATAGGAATCCTGCAAAGGCAGGGGCCTCCGCCCAGGCCGCATACCTCTCCCACCAGCTCAAACAAACACAGAGCCTGTCTGTTCCTGACAGCGATCTGAAAGGATAATCCAGAGTTTACATACACATTATATTTTTGCTTCTCTAGGATACAGTCACCTACTAGTAACAAAAGGAGCTACCACGAGCAGCATTAGCTGGCTTTCAGATGAACTCACTGAAGTACGGAACCCTGAAAGTACAGACAGATTCCTGTCAATAAGGAGAAGCAAGAAATACTGGGACCCCAACAGTTTCTTCCCCTCAGTTCAGCTTTGTCTGATGCCATCACTAATTTCTCAATCACTTTATATTCTGAAACTTGGAGGAGCATCTTGGACTCGCTCTTCTTTTTTGTCTCCTTTGCCCCATTATTCACCCATTTCTGGGCTTTATGTCCTTGAAAAGTCTCAGGTCCTTCTTTCTTCTGTTCTCAGGTGGGGCAGGTGGTCAGTAACCACACATTTATTACAGCTCTTACTCTAGGCTTCCCTGCACCCCACCTGCTTGGCACATCCTCACAGATGTCTCTGCAGTGTCATGTCCTTGGAGACATCCTGCAGTGCGGACACACAGAATGGCAGCCTCCCCCCGACCTCCCACTCCCAACATCAATCAATATCCCACGGTAATTCCAGATTCCTCCGTTAGACTTTTACCTCCTGGACGGCCAGGCTGGTCTTGCTGAACCTCCATCGTGAGTCGGCACCATGTGTAGCATGGAGAGGCCAGGGAGTAAATTCACACCAAATGAACCAACACACCTTGAAGCCCCACAGAACAGCTCATATCGCCATTGGGTTATAAGTACTAGAACAGAATAGTTAATGAGTGGTAGGGGTGTTTTGCTTTTGTACAGGTGAGAGCATAAGAAGGGTATTTTGACGCATCAGTGCTTTGCCTGATCTTGTAAGGTCTTGAGATCCTTCAGTAGTAGGCACTAGACAGGCATGGGCAGAAAAGGAAAAATAGGCCTGGTGTGGAATGCCACCGGAGTGGAAACTCCTGAGTACCTACCAATGGGCAAAACTGGGAAAACGAGGACCTCACCCCCAGGATGACCTTTTATCCCCTAGCAGCCAGGAGGAACCACAGGGCTGGAGAATAGCCTCATATGACTCCCAAGTGAGCCCCTGCATGTCCACTGTCTTAAGTATTAAGCCCTCAAGACACTGAGGTTCTGACCCGCATCAAATGATCTTAGGAGCAAAGCCTCCGGTCCGCTGACCACAGACAGCCACAGAGTTCTGGTCAAACTAGAGATGAGATCTAGGCCTCAGCTGTGTTTCAGCTCCAGGCCCAAAAAAGCGGCCAAACCAGACGAGCAGCGCCACGCATGGCTGACATCCGGACCAGATGTGATGACCAATGATCCTGTGCCCTGGTTCGTAGAGACCCTGAAGGGACACATCTGGAAAGCCGATGAATAATCTATTGAGATTCTCCTCTGAGACCTCCAGATAAAAACCCTCAAAACTAAGGGTTCTGTGCATGTTCTTTCCTTCTCTTGAGAAAGCCCTTGCTTTCCCCACCCCCTCCTTTCCCCAGGGTGCAAGACGTGTCTCTCTGGAGCACACCACGCCTTTCTTCTTCTCTCCCCAGTTTTGTCCTTTCTGCACTTCTCTTTCCTAAGCTCCAACGGCCTTTCTTTTGCTTTTGTAAATTGTTTCCTGAGCCCACGCAGCCCAGCTGGCTCACCTTTTCTACCTCTGTGACCTTCTAAATAAACTTTCTCTTATAAATTGAGTTCCTTGGCTCTGAATTCTTTCTTTGCTGAACTCAAGTACCAAGGTTGCTGAACCAAGGTCCAGTAACATTCTGGTGCTGTTCCATGGCTCACACTTCTTGAGTCCAGAACAACGAAACACAATTATTTTATGAGAATTTATAAACAGTAGCACAGACCCAGAGGCACTGATATAAAACTTTCTTAAAGTTTGCTATGCATAAATTTGAGGTTATGATGAATACCCTGTCTCATAAGAGCTCCTTGAATTTTGTTTGTGGATCCTGTATGCTTACTCAAAAATCAGAAACACTATAATTAAGATCACTCGAAAATATAAAAGTAAAAGGGCAAGTGGTTTTGAGAAAGCACCTGATATTTCTGGGCCTCAGATTCCTCATCTGTAAAATGAGGAATTGCACAAACCAGGTCATCTCTGTGTTCCCCTCAATTCTGGCATTGTTTTACTCTGTATGCAAAGAACTACCCTCTGCTCCTTAAATCACAAAGTATACTAGTTTGAGCATTTACGTGTAAGCTTTCATAGGCCAGTGAACTTTCCTCATCTCCAGTGTTCTTCTGTGGGATCTTCATAGGGCTAGAAGCCTTTCATTTTGAAAGGGAAAAAGGGTTTTATTTGTAATACCACCATCCTCCCAACCATTACCATTATGTCATTTTAACAAGCCATTTGAAGACCAGAGATTTCATCTCTAGATAAAAGAAAATCTCTATGTTTAATACATTTAGTTTAGTAGAAAAACAGAAAGTTATTGCAGCCATCTCGTTTTTCTCACTCTACCACGGACTAGTGTAAACGTTGTCACGCTGACTCACCACCTGTTTCCCCCTGTGTGAACCAGGAGGCAGTAACCCAGCTTCCACACGTGCCACTCAGGGACACCAGCAAACCCACCACTTCATCACCCATAAATATGAAATTAAAACGTTCGCATTGGAAGGTATGTTAAGTGAAAGCAAGGAAATCAGAAAGATACTTGCATTCTTTCTCCCATCTCATCATCCATTATCCAAACTGACAGCTGTCACTGGGCGGATCTCTGACTCTGAAGGTGGGGGCTGGAACAACAGCAGCTGGCTGCACTTAAAAATGCTTATTTTCCACCAGCTTCCCTTTACAGATCCCATATCAGTACCTTGCGCACTTTACAACGAGACATGTATGTGGCTAACTGTGTACATTTGATGTAATACTGATATAATGCTCCATTTCTGCATGTTTAAATAGTCTCCATTATTCCAGGCTCGATGCAAATGTCTCTTCCTCCAGGAAGTCTTCCCTACTTGCCTACCCAGGAGCAATCTGCCTCCTTTTGAACTTCTGCAGTATTGTTTGACTCTATCCTATAGCACTTTCCAGTTTCTTCCACGTTTGTGTTGCAATAAAATGTGTAAAACTCTTATTTCCTTTACTGGATTGTGAAGTCCTTGGAGTCAGGAACTGTCTTTGGACATCGTGTGCAGGCAGACACATTTAGCCGAGTATCCCACAGGAACTGTATTCTCAGTAAGTGCAGGGGCGAATGAAGCAAGGGCAGGAGAATAAAAGCAAGCTGTTACATAAAGGAGCGACCTTCCTTCAGGGAAAAGTCCTGAAGGGAAGGAAGGAAAAGTCCTTGAAATGAGTTAAAAGCCAAGGGATTATGTCTAAACAAATAAGGAGCAGATAGAGGACAAAGACAGATGGGCCTGGGATCCTGTTATCTTTTTTTTTCTTCTCTTTTCTTTTTCATTTTTATTTTTTGAACTATTGCAGATGTCCGAATTTCACCTCCATTTGTCCCCCTCCTCCCAGGCCCTTCTCTCCCTGCCTTCTGGCCAACACCACAGTGTTGTCCGTGTCCATGGGTTACATATGTATATTCTTTATTTAATCCCTTTACCTTCTTTCATCCAGTCCCTTCCTTCCCCCACCCCTCTGACAGCTGCCAGTCTGTGCCATGTATCCTTGTCTCTGTTTCTATTTTGTTTATTTTGTTCATTAGATTCCACATATAAGTGAGATCATATGGTATTTGTCTTTCTCTGACTGGCTTATTTCACTTAGCATAATAATCTCCAGGTCCATCCATGCTGTTGCAAAAGGTATGATTTCCTTCCTTCTTATTGCCACGTAGTACTCCATTGTGTAAATAAATGCACCGCAGCTTTTTTATCCAATCATCTACTGATGGGCAGTTGGGCAGTTTCCAGATCTTTGTTATTGTAAATAATGCTGCTATGAACATAGGAGTGCATATATTCTTACGAATTGGTGTTTTGGGGTTCTAAGGATATATTCCCAGCAGTGAAATCACTGGGTCAAAAGGCAGTTCCAGTTTTAATTTTTTGAGGAAACGTTAATACTGTTTTCCACAGTGGCTGCCCCAGCGTGCATTCCCACCAATAGTACACTAAGGTTTCCTTTTCTCCACAACCTCACCAGCACTTCTTTTTTTTTTTTTTTAACTTTTAGCTTTCTTTTGGAATGGATAGCCAAGGTTTCACATGATTCATAAAGCAACATTTTTCTCCTAAAAAATCTTTTTAACACCAGCACTTCTTGTTTTTTGATTTATTGATGGAAAACTGTAGGACATTAAAGAAATAAATTGAGGAAGATACAAATAAATGAAAGCATATACCGTGTTCATGCATTGGAAGAACAAACATCATTAAAATGTCCATACTACCCAAAGCAATCTATAGGTTCTGTGCAATTCCTATTAAAATACCAATGACATATTTCACAGATCTAGGAGAAATATTCCAAAAAATTTACATGGAAACAAAAAAGACCCCAAACAACCTCAGCAATTTTGAGGAAGAAGAACAAAGTTGGAGGGATCACAATACCTGATATTAAACTATACTACAAGGCCACTGTGATCCAAACAGCCTGGTACTGGCATAAGAACAGGCATGTAGATAGTTAGAACAGAACAGAGAGCCCAGAAGTAAATCCACACCTGTATGGTCAATTAATACGTGACAAAGGGGGCAAAAACATAAAATGGGGTTAAGACAGTCTCTTCAATAAATGGTGTTGGGAAAATTGGACAGAGACATGCAAAAAAAATGAAACTAGACCAGCAACTTACACTGTACACAAGAATAAACTAAAAATGGATAAAAGACCTAAATGTAAGTCATGAAACAAACAAAAAAAAAACAATCTTAGAAGAAAACATAGGCAGTAAAATCTCAGACATCTTTCAGAGCAATACTTTTGCCAATACATCTTCTAGGGCAATGGCAATGAGGGCAAAAATAAACAAACAGGACTATATCAAACTAAAAAGCTCCTGCATGCAAAGAAAACCATCAACAAAATGAAAAGGGAACCACTATATGGGAGAACTTATTTGCCAGTGATACAGCTACCAAAATAACCTGCCAAAATAACAATGCACTTAAGGGGTTAATCTCTAAAACATATGAAGAACTTACACAGCTCTACACCAGGAAGATAAACAATCCAATTTAAAAAGGGCAAAGGATCATGTTATCTTTATGGGTGATACCTGACTTCACAGCCTGACTTTCCTTTTCTCACCTGTTGCTCTCCCAGTCCGGCTGAACGGGTTCACTTGCTATCCTGAAAGAAGTCAGAGCCAGGCCTAGGCAATAACCACAGGCAGGCTCACATTCTAAGAAGCCAACGTACTGTAATGCCCTTCTTAGAACGTAAGCACTATCTCTCTGAGAGCAATGGGATGAGTAAGTGATGAAATTTCTCCACTGCAAGTGAGCAGATTTGGTCCTACAACTAAATCACCGAAACATCTTGTTCAACCCAACTATTTTTTCAAGAAACCAACACTGGGGCTCACCATGCCAGAGTGGTCCCCCTAACCCAGGACAGTGTCCTGACAAGATAGCCTGAGTCAGCAGGGGCAGTGGGCAGAACCGCCTGCCTCTGATTGGATGAACGGTCCTGTCGCCCGCATACTGTCTATCCGACCATCCCTCTCAACTTAGATATTATTTTCACTGGACATTAGGTTGGTTTCGACCACTGAGCCCCATCAGTCTGGATCTGGCTTCCCATGACCAGACTGTCTTCCTAGAGCCAGCACCTCAAAGTGGAGCCCTTCCCCTTTCCACGTGCCAAGGCTGCTTTTCTCTATGGTTCCTCAATCCTTGATAAACACAATCCACCTCCCAGCTTCAGGTTTCTGCTACCCAGCCCCCGGGGCTCCTTCTTCCTGGGCCAGCTCAGACGCTGGGATCTCCTCCCATCTTTGCTGCGAACTCCAGGGATGAAGCCGGAGTTACCCCCTTCGTCCAAGGGTTGCCACCAAAGTCAAATTAAGTTGGAAAAAAAAAAACCTCAGTCACTCTTTTAGGAACTCCATTAATATGCTAGTGGTAAGTTTAGTCAACAACTTTTGTTGACTAGAGAACTTCAGCCTCAACCTATAAATTTTTGAGGTACGTTTTTCCAGGAAATTATGTTAATCATTTATCACATATTGTAACTATACTCCTAGTCCAGAGGTTAATCTGTGCAGGATGAGATTTAATTGTAAATCCAAGTGAGTTCTATTCTCGATACCAGCGAAGTGCCTACCTGGCACTTTACACAAGAACCAGCTCTTTTGTATTCCCCGTGAATCTCGGGAGAAAATGAAACCAGATGAGTAAGGAACACGTTCAAGGTCCCAGGAAATGAGGGCGGAGATTAGATTTGCAAAGTTGAGAGAAAGGTTTGAGGCAAGATCCCGGGGGTGCCGGTCTTCTGAGTCGATGAGTCATTCCACAAAGGTGCTGATTAATAAACGATGAGATTTGGCAACATGCAGAAAAAAAAATTAGGACTTGGTGATAAATTCAATAAAGAGAATGAAAGGAAAAATCGCATTTTGATTCCATCGCTATCTACTGAGCAGTTATAGTATTCCTGCTTGTATACTCGAGAGCGTTCATGTGTTCACCTAATTTGGTCTTCAGAATAACCCTGCAGAGATAAGTTTTATAAGAAATAGTGATGAAAATGGGCACTGTTTTTGTGTGTGGTGCCCCAAAATTGTTCTCGTGGCTGCATTGAGACACAGGTTATGCTTCTGTCACGGTCATTTATTGCAGCGATGACAATGAGACTTGTAACATTTTTTGCTAGGCTCAGTGAGTGAAAACTGGATGTAATAAGACTTTTCAATCTTCAAAATAGTTAAGGAATAATATGCTCACATCACCTGCTAAAATAACAATGTACTTGTTATTATTTAACTTCTAGGAGGTAAAAAAGAAATATGGAGAGAATCGTCAAGTAGAATTTGAGTCCAGGTGTCCTAATTCCCGGTCCCATGTCCTCTTCATGACACTGTGGATCTAGAGGAGAGGCATATCCAGAAATGGCACATGTGGGGGGAGTGGCCCTCAAAGGGGAAGTGTGCTGAGTTTGATTTGGGTCCCACAAATGTGAACTATGGTGGGACATCCGACAGGGGACATTCTGTGCTGACCTGGCTCACAGTCCCTTTCCATCCCAATTCATGAGAACGCAGCCCCTCCACAGAGCCTGTGACCTCCAGCGTCACCTGCAGCGCGCTTGTCCTCCTGGGTCACACTGTCCTGCCATCAAGGGAAACCGCTTCACCCGGCGCCCGCCTTCCTGTCCATGACACCCAGCTGCCTGGGTCTCCAGTTCTCTCATTCCCCTTACATCATTCGCCTTTGATATTTTGGAAATATCAGCCCCTCCATCTTTTTACTTTCTTCCCATATTTTTATTAGTTCTTCCGGGTTTCTCCACCTCCCCCAATGACCCTAGGCTCCTCGGCTGACCATCCAAGTCCCGCTCTTACCGGCACTTTGGTCCCCTCGGACCCCGTCCCTCTGTAGCATCTCTCAAACAACACCCCAAGCCTGGCTCAGTGTCATAATCCGTCCTCACACTTACTTAGTTTCCAGAGAAGACTTTGTCAGTCTTGTAGAGAACAGTTACAAATCCATGATCTCCCACCTTGCCAAGGCCCTTGGCACCTCCCTCAATCCTTTCCTTCAGGGGTCCCTCTCTTTCGCCTCCTATATCATGGAGAGAGGCTTGAGATCATCCTGCATGCTCTTCCCATCACCCACCCCCTCCGATCTGTAACAGTATCGACACCCTCCCACAGTAGAGAATCAGTGTCCCTTCTGCCCAAGGCCAGGCCCTACCCTCCTCTGCCTGTTCCGGGCTCTGCTCTTCCATAGCAAATAGGTCATCTCTCCTCCTCTGCAGGCTCCTCTTGCAGCCTCTGAACGTGCTCCAACCCCTCCTCCTGGACCTCCCTGCCCCTGAGCCCTTGCCTGACTTATTCCCCCCTGCTTATCCGAACTTCTCAGAAGAGACTCAGTCTCTGCTTCCTCCCCTCACACTTGCTCCTCAGCCCACTGCAGTCTGCCTCCGGACTAGCTATTGAAACTACACTCCTAAGATCTTACATGCCCTCCTAAAGGACATGCACAGTTCTTATCTTCCTGGACCTCTCTGCTCTATTTGTAATTTTAATCGTGGTAAAATACGCACCACATAAAAGGTAGTGTTTGTACTTCAATAGTGTTCAGTGCATTCACGTTGCTGTGCAACCATCTTACAGAACGGAGCCTTGGTGCCCATTGAACGGCTCCCCACGCCCCTCAGCACCACAACCAGCATCCCACTTTCTGTCTCTAGGAGTCTGACCACTCCGGAAACCTTCTACAAGGGAAATGATACAGTAGCTATCTTTTTGTGACTGGCGTGTTTCACCCAGCACAATGTCTTTGAGGTTCATCCATGTTGTAGCCTGCGTCAGAATTTCCTTTTTTTAAGGCAGAGTAATATTTTTTGTATGTATACACCACATTTTGTTTATCCATTCGTCTGTCGATGGCCATTTGTGTTGCTTCCACCTTTGGCTATTGTGAACAATGCTGCTCTTTGAGACCCTGCTTTCAACTCTTTGGACGTACACCCAGAAGCAGTATTGCTGGATAATACCTCCTGTTCAGTTTTCAGCGGTCTGTCGTCTCCTCCTCCTCTGCTCTCTGCTGCACGGTTCCCTGAGACGCTGTCCTCGTTTTCACTCCCAGCTCTCTCAGTGCCCCTCCTTCTCCGTCTCCCTCTGTTGGCCCTAGGGGTCTGCTTCAGTCAAGATCCAATCAGAAAGACAGAAACCGCCTTTTTTGTTTGTTCTCTTTTTTTAATTATTGATTTGAGAGAGAGAGACACCAGTTTGTTGTTCCGCTTATTGACTTGTTCATTCATTGGTTGCTTCTTCTATGTGCCCTGACCAGGGATCAAACCCACAACCTTGGTGTATGGAGGCGATGCTTTAACCAACTGAACTACCCGGCCAGGGCAGAAATCACTTTTCAAAGAAAGGATGTTTGATGCAAAGAGTTGGTTATATCAACATTAGAAAACTGAAAAAATATGAAAGGGAATGTTGAGGTAGCTCAGAGCAGTAACTACAGGAAGCCATTCCCACCCCAGGGCTAGGGAACAAAGGAAGAGTGAGATCTTGGGAGTGACAGGTTCTTGGAGAGACCCTCCCCCAATGCACAGCTGCTACATGGACCCCCATCCCTCACCCAGAGTACTCAGCTGGCTGACGCTGGTAGCTCTGAGGGAGGTACCCCAGCTGGTGCTGCCAGGGAATGCAAAAGGTCAAGACTGGCACTGTGGCATCTTCTGTGACTTGAGTGACAATCTTAACAATTAGAAGCAGGAAGAAAGTCCATTCTGCCTTCTTCATGCCTTCCTGTCTCTCTTAAGTGGCTCTAGTTGGCAGAAGCCAGCAGGAATCCAGGTGGTAAAGGAGACAGGAAAGCAGTTTGCAAACCCGGCCATAAGGGCAGAGCCTACCTGGAAGGGTGGACTCGGTGCTGAGAGACACTGCGCAAACTGCCCGCGCAGGCCTCTCTGTCCTGGGTCCACCATCCTCCCTGAACACACTTTCTGGGAGTGGTCGCAGTTTTCTAGGAGTAAACCCTCAAGGCTCTGACCACGACCTACGTCTGTGACATCCACATCCACCCATCCAATGCGGACTCTCACCCGAACTTCAGGTGCACTTTTGTGCAGGCAGGTTTTGCAGGTTTTGCACCTGCCTGCGAGAAATCTCCACCCTGGTGGCCCTTGAATTAAACAAGCCTCAAAGTGCATCTGTCATCTTTCCTTTTCAAACTGCTTCTACTGTTCTGTTCTTTATCTCAGCTGGTGGCTTCAACTATGCTGATTAGCTAATCTAGAAGCCTGGATGTCCCCTCATTTCAGTGGCTCCTTCACCTCCCAAATATCTCTCCAGTGTCCCCTCCCTTTGCTCCATCACTGCCGCACAGCCCTGATATAGGCCTTCATGCAGTTCTCCCGTATAGCCCACAACCTCCTCAGTGTTCTCTTGGACTTTCTTCTTGGCCCCCTTAACTCACACAGCTGCCCAAGGGACCTCCTCAAAATCGGGAAATGGCCGTGTCCCTCCCTTGCTTGAATAAACCCTTGAGTAGCTTCCTACCGTCCTTCCCTCATCTAGCCCTGCCTCCTGTTCAGTTTCATCCCTTGCCCCTCCCTGCCTGTCCCCAGCTCCAGCAATTCTGAATTGTTTATGCTATGTTACTTCTCACATTCTGTTCCCTCTGACTGGAAAAACTTTCCATCTTCACACCCACTCTGAGTTAACCCTACTCATCCTTTAAGACTCAGGTCAGATGCCTCCCCCTCAAAATCTTCTCAACACTCAGATTCCAGATCCTCACGTCACAAGATAGGACAAGTGGCAAGGCGTGCAGGGCCGTGTCTCCAACCCTCAAGCCACTGGTCTCCAGGCTGCTCCACCACCACGGTCATAGCCACAGCCACCACTGGACTCCCTGTAGTCCAGTCCTGCAGTCTGAACACTCACCACTCTACACCCCAATGGCTCTTCTCAATCACTGTTCCTCTACCTCCTTCTAAAAGCAGCTTCTGAGATTTTCTGCTTATACCCCTCCCTCACCACCAACATCCAATCACCAGGCCCTACAGAGTCTCTCTCCTCACATTTCTCAAGTCTTTCCACTTCTCCCATCTCTGTGGTGCCCCAAGACCAAGCCATCCTTAACTTTCATCTAGAAGATCGCAGCAGCTCTCTCCTCACTGGCTCCTGCCCATTCTCCAATCTGTCATCTCCGTGTAGCCAACTGACCTTTTCGGAGTGGAAGTATGATGTTGTTAACCACCTGCTTGAAAACCGTTGGATGGTTGGTCTTTGTTTTTAAGATAAAGGCTAAATTATTTCATTACAAGGCTCTCTAAATCACATTTTGCCTAGCCTCTCTCATCTCCCCATCTTAGTACATAAGGAACAGGCCCTGGTTAACTCCTCCTTCCTCTGAGTCACGGTCTTTCCTCACCTGGCCCGCTCTCAACGCAGCTTCGGAGCTTGGCTTCAGCGACATTCCTTTAGGAAAGCCTTCAGTGATTCCTAGGCGCCATGAGATCTCTCTGTTACACACTGCCTGGCACTTTGTGCAAACCTCTTTGTGGCACGTACCACAATTATAAAACTGGGTGACTCATTAATGCCCATTTCTCCCGTGCAGTAGACAGTAAGCTCCGTGGAGGCAAGTACAAGGCCCCTCTGGGCACTCTTACGGTCTTAGAGCCTGGCTTACAACTGGTGCATAACAGGTCCTCGCTACTGTTTGTTGCATGAACGTTAATTAATGTTTGTGGAATTAAAGTTAATGAGTTTCCCCACTTCCAACCCAGACCAGTTCGGTATCTCTTCTCTACAGCTCCACAATGCATTGCAGTTCTTACCTCTGTCCTTGCAGTGACTTATTGTTTGTAGAAGCGTCTGCCTCCCACCCCTCTTCACTCTTCAGTCCTTTATCTGCGGCCTCTCCACCACCGGAACATGCCTTGAGTGCAGTATTTTGTGCCAGTCTCCTTCTATAAATAACCAACGTGGCTGGACCAGCCCTGGTGGTTTGCATTAAGATTGTGAAATGCCCTTCGGCAATCACCATAAAGAAACTTTGAATAAATAAAGAGGTTGGGAGCCTGTGATTTCCCAGCCTCACTCTTTACTGATGAATTTAAAACATAAGAGTGGGTATGTCAAGTGTGGCAGGCGGATACATGGCCCAAATGGCCATTACTGAAATCAACCAAGATCTCTAAAACAAAGCAGCCCCGGCGGGAGAGGCGGCCTTGGCTCTTCACCTGGCTGTGCGGCTGGTGATGTGTTTATCCAGGTAGCCACCCTTGAAGTGGATGCCACGGCTTAAGTCAGGCACTTGCATTACAAAAAAGAAAGAAAAAAAAACCCGTCAGGGCTTACACCACAGGCAGAGACTATCAAACGTTTCAGTGGATCACGTCTAGGACCGGACCGTGGGGCTCGCCCTTCGTTATGGGGCAGGAGGGAGAGGAGATGTCCACGGCAAGGACAGGGATCCAGAGAAGCGTGCAGGGACACGGCAGGAAGCATTTCAGGAAGCAGGAGAAGGTCAGTTGCGACAAGTTTTACTCAAAGAATAAGGAAGTTGGAGACTGCCAAAAGGTTTAAATTCCAATAAAGAGGAAGGTTTGCACAGTTTTAATGAAGTTGTGGAGTTGGAAGCCAAGTCGTACAAGATGAGGAAGGGGCGAGTTTCATGGGAGAGAGCCGAGCGGCAGGCTCTGTGTCCGAAGGGCGTGTAAACAGGGAGGTGAGTCCAGCTCTCCCCTTGGGCACAGTGAAGAGAGCTCCAGAATGTTCCTTCTCGTATTTTCTTCTCACTCCTCTCTGCCCTAGTATAAACAAAGTGGGCTAAAATCGTGACAGAACACTTCAATGGTCATTTTCTTGCTGTTGGCATAATGCTTTTTGAATGTAATTTTCACAGCTGGCATGAAATAAAACTCTATTCCTTCCTCAAACTCACACAAAGATCACTGTTGCTTTTCATGCCTATTCAGAGAATGTAAATGAAATATAAAAATACAAAGGCATTTTTCTTCACGAGTTAAAATACAGGGTGCGGCAGAAGTAAGTCCTGCTCGAGTGTGGTTGGTAGGGTAATAGCATGGGTGTAATAATTTATAGTTTTAATTTGAGCATTTCACCTAAAATGTCATATGGTGTGCTTGAGTGCGATGTTGCTATGCTACAGAATTACATGCTTATGATTTTGTAATAAAAGTTTATATAATAAGAGCCATTATTTGTACCAGATCCTGTACATTATTCTACCAAGAAAAATTATAAAATACTTTAAAAAATCCTCATGGTAAGCTTTCAAAAATGTATTCTACAGCAAATACCTCAAGGGTCAGAATGCTGTAAGACACTACTTTCTTATCATGTCTAACAGTATCTGCCCTTGGCACAAGGAAGGTCACCAACAAATTCCTCTTAACAAGGAACAGAGGTAAAGAAGAGAGATTTCCTAAATCATAAACCTTGGAGGCTGGGAAATTTGGCCCACTTTCAACTTGAAAGCAACCTCTGCAATGCTAATCCAGCAAACTTGCATTTGTGTCAGAACGCTGAGTCACCTGGGAACAGGAAAGCCCAGGTAACACTGTCCCAAACAAAGCTCAATAAACTGAAGTGGAGTAGAATTTACTGAGAGTCACAAAAGACCTGATGCCAGAGAATGTCTCCACATAACCTTAAAATTAGAGATCTGACCAAATGTTTCAGAATCAGAAGTTGAACTCATAAATTGCTGATAGGTAGACCTAGGTTCCTGTCTGAACTTAGGTAAAAATAGCCTAGTACAGGGAGTAGTTGAACTTGGACTGAGAAAAACATATTTATATTCATTAATCTCTAAATGGAATTTAGCATTTTTCTTTGATTATGAATGTAGGCAACAAATCTCTAGAATTAACTGAAATCACAGATTTTTCGTATCACCTCATAGTGGTGTCAGAAACTTTGAAATAGCGTTTATACTCATCATTACTAGTTAGTATATCCACCATTAGAATTTGATTTCATGCATTGTAAAGTAGCACATGCATTATTATACCATATGTTTGGGGTTTAAAAATATTTTGATAACTTCATTTCATTATCATTGGATTCATTGGGTATTCTATGTATTCTGTTTTATGCCCTTAAAAAGCCAGCCTGTAGTCTTTACCAGACTGTCAATGGTGTCCATTGCACAAAAAAGATGAAGATGCCTTGATCTGGTATTTTACAAACAAAGCTCATGGTTTATCATTTCTACTTGCAGGCATGAAGATATGCATATGAACAACAGATTCTGTCTGCACCATTTGGTGCCCTTAATAAGTTGGAATCCATATATAATTTTTGAAAGGTTATGTTGTTTAGGACCAATCATTTACTCCATGTTTGTGCAGTATAATTTTGTTTCAGGTGTAAGGAAGTAAAGATATTCTACTTCCTTTTGGATGCCTCTTAAAACAGAATGTTCCTGATTAATTGCTGTAGCTGGCGCAGACTCCAAGATGGCTAAGTCCTCCTGTGAACCACTGGAATTGAGTCAAACTTCCAGGGAGGCCCTAGCTGTGTAGCTGAGTTGGTCAGATTTTCGTCCCAATATGCCAAGGTTGTGGGTTCAATCCTGGTCAGGCAACATAGACGAATCAACCAAAGAATGCGTGCATGAGTGGAACAACAATTTGATGTTTCACTCCCTTCCTTTCTCTCTAAAACAAACAAACAAACAAACAAACACACCCTCCCTGTAGGTGCTGGAGGTCCCTAGACATTCCTAAGGAAACCAACGGCCACAGAAAGCATATCTGGAAGAATTCCCAGCCCAGAGAGGCAGCTTGGTGTGGGACATGATTCACTTTGGAAAGTGCTTCAGAATGCTAGCGAGTCTAAAGTCAAACAGTATTGGGAGCACATCTGCGAGGTTTCCTTTGTGGTTAGACCATGTCTCCTTGATGTAAAGGATCTGAAATTTTCAACCAAAGCTCTTTTTAGGATTCGGATACCTCATGTATACCAGAGAACCTCTCATGCAGCGCTCAGTAGGAAAATATGTTGGATGATCTAAGCCAATTTTTCAACTTAGTTCCCTTAAATTACTGTATCAATTATAGCTGTTCTTTTGGCAGAGAAATCTTGAACACTTTATAGAAAAATGCCTTTGTACTTCCCCCAAGAGACAGAATCTCAGGGGTAGCTTCTTCAGTCTTAGAAACATGTAGTTTGAGAACTGGGGACCCTGCAGGGTCTATTAAGGACCTATATGTTCAGTTCTGCTCAAGATAGCAGAAACTCTAGTTGGATGATCAAGGCAAACATTCTTGGGAGTTTTTCTTCCCCAGGCATCAGCCAGAGACTTTGCATCCATTCTATCTGGTGCAAACGTTCTATCTGGTGTCTAGTTCATAATGACACATATGGTGAATGAATGATAAAATTATTGCTCATGGTTTAAGCATAACATTCTCAGTGTGGAAAGGAAAGAACAATTGTGTTTGCCTCAGCACAGGGATTTTTTGAAGGTAAAGAAAGTATCATGGGATTCCTATTATTCTACATCAATAAGTAAAAATCCATTCACAGAAGCATGAGTTCACAGCATCTAGAACTTCAGGGTTCCTCCAAGCTTCTCAAAAGTTTGTGGGCATGGAACCCCTGGGCATGGTGGATTCTAACGTAGTAGGTCTGGAGTTGGGATCCAGATTTCATTTTTCTAACACGCTCCCAGGTAATGCTGAGGTGGGACAGTAAGAAGCTTGGAAAATTCCTTGGCAAGTGGAGGGAGGAAACAGACAGATGGCTGATTCAAACTGGCCCCATCCGGCACGCTGTGTCACCTGCCTGTTCAAGACCCACTCCCTTAAGCATTAAGACAAAGGACCTAGTGTACACTCTCCCTGGAACACACCTAGGCCTCCCCCCCACGTGTATCTTTGCTTTTCTTTCTCTTAAGCTCTAACGGTTCCCAGACTTAAAACCAGGGGAGCGGCTCATCCTGGGCCAACCCCTAGAACCTGTCTCCATGGGCCCTCCTTTTGCCTCTGAAAGTTGTTTCCTGAGTTCATGCAGCCCAGCTGACTCATGGATTCTGCCTCTGTGACCTGCTTTCTAAAGAGCCAAGGCAGCCATGCCTAAGCTCAACTCTTCCTCAAGTCTCTAAAAGGCCAAGACAGCTCTCTAAGCAGCCCACTCAAATACTCTGAGTGCACTTTTGCCTTTCTTGCTACATAAACTTCCTCTTGTGCTAGAGTTCTTGGCTCTAAATTCTCTCTTTGCCAAACTCTTGAACCAAAGTCCAACATTGCTGCTAACGATGCCAATGTTGCTGTTCCTTGAGCCTTCTCTTAAAGGCTTATAGATAACGATGGAGCCAAAACTAAGATTGAAAATGACTAACACCGCCTTGGCTGGTGTGGCTTAGGGGTTGAGTGCTGTTTGCCTTACTCTTTCCAGGTTACCTAAACATCCTAGAGAAAAATCAAGTGTGGTACAGTAAGATCTACAAACACCAAAGTGTTAGTTTTCCTTGGGGAGTAATAAATGTTCTACTGTTAACAAACCTATGAAATTAACTTCTTTGTTCTTTACAAAAATTTCTAGAACTTTCCTTAAAATATTTGGTAATGAAGACATGGCTTATTATGGTATTAGTTTACACTGTTAGATAGCCTGAAAGGTTATATTTATTTTAATTATATAAAGAATTGTTGGTACTTTTTCGATGTAATTATCATCATTAGCACTTCATTGTATTTCGGGAAGAACGAAAACATTGTTCCTTAATGATAGTACTAACCTACACCAGATGCCTTTGTGTCTCACTTCCACATGAGGCTGACAGGAAGTTTGTTCTGCAGTTTAGCACAAATGCCTTTGGATATACTGTTTCCTTTCTCCTGTATTTTTAAAGAGTTTGCATTTTTAACGACCCTATCTTATTGGAGGATGATTCCCAGTGGTGCAGTCAGCATGCATCATTAATGTTTTCTATTCTCAGGCAGATAGAGTTGTATAAATCTAAATGTGCGATTAGCACAATCTATCTGTTTTTGCTATAGATGATGTGTCGGCCTCTAGCCAATGATCCTACTCACTTGCACTCTCAGTAGAAATAGAATGACCTCCCACAATTCTCTGAAGCTCAATAATGTGGATTTTCCTTAAGGAAACATTGTGGTGTTTGGATGGTATAAAGCTGCTCTATTTTCATGGCAATTGATATGAAAGTTTTTCCAAGTATCTTCGTTTGAGTTTGAGAAAGGTGGGTGAATGTGTGCCCATTGGAGCTAACTGGCATACACACCACTTTAAACTCTGCTCTTGAAGAATTTTACAGGGAAGTCACGTGGCCAGGTGTGCACCAGCAGCATTCCATTCAAGGCTCCTCCCACTTCACAGGTGAACCAGCCAAAATGTAGAGAAAACCTGGATAGTAGCCTCAACTCTCAACAATGCAGGACTCACACAAACTGATTCACACTGACATCCTTCCCCAGAGCTGCCAGCGTTAGTCAGCAAAGTAATTAGTTTTAAGGGGGAGTGGGTGGGTAAAAAGAGGCACCAGGGATTTTCTGTGTCTCCCTCTGGACAATGACTACAGGTGTGTGCGTATGTAAAACTTCATCAAGCCGAATGAGGTACTTTTCACACCTCACTGCATGAATTCATCCACCCCAATCAATTTATAAAATAAACTGTTTGCATTGTGCATTGCTAGTGTTTTTTTTTTTTTGTTGTTGTTGTTGTTGTTTTTTTGAGTAAATAGCCCTGAAACAGTTGTAGATCCAATTACTTCCTTATAGGCTTCTTCCTTGATGCACTCGTTTGGACCGGCTCAGAAAAAATGGGACCATTCTTGGCTGCCCAGAATACATAATAGCTCCCCAGGCCATGCAGACAATACAGACAGTGCTGAGCCAGAAAGAAGACACAAGCTCTTCCTGAAAGGATGAACTACAAGAAAGGGATCATGTAAAACAAGGTGTCAAGGTCCAAATCAACAGAAAACTAGGGCGGGGGGAGAAAGAGGTATCGGGTTTGGTCACTGAACCAATCAGACCGACCACCAAAGTGACTAAGAATAAAGTGAATGCGGTGAATCAGCCAAATAGCAGTGTCTGCCCCCTGGACATTAACAGATACTTCATTTAAGGAATGAATTGACCTCAATTTCACCAAAATAAATCCCATCCACCATAGCTCTCTACAACCCATCAACCTGGAATTATTCTAATGTAGGACGAACTAACTGTCTTTCAAAGGCAAAATACTTTTACCTCTATTAATGGAGCATGTACAAGTGTAGTATTTGAAGTTTCCTTCATTCAGCCTGCTGCATCTTGACAACTTCTGGCCTGCAAGGTTATTGTAGGTCATGCTTATTTATAGTCCCTTTTTTACTGCAGTGGTTATAGCAGTCATACCTATCATTTATCATCTAATTACAGTGTTCACCAGCATGCCCTGCCCTTCTATTCTCAGGCCAGCACTGTTGCTTCAGATTTTACATAATTGTCAAAGTGTTTAAGAGGGGGCAATTCACTTTTCTCTACCTCCACTCAATTTTATCTTATATTCCCATCACTTTCAATTTTCTTATTCCATTTACTTTACCTCCCTTTTATCCTTTATATGTTTATATTTAAATTATCATCACCATACTTTAAGAGTACACAAACTTGATTAAAGAATTTTTGGTGATAATATTTTTCTGAAAAAAAAAACAGCAAAGAAATAGCCTCCAATATCATAACTGTGGGTGGGTATAGATGTATTATATTGGGTTGGCCAAAAAGTCTGTTCAGTTTTTTTCATAAAATGCAAGACACATTTTTCGCCCTGGCCCATGTGGCTCCGTGGATTGAGTGCTGGCTTGCAAACCAAAGGGTCACTGGTTTGATTCCCAGCCAGGGCACATGCCTGGGATGCAGGCTGTGTTCCCAGTGGGGGACATGTGAGAGGCAACTACATATTGATGTTTCTCTCCCTCTCTTTCTCCTTCCCTTCCCCTCTCTCTAAAAATAAATAAATAAAATCTTTTAAAAAAGAGACAGTTTTCATTTTTCACCAATAATTTTATTGATTTGGATATTTTGAGTATGTTGGCTATCTCCCACTATTTGCTTCTAGTGGGTGGAGGCCAGGGGTGCTGCTAAACATCTTCCAATGCATAAGACAGCCCCACAGCAAAGAATCATTTGGCCAAAATGTCAATCATACCAATAAATTTCGCAAACCACTTTTGACACATTTGATCAGTCACAGCATAGTCTCCATACACCACAAATCTGTGTTTTAGTTACATTTTTACTTTTTTGAAATAATCAAGCATAATACACGGATGATGTCTCATTTCTTCCATCTTCAATATTAAAATGGCTGCACAAAAATTCACCAATTTTGATATTTTTTAAATGCATGCAGCTATAACAGCTGTCACAATATAATCTAACAAAATTGTTTCAAATGAATTAATGACAACTAAGCACTACTAGACCATCATCCAGAAAAAACAAACTTTTTGGTCAACCAAATGTTGTTACTGTCTCTGCTTCTTTGAAGATGACAATGTAGTGTTCTATTGTTTTCCTGAGATCACTGAATACCTATTCATGGTGGCTGTGATGCTAGGGATCATTAGTAAATTCCCTGCTGGCCAGTAACTGTGCCAACAGCAGTTGGAGACTGGCGAAGGATTACGCAGAAGAGCTATCCCAGACATACAAAAATAGCTCAGGAACAGAAAGTGTTCCTAAATGGCGGAAGTTTCGCATTTCCTGGGTCCTCCCTCTTCTGCCTCTCCATTCCCTGACCTTATCCAGCTCCTAAATCTCTCCGCCATCCTCTCCCAGCTTCCACCGGCTGTCCAGCATGGTCCCAAACTCCCAGCCTTACACCAGCTAGGCTGGGAGACTGGTACCCGCTGCCGATTTCTCTCCGGCCCCACCCGCGCCTGCGCAGAGCTTCTTCTCGCGCGAGTGTGCAACCATCACCAGGGACAACCCCTCCAGTCCCAGGGATGCGACGTCTGCTGTAAGCCAACCCTGGTTCTACGTGACCCCTCTCACATTCCTGGGGATCGCGTCCACGCGGGCGCGCGTTAGCCCAGGAAACAGTAACTTGAAGGATCCGGACGAAGGAAGGGTCTTCCACGCAGGAATAGAACGCGCGGGCGGCGAAGCTCGGAGGTGGAGCCCCGCCCCTCAGGGCCAACTTCCTGCCTCAGTATTGGCCCGCGTGCCCGTCAGTCTCCGCCCACGGGCCCTGCCGGCTTCCTCGCGACCCCCGTGCCCTCGGATCCCACCCTCTCACTTCGCTGCTTTACTGCCTGTGTCGCCGGTGACTGGCTGTTCCCGCTAGTCCGATCCAGAGCTGGCACTGGCTCCCAGAAGCTCCAACAAGGGGAGGGCCGGGCCGGGCGGGAGCTGATCGTTGCCTGGTGGAGTGGCTGGTCCTCGGCTTCTTTGCCAGCAGCACCACCTGTCGCGGAGCGAGACGTGGGGTAAGGCTCTTTGCAGCGGGGCCCGGGCGGGAGCTCCGGAAGGAGAGCGGGCGTCGGCCTTCTGCCACTTGGCTCCGGGCACCGAGCGCAGACCTGCCGCCGGAGACCGCGCGTGCGGCTGGGCAGCTCCTCGCTTGATGGATGGGGCGACGAAGTGAAGGGAAGGGGCTCACTAAGGGCGGGGAGCTGAACAAGTCGCGGAACCCCATTTCTACCGTTCGAGGCTCTACCCCGGCGTCCGGTTTGGGGCGCGACTTCTCCGTTTGTCCTCTCGCTCATCTCAAGGCGACCCCTTTCCAGTCCCGGATGGAGGCCCTGTGGCCTCCAAAACACGAGCATCTCTTCTTTCCCCCTTTCCCCTGCCCTTTACAGACCAATTTTGTGGCTCCAAACCCCTTCGGCAAATAGATCTCTTTTTCTGCAGGGATGAATTGATCATGAGAGGCATTTGGTGTGTTTGTGTTCGTTCTCGCTTAAAAGAAGTTTGTTGCAGGCTAGAAAGTTCTAGGATTGGAGCGGTTCTGTCCTTTCATATGAAATGGCATCTGTGGACCAGGCTTGGCAGGTGTTTGACGCTGATGGTAACCATCCATCTCTGCTTGTGTGTTGTTGCATTCGAGGTCTTGAATTTGAATTTTTTTACTTGGTTCCGAAGATAATTCTAGAAAATATGCATTGCCCTTTGATGAGAAGCTTATTAAAATATTAAATCTCAACAGAAGTGCCTTCTTATGGAAATTATTTCACGTCCGATCTATACCTTCCCAATACTTGGGACAGTCACTTTTAAGCAAAGCATTTAACAGCATTGTTATTTCTAGTGTTGCAGTTGATGATGATAACAATTAGAAGCACATATTGTTAATTATGGGCCGGGCACTGTTCAATGCATAGTTGTCTCCAAGTTATGCTTAGAGATAGTACTGTTATTCTGTCCAGTTTACAAATGAAGAAACTAAAGCTTAGAAAGGTTAAGTAACTTGTCCAAGATCACAGGTTTTAAATGGCAAAGCCTGCATTCAGACCCAGCAGTCGAAATAGCCCCAGCCCCCTCTTAACCCTGTGAAGCGAATAGCAATGTACTCATAAATTTTGTTCTTTAGTTGCCAAGCGTTCTGGAAGTTAGAGAAAACATTCATATATGTATAGTTTCATATACACACACTAGTCATAGTAGTTACACAAAAGGTAGATAAACATGATTTATCATGTAACTACTTGAGTTTCATGTTGCTATGTTACATGGTTTGCAGGAGTACAGAAAAAAAAGTTTAACTGTATCTTCTAATACTGGACATTTAGATAATCAGTGAGCTTTGATTTGTGACCTGTATCTGACAGTTTTATGGTAGTTATAAAGACTTCAGAGTTAGACATAAAGACCAGAAATGCTGATAGAACCTTTGTTATGCCTTAGCAGGAAATGTTGGGCTGTGCTTTCACAGAAGTTCTTCATTCTTTTGAGAATTAAAACATACTTTTGCTCAGTAGTTATTCCTGAGAAAGAACTGCTTATGGATTTCACCCTTAGAAGGCATTTATGTATAATGTCTTTGTCTTTTTAAATATTTGTTATGAAAGCACATTAACATTCATAAAGGAAAATGTCATTTATCATTTGAGAATTTCTTTTGTAAATTAACTCCTATTATAAAAACTAAAATCAACTCTAATTTACGTTGGTGAATTTTAGAAAAACTTAACAGCCATAGTTTAAAACATAATTAACACTAAAACGTACGGTTTGTTTACTAAGGATCATTTTGGAGGAATAAATTGATACTAAGTACAAAAATTACATTTGACTTTATAAAAAGGTAAATACTAAGCTACCTTTTTAATTTGAAAGTCACTATTTTGATTATATGACTGTATATCATACCTCCTTTCATCAATATGTACAAATTTCAAAAGTAATGAAAAACATTGATCCTGCAGATACTGTTTAGGATGACATTTGATGGTGCCTGGATCTGTATGTCATCCAAATTCTCATTCTTGACTTAGAGATTTAATGTGAAATAGTTGAATAAATCCTCATAGCCTCTTAATAAGTATTTCGTATTAAAAGATGTTGATGCAGAAAGTAACAGGCATTTGAATGCACTTCTGACCACCTTAGTCTTTTACTAATAACAATAATGCTTAGATAACATTTATAGAGCACTTAAAGCACACTGTGATAAGTATTTTACATAATCTAGTTTAAATCTTAAAAAAGCTGTAGTTAATCGGTTCTATTGTTTATCATCCTCAACTGAGTGATGAGATTGTAACTGACTGTGATTTCCTCATGCTCACGGAGCTAGCAGTGGCAAAGCCAAGGTTTAAATCCAGCAGTGTGATTCCATAGCTTGCTTTTAATGATTGTGCTAGACAGCCTGGATATGGATTTTATTGAATGAATCTTCAAGTCCAGTAGTCAGGCTTCCTGTGATGATGACAAAGCTCTAAGTGGGCGTGTCCAACCTGCAGCCCAAGGGCCGCATGCAGCCCAGGACAGCGGTGAATGCACCCAACACAAAATCGTAAATTTACTTAAAACATTATGAGATTTTTTTGTGACTATGTGTTGCAGTGTATTTAATGTGTGGCCCAAGACAACTCCTCTTCTTCCAGTGTGGCCCAGAGACACCAGAAATATGGACACCCCTGCAAGGCTTGAGGCTTTAATATGTATCATCAGCACTACACACCAACTCTGCCAAAGAGTTTCCCCTCTCCTGTTTTCCTGATGAGAAAAATGAGACTTCTGCGTCAGTAGTGCCCAGACTTTTGGACTTAATGGGCAAGTTAAAAGAAAAAAGTCTGTGCATAGGGAGCCGTTGGGACCAGACATAAGATCGCTAACTTAATTCTGTTAAAGGTTAAGGACCTTTTTTAAAACAACTAACAATTTACCACCCCCATCCTTTCGTAAAGGAAAGGACATTTTTACCACCAAAAAAGTAGGAACATCATAAATGCAACATGAAAACAAAGGAAAATTTCGTCTTATGAAAGACTGTATTCTATTGTCCCAGCTTTTCTCATTTGGTTACAGACCAGTAAAACACGTGTTCCAGACGCACACCAATTCAGAGAACATTTGGGAATGCCTGGGTTCCAAATGTTCCAAATCACAGCTGATTCCAGACTGGCAATTACCTGAGTCCAGATTCAAATTCAGGTCTTTCTGACTGCAGAGTGTGTGCTCATTGCAACAGTTCATGACCTCTCTCTAACTTTGCTCTCCAGTGCATTGACCTTCTCCCGTCACCCTCAGGTAGGGGGCCAGGGAGAGCAGCCTCCCACAGACAGTGGCCTAGCAGAGTCAGTCCCAGGCTCATTCATAAATAGCACCTAGAGAGTAAGTTCTGCTGCTTCCCAGGGCAAGGCATCGGGAGTCACTACACGGTGGGGAGAAACTACAGGTATGTCACGACATCCAAGAAACGCTCAAGAAAGCAGCTAGACTTTACTTATTTATTCAAAATTAGAAGCCCCACCTTCTTTTGTTTCTTGTGTTTACCTCATTTATTTTCACAGTTCTTTTTCCATCATATATCTGTCTAACATAAGGAGTTAGGTGTAGTTCCCCCCCCATTTTATCTTATTGCCTCCATCTAGTGTTAAGCCTGTCTGTCTCAGTTGTTGGTTTTCATTTTGGCAGGGATTGGCTTTTGCCTTAAGTTATTTGTTTTTGGTTATGCCTGCTCATTTTAAAGACACTTAAAATTACAGTTGACCCTGCCCTGGCTAGGTGGATCAGTTGGAGTGTTGTCCCGTATACCAAAAAGGTGGCAAGTTCGATTCCTGGTGAGGGCACATGCCTAGATGGTGGGTTCAATCCCTAGTCATGGTGCTTATGAGAGGCAACCGATAGGTAGATATTTCTCTCTCACATTGATGTCTGTCTGTCTCTCTCTCCTCCCTCCCTCCCTCTTTCTTCCTCTCTAAAAATCAGTGAACATATCCTCTGGTGAAGATAAAAAGTAATAATAATTTTTAAAGATTATAGTTGACCCTTGAATGACTTGGGGGGTGGACCACCCACACAGCTGAGTAACCATGTATAACTTAAGTTGGACTTCACAGAAGCAGGTTTTCAACCACAGGTCAAAAATAACAGTTGACCTTTGCTTGAACAACTCAGGTTTGAACTGTGTGGGTCCAGTTATGAAAACTGTCATGGATTTAGATGATTTTGTTCAAGCATTGTCTATACTTTCATATTTTATTTTACTTTCTATCACTTACTAATAAAGTAATAATTTGAATGATATAACAGTGCTCTTTAGCTCTATTACTTTTTTGTGTATATTCTTTCATTTGATTATTACAGTTATGAGGTAGATGTGACAGGTAGGGTTGTCTTTATTTTACAGGCTAAATTCAGTATTTGATAGAAACAAAATTTCAAGCAGAGCTGAAAATGGAAGATTTCATATCTCAGAATGTTGATTTAATTTAACTACTTAAATTCTCCCTACCCGCCAGATGTGTGTGTTTTCCTCACATCTAATAAGTCTTTAATTCTCAGCAGACACTGACAGGGTGTGCCACAATTTAACTTAATTCCGATACTGTCTATCTGGAGATAGTTTCAAATTCTACAGGTTAAGAGCTCAGTCCCAAGAGATTCCCCCACTTCAGATACCAATCACAAGTCCCTGCTTGTGATCTGTGCTTCTGACCAACCAGCTCTAAGTCAGGGCTTCCCACAGGTTGGATGATTTGCTGAAATGGCTCCCAGAATGCAGGGATACACTTTACTTATGTTCACCAGTTTATTATAAAAGAACAACTGTTAATCTAAAACTAAAAGGCCATTTTAAAATAGCCCCTAGAATTATAAATGAAAACATTATATTAGGACATTTTGGACTTTCGGAAATTGTATATAATTTTTGAAACATTTATTGTAATAACAGTAATTTCCCCTTAGGGAGAGGGAGAGGGGTAGAGAGAGCTCTCTTTTGAAATGGGGCAAGAGTTAAGAAAAAGACTCTTTAATTTTTGAATTTGTTGAACATACAAAAGTTTTAGGAAACTTGACCAAGTAGCATCATACGTTACTGTGAAACAGTACTTAATTATCATGGTGACAAAGACTTCACGGGCAAATATAGAAAGTTAAATAGCTTTAAGCAGTTTTACTCTTTTAATTTTAAGACTTGGTTTACCTAAGCAATCAAAGATCTGATGATAAAGAGCACAGGAAATCATTTTTATAAAACAAAATTTCTGCTTTCTCTTTTAGCATATCAGTTGTACAGGAAAACTTTGTCCTTTTTAGTGTTATAAAATAGTAGGTCAGAGTCCTGAGGGGTCTCCCTGCATTGGCCAAGATGATGGCAGGAGGAGGTTCTTAGCACTGAAGGTGGGAAAAGCTAGCAAGATGATTGGATAGCCTCCCTCCGCCTCACCAGATTACCAGATGGGGGTGGGACCGGGGGAGGCAGGCACAGGCACCACAGCAGTGAAAATGGCGTGGATGGGAGAGGAAAGAGAAACATCAATCACTTGCCTCCTGTACGCACCCCAGCTGGGAATCAAACCCACAACCGTTGGGTGACCAGGACGACATTCTAGCCAAGCTGAGCCACTTGACCAGCGTGACTCGACCAGGAAAAATTCCTAGTATTTTTAATTGGCAATTCAATATTGAAATTTTTAACTCTCAAAAGTCTCAATTTCTATTGAAAAGTAATTATAAACTGTTATATCAGAATTTTTTTAGATTGGCAAATTAATACATTTCAGAACTTCTAGAAACATGGGTTCTTTTACTGCAAATATGTTTCATAATTTTCAGAAACACGTTCCCTTTTTAATAGTACAGTCTTTCAATCCAAATTTATCTTTTAGATTCTCTAAGAAGCCAAAAAGTAGGTAGACTTTATTGCACAATTAATGTTTCAGTACTTTATTTTCTTTGGAAATGATCTAAATATTCAGTAAATTTCCATTGTTCAATTTAGCCAGTAAACTTGAAAGTTTCAAGTCACCAAAAAATTCTAGGAAACTAGTTCTGAGCACCAACATTTATTTGAGATCCAAAAGAAATATAGCTGCGTTACCAAGGCTTGACTGAAATGGTATTGCAGGTAAAATCTGATGGCCAGTCATTGGCTTTAAGAGTTCACTCTGAGATTCCTTATGAAAGGGTCCCCAAAGCAGTCTTAGGAAGAGATTACTGTATTTTGCTGTGGATAATGTGCACTTTTTTGCCCAAATTTTTGAGGGAAAAAGTAAGGATGCATATTATATGTAGGTATAATGATTACATGCCATGGGTATAATAATCCTCTGTATAATGTGCACAAAACCTTGGGTGCGCCTTATACACAGGAGTGCAATATACACGGCAAAATGCGGTATATGGTCGATCACTATTTTGCTGCACTTATGTTAACTATTTAAGCCAAGTTTAATGCACACAAATTAGTTTTATTCTGATTATCATTGCTAAAAAATGGGGGTAGTTGTAGAAAGAAAAATTATGTTTGTACCTTTGTAGATACCAGTGTCTAATCCCGCTGATTATCTTTGAGGTTTTGTTATATACCTGTAAACTGGGCTGGATTCTGAATTCTTCCAGTTGCATCTGGCTATGACGCGCCAAAGTGCACTCCAGAGAGTGGGAGTTATTCTGCTCGTAGTAACCATCCTGGCACGCTGCATTCCCTCAAAGGCTTTACTGCGTGCTCTCAGAGGCTCACCACCAAGCAGATGATCTTCCTAAGACTGTAGCATCGGAAAAGGATTGAAGAGAATGACTGGCTTAAAAATCGTGAACCTGAAGTCATGACTGCGACCATGGGTGTTAAACTCATTTTCACCGGGGGCCACATCAGCCTCGAGGTTGCCTTCAAAGGGCCAAATATAATTTTAGGACTGTATAAGTGTGACTACTCCTTAACTAGGGGCAAGGAGCTTGGTGCTGCTGCCGGATAGAAACAAGGTGCGGGGCTGGATAAAACAAAGTGGAGGGCCGGATTCCGCCCGCAGGCCTTGTGTTTGCCACCTGTGCTAGAGAATCAGCAAAAAAAGAAAAGAAAATACACACACACACACACACACACACACACACACACACACACACAGGATCAGTAAAAGCTTTGAGAACTCTCAGAGTGGTCGCTGAGAGTGGTGCAAATGCCGTAAGTTTTTTTTTTAGATATATTTCGTTGATTATGCTGTTACAGTTGTTCCATTTTCCCTTCATTCCCCTCCACCCTGCACTCCCCCTCCCACCCACATTCCCCCCCCTTAGTTCATGTTCATGTGTCATACTTATAAGTTCTTTGATTTCTACATTTCCTATAATATTCTTACCCCCCTTTGTATTTTCTACCTACTATATATGCTACTTATTCTCTGTACCTTTTCCCCCTCTCTCCCCCTCCCCTGTTGATAACCCTCCATGTGATCTCCATTTCTGTGTTTCTGTTCCTGTTCTAGTTGTTTGCTTCTGTTTTTGTTTTAGGTGTGGTTGTTAATGATTGTGAGTTTGCTGTCATTTTACTATACATGTTTTTTATCTTCTTTTTCTTAGATAAATCCCTTTAACATTTCGTATAATAAGGACTTGGTGATGATGAACTCCTTGAACTTGACCTTATCTGAGAAGCACTTTATCTGCTCTTCCATTCTAAATGAAAGCTTTGCTGGATAGAGCAATCTGGGATGTAGGTCCTTGTCTTTCATGACTTGGAATACTTCTTTCCAGCCCCTTCTTGCTTATAAGGTCTCTTTTGAGAAATCAGCTGACAGTCTGATGGGAACTCCTTTGTAGGTTACTG
>CM052547.1:14733988-14747300 GCA_028533065.1 Trachops cirrhosus | reverse complement strand
CCAGATTGGGGAAGTTCTCCTTTATTATTTGTTCAAATAACTTTTCCAGTTGTTGTTCTTCCTCTTCTCCTTCTGGTACCCCTATAATTCAGATGTTGGAATGTTTAAAGTTTTCCTGGAGGTTCCTAAGCCTCTCCTAATGTTTTTGAATTCTTGTTTCTTCATTCTTTTCTGGTTGGATGTTTCTTTCTTCCTTCTGGTCCACACTGTTGATTTGAGTCCCAGTTTCCTTCTCGTCACTGTTGGTTCCCTGTACATTTTCCTTTACTTCACTTAGCGTAGCCTTCATTGTTTCATCTAATTTGTGACCAAATTCAACCAATTCTGTGAGCATGCTGATTACCAGTGTTTTGAACTGTGCATCTGATAGGTTGGCTATCTCTTCATCGCTTAGTTGTATTTGTTCTGGACCTTTGATCTGTTGTTTCCTTTGGGCCTTTTTTTTTTTTTTTTGCCTTGATGTGCCTGTTACTTAGTGAGGGGCGGAGCCTTAGGTGTTCCCTGGGGCGGGACAACCCAGGTGGGGAGTTGTGATGCTGTATGTGGGGCAGGGGTCCGAGAGGGAACAATGGGGCTTGCTCTGCTCTCTGCCAGTTTTCAGTCACTTCCCCCACTTCCCACAAGCAAACTGGGCCCTTCTGGTTCTGATTCCTGGGTGGGTTTGAGTGGGTCCCTGTGGGTCTCTCCAATGAACTCTCCTGTGAGGCTGGGAGTTTCTCCCGGAACTCAACCCCCACAGGTGTTTTCAATCCGTGGTCTGAGGCTTTATTTCCCTGCGCTGGGGCCCTGGGTTGTGTAATCCATCCCACTCCCCACTTTTTCCTCCCGGTTTATCTGCACGCAAATGTGGAACTGCCCAGTCCGCAGTGCTGCCTTGCTGGCCAGCTGCCTCCTTGTGCACCCCGATCCACAATCTGCCGCCTCGCTGGGTCCCCCAGCCGCTGCCTTGTCGAGACCCCTCTCTGCCCGGCTGCCCGTCTCCACCCCTCCTGCCAGTCTGGATGAATGTGTCTTCTTTAACTCCTTGGTTGTCGGGCTTCCATACAGTTCAGTTTTCTGTCAGTTCTGGTTGTTTTTTGTTTTTAAATTGTTGTTTTCCTTCTTTTGGTTGTGCGAGGAGGCACAGTGTGTCTACCTATGCTTCCATCTTGGCCGGAAGTCTCCAAATGCCTTAAATTTTAATCACATTTCTCAGGCTGAAACTCTGATCAGAGATTGTTAAAAAATACATAAACAAAGAGATCCTTAATGGAGTCACTTGCCCCCAGGACAACAAATTAAGATTTAATTGCAGTCAGTCTTTCCTGGGAACAGGACTGCTAATCAGTCAACATGGCATTTCCCAATTAGCATTAGTGAGGTGGTCTGCATGATAGAGCCCCTGCCCCTTCCCCAAAGGAAGGTGACCTTGCCTGAGACAATCCTTTCTTTTCTTATTTAGATTATATTTATTTATGTTTAGAGAGGGGTGGCGAGGGAAAAGGAGAGGGCGAGAAACATTCATGGGATAGAGAGACACCGATCAGTTGCCTGTCCTATGGGCCCCAACCTGAATGAACCCCCGAAGAAGGCACGTGCCCTGAGCTCGGAATTGGACCGGCGACCTTGCACTCTGAGGAAGAATTAGCTGAACAATTGCCCAACCAGCTGAGCCACCCCAGTCAGGCCCTCTCTGTCACTTCCTTGTCCCACCCGCTTTCTGCCTTAAACTCCCCCCACCCCCCACTGCTTTGTACAGCTCCTCAGAACCTTTCTGTTTGCTGGCTGAGGTGCTGCCTAATTATTGAATCAATTAATGAAGCCATTCAGAATCTTCAGATTTACTCTGTTGAATTTTTGTTTTTTTAGCATGTCCTTCATGACATTAACATGTTTTGAAGAAAGGCAGTTATTTTGTGGTATGTCTCAGGAGTCTTTTATTGTTACTATTGAAATAATATTTGACAGATAACATTGTGTAAATATAAGGTGTGCTACCTGTTAATTTAATACATTTATATATTATAATATGATTACCATTGTAGCAATAATTAGTACCTCTGTCACATTGCATAATTATTTCATTTTAGTGGTCAGAATAATTAAGTTATAGTCTCTTAGCAGGTTTGATGACTGCAGTACACTATTATTGTCTATATTCACTGTACTGTGCATTAGTTCTTACCACTGATTTACTGCTTGTTGCAAGTTTGTACCCTTAAACCGCATCTGACCTATTCATCACCCCCTGGTCCCCATCTCTTGTGATTCTTGGTGTGCTTATGATTTCTTGTTTTTTGTGACCATATTTGGGTACCACATTTACATGAAATATCCAGCAGGGTTAAATCCATAAAGACAGAAAGAAGATTGGTGGTCACGGGTGCAGGGGGAGGGAGAAGAACTGTTTAATGGGTATGGTGTGTGCTCCTGGGATGATGAAAATGTTTTGGAACTGAATAGAGGTGGCAGTTGTGTAGCTGTGCATACTGGGCTTCGTCGCCCGTCTATATGACCCGACAATTTGTGTCAAAGGAAACGGGTTTTTATTAATAGAGTTCCAACCTTCAGGGGGCTGAGAGCACTCCTGCTCAGAGCCCTTCTCTCTCACGAGACCCACAACTTCCCTTGCTCCCCAAAAGACTACAAGCTGAACCCAGGCCCAGAAGTTCC
Source organism: Trachops cirrhosus (assembly GCA_028533065.1). Lineage (NCBI taxonomy): Eukaryota > Metazoa > Chordata > Mammalia > Chiroptera > Phyllostomidae > Trachops > Trachops cirrhosus. The sequence continues at coordinate 14,744,648 of CM052547.1, read as the reverse complement.
CCATTTCCTTATCTGTCTTTAAGCCAGTCATGCAAACAGAGCCCCATCCTCTCCGGCACGTGCACTTGTGGGTTTCAGAGTCGACACCCTCTGTCAGCAGCTCTCTTTCAGGGCCTGGGTGTGCTGCTCCCAGTCTCCATATAGTAGCGCTAAAACCATGTGCCCCGCATAGTGCCCCGGAGGCTGCGGCCCAGGGAGGCAGGTGTCCCAGTGTGGAACCCTGCCGTCAGGGGCTGGCTTCCATCTCTGCCAGGTCTAAGCCCTGGTGGGCCCGGCATCTGCCCGGTCTGCTCTGACCTACCCCATTGCAGTGGCACAGCCTTACAGTTGTCTGGATCCCTCTGAATTCTTCACTTCATAATGGTTATTTTTAAGTTATATGAATTTCTCCTAATAATTAAGAAAATCTCAGTGTTTAAATGGTTTTGCTTGCTGCACCCCCATATAGTATAGACCAAAGATTTCTCAGCAGATAGAAATTCCATTAAAAAACTTACCGTGCCATGGCTGGTGTAGCTCAGTGGATTGAGTGTCGGCCTGCAGACTGAAGGGTCACTGGTTCGATTCCCAGTCAGGGCACGTGCCTGGGTTGCAGGCCAGGTCTTCAGTTGCAGGTGTGGGAGGGGCAACCATGCATTGATGTTTCTCCCCCTCTCTTTCTCCTTCCCTTCCTCTTTCTCTAAAAATAAATAAAATCTTTAAAAATAAACTTATTGTATGACAATTGCAATGATTTCTAAGGAATTGCAAATTGATTTTTGATGGGGGAATTGATATGCCAAAAAACCTATTATATTCCCATCAGTGAATATTTAAGGTTTAATGTATTCTATACAGTTTTCCATTTTGAAAAATTCCCATGTTTGGGATGGATGTGAAAAGACAAAAATATGTTTTCTATCAAGTTTGAATGATTTTTTAAATACTAAACAACAAGTTTTCTAAAAACAGGGAAACTTGAGCACATTACATTTGAACATGAACTATAGAATGTTAAAATTCTAAGTCTAGGGAAGAATCCAGATGGCTTGTCTCCCTCTGCACGTGCAGACTCCAGGTTTTCCTGGTGTTTCCTTTGCCAGCTTCAAGCCCCCGATGCACATGCAGTCAGTTCTGTTGTGTCTCTCAGCAGTGGCTTCTTTGCCTCGCTCCCCGCAGGCGGAAGGAAAGATGCTGTCCCGGCTGAGAGCGGTTGCCGCTCCCTGCGCTCTGGCGCGCCGCCACATCCACACGAAGGAGAAGGGCAAGCCGCTTATGTTGAACCCGCGCACGAACAAGGTTAGTGACGTCACGGCCAACACGCCTTTTCTCTTGTCCTGGTAGTGGTTTGATTTGATGTATTTTAGAATGATGAAGTGAACTTTTCTGCTTTGTGGCTTTATACTAAAACTGTTGACTGGTGTTTGCTTTTTCTGCATGAACTTTTCACTTTTCTCCATATGGCCAGAGGCAAGGCTGCTTTATACCTCTCAAATTCACCCCTCACAATTGTCTGCCCCCAGGAAAGGGCTGGCTGTGTTTCCTAGTTCTAGCTCAGGAAAATCCGCAGGGTAGCAGTCTGGCCAGGACTTCTGGCCAGGTGTGGAGTATTTCGATCTACCCTGCTCAGATCGGCAGCTCATCCAGGACCAATCAGTTGGGCCCTTGGAAGATGCAGTCAAGAGTATAAAATGACATTTAATCTGATGCCACCCCACCTCCGCGCAGCTTTTTGGACACAAATCAATACATGCAGTTAATTGTGCCCATTAATCACACTACTGCTTCAAAAGAGAGAGACCTCTGACCCTTTTGCAGTCTTGGGGCAGAAGCGATGGACAACACTGAGAACTACTTGTGCCTTTGTTCCTTGTCCGTGCTGGGTTCAGTGGGCAGTCCATCTGTGTTTCTTAGGAGCAACAGTGAGTAAACACAATTCTGGAAAGAGATTTCTTACAGGAAGCTTGCAAGAGGATACACAGGTTTATTACAATATATGAAATTTACCTTTTGAGGATGGTGCATTCAGATTAAGCTGTAGTTTATTTTAAAACCACAGTAAAAAATGTGCCAATCCCATTTATTTATCCCATTATGGGGTGGGAGGATAAATGCAGTAATTGGATAACATGCTATGTTTTGAGGGGTTTCAGGCCTAGAAAGGGGAGTTTGATGAAGGGTCACATGGAGCACCCTGTCTTTGCATTTTTGGTACCTGGTCAGAATGGGAGTTCAGCAAGCAGTTAGCGAGGGAGATGAAGCTGAATGAGGGGACATTCTAACTCCCTCCTGTTTCCGCCTCATCTCCATAAATCTTACCTGCTCTTCAAGTTGCAGCTCATTCAAACTCCAGTTCTGCAGAGCCTTTTCACACCACCGTAGACGGGAATAATTGCTCCCTTCTCCGAAACCCTGTAGCGGCTTTTATCTTCCTCTCCCTGTGGCAAGTAATCTGTGTGTTGCTTTGTGCTTCCTTTTTCCTGTCTTCAGCTGCCATTGAAATAATCGATGGTATTTACACTTTCATGACTGGATATTTCTTTTAACTATATTTCCAGTTCCTTTTGGGCAGGGGCCGTTCAAAATTTCTTTGTCTCTTTTATAATGCCATGGGTGTAGTAAACCTTTGATAAATATGTTGGCTTTATTTTATTTTAGAAACTGTATAAAGCCTACTTTGTGGGGATTGTAAGAAATTTATAAAGTACGTTGTGGGAAACGAACTTTAAGGAGGAGGCTAGTCTAGATGCATGACAGTATTTTTGTTAAATAAAAATCTAATGCCCGGCCCTCTGAAATCTCTAAGGTTGAATAGCATCTGTGTGCTACCTCATTGAGGGACCACTGCTGGAAACCCCTTAAGCATTTTGCTGCAGTTGTATGTTTAAGGAGGAACACAGACCAGTGATTCCCAGTTGCAGGGTCATGAACTCCTTGGGGACTTTCATGTAAAGAGGTCAGGTTCGTGTTCCAAACATTGTAGACTAAATTAACAATTTTTAAAATGTTTATAAATACCATTTTAAGAGTATGCTGCTGCTGTGATTAATAAACAGTAATTAAAGGTAGTGCAGAATCCTTAGTTCTTTTAGATGCTATGTCTGTAATCACCGTCTACTGAAGGTGTACCTGTTACTCTGTCTGTGCCCTGGGGTCCTCCTGAACCCTTTTCCCTTGCCACAGCCCTGCTCTCCAGGGGTGAAGGTCACAGCCAGCTCCTTCCACAGCAGGTTCAGAGCTCCAAGAAAAGCCAGGGTGGGGTCCTGCCTTTTTTTCCTTAAGTGTGTGTCTGGGAGATCTTTCTGCGACACACAGATGTTTAGCTGTGATGGTATTTTGTGGTGTAGAAATACCGTATGTTCCTTAACTGTTCCGTAAGTGAAGGAGTGACAGTTTGTAATAGCCAGGAGAACTAGAAACAGTGCTGGAACAAATATCTTTGTACACGCCTCTTTACTCTGTGGATGAATGTTTATCTAGGGTGACTCTCTAGAGTAGAATCGCTTTATTATAGAGTAGGTGAATTTAAAAGGTTAAGATTACTTTAGAATTATCTTCCCAAAAGCCTAAATCAGTTTACACTTCCAGAAACGGTATGTGAAAGTAACTCTTTACTGCACCTTCTGCAATACTAGATATGATCAGTCTTACAAGTGTTTGACAGTGTGGGCAAAAGTGATATGTCTCTCTTTTTTTAAAAAATGTATGTTTAAATTACATCTTCTGGGACATCCCTCCTGCTACCCTAGTAACACTTTTTCATCTTTTTAACTCTTCTTTTTAGGGAATGGCATTTACATTACAAGAACGACAGATGCTTGGTCTTCAAGGACTTCTGCCTCCCAAAATCGAGACCCAAGACATTCAAGCCTTACGGTTCCATCGAAACATGAAAAAATTAAGTGGCCCTTTGGAAAAGTAAGAATCGGTTAGATGTTTACTTTTCATTGGCGTGCTGACCAGGAAAATGGGGCGTGCGTGGTTATTATGACCTGAGAATCTTACAGCCTTGGAATGAAGTTTGTGCTGCAGTCAGCCAGCTGTTAATTTTGTGATGTTTTCTTCTCCGCAGGGATTACTTCACTTGTTTTCCCTGTTGTAAAGTTTAGCGGAAATCAGGTTGTTGTGCTTAAAATCACAGAGCATCTCAGGTTTGATTGGAATGTTAAAAGCAAAAGCTGTCGTCTAATTTACACGCATTTGCTTCAACAACTTTTATGTGTTACTTACTTTGTGTGTGCCACCATACTAGCCACTGAGGATAGAAAGTGGGTAATAAATAGGGTGGCCATATACCGTACCATTCAGTCCAGGACGCTTTGGGAAGTGAGAAAGGAGTAACTGAACCTGGCCCAGGCAACCTGCAGTGTGCTGTGTCTGTCGCTGTACTGAATCCTGCAGTATGCAGGATGCTGAGCAAAAGCTACGTGCAGAGTGTATTCTGAAAGCTCAAAGATGGGCCCCGAATCCAACTTGGGGAATCAGTGACAGCTTCCCGGAGGAAGTGATGCATGGCTGGGTTTTAAATAATACGTTACAGCTTTCCAGCAGAATGAGAAAGAGGGGCAAGGTCTTGTGGGTAGAAGAATACAGGATTTAAAATGTCTGTTGGGAGTGAGGACAGAAGCATGGCCCTGTGAGAGGGCCTCCCGGTCTCTCCCCTTGTTGTAACAAATTGAACAGCTGCAATTCAACCAACGTTTTCCTGCTCAGCACAAACACAGCTGGCAGATGTGCACATTGTAACATCTGAAGGTGGGCCATCAGAGTGAGGGGTGGGCTGGGGAGCCCTGGCGGCAGCCCAGGGCTCACTGGGGGTCTCGGGAGAGGGGAGGAATCAGGTAGCAGCAAGCACCGTCTGCAGCCCTGAGTAGAGAAGTAAAATTAGCGTTCCTGCCTGAGTGGTCAGCACACGCTGCAGCTGAACCCAGTGGCTGAACCCCGTGGCTGAACCCAGTGACGGGGCGGAGACAGAGGGCGTTCTACCCTGGCTTCTTTTGGAGAGCATGAATACAGAGCTGTGCGTGACTGTAGGGTGTGACTGCAGGCAACTGCAAAGCAAGAGTTGTGATGCACTGAGGAGCTGAAGTAAATTCATTATGAAGATAAGGGTGAAAAGTAGAGATCTCGATAACTGTTTTAGGAGCTTAAGCCCATTTAACTAATGTTCAGAAGTCATTCAAGGAGAACAGAAATGGTTAGAATTATGTTACAGTTACATGTTTAAGAGACTAGATTGGGGAAGCATAGATTGTGTGTATAAAGACTAGTTAGAAAGTTCCTCTGGCAGCCTAGGGGAGAAATGATGGTGGTTTGGGCTGGGTGGGGTTGGAGGAAGGAAATAGACATATTTGAAAGATATTTAGCAGGTAGACTCTGTAGGACTTGATGATTTACTAGCTGGAGTAGGGAAGGGTGGGGGAGGAAGAAACCAAATGGACTTTGCAATTCCCATTTGTTCAGATGATAACAGTAGGAGAATCCTGTTGGGGGAAAAGAGTAATGAGTCAGTTATAGACATATTTAATTCAAGATGATTACCGCTTTTTCAAGCCGACATTTCTCTGTTTTCTGAACTTTATTCTTTAGAAGCTGTTATTTATATATTTATGAATTGACTTCTGTCTCCTTCGTGTTCTCTCTGTGCTCTGTCTAGACCTGATGTTTGAATTCCCTGGGGACAGTGGTCGCTTCCTGCATGCCTGGAGTTAAAATAGTGCCTGACACATAGTTAGTGTTTAGTAAATACCTGAGTGGATGCCACTTTATTTTGCTTCCTTATTTACATGTCAGTCACCTCGAAGGCTAGTTCCTTGCGGTTGGGGTGCTGGTGGTCATCTTTGCATTGCCAGTGCCTGGCCCAGAGCCTCACTCGTGGCAAGGACTCAGCAAAAGTTAGCCGAGTTTCTGTGGTTACTCTCCTAAATCATTATCATTATCATCTGCCATTTAAGTACATTTCAATTTGTTACATTTTACTCCTGGGTGTTAAATAATGATAATTTAGGGTTTTGCTATCCAGGAGGGGGTGGTCCTCAATTTTAGATGGTTACATTTAACTTTCAAAGGACAACACTTTGTAATCCTGGCTGATGCTGACTTTATTTATGTGCTTAATTTCAGATACATCTACATAATGGGAATACAAGAAAGAAATGAGAAGCTGTTTTACAGAATACTGCAAGATGACATCGAAAACCTGTTGCCAATCGTATATACACCCACAGTCGGTCTTGCCTGCTCCCAGTATGGACATATCTTTAGAAGACCTAAGTAAGGCTTATTTTTTAGAAAATATATTTAAAAATGATTATAACGCAGGAAAAAAAATCATTCCATGACATCGATTACATTTCTATTTTATTTGGTGCAGTCTTATCTCAACCACATTTCCCACCTCACAAAAGCTTAATTTGAACAAAAAGGGATTAATAAAAAACCCAACACATTTACATCTTTTATTTCTGTAGAAATAGCATCATGCTTTATTTATTTCCAGGGAGAGGGGAAGGGAGGGAGAGAAACATCGATATGAGAGAGAAACATTGATCAGTTACCCCTTGCACACACCTGGACTGGGGACCGAACCTGCAACCCAGGAGGCGAGTACCCTGACTGGGGATCAAACCAGCGACTCTACACTGTGCTGAATGACACCCAGCCCACTGAGCCACCTCAGTTAGAGCGAGCATCATTCTTTCTAACCTTCATTAAATTATGGTCGTTGGAAGAAATTTGCATTTTTGTGCCAAAAATAAAGGTGTTCTCTCTCTCTCTTTTTTGTAAACTGGTGGCAGAGTCTCCAGAATTACCATTAATGTTTTTGACAATCTGGACAAATTAAGAGATTGATTCTAGCCCTGACCGGGTAGCCGTGATACACCAAGGTTGCAGGTTCGATCCCCGATTACAGCACACACAAGAAGCAACCAATGAATGCATAAATAAGTGGAACAACAGATTAATGTTTCTCTCTCTCTCCCTCCCCACACCCCATCCATTCTTCTCTCAAATCAGTTTAAAAAGTTGGGAAGAAATCGATTCTCATTTTTTGTCAACTTTCATTTCTGTTGTTTGTTAATTTTATGAACTTTTATAAATTTTAACTTCACATAGTTCTGGCACCTCCAGATCTTTTAAGTGGAAAGAGACCGAAATGAGCATTGACCCAAGTCTTTGCATGTAGTGGCTTTATCCCTCTGAACCTGTGTTCTCATCGTAAAGTAGCGAGACCAGTGCCTATTGAAGAGCTGCTGAGAAGGTCAGATGAGGAAACTGATGTGACTGATGGTTGTTTGTAAAGTTACAAGCATTATAAAAATGCTGTTTTTACTTAATTTGAGTTTTCTGATCTTGTTCCTTTAACCTATTGTTTTCCTCAGTCCTGATGCCTTTCCCATGCCCTCCTTGCATGTGGATACAAATGCAGAACTTCAAACAGTGTGTGACAGCATTTGTCTTCGGTCTCCCCTCGTCTAGTCTAGTGGCTGTCAGATAGCAGGCGCCTGTGGGGCTCACTGAAGTGTCCATCCCTGCCAGCTTTCCCTCCTTTTCATTCCCAAGACTCTGGTGAAACGAGAAGGGTCGGAGGTCTGGGTTTAGCGACCACCACTGGCAGCCGTGTTGCGGGGATTCTCCCGGAGACTCCCCGAGAACACGGTTCTGTCCCGTGCGCTGCCATCCGTTGATGTGTCTGAAACATTTCTGTGACGTTATCCAGCGGTTCGGCCCTTTCAGAGTTTCTTTGTCCCGCAGAGCAGTGGTTCTCAATCCAGACTCGAGCAAGGCCAGAGGGAAACTAGGAACCCTGGTGCCTGGCCCTCGCTGGCAGAGACCCTGATTCAGTTAGTCTAGAGTTGGGCCCAAGGACTGGTGTTTCGTAGAAGATCCTGGGGTGGTTCTGGTGTGCACCCGGCGTCGGGACCTGACAGGACACTACGGCGCATGGCTTTTGGGTGAGGACAGATGCTGTCATGTGGCATTTCTGCAGTGTGCTGCTGCAGTGGTTTTCTGTTGGTCAGCAATCCGATCTTAAACTCCGGGCAGGTTAAATCAGAATCTGTGGGGGTGGGGCCCCAGCATTTTTAAAAGCTCATCAGATGATTCTGCTGTGCAGCTGTGGTTGAGAAACTGTTTATAAACTGATTTGAGCTAGGATAGTGACGCCCAAGTTAAGATACCAATGAGGGAAGGTAGGTGTAAGAACCAGTCTGGAGGCCCTTGGCAAGCTGTTGGTCCTCATCTCTACCTGGACCTCTTTTTAGAACCTATGTTTTGTTTTGTTTCCCTCCCTCTTTTCCTTTTATGAAATCTGGATCAAGGTGGATAACAGTGTGTTGTGTGTTTAAAATAACTTTACCTTTTCCTAATGCGTCAAGGATGACCACTTTTATGTGAAACTACTGTAGTTTTCTTTCCTGTCCTTTCAAATTTTAACTTTTCAGTTTCAATGAGTTTTAGCAGTAGTTTATTTAGCCTTATTATGCTGCATTGGTGTTAATTTTTATGTTGCCTTTTTATTGGGGTATATTGGGTTTGTTTGAAAATGACATGTGGATACATTTTTCCTTGTGTAAAATAATCACGTCATTTACTAATAATCTTTGTTGCAACTACTGTGTGAGCAATGCAATTACAGTTTGAAGTAGTTGAAAATGTTTGAAAATAAACCAGTGTGACTTTGCTAAATCTGCCTGGAAATTATACTGTGTCTTGATGTTTTATTAAAATATCTAACTATTCCAGTTATGAACAAAGACTTAGAAAAAACAAAAAAAACTCCTGTGAAATGCAAAGGTGTTTTTGTTCTGTTGCAGGGGATTATTTATTTCAATCTCAGACAGAGGTCATGTTAGATCAATTGTGGATAACTGGCCAGAAAATCATGTTAAGGTACTAATAGCACAACCTTCCTTTTCACAATGTTATTTCTTTCCTTGTAAGTTACCTCTAAATTTCCAAGAACAGTTTTTCATTGTTGCTCTGATATATTTTGCACTTACATACATGAAAACTTAGTGCTCTGAGACCATGATGGTAATAACTACAAACTGGGTTACTGGTACAGAGTTTGACTTTGGGAAAGAAATTGGAGCTACTACACAAGATGAGCCTGCTCCCGGTCATTTCCACCGGTATCTCCTGCCTTTTCTGTATGTCTTTCTACTTCGATTAGTATTAATATTTTCTATTTTAATTAATATTAACCAATTAATAATACTATATTATTAAAATGACATAAAACTTTTATTTGGTGAGCAGTGGAGAGGATTCATTAGGCCTTTTTTCTTCTAAATCTAAGATAGATTTAAATCCTTAAGCAAATATAAAACTCTTGGCATTTCAAATTTAGCAAATATGTTGGTCAATCTGGCTGTCTTTCATAAAATAAAATCTAATGACTTAAGATCTTCTGTTAGGCTTTAGTGTTTACTCCATGCAGTGATCTTACTTGCCTTTATTACATCTTCCTCACCTAAATAATCTTTGATGAATAATCATTAATTCTAATAATCTAGAAAAAATTTGGTCAGATAATTAAACTCACAGTATTACCTTCAAACCTTGTAGGTAGGTGTATGTTTTATTCTAGATCTTTCTCTTTCATCATTGCTAAGGTTTTTCTTGTTTGGCCTAGATTATTATGTTGGAGTAGCATGTTTATGTTTAAACTCTTATTTTTCTCTTATAGTTAATCTCTCTATCAGAAGTTTGTTCTCTGCCCGCCTATTTATTCTTTGTGAGATGTTTAAGTTGATTGTCCAGTCAGGAGCATTCTGTTCCTGAACCAAAGACAGGAAATCCAATCTAGTTAATTCTGTTTTGACATCTACATTCTAGAAATCCGAGAATTTTAAGTATGCTTGGCTTGTTTATTTTGGAAGTTAGTCAAGAAGTAATTTTATTTTTAAAAGTGAAAATAAAACTATCAAGAAAATCTTTGTAAAGTGCTTTTCTTTAGTGTCCCATTTTTTACTTTTAATTAATTGACTATTTTTATTTCTATTTGTTTTGTAATGAAGGCTGTGGTGGTGACTGACGGAGAGCGGATTCTGGGCCTCGGAGATCTGGGTGTCTATGGAATGGGCATCCCCGTGGGAAAGCTCTGTCTGTACACCGCCTGCGCGGGGATCCGGCCTGACCGGTGCCTGCCCGTGTGCATCGACGTGGGGACTGACAATCCAGTGAGTGAGGCCGTTTCCCACCCCGCTCCTCCTCCCGCACTGAAGACCTATTTTTTATTACATTCCTCTTGTGAAGACAATATGAGGAGGGAAATGTTTGTGATTAGATGTTGGTCTTTGTCTGAAACTCTGCTTTTAATGTTTATATAAATAGTAGTAAATGAAGCCCTTATTGTATGAGATGTTAAAGAGACTTATCTAAGAAAAAGAAGATAAAAAACATGTGTAGTAAAATGACAGCAAACTCACAATTATTAACAACCACACCTAAAACAAAACCAAGAAGAAACTAAGCAAACAACTAGAACAGGAACAGAACCACAGAAATGGAGATTACATGGAGGGTTAGCAACAGGGGAGCGGGAGGAGGAGAGAGGGGGAAAAGGTATGGAGAACAAGTAGCATAGATGGTAGGTAGAAAATAGACAGGGGGAGGGCAAGAATAGTAGGGGAAATGTAGAAGCTAAAGAACTTATGACACATGGACATGAACTAAA
>CM052547.1:14678990-14733488 GCA_028533065.1 Trachops cirrhosus | reverse complement strand
TATTTCACTATTTTTATAGTAATTTATTTAATGACAGACTTAAAATTGCACGTTAGGGAAATAATCAATTTACAAATACTGCTTTCTTGCCCACACATTTCATGAAATAATTCTTCTTATCCTCTTATTTCATTAGTGTTTGTCTTTATGACAGCCTTTTTTTTTTTTGAATCATCTAACAGCTGTCTGGAACAAATTTCTAGTTTCATCCAAGTTGTTTAAGATTTAGTTCTTTTCAATTCTTTGGCACATCTACTCATTGGGTTATATCCCATTATAAGTATCTGCTTCTGTACCATTAGGACAGTTGGCTTTTTTCCTACTATTCTGTAGAATATGTTTGTCATCTCTACAATGTAATCACTTTCTATGTTGTTCTTGTTGGTGATCTTTAAGTGGCTCTAGGAAGTGATTTTTAAAGGCTTGTTTACAATGGTACCCAGTAGTAATCATTGTTACCTAATGCCCATGGGAATAATTAATAAATTGTGATAAATGTTTTTGTCTCCACCCTATTAAAAAAATTTTTTACAGAAAATTTCAAAGGCATATAAAGATAGAGAGAACAGTATAATTAACTCTCATACCAATACCTAGCTTCAAAAGTAATCAAATATTCAACAGTTTTGTTTCTTATACATTGTACCCACTCCAAATTTTGAAGCAGATCACAGACATCAGATAATTTCATTGTAAATATTATAATATATCTCTCAAAAGTTAAGGGTTTTTTAAAAAAAATAACCACAGTGTTATTATCATACCTTACAATTTTAACAGTAATCTTTTAAAACTTACACGGTCCTTTTGTTTGACTTACAGTTCCATGCTAAAATTTTCTATCTTGTCATTTAATTTCTTAAATATATGAATCATAATTAAAGTTAAAGTGGTGGTGATAAATATCTAATTCTCCGTCAGTTCATTTGTATTATCTTTCTTTTTTCTCTTAGTTACCCAGTTCTTCTCTTTTTAGAAAAGAACTCCCAGTTTTATTTTTATTTTTTGTTTCTTTACTGAGTTCTAGATAGTGTGAATGAAGAACTGTTGCAATAAATTGAGTCTCTGAATGAAATTATCTTCCTCCAGGGGGGCTCTGCCTTTTCCTTTGGGGGCTGTAAGTCAGGGACAGCAGTCCCATCGGGACGCAGTCCTGGAGGCCTCGTCAGTTTTCACAGTGCGCACCCCTGTGGGGATGAGTCAGAAGCCCTTGGATATTTATCAGCACCCCTTATGCCTAGTCATCCCTGACCTTGACTTTTTCTCTCTCTGACATCATGGGACTACTGATAACTGTTGCTTTGTCGCCTAGGTTCTCAGCCACAGGTTTGGTTTTCAAAATCAGCAGTCACCTTGAAGAGGAAGGCTTCAAAGGCTGTGCTTTCACATCTTGTTTTTAACTTCTTTTGGATCTTAAATGTTTCCCACCTCCAGACTCTCACTATCTTGGTAGCACTCCCACTTCTTTGAAAAATATTTTTAATACATTTTTTTTCAGTTTTTCTCATTGTTATCAGAGGGAGAGTTGGTGTGAAACAACCTAGAAGACCTTGCCAAAGTGGAACCCGCCCTCAGAACTTGCCAAACTCAATATTCATGCACCTGAGGTCGTTAGCATTCTCTTTTTCTCCCTGTTAAACATTTTATTTTTGCCTCTTCTCCCAAAATTTCTTCGCTTCTCTATCACCACCCTGTGTTAGTCAAAATGAAATCTCTTAAATATTAGTTTCCATCCGTTATAATCAGTATTGAAATCTTTTCTTTTGAAATCTTCCTCAAAGTCAGCATATAGATATTAAAATAAAAATTAGTCTCTTTAGTCTCTTTCCCAAAGCATGGCATTACTTTGAACTTGATTGCTCATCCTGGTCACTGGTCTTTACTACTTAAAACTACTGGTTACTGCCCCCCCCTTACATCTTAGTCTCACACAGTGACTGTTGGATGAGTACACGCAACGTAGCATGGCTTTGGCATTTCCAAAGTAGAGAAACCTTAAACATTTTGAGCAGTCGTAGTAAGTCACTAGAAGATTGTTCAGCCACTTAAGAATTTTATTTTTTGAAAGAATACATATTGTTTTAATAGATACACATTATTGGAATGAATAAAAACTCCCCAAGGAGACGAGTACTGTTTCATATGCTGTTTTGAAGTAAAACTTTTTCCACATTTTTTATAATTTTGAAATTGTGTTATCTCTTAAAAATTACAAAAAACATTTCATTGGAGGAGGGAGTATAAGGGGACTAAATGGGAATGGAAAAAATGCAATAAAGATTGAATTTTTAAAAAGCATTTCATCATAGTTTAATGTTATGTAATTTCTTTCTTAGTGTCACATAAAATAATGGCACATATTTGCGCAGTGGCAGTGCCCTCTTACATGTTTAGCCTCCTCTCGTTCTCAGTGGAGAGATGTGTTGGTGTCACTCGGACACTCCCGCTGCCCAGTGAGAGCCGCGGCGGCCAGCGGACAAACAGGCCCGCTTGGCCCTCGGATTGAGAATGCTGTTATCATTCAGATCTGGCCACATCTACGCAATAGGTGGACTATGCTAAAAACAGAACAAAAATCAGCAGCTTGGAGAAGATGAACTGCTGTAGAATTTTGCCATTCTGGAGAACATTCCCCAAGTCTTTCTAAATCTCCAAATTTGCTGGTATCATGGGGACATACCACTTTTCCCATGAAGTACTATATTATATAATTCACTTTATAAAGCTATTAAAATTAATGGTACCACCATAATCTTTGTTATCATATACATTATTATTATTGTGGTAACATGTATAACATTAACCACGAACTAATGTTAATGTTCAAAGAAACAAAATTTTTGGCACAAGTAGAGCTATGCCTAGAGAATGATAAACCCTGACTAAGTAGCTCAGTTGATTGAAGCATTGTCCTATAGACCAAGAGGTTGCAGGTTCGATTCCTGGTCAAGGCACATGCCTAGGTTGCCTGTTCGATCTTTGGTCGGGACGTGCACAAGAAGGCTACTGATCGATGTTTTTCTCTCATATTGATATCTTCCTCTCTCTCTCCCTCTCTCTCTCTCTCTGTCTCTCTCTCACCTCTCTCTAAAAAGAAACACACAAAAAAGAATGTCCTAGTGTGAGGATAAAAAAAAGAGAGGATGATAAGAGCTGTCTGTAGAAAACAATATAGTTGCTGCTCCAAGCTAGCACCCAAGCCCACCACTAAGCATGTAGCTAACTTGTGTCAACACCTAAATCTTGTATCGTTTTGAAATTGAAAGTATGTCCTGTAAAAGTAGTAATTGCCGTACATTATGGACCTTCAGGTCATCCCACAGGTCAAATTCTTGAGTGTTAAATGCACGAATGCCAAGGGTCTGCTACATCAAGTAGTGATACTGAGGCATTACACTGTTGGTATAACTTGTATTTTCGATTACTAGACAATTCTGTCAAATGTTCAAGTTTCCATGGCAGTTTGTCCATTCTTCCATGTGGACATAGTTCAGTTTTTTTTGTAAATCACCTTTTAACTTAATCCAAGGAGCTCTTTAAACATGATGTATATGTGTTATATATTATTGTAAGAGGTTACCCTGTTAGAGAACTATTGTTTTCTTCTTGATCTTTATGTTACTTTTTGCCAGGGGAAGGCAGGGGTGATGGAGTTCATTGGGGGAAAATTATATATAAAGGATTTTGTTTTATAAAATAATGTCAAGATACTTTTCCTTTTCATAGGCATGTACTTCTCTGAGAACTACAGAGTGTGCCAGTGACATTTATTATATGCCATTATAGAACACACTGCTAAAATCAATGGTTACAACAAAGTTGGAGACTTTTTGTTTTACCAGGCAACATGCCTTTTTTTCTTGGATTTATAGTGTGGTTGTATCAATGCCTCTTGTCTAAACTGGCTCACTCGGGGGCATTATGGCATAACAGAGAAAGACGATGGCTTTGAAGTTCCAAATCTCTAGATTCCAGTTTGACTGCTACAGCTGTGATGTGTGACTTTTTACAGAGTACTTGGAAATGGCTAAGCCTTAGTTTTCTGATTCTGTGTTATCAGTGAAATCAAGGTGACGATAACCTCATGAGGTTTTATGCAGGCTAACTGAACCTAGTTAACACTCAGAGAGCCCCTGGGACCAAGCCAAAGACAGCAGATGTCCAGTGAACAGTAGCAGTTTAATTTTGGATGCTTTCCACTTCATTCAGAGATACTCACACACTGGCCATGTACATTTCAAAGTTGTTTTAAAGGAAATGGAAGTGAAAGGTTTTTCAACAATTATCAATGGACATTTTTTCCAACTTGCATAAAATATACTTCATTCTAATAAGGATTTTCATGATGTGATTGTGTTATATAATAATTATTCCTGTTTGCAAATAACACGTTGCTCTACTTTAGTGTAGGATTTAATCTTGTTTAAGTTGACCTCCATGTTTTAGACCACACAGAGTAACAAAACGGAGGTGACATCGTTTCTTAACAGGGAAGGTGTCTGTTTGCCAGCGGCAGTCCGTTTGGGCCCGTGAAGCTAAGTGACGGGCAGCTGTTCACGCCAGGTCAAGGAAACAACGTGTATATTTTTCCAGGTAAGTGGCACTATTACATGTCACAGCATAGTAATTAATGACATAAGTACTTCATGAAATTCTTTAGAATTTAAGGTTAGAATGGACAATAGTGTTTATAGGATTCTGGTATGACCATACAGGGAAGCCCAAGGAACTCAGCAAACCCACTTTGCTCTATTTCCCTGAAAATTTATTCATTTTGTTTGTTAAACTTGTTCTTATTATAGGAATAGTGTAGTACATGGCTCATAAAAATGCAGAAGAAACAGAATGGCGTATAATGATAGAACCCTCTTCATTTCCCCGGGACCGCCTTATCTCCCTCTCAGCTGTAACACTGTTGGTGAGGGAACACAAGCAGCAGGACACACAGACGTCCTAATACTTTGCTCCGTCCCTCTACCGCTCAACTTGTATTACTACAGCTTTCGGTTTTCCTAGGAGTTACCTTTATCTTCATGTACCATAGTCAAAGAGGTTTTCTTAACAACTTTAGCTTGCCACAGTGAAAATGAAAAAAATCTATGTTCTGTATTCCACCCCTCACTTTTGGTTCATGTTCCTCGTGGTAGAGAGCTCTTTTCACATGTGTGTTGTGTTACGCTGTCTTCCATGTTCGTCTGTGGATTGGCTCTGAAATTAAATGATTATGTAAATTTTATTCACATCCAAACCACAGTGTAATTTGATAAATACTATAGAATATGGGATTCTATATCACAAAATTTTAATACGTAATCTTTCAAGAGTCAAATATAATGAATTCTTTAATTTGTTGCCAGCTTGCCTCCTTTTTTCTGGACATTACCCCACAACAAATTGTTTCCGGGTCGCACGCCTCCTTGCTCTCTGTTTTGTGCGTGTGTGCCGTTTCTCCCTGTCTTGATGCTCTCTCTCCAAATTAGTCTCGTTTCTGGTTTTGTTCTGGGATACATCTTTGTATCCGTTTTTTGTAAAAGTATGGGAAAAACTTCGTGGGTTTTTCCTTCTCTGAAAATGCCTTTATTTTGTCCTATTTGTTGGGTAGAGATGCGTGGCTCCCTTCCTGCAGACCTTTAGAAGCATTTCCTCCTTCGGCCTTGAGTGGCCAGTATCGCTAATGAGAGACCTGGCGTCAGTGAGGTTCTCATTCTTTCATGCATACTAGCTTTATCTCCCTATGATGTCTAAAACTTCTGTCTTCATCTTTAAATTTCTGAAAGGTTAATGGGGATACATTCAGGTTTGGGCTTCTTGCCAGTTACCATGTGTGTCTGTGGGTGGGCCAGTTTACGCTGCCTTCTTCTCCAAAGGATTCTTTCAAACTTTTATCCCCCCTCATTTCTTCCATTATTTCTGTTTTCCTTATGGAGCATGTGTTAGACTGGAGTCAAATCCCTCTGTTGTCCTTGACTCATAAATTTCATTCCACGCTGTCACCTCTGCCTATTTTATTACGTAATATGGGGGATTTCTGTAGTGTTCATTCACTCAGCTGTATCTGTTCAGTTTTTTAGCACTTTTAGGTGTGTTTTGTTTCAGTTTTTTTTCTTTTATTATGGAAAATTTTAATCATATACAAAATCAGAGGGAAGGGTGAAGTCCCATGTTCTAGTGTCCACTTTTTAGCAGTTTTCAACATGTAGCCTGCCATATTCTCCCATACTTGACCTCCACTGGGTTATTTTAAAGCCAATCAGAGACGGCATACAATTTCATTCAAAACTACTTCAGTATGTAGCTCTATAAAAGTAATTTTTTATTAAACATAACCATATTAGTGGTTTCACATCAAAGGAAATTAATAATTGCTTAATATATGTCCTCAATTCAGTCAGTTCAGCAATTTTTAAAATTCCCAACACCTTTTTCATCCCAGAAACACTCTTTTTAATAAAAGCTTTTATCTTTTTAAAAAGTTGCAGTATTCTTTCAAATGTCTAAGAGTTAAGATTCTTTGAAGTACTTCTTCCTTTGTGGTGTTTATTTTCCATAAATTTCTGGTGACTTTTGGTTGCTTGTTTTAGTGAAAGACTGTGTTGAGTAAAGCAGGGATCTGACACAGATTCCCCTCGTACTTGCGCCTTCCTCCTGGCTGGCCTCTCCCGGAGCAGCCGACAGCAGGCTCGCTCTCATTCCGATTCCGGGACAGGTAGACTTACAGCATGTGTAGCTGCCACCGGGGAAGCGTGCTGCAACGGCAGTCAAAGATTCCAGCCTGCGAATGTCCGAATGCTTCTGTATGTCAGCTTTTCTCCTTCTTTCCATGCAGTTGTGGTTGTGTAGAGTTCTACCCTGCTGGTCTCCTGAGACCCATCATCTGTAATAGAAACTGCTCCATCACTGACAGTCTCTTTCTAGAACTTGATAATGTTCAAATTGATCTGTTCTATCCAACAACGTTTCTTTGGCACAAAGGCATAAGGGCATGGAAAAAATACTTTGCTGATTTAACAAAGCCATTTTTTATAGCATATTTGACTAATAAGGAAATTGGCAGTTGATAACTTTCATACAACACTTCAGTTTTCTCTTGGCTGCTTTGTGTTTTAGCCGGGTGGCGTTTGGGGTAGGGGTGAGTTACCAGTGACTTGCTTTCAGTCTGGGAATTTATTCAGCTCCTTTCACAATTTGAAAAGTTAACTTGCTAAATAAACTGTTTAAAATGTATTCTAGGTGTGGCTTTAGCTGTTATTCTCTGCAACACCAGGCATATTAGTGACTATGTTTTCCTAGAAGCTGCAAAGGTAAATGTTTTAAATATTGTTTGGTTATCTTATAAAAGATAAATTGTAAATAATTGAAAGCAGAAAGCAGATAAATTATAAAGATTAAAAGCAGAACGAAAAAGAGAGAATGGGTTAAATCTGCCTTCTGAATGGAAAGGAAACTAATTGTCCATTACTTTTTAATTTGCCCACCTACTTTTGCATAAAATTATTTTTTATTGTGCTTTTTCAAATGTTTGATGGTAACCTATGAATCCTTTCATATTTGCAACACATGTAGTGTACCTATATTACATGTATGTGATGGTAACATTGTGACAGCATAGGTAAAATATAACTCCTTGTGAGTTTTGAATGACAGTTACTGATTTATTTGAATAATTGGAGCTCCAAACTTGGCAACATGGGTTTTGAATAAGTTGCATTAATACAAATATTGATGTCCATTTTCATGGTAACTGTTGTAATCATGCCAAACTCTGTAAGTTAAGTAAAATGTCAGTGAGTCATTAAATACGGTTATTTCTTCATTGTTTGGTGGTGAGAACGGTATTAATTTCTGTAATAGTTTAAGTGTATTCCTGCGAGAAGGAGGAGAATTGTATTACCTGTATTGTTCTCTGCTCCCCCAACCCTTTTTCCGTTTCATTATGTTTTCATTATTCTGTGTTATATAAACAAACAAAGTGCTGTTTTTCTCTCTAGGCACTGACAAATCAATTGACGGATAAAGAGCTAGCTCAAGGGAGACTTTACCCACCTCTTGCTAATATTCAGGAAGTTTCTATCAACATTGCTATTAAAGTAAGTAATAGCTTGTACCTCTTCACGTAAGTTTTCATGGCATTTTCTGATGTAACACAAGTTTATTAGAGAAAAATGTGAAACACTAAGAGGATGCAAAGAAGAAATTTTAGGTCACCCATATTCTACCAAAATATAGCCCACTATTATTTTGGATTTGTTGTCTTCTAGTCTTTTTTCTTCAGTAAGTGCACACGTGCCAGCCACCTGTACTGTTTTTGTAATTGGCTTCTCACTGCACTTTTTTCCACTTAGTGTGTTGTAAGCCTTTTCCCACATCAGTAGTAATTCTCATGTGCGATCATTCATGCTGCTTGTAATTCTCATTACGTCCTAGTTACTTTAACCATTTCTGTTTGGGCATTTAGGTGTTTTTCATTTTGGTAGAAATAATATTGTAGTGGACATCCATAGATAAGACTTCATGTGCATTTGTGGATTTTCCTTAAGATAAATTGCTAATCATAAGGACAGCAGTTATTAACATGGTGAGACTGCTGATATATATTGCCAAATATTTCTCCGGAAAAAAGTATTGATTTACATTGTACCTGTTCGATATGCGTGTATTTGTTTTCCCACACCTTTGCCAATACTTAAGAAGTATTATTTTTAAATATTGTATATATTTTAAAAAGATTGTGTCTATTTTTAGAGAGAGGGGAAAGGAGGGAGAAAGAGAGGGGGAGAAACATGGACATGCAAGAGAAACATAGATTGATCACCTCTCACATGCCCGCAGCTGGGGACCTAGCCTGCGACCCAGGCATATGCCTTGGCTGGGAATTGAACTGGCGACCCTTCAGTTCACAGACTCGTGCTCAGTCCACTGAGCCACACCAGCCAGGGCAAATCTTATGTATTTAATAGGCAAAAAATGAATCTTATTTTTATTTAAAACACTCATCTTATTATTACATTGGAGGTATTTTGTTTATTGAACCATTATATTTATTTCATGAACAACCTATTCATGACCTTTGCTTGTTTTTATATTTGTCTTTCTACTTTCTTTTGTTATTATTATTTTTTTATTCTTACCCAAAAACATCTGTTTCTATTGCTTTTTGAGAGAGAGACAAAGAGACAGAGAGACAGAGAGAGAGAGAAATGTCAGTGTGAGAAACATTGATTGGTTGCCTTTTTGTATGTGTCCCAACTGGGGATCAAACTCTCAACCGGGGTATGTGTTCTGACCAGGAATTGAACTCACAACCTTTTGGTCTACAGGACAGTGCTCCAACCAACTGAGCCACAGTGCCTAGGGCTATCTTTCTACTTTCTAATACTGATTTATAAGAGCTCTTTTAATTAAGAGAAATGATCCTTCTGTTTGCCATGGTGAAAGTATTGCCCCATTTGTCAATTATTTTAACTTTTGGAATTGTTCGATGTGGCATTTTTTCAAATGTTCTTTCATGAAATTGTCTGTTAATTTTATGGATTGTTTCTCACCTTTTATGAATGTTAATGCCTTCTGTCACTCCAAAATTATCTACCTGTATCTTCTAATAACATACAACTTTTTAAACCCTCTGAGGTTTACTTTAGTGTATGATGTGAGACAGAGAAACTTTTTTTCTGAGTAGTTAACCAGTTGCCTCCCTACCAGTTGACTGAGAATACACTCCTTTTACGTGTATTAGCATAACGTCTTTGAATGTGTTACTGGGAGTCTGTTCCTGACTGTGTTTGTCTATTGTTAGGTACTGTTTGAATTCTTATGGTAATATGTATAAAGTATATTATTTGATACTATGTTTTCCATCATTATGGTTTTTCACTTTTTTGAATTTAAAGAAAGTCCTGCAATTATGTATAAAAGTATGAATCAAACAGGTGAAATTGAGTCTTTCGGTATTGACTCTTCCCCATTCAGTACCTCTGCCTGCTTAAGGTGTTTTGGGGTTTAAGTCTTTCAATATAATTTTGCTGTTTTCTTCATCTACATGCAGCATGTCTCATTACTTATTTTCCTAGATATTTAAAATTTCTTTTGTTACTGGCCCTGGCCGGTGTGGCTCAGTGGAGTGAATGCTGGCCTGAGAACCAAAGGGTTGCTGGTTTGATTCCCAGTCAGGGCACATGTCTGGTTATGGACTAGGTCCCCAGTTCGGGGGTGCTCAGTAGGCAACCACACATTGATATTTCTCCCTCTCTTTCTCCCTCCCTTCCCTGTCTCAAATAAATAAATAAATAAATGACATCTTTTAAAAAATAAAAAATAAAATTTGGGGTTATCGTATATAGTAAAAGTTTTCTATCCATATATATTTCCTCACTGGTCATTTCTGATATATAGGGAAGGTATTAATTTTTATAAATTTACCTGATAACTAGTTTCTTTGTTGAACCATTTTAACTCTTTTAATGGCTTCTCGGTTAATTCATTTGGAATTGTTGAGGTCTGAACTATCTGCAAATAATTTCTTGTTTAAAAAAAAATACATATAACTTGCCCTGGCCAAGTAGCTCAGTTGGTTGGAGCATAATCCCGATACACCAGGGTTGCAAGATCACTCCCTGGTCAGGCCACACATAAGAATCAACCAATGAATGCATCAATAAGTGGAACAACAGATTGATGTTTCTCTCTCTGTCTTAAAAATAAAATCAATTAAAAAATATGTATAGCTCTTTTCTTCCCCTGTCTTCCTAAATTAGTTGATACTTGAGCAGTTTTAAGCAATTGGGTTGATAAGGGCATTCCTTAATATCATATGTGATGCTAGCCTAGCTTTCATTGAATAAATATTTTTAAAATTTTTATATGTTTATTTTTAGAGAGAGGGGAAGGAGAGAGGAGAGTGAGAGAAACATTGATATACAAGAGAAACATCAATTGATTGCCTCTTGTATGCCCCTAACTGGGGACCTGGCTCACACCCCAGGCATAAGCCCTGATCAGGAATTGAACCAGCAACCTTTCAGTCGACAGGCTGGCACACTGAGCCACACCAGCCAGGGCAATAAATATTTTTTAATCTTTTTAAAGAAGTAGACTTTTATTCCTAGTTTACTAAGATTTTCTTAAACATTAGTATTGGATAAATTCATCAACTACATTTTCAGCTTTTACACCGATGACCGTAAGATTTTACCCCTCTGACTCTTAACGTTACCGTTGCATTGTTTTGATACTCATAAACTAAGCAAAGACTGGGACAGAGTAAAGGATGATATATTTAGGAAATAGTAACCAAACCTGTCAAGTTGGAGTCTTACAGCATAGGTAGGAAAATGGCCTCAGATAAGATCTGAATGTTATCTTAACTTGTGTAAACACCCAAATGCCAGACTTAAGAGTCTGACTGAATACCTTACTATTGCAAAACAGCCGAAGATTATAGAGCCCAGAACTAACATGAGTGGAGTTCAACTTTAGGACTTAGAGAGTGATATTACAGGCATGACAGGGTTTAGAAGATACCAGTCCATTCAGAGATTTGCCGGTGTGTCCAAATGAAAGGTACTGCATGAGGAAGGAGATGGGTGTTTGGGGCTGGGCTAGGCACAGAGCCCCAGGATCATGTCTGTTCCCCTTTCCCAGGGTAGAGAGTCCTTCTCCATTGGTTCAAGGCTTTCCTTCGTAAGAGCGAGGAATCAGGAGAGTAAGCAGTGCTTTGTATCTGCCCCCACCAACCCACAACTACTGAGCATTTTCTGACAGCCACCAGTCACCTCCTGCACACCTGCATCGCCAAGGACAGCTCCGAGCTCATGCCTGCCCCCAGTCTATTTGGTGGATGCAAATATGTTTCCAACAGTAGTCTAGAAAATAACTGAAACATTTCCCATCACAAAATACAGTGACAGTGAGCTCCTAGGACCAAGGATTATTTTTAATAACCACCAGTTTTTGGTTAAGTTTTTCTTTTAGGAAGCTGAAATAAACTTTAATAGTGGTCATCATTTGGAATGGGAATTGGAGGAGGAGAAGAAAGACATGCTTGTTTGGATGTTTTTACAATGTATGACTACACTTTTAAAGTTACAATTAAGTCATAACTGGGGCTTACTGGTAGCACAGACAGGCACCGTGCTACCCCGTGAGGAGCCCGTTCCTTCCGCCTCATTTTGCACTGAAACGGAGGCTCAGTGGGTTTGTGCCCACCAGCTGTCGTGGTCTGCGGCTTGGTCGCAGAGAGCAGGAATTCATTCAAGTTCATTTCAGTGGGAAATAGCCTAGCTTTAACTGCTTAGAGTCTGGGATCTAAATTCAGAATGTTCTGGGTTTAAAACACAGCTCATGTAACTATAATACCTTTGGCAAGTTACTTAAACTCCCTGTACTTTGGTGTCCTCATGTAAAATGGAAGAATAATAACAGCACTTACGCCGTTTGGTTCCTGAGAAGCACACGGAACATGCCCGGCGCTCAGGGATGGTGGGGAGCCGCCATGTGTGGGTTTCAGGCCTGCCTTTCTGTGACCCTGTAGTTCTAGTGTCCAAACTTGACTTATGATAGTTTCTATGTCTCCTCCTAATTCGAGAGCAAAAGCATCAGGCGCACTTTGGCTAGGTTTTCACTCCATTCCAGCGAGCTGCGATTAAGTGGTCTCCTACACGTGGTTTCAGCAGGACACTGGGGAGGAGGGACGAGGGCGGGACACGTCACCCAAGTAGGTGTACTTGACCGACACAGTGTAGCTTAACAGTGTTGTTGGATTGGACTGTTAAGGCAGTGCCGGTAATGCAGGGTGAGGAGGGGACTTTGAACACGTCAAACTTACGGTAAGATAGCAGATGACCTTTATTTCATCTTTTAAAAACTTCCAATAGTCTCAACATGTTTGGAAATGAGTCAGAGTGATGCCATGTTTTATTTTGAAAAAAGAAAAATGTCATTCTTTTAAGTTCATTTATCTGTGTTTTAATAGTGCTTTTTCTCTCAAATAGGTTAATACTCAGAGTCTACCCAGTAATCCTCTTTACTTTTCAGGTTACAGAATACCTGTACGCTAATAAAATGGCTTTCCGATACCCGGAACCTGAGGACAAGGCCAAGTACGTTAGAGAAAGAATATGGCGAAGTGAGTACGACTCCATGCTGCCTGACGTGTATGAATGGCCAGCGTCCTCAGCAAGCCCTCCCCCCCTAGCCTAATAGAAGCGCCCACCCATTAATACTTTCCAGGCTTCAGGGAACCCCTTTTTCCAGACAATATAATGTTCTCAAATTTGTGGTTTTTTCTGTGTTTTATTCCCCCCACTGCTTTGTTTGACTTATTTTTCCCCATGAATCTTTGGTATGGGATAGATGTGTTGAATACATTGTTAGCGCCCACCAGCACCCTGCTGTCAGGTAATCATAATGCTTTCATTCCGATTTGTAGCTCATACCATGTCAGAGGGATGTTACAAATGTATTTGCAAATGTCTTCACCTGTGCTCTTGTTCACACTTGCCAAAGTGTTTGCTCTTTACTATTGTGGGTAATAACCTCTCACCCCGTCCTTCTAGGGCTACCAAAGTACAAACTTCTGTGGAGATGAGCAGAGAACTTTGAGAAAAAGGCCAAATTTAACCAAATTCTAAGGAAAAATTATTTATTGAAAATGTTCTTTTATTTGTTCTTCATGTCCTGAAATTCCTTTCTGGTGTAAAGATCCAGAGAAATATGAAAAATCTACCCTATTATTTATTTGTTAGACTAAATTAAGGCTTAACTATGGCATTGTGAGAGAGAATGGGAACTACTGCTGCCTTTAGATGAATTAAATAATATCATTTCAACAGTGTATAAAAATCAGTGTAACTTTTTTATTTAATAAAGGTAATAACTTAAATTTAATTGCTTTGGTTATACTTTTTATTGCCCAAGTAGAAATTTAGCTTTGTTTATTAGGAGAAACACATATTTTTATCTTCTTATTTTCTAGATGATTCTGAGGAGGGGGTATAGGATGCCTAGTGCATAACTTATGACCAATATCATATGACATTAGCGATTGTTTCACATCTGAGTCATAGTTAAGTGAAGAGGTCGTACCCTGATTCCAATGGTGATGCTCTAATACTTGAGATCATTTGGAGATGATCCTACAGGACATTCCTTTGAATATCATTAGTGACAATTCTTTCTCCATTAAAGACAGATTTAATTTTTTGAAACCACCAAAATTAATTTAGAGCTAAATGGGGATGAATAACATGTATTCAGATCTTTTTTGTTAGTCCATATTCATGCCATTTTTCATCCGGGTAAAATGGGTGATAACTGGCTAGTGAGACCAGTTTTTTATGTGGCTTACATATGGAGAGTTCTAAAGGAAAATCCAAGGTCATTTTGAGAAGTAGTACTCTCTCTATATATATGCCTAACTTAGTTGCTTTGAGGGAAGAACATTTTTAAATGCTAACTACAAAAAATTATTCACAGCTACATGTCAGCATGCACATTATCTAGCATTTCTCTCCACAGTCCTTTATATGTTAGATAGGATATTCTGTAGGGAAAAAGTGGGGCTCTGTTTTGAGTTTCATCTTTTCTTCTACCTATAGGCAGAAAATAAGTCACAATATTTTTTCGTATAATTCAGCCTTTTAAGAATGCTCAAAATGGCCCTGGCTGGTGTGGCTCAGTGGATTAAATGCCAGCCTACAAACCGAAAGGTTGCTGGTTCCATTCCCAGTCAGGGCACATGCCTGGGTTGTGGGCCAGGTCCCCGGTGGGGTCCTGTGAGAGGCAAACCATTGACGTATCTCTTGCACGTGGATGTTTCTCTCCCTCTTTTCCTCCCTTCCCCACTCTCTCTAAAATTAAATAAATAAAATCTTTTTTAAAAATGCTCAAAATGGCATTGCCATTCAGAGTGTGGGAAAACACTATTGGTTAATTCATTTAACAGATGAGTAAAGTCAGAAGTCTGTTACATAAATCTATTTTGTAAAATAAGCAGCTAGGTCACAATTTGTTTCTTTTAATTGAATATGAAAGGTTTATGTGTTTCGTATTGCCTTTGTCAAAACACAGTCACTCCCAAAAATATCCTCTGAAATCTTGATTTTAGTTTAACATTATAAGTAATAATAGTGTAATAATTACAAACCTGATTTTTGCTTAATGCTTATTGATGATAGGAACAAATGCTGAATTTTACTTCATAATTTTACAAGATGTTTGCTTATTAACATGTCTAGTACAGTCCTCGTGGAAATCATAAATATTTCAAGGAAAGAAACAAGGTCAGATACCATATAGCTTATTTGAATAAGAGAAAGATTATATGCACATATATTTAAAGCTACTTATTCTCATTCTGTCTTATTTACCAACCAGTATTTTAACAATTTTAACAATTATTGGATGCAAGTGAAAGGAAAATAATAGTAAAGCTAAGAATACAGGCAGGAATTAGCATGGCGGGAGGTGGGGGTAAATAATGGCACCAAATTGGAAAAGAAATGGACACATTTGGATTTCTATGGAAATGTTTACCTAGCAAGAAGGTAATTTATTTTTAAAAGCAGGAATGGAGAGTCATTTTAATTCTTTTGAATAAAGAAATTTTACAGATCAGTCTGTCAGAAATCATTTCTTAGGGAAGAGTGAGGCTACTACAAACACCTGTGGTGTGAAACAAGTTGGATAAGTAATGAGTTTATTTATTTTGGTTTATTGACAATAAGGGGAAAAGTGTTGAAGATTTTGGCTAAAGCCTTTCTGAAGAATGGATTTTTACCAGAAGTTTGCCTCAGAATCACCATGAACCTTCTTTAAAACGTGGAGGCCTCTGCCCCCTTCTCCCAGGCCCCCGGACCACCTGGGGCCGAGCCCTAGCGGGTGTCTTCTCGCACACGCCTCCCCGACTCTCCCAGTCGCTGCTTTCAGGCAGGCGTCTGAATCACCTAGGGAGCTAACCCATGCCTCCTGCTGATGCAGAGGGTCTGGGTGGAGCCCGAGATTCTGCATCTTTGACAAGCTCCCAGGTGATGCCCACGCTGCGGGCACAGAGAACACACGGAATGGCATTGCTTCAGAGTACCGAGTGGTGTGCAGTTTACGTTCAGCGCTCATGGAGTTTGTACTGTCTGTGAAGAAAGATAACTGACATTATGTTCGTACAAAGAATTGGTTCCACCTATCTTTGATATGTCCAGTTTTTAACAGGTGTTTACAAAAACAAAAATTAGTACAGAACTTTAAAGCAGATTTTTCTAAAAGTTCATGACTAGAATACTGTTCAATTCTAAATTATTGATTTTAAATGTACATATCAAGTAAAACCTAACAGCCAGTTTTCATTTATAAAAGATTAGCTATCAAATGGATATTTGCTTCTCAATTCTTGGTTGACTCTTGATATGACTTAACCGTGTCCTTTGTCTTTTCTTTAAATTGTCAGCCTCTGGAGAAATAAAATTCTACATTCTTCTTTGCAAAGGATTAGCTAACAAATTAACACCAAAGCCTAGTAATCATTAAGGGGTATGGAGCATTATTTACTTCTCTTGGATAACTAAGAAAGCCCGATGGGAATAGTAGGGGGTTAGGAAAATCTTTGCCTTGGAAAAAGTACTTCATCCAAATGCTCCTCCAGCTTATTTCCTAAACCCATTCAGTATCTCTCAGAGATAATTTCTTCATGCAGCTGAACAGCTCCAGTGTTCTGTTGAATTCACCAAAGTGCAATCAGCACTGTAGAGCATGCATAATACTTGAGAACATTAATGTAAATCTCAAAGCTCTCTCCTGGGATTCTGTTTAAAGGGACTGACCCAAAGAATGAAACAGAACGAATGTCGTATTTCCTTCCCAGACAAGATCACACGTGTTCAGGTGCAGGGACATCGCGACTTCACAGAAAATGGAATAGATACATTGTCTGCTTTGGCTGTCAACTGATTCGAGATTTGCACTTTGATGGGCATCTGAATGTTAGAATGAAAAACCCTCTACAGACAAGCTACATAAAGTAACGTCCTTAGTATTTAAAATATTCAAGATAATTCAACTGCAGAAAACTTCCCCATCATCTGAAGTCAGAATAAGATGTTTCTGTGTAAGCAAAGAAAAAGTCAATTCATCTGGGCCTAATTAAGTCATAACTTTTATTGCCTAATTCCCTTAATCCTTGCCTGGAGTTACTGAGATGAACTAGTGATTACACTAAGACAATGATTATTTTTCTTGGACAAGGAAAATTGTGCCTCTGAAAGAGAAAAGTTGGGGTATGATACAGAAATGTTCACAGTTCAGTTGCATAAAATAATACCAATTAAGGTAAACGACTTTTGGATGCTTTGTACAATATCTAACAAGTTTTTGCCATTAAACTTTTCATATGACAATTTAGTCTTGTTTTTTTTTCCAAATAAAAACTTATTTGCCACTTTACTGTTTGGGAAGTTATCCCTACATTCAGCGTACTTTTTAAAGTTTTAACACTAGGGGGAAATCTATTCCCCAGTTTTCAGTATTTTCTAGAAAGATTGTTTTTCTTTTCCTAATTTTAAGTGTATGTTCTAGCAAATCATTGATTCCTATATAATCACTGAAATATCACCATGTTAGGTATGTATAGTTAGCAAATAGTGACAAATGAACTTTATGGATAGCACCTACTCTGCCAGGCATTGTTCTAAGTTTCCTACGTGCATCATGACAATCGATCTTCACGATCTTCACGATCACCTCCGTCACCTCCTCCCCCACCGCTGTGTTAGAGCAAGGGCTCCAGGCCAGAGGTTAAACCCCTTGCCCAAGCCCCCAGCTGGTGAGTGACAGAGCACAGGCTGTGCGCCTCAGCCCCTCCAGGGAAGAGGGGCCTCTGAGACAGGTGATTTTATCTGGATCCCAAGTACCTCATCTGCGGGAATCATTATTTCAGATGAAAATCTTCACCTATTCTCGTAAGATTAGTCTTAGGTCTTTTTAATGCATTTTACCAGGTCACTTGGTTTTTTACTTTGTTCCCACCTATAATTCAAATATAAACCTATTTGATTCATCAGCCTTCAAGCACTTTAAGCCTAGCACTTTAAGTATGGGATATAAACATAAAGGGTTTGTTTTTAAATACGATAAATGACAACAGATTCTCAGTAGCCAGCTCACTAACATCTTTTGATTTGGTCATCTTCACAGAACCACAAACTGTTATCATTTCTGGGCAAATCGGTTTTAAGAATCTGCCCCCATCAATGTGAATTTGAATTGTAAGATATATTTTACTTATTTATTTTTTTCAGTTTTCTTTTTTTTTAATTTTTTTATTTTAGATTATTCAGTACAGTTTCTATCCTTTATTCCCATTCCAGCCCACCCACCAATCCCTCCCATTTCCAACGCCTCTAGTTTTGTCCATGTGTCCTCTATATTTGTTCCTGTAATTGTAAGATATATTTTAAATACTATCTATTGTATCATATGTATGTGTATGACTTCTTCCATTAAAAGGTGAGAACAGTTAGAAAGTAGTAATGTGCATGTGTGGAATAAAGAATTTCTGAGACCTATTTTAGCTAAATATTTGACAAAGTAAAATTTCTACCTAATAATTTAATAACTTATATTTTGCCTAATGACCTTCCAAATGAACTGAAATTAAAACCATATTTTTGCAATTGATACTGTGTTCCCTTCAACAACATCCCAAACATTGTCATCAAGGAAACCACACGTTGCAAAAGTCACTGCCCAGCCTTTCTCACTTTTGATACAGAGGAAATACTCTTGCAGTAAGTGCTCGTGGGAATGCTGGTTTAAAGGGAATGCCTTGTATAGAATGTATTATATAAGATACACGTATTATGGGTGGTTCCAAATATCAGTCTAAACTTCATGACATTATATTTTTCTCTTTTGTAATATATTGTAATGAGATGTGTGTATTTTCTTAGTATAAAGTTTTCCTATACATAAAAAATGCATTATGAGTTTGTTTTTATTTTTTAACTTTTTAAAACATAACTGATTTATTTTCTCTTTTTTATTGAATTTATTGGGTGGTGTTGGGTAATAAAATTATGTAGGTTTCAGGTGTACAATTCCATAACACATCACCTGTATATTATATGTTCACTACCCCATGACTTGTTTTTAAAGGCTGCTGTATATAGGGCACTTTTAAAACTTGGGATTACTATTATTTTTTAAGACGCTGTTTATTTATTTTTACAGAGAGGGCAAGGGTGGGAGAAAGAGAGGAAGTAAAACATTGCTGTGTGAGAGATACGTCGGTTGACTCTTGCATTCCCCTAACCGGGGACCTGGCTGGCAACCCAGGCATGTGCCCTGACTGGGAGTCCAACCAGTGACCTTTCCATTCACAGGCCGGCACTCAATCCACGGAGCCACACCAGCCAGGGGAAAACTTGGTATTATTAAACCTTAAAGTACACACACACACCCAGAATACTTGATCCCTTGGGAGTATTTTGTTAGACTTAAATTTGTAAGCGGAGCACTAGTTGTGCTCGTCAATTTTTATTTCCTTTTGTTCAGCTTTCTATTTGATTCCTCTCCTTATTGAGTTTAATCATAGCAGTAAGGGAATTATTTCTCACCTCTTCTCTCCCCCACACCCCCAGCACAGACACATTCCAAGATCATAATATTAGAATACTAAATCAGGAACAGTTAGAATACCTAATCAAAATGTACTCAGCATCACCTATGAAGCCAATTTGCAAAAAAAAAAAAAAAAAAGACCCTGAATCAGAACAGGCTGCTAGATTAAGTTCCATGTGATAAGAAACACAGAGAATAGAGGAACATGTTAAATGATATCATGGAAGAGCAATCAGCCAAGTCCAGAATATGGGAAATTTTCCAGGACAAATGACCCCATTTCTTCCACAAATAAATGGCAAGAAAAAAAGAAACTATTAAACTTAAAAAGAGACTTCTACCAAATGCAATTTGTAAACCTCCTCTGGATCCTGATTCCAACAAACCTACTACATATGAGATATTTGGGGAATAATTAGGGAAATTTGAACAAAGCAGTTATTAGATGATATTAATACATAAGGATGACATAACAAATTAGATGATATTAAGAAACTGTTAACTTTCAGGTGAGACAATAATATTGTAATTACAATTTTTAAGAGCTTTTTAATTTTTTAAAGTTTATATTTTAACTTTCTGACTTGAGCAAATAGGCTTTAAAGTGATGAGTGGATGGGCCCTGGCTGGGTAGGTCAGTTGGTTAGAGCGCTGTGTTGTGCCGATACCCCAGTCAGGGCACACACAAGAGACAGCCAGCGGGTGTGTAAAGAAGTGGAACCACAAACTGATGCTTTGCTCTCTCGCCTTTCCTCTCTCTCTAAAACCAAAAAATAAAAACATGTTTAAAGTTATGAGTTGATCAGGAAAATCTGAACAGTGACTGGACTTGATATTGTCTTTATATGATAATGATACTATGGTTGTATTTTTAAGTTCTTTTATATTTATGCACTGAACTACCTACCATCATTATGTAGTGATGAAATTTTTAAAAAGAAAGAATCCATAAATACGTACAGAATTGTTTATAAATACAATGATATTGTATCTGGAATTTACTTTAAAACAATCCAGGGTTTCATTATTTTTGGAGGGGCTTGGGTTCTAGGTGAAAGAACATGGACCACGTGTTACTACGTATTGAAGGTGAGTGATGATTATATGTAAAGGTTCACTGAACATTTTCTCAACTTTTGTGTTCGTTTTTCACCATACAAAACTTAACCATAATGAAAAATTGTAAAAACGAACAAACATTCTATCCACTATTCTCTAAAGATATAATAACCTCTAAGCTTTGGTGGATGGGCAGGAACAAGCGATGAACCTCTGGAAGGGGCAGATCTGCGGAGGGTATTGCTGTGGGGAACCCCAAACTGAGTTATCAAGATCTAGCTGTGGGATGATCTGTGTCCTTTAGGGCACTTCTTAGCCAAGAACTATCAGAATAAAGTTCAAGTTCTTTGTGACATCCGGTGTTTATCTCTATGCTAAGTCAGACCCATTGTGACCAAATCCACCTTATTTTTCCTTCACTACAACATTAAGTCTCAACCAGCCTACAAGACCCAGCTCAGGCCCTACCTTTCTTAACTCATCTCATGGCTAGTGATCCCCTTTTTGCATATTGTTACCCTCCTTCTGCCTTCTCATTTGTTCCCTCATATTGTTAGCTGATTGTTTTCTGATGCAGCTTACCCCAACTTCAGTGTGTGCTCCCCATACCAGGGACTACGACATATCTTTAAGATACTCTGAGCATCAAGCATACACTCTCCGAGCAGAAGAGACGGATGGGCGCCGCCGAGCGTGCACCTCCGGTGCGTCCTAGAGCGGCCGCGCGCGGACACGGCCGGCGGCGCACTTCCGCCCGCCTCCATCGCCGCCCCGCGGACAGCAGGGCCTCGCTGTGGGCCTGTGTCTCCCTCGGCTCTCGCCGCGGGCCCCGGGGAGTGGGTGAGTGGGGCAGGGCGCGCCGGAGGGGGTCGGGCCAGGGTCTGCGCCGCCGCGGCCTCCCACGCGGCCGCCGTGTGGGCTGGGCCGCGCGGGCAGGCGCGCGCGCTGCCTTCCGACTCGCGGCCCGGGCCCCGCGCGGAGCGCCCAGGCCCGGGGAGCGCCCGGGAGCGAAGAGGCGCCTCGAGCACCTCCGCAGGCGGGAGCCCCCTCTCCCCCGCGCTCCTGCCGCCGCCCACCCATCCTCTAGGGACTCTGACACTGACTTGGAAGAGAGCCTGGGCTCACCAGTGGCCGGAGACCCGGACCCTGGCCCTGACTCTGCCTTGGCCACCCAATCTCTCCAGGCCACGGTTCTTTTCTTCTCTAAAATGGGGGATGGCAGTGTCCGCCCTCCCTGCACCGTGGGGGTCGCAGGGTGGGCACCTGTTCTCAACCCGGCAGCCTGTAGACTCATTTGGGAAGCCTTCCAAATGCTCAGGCCTCAGAATCACCAGGTGGTTGTGATATGCAGCCAGGACTGCGAACCACTGACCCAGAGGGGCACAGTGTTGGCGTGTGCTGTGTTCCCGACGGAAGGTGCACTTGGTCGTAGGTGGATCGTAGTCTTGAGAAAGCAATCCCTGTTTTTCTGTCCAAGACGATAAGGACCAAATCTGGTTCGGTTACTTTTAATAACTAGTGCCTAGAATGGTACATGTCACAAAACATGCACCATTGATTAAATAAATTAATTTCTGATTACTTCCAGACCTAGTGGAGGGGTTTTGATTATGTGGTTTGTTATTATTTCGTTTGTAACTTTTTATTATGGAAGCTTTCAAACATAAGAGGAAAATAAGGTAGTGGTACTGCATTCCTAAGTCATGATCAATTTTGTTTTATCTGTTACCCTCCCCACCCCACCCCCACTGGATTACTTGAAGCAAATCTAAATGTACCATTTCATCCGTTAGTTTGTTTTTAAAACACGACTCATTTTTTAAGCGGAAAGCCAGTAGCAGTCTAATAAGCATTTCATGTTATTTTCCATCTACTCCGCATTTACACTTTAGATTTTCTCAAATCTCTTTTTTCTTCCTATTACCAGTTTCTCCAAATCAGGATCCAAACATCTCTTGATCCCCTCCCACTTTATTCCAACCCCCAACTCCCTCCCCCATGCCCCGCCCCCCCAGTCCCGTACTTGTTGACTAAATCGAGTCCTTTGTCCTGGAAAGTTTCCTACATACTGGATTTGGCTTTTTTCCTTCTGCCGTGTCCTTTAATAAGATGGTATTTAGATAACAGCTTTGAAAGATTCAGTTTGAACTTTTTGGCAAGAAAACCTAAAAGGGTTTCTGTGCCCTTCACATTGTCTCACATCAGGAGTTAGATAAGGTGTTGTCTGTTTTGTGGTGTTAAGATTGCTCAATGGACCTCTTCTGTACAAATTGCACCACAGGGTAACTAAATAATTGACCAGGGAATTCCGGAAGGATGCCAGCTAATTACTGCAGAAGGAGTGAGAGAATACCACCTTTTGGCAATGTCTAATGAAATAATGGATCCTGGCAAGGATGTTAGTGGCCGTTTTCATCAGAAAGAGAGAGACTGCCAGACAGCACGTGCTTCCTGGTGGACGTACCCAGTACCTCTTATCCAGTATTCTTGGGTGACGGGTAGGGGACATAGATGGAATAAGGTTGGCCATGAGTTAGCTGGTAATTACTGAAGCTCAGTGATGGGTATGTGGCAATACAGTGTACTAATCTCTACTTTAGTAAATGTTTGACATAATAAAAAGGTGTTTTTTTTTTAAAGATCGACTAGTTGACTAGTGGGTTCACGTCAGCCTGATCTATCCATTATAGTTCTATTCTCCATTATCCTTTCACTAAGTGTTTCTCAAATCTGACTGCATAGTAGAATCCCAGGGGAAGAGTTTTTTTTAGCATACTAAAACACGTCTCACTAGCAGAATTTCCTGTTTAATTGTTCTGGGATGGAGCCCAATCATTGGTATGGAGCCCAATCATTGGTATGTTTTAAAAGCTGATTCTAATATGCTCCAGGGTTACATACCACTGGCCTAGATCCATTATTTGTTAGGGATTGCAAAGTAATTATATCCTATAATTCCTTCTGCATTTATTAGTTTTTAAGATTTTTAATTTTCTTTTTGTTTATTCTCATTTATCTTGCGAACTGCAATCCCATAAGAAACCTCTGCAGATTAAACTACTTAATTATTAAAGGAAGGCCTGATGCTGAAAGTGAAAATGTGGAGAAACGCATGTAAGGACGCTAGCAGTAACCTAAAGGCTCGTGTGTGTGTGAGGTGGAGGGATGTACCATGTGTGTTCTGTGTGTTCAAGGTGTGTGTAAGGGGTGAGGGGGCTGGGGAGCTGACTGCATCCCCGGTGGAAAGGAAGATTAGGTGAATTGTATTAATATTTAGAAAAGCATGTTCAGCCTTATGGCACATTTTCAAAAGTCACCAATATTAAAGAAATACAAAATTAAATAAATGCTGTTTTTTGCAACCACAAAACATTTCAAAGTTTAAACGAAAAAATAGCCCCCCTTCCCACCATTTGAATCACCTGTGAGACAACCAGTGTTGACAATGTGCTGTGTGTCTTCCACACCAGACTTTCTCTGTCTCATATAAACCCAGGGGTTTTGGCACTGTTATCAAGATGAGATCATGCCGTAGCCATCTGTAACTTTTCTCACTGTCTTCTCTCCAGGACGAGAGTTACAGACCTGACTTAGCCACAGAATAAGTAGTTCATGATATGAATGTATAATAAAATATTCAATTGTTTTCCTATTGTTTTTTTCTGATTGCTTCCAAATTTTAGCCATCTTAAAGCTACCACAATAAACATTGTACATGGATCCTTTATTTTTGTAGGGTAGATTCCCCAAAATGGGAATGCTGGATTAAAGTGTGTTATTAACAGCATCATTATTATTGGCAATATATATTCCCAGATTACTCTCCCAAAATATAATAGCAATTCAACACCTCCACCATTAGTAACATATGAGTATCCATTTTCTCTTGTTCTGGTTAGCACTGGCTTTCATTGGTATTTGCCAGCTGATGTGTGGAAAATGGTGTTTGTTTCTTTAATTTGCATTTCCTCTAACTGCCTAGAGGCTGAGCACTTTTCATGCTTATTGAACATTTGGATTCTTCATTGAATTTCTTGTGCATACCCATTTTTCTGTTGTGTCAGGATTTTTGTTTTTGTTTTTGGTATTGTGAATTCATTTGCATGAATTTGTTTTTAGGGCCATTAACTCTTTCTCATACAGTGTAAACAGTTTTCTCCAGGTGTTTTTTTTTTTTTTTGGTCCTTTGACTTTGAGTCTTGATATATAAAAATTTTTATGTAGTGAAAATCTCTTTTTTTTAATTTATGGGATTCCTGTCTTGCTAGTAAGGCAATAACTCCTAAACCCCAAATTATTCTCCAAACATATTCTCCTGACATTTTAAAATATATTTTATTGGACCTTTTACATTTAAATTTAAAAACCATGTGGAATGTATTTTTATATACAACGCAAAGTAAGGACATTGCTTAACTTTTTTTCCGAAAAAATAGCCGATTATGTCACTGCTATTATTAAATGTTACCCTTTTTATATTTTGTTAAATATTGATTCTTATAAATACCTAGATTTATTTCTAGACTATCCGTTCTCTTTCACCTTTATTTTTTTGTGCCAATATTATTGTCTTAATTATACCCAATTAGTGTAATATCTAGAAAGGTTAAGTTACTACTTACTGATTTATATAATTTTCTTGCCCATTCTCAGACACTTTTTTATAAGATTTCTTTTAAGATTTTATTTATTTATTTTTAGACAGAGGGGAATGGAGAGAGAAAGTGAGGGAGAGAAACGTCAATGTATGGTAGTCTCTCACGCACCCCACACTGGGGACCTGGCCCACAACCAGGCATGTGCCCTGACTGGGAATCGAACCAGCAACCCTTTGGTTCTCAGGCTGACACTCAGTCCACTGAGCTACACCAGCCAGGGTCAGACACTTACTTTTTTTTCTTCCATCTTTTGGTTGTTTTTTTGTTCCAAGATAACTCTCACTGGAAATGTCACAGCATTTGCATTAAATGTATCTATATTGATTATGAAAAGATGAACATTTCTGTGATATTAAGTTTTATTAAGGAACCTAATACATATCTGGGTCTTTTAGGATCTGTTCCTTTCTTGTTAACTTTATTTCTAGTGATATTACAAGGTTTTTTTCTCTTATGAATGAGATCTTTCCCATATGTATTTTTATCTTATTGCTAGGACTGAGCAGTTATTGGCAACTTTGTATATTTACCCAGCTCTCTGTCAGTTTTTCTTATCTTAGCATTTTTATTAAAATGACTTATTTTTGTTTTCTACCCAGCCATGGTGTGGATAATCTATCATTGTTAATCGTAAGTTTGAGTTTATGCTCATGTATTCTATTTGCTGCACTTTCTCACTGTAGAAGTATATGGGACATAGCAGATGTTCCCTGAAACAGAGAAAGGAAAGAGAGAGATACCAGGAGTTGGCAGAAATCTACACACTCAGCAGGTTGTTGCTGATCCCCTACAATAGCAGAAACCCAAATCCTGACCAGTGCTGGAGCCTGCCATTTAGGGGAGTGAGGCGCTCACTGGGCAGTACTGCCGTGCTGCGGAGCATTGCTGTACAGATCTCGGAACCTCAGATGGAGCGGTTATTGCTGTCTAATGTTTATTAGAAGGACTTAAAAAAAAGTAATGCTTGGAAAGTCCAGAGTTCCTGTGTGCTCCCTCACGCCTTTGCTCCTATTGTTAACATCTTTCCGTAGTGTGGTGTCTTTGTTACGGTTGATGAGCCAATATTGACACATGATTAACTCAAGTATACACTAGGATTCATTCACCGTTTCTGTTGTACATTCTGTGGGTTCGGACCAATGTATAATGTGTCTGTCTCTACTGCACGTGCAGAATAGTTTCACTGCCCTGAATAACAGTAAATCTCTCAGCAACCTGTTTCTGGTGATTTTGAGCAGTGATGTGAAATAATCCCTAGGTGCTTTCTCCATTGCAGGGTAGAAGATGTCTATGGATGTGACGTTTCTGGGGACAGGCGCAGCGTACCCGTCCCCAACCCGCGGTGCCTCTGCTCTGGTTCTTCGGTGTGAGGGCGAGTGCTGGCTGTTTGACTGTGGGGAGGGAACCCAGACACAGCTCATGAAAAGCCAGCTTAAAGCAGGTTAGTGTGCATTCAACTGTCTCACTAAGGCCATCTCTTGTTCTTCATTTTCTTGGCTTTCCTTGGGCCTTTGTTCTGTAGCCGCTCTGGCAGCTGCATCTCACCTTAGTGCTAGAATCCTGGCAAGACCCGGAAGGCCCTCAGGCATCTGGTACACCCACTGACCCTTATTCGTTCATTTATTTGCTTTTCCTTCATCGTGTAAGTTTTAAGAGCAAAGATTGATAGAGGCTCAGAGTAGAGGACAGAGTGAGGTACATCAGGCATAGTGGCTGGACACTGCCCAAGCCAAGGAACGGTGTACACACTCATGTCCCCCAGGAGAGGTGAGTGTCATGGGAAAGTGTGAAGGGCAGTAGACAGTGTTCAGAGGAGGGGATGCTCTTTTCCACTTGGTCATCAGGGTAGGCATCTCAGGGAGGGTGACCTGTGACTTGCTGAAGGAAGAGAAGGGATGCCCTGGGCTGGGAAGGAGGGCATTTCAGCCAGAGGGAGTGGAGTGAGCACAGGCCCAGCAGCACGGAGGCTGAGGGGTGCAGTGATGGAAGGTCTTAGGCCAGCGGGCAGACCTGAGTTCCAGTCCCAGCTGTGTCTCAGCTTGTGACCTCAGCAGATCAGCACACTCGAACTTTACTTTCCTCATCTTGAAAACAGGGGTAAAAACTCAACTTACAGGCATGTCATGAGAATTTCATATAATAATCCCTTCTCTGTATGGCTGTGTCCTCATCAGTTACCTCTCAGCTCAGATGCTGTTTCCTTGGAGGCTTTTCCTGAACCTCTGGGGTCAAGTAGTTCCCCCTCACCCCAGGCATTCTACAGCTTCATCCTATTTTATTACCTTTTTAGCATCATCAGTATCTCAAATGATGTTATTTAAGTGGTTGTTTTTATGTGCACTGTCTCCCTGCACTAAGCTCAGCAATCAATTGTGCGCTTATTAGATGCCTAGAAAATACCTGTTCAGTAAATGCAGGAATAACATGTTCAGCACCTAGTGTTGTGCCTCTCTCTCACTGGGTCTTGACAAGTGGTGGTTACTGAAGTTGTCGTTTCTCTGACTCGACACACTGCATGGCATTTGATGACAGAAAGATAGTTCTAGCATCCAAGGGCCTCTGGGTGGGTTGGTGGAAACCGACATGCAGACAGTCTCAATGGGCTACGATAAGTGGAATAATGGAGGTGTTTTCTAAGTATTTTGGAGTACAAAAGAGAGGGACACTGTCTATGTCTGTGTGTTCAGAGAAAGCATTCCAGAGATGGTGACAGCTGAGCTAGGATCTCAGAGATGAATAAAAGTTCCTCTGGGGAGAGAAGTAGGGCTGGACATTCGAGGAACAGAAACAAACTGAGCAACCAGTGAGGGAGTTTCTAGGCATGTTGGGGATATGAAGCCACCCAGAGCATTGAGTACTTGGCTAGGGTAGAAGGGAGGTAAGAGTGCTGAAACTAAGTGAGGGCAGACTGTGAAGTCTTCTGTGGTATGTTAAGGTGTTTCAACCTTACTAATCTATTGGCAAAAAGGAACCATTAAGAGTTTTTAAGCAAGGGTGACATGGTCCAATTTGGGTTTTAGTCGGAGTTTTCCTGTGGCAAATGTATTGGCAGAAAGAGAATAGCATCAGGGAGATTAGTTTCAAGGCAGTTGCACTCATCTGAAAGGAGAGAGAGAAGGTGGGGGTGTGGAAGCAGGAAGTAGGGACAGGGATGAAGAAGAGAGTCTTACTCTAAGAGACACTTGCAGAGCCTACAGGAGGTGGCGACAGGTTGAACGTCTAGGGTGTAAAGAAGCAAAGGATTGTTACAAGTCACAGATGCTTCTGTCCCAGATCCGGGAGTCCTGAAAAGAGCAGTTGGAGGAATGAACGAATGAATGTCACTTGGGACAAGTGACCTTGAGGTGTACACAGTTCAACCCTAATTATGCTCCTCTGGTGCTGAAACCCGGAGGTGAGGGCAGGTACTGTGCTTCATGTCCATTGGGTCGCACAGGTGTTCCGTTCGTGAGAACTCTCAGGGTAGGCACAGACCAGACGAGGCTGTGATACTCAGCTGTTCAGAGAGTGGCCTTGGAGGTATCTGGGTAATTAAAAGAGAAACAAGAAACTGTTATGTTTGGGTGCTAGAGGTTTGGGTATGGAGATAAGTCTTTCCTTTTTATTAATATTGTGTCAGTTATTAATGCTGCAAAACAGATGATAAATTTAGTGTTCTGTTTGCATTTATTACCTGATCATTTCTGTGGGTTAGAGAGTTCAGGCCTGCTTTACCTGGTGTTTCTGCTTCAGGGTCTCACTGAACTGTAATCTCATCATTGGCTGGGGCTGAGGTCTCCCCGGAGGCTCAAGTGGGGAAGAATCTGCTCCAGAGCTCATGCAGACTGTTCGCAGAACCCTTAGACTTATAGGCCGGATGCTGCCCTCAGCTCCTAGCTCAGCTCCTGGTCATGTGGTTTTCTGTTGCTTGGGAGCCTGGAGTGGTACCAGCAGGGAGAAAGAAACTCGGGAGGAAGTCTGCTGGCAAGGTGGAGTCTCCGAGCATCACATAATCACACTGCATCTCTGTGCCACCTTTTACTGGTTAGAAGCCAATCGCAAGCCCCACCCACACTCAGGGGGAGGGAATTATAGAAGGACTTGAACACCAGCAGGTTATTGGTTTCTCTCAGTAATCCAATATGAACCTATCACTATTTGATTCATTGAAACCCTTTTCAGCTTGTACTCCCCCCTAGGGTAATAATATGTTACGAGTTTCGTAAGGAGGTACTTTGTGTGTATCCAAACATACTTTTTTCAAGGTCCTAATATGTAAGCGTCTGATAAATAAGTATAGGTTTGCCATGTCTATTTCTGTCATAATTTTGAAGACTGAGCATAGTCTTCCTTTTTTCCCTTAAAAATAATTATGAAGAGTATACATGCTTGTTGTAAAAATTCAACCAAAGCAGGAAAGTATAAATAAGAAAAGCCTAAATCCATGTCTCATAGGTAAAATTTCTGTACCTGTGGATGCGATAACGGTAGGTGTGTTCGTGTGTAGCTGTGCATATAATTTTGCATAAATGGAAACACTGTACTTTGTGTGATCTGCTTGTTTTCAACTCAACAACAGACACAAAGACTATGTTGCAGACACTTTCCTCGGGTGGTCCATGTAACTACACCATCATTTAGAGGAGGCTTTGTGTTCCACTCCGTCAGCGGTGACACCGTCCCCTGTGCTTTCCCGTTCTCAACTGAAAGGGACTCTCACATTGTTCTTTCTTCATTCGATAGCTTCCTCTTACCTTTGATCATTGTGCCTGCTATTCCTTCTCCCTCTGAAATCAAGTTCCTTGAGAAATGAAATGTTTGTCTTCCCTGAAACTGTGACTACTGTGGGAAGCAATTTCTTACTTACTTAATTTGTCTCCCTTACTTTGGGCTCACAGACTGTCCTGGTGTTCAGTCTGGCTCTGCTTTGCAGGAGGGAGGGAGGGGCCCAGAGCATCTGGCGTGGCTGTTTGAGGTCCGCGTGAGATCAGGACTCAACAGCCTTCGTGGTTCTTCCGCCTGCAGAGACCTCAGGTCACACTTGTCAGCGCTCGGGCAGCCTGGGCAGCAGGAAGGGAAAATGCAAGGGTTCTAAAAGTAAAAAAACAGCAAAAACAAGCACTGAAAAGAGAAAATGAAAAGGAACACATGGAGGAAACTCCTAGAATGCCTCCTGGGGGTTTTCAAGGTCCAAAATCAGCCTCTGCCCACTTCTCTGCCGCAGGCCTGGGCTTGGTGTAGTAACTGGAAGACTCGATTGGAGAACGCTGTTACCCTGATATCACAGGACAGATTGCATTACAGTAAACTCTTCCTGTTCTTTTATGGTGTCAGTAAACTGTCCTGTTCTTTAATGGCAGCAGATGTTTGAAGTAGGTGTGCCGTGAGCTTGGACCAGAAGCCTCTGTTAAACTGAGCATGTGTTACTGTGATCGTTACTTTTAAAATGCCTTCTGGTACATCTCAAAAAAGTACCGCTGTGGCACCCCGCCACATACCAGCAGTAAATTCGGTTCACCGCCAGGTGAGTCAGGTTCCAGCCTAACCCAGTATGCATTAAAGAGCTGCTGTGTTCAGAGTGAAGCAGGGGGGTGGGGGGGCCTTGTGCCTTCACACGGCACCTCAGGGGAGCTGCCCTCTGAGCTGCACTGTCGTGTCTGTTGCCCACCTCCTCCCTCTCAGTTCTTCACTCGTGTGGTCTCTGACCTCCCTTTCTCTCTCTTCACTTACCCCTCCCTCCCTCATCATTCTCCTTTTTCTCCTCCCCGGTGAACCTCACTCAGACATGTAGGCTCTCACTTGGTTAGTTAATCTCTGTCCAGTGCAGAGATTCCTTAAATGGCAGTTTTGGGTTCAGGCACTGGTCCAGTGCTTTGGAGCCCCGGGGAACTTGTTTTGTTGGAAATACATATTTGCTATTCTCAGAGGGAGCAGTAGGGGGCAGTGTGACTGTCAGATGCTTTTCACACTTGAGGCCTATCTAGTTACTTCAGTAATTATTTTGGTGTACCTCCTTATTGCAACTATTTTTTCTAAGAGGGTATATAGAAAAATACTCTGAAAATTGTAACACTATGTAATTTGAAGATGTTTTATTAAAAAAGTTGTCTTATTAAAACCATCAAGTAAAATAAAGCCTGTCTTTCTTGCTTCTGGAATCATACAGAAAAATTAAAAAAAAATGTTTATGGTGGTAAGTAAAACTTTAAATTCATTTTATTGCTTTCTTTGGAAGTTGTTATGTATGTTTCCAGCAGCTTTGTGTGGATCTGTGTTTCTGAAAAACTCCCAATTTTATTTTTCTCCCTCAACTGCAAGGGAGAATTACTAAGATCTTCATCACGCATCTTCATGGAGACCACTTCTTTGGCCTTCCTGGCCTGCTCTGCACGATCAGCCTGCAGAGTGGCTCCACGGTCACCAAACAGCCCATTGAAATCTACGGCCCTGTGGGGCTTCGGGACTTTATCTGGCGAACCATGGAACTGTCCCACACGGAGCTGGTCTTCCCCTACGTGGTCCACGAGCTGGTGCCTACGGCGGATCAGTGTCCGACGGAAGAGCTGAAAGACTTTGCACCCACGGATGGTGCAGACGGCTCTCCCAAAGAGGGGCGAGGAAGAACTATCCTGTTAGACTCAGAAGAAAACTCGTACCTCCTGGTCGATGATGAGCAGTTTGTTGTAAAAGCGTTTCGCCTCTTTCACCGAGTTCCCTCCTTTGGGTTTTCAGTCGTGGAGAAGAAGCGCCCAGGTAAACTCAATGCACAGAAACTGAAAGACCTTGGTAAGTGTCATTTTCTCTTCTCATCAATCAAGCTGTTGTTAACTGAAGCTCTGATAAGTGTCATAGTAACCTTCCTATCCTGTCTCCCAGGCCTAAAACTGACATTTTCTCCACTTTCTTCTTTTGCCCAAAGTTTGCTTATTGAGGGAAGTTCCTGGGACTGAAAGATACTG
Organism: Trachops cirrhosus; assembly: GCA_028533065.1. Classification (NCBI taxonomy): domain Eukaryota; kingdom Metazoa; phylum Chordata; class Mammalia; order Chiroptera; family Phyllostomidae; genus Trachops; species Trachops cirrhosus. Next base: position 14,701,231 of record CM052547.1, on the reverse strand, counting down.
TTCAAGCAAAACCCAAGCACGTATTCGAAGCCCCGCCTCTGCAGCTCCCCTGAGGCACATTCTTAGTCTGTCCTGTCTTCAGCTTACGCTCTCTTGTTTGACGGGGTGGTGGTTGTCGTCTTAGGTCTAGGCTTTTATTTTTCCATGTCTTCCTCCTGAAATATGTTTTCAGTAACATCTTTAGCCTGAGAATTTTTGCCATATCTTAATCTTGCAACTGCAACCAATTACTTTCAGGGTTTTCCTTCTCTACCTTAAGTTAATTCGGTGTTCAGAATTCTTCACCAGAATTCTTCACCATTTATATGCCTGGGTTCACCACAGGAATCATGCACACAAATGGGGACTTGGGTACACCCCCACAGGCTTCATGCCTGCTCCTCGCTAGGCCTTCATGCCTGGGGGCTCCTCAGCGTCTCTAGAAGCAGCGTCCAGCTCTGTGGCGCCTCTGGCATCACCGCCTTCCTCGGCTTCGCCAGCTCAAGGCCTATAAAAAGCACGATGCTGTCTTCTGTGTGGTTGTTTCTTGATTTACTCAACCTCTTCCTCCTTTCCCAACTAAAACAAAAGGCAAAATAATGAGGAAAAGTAATGGAGGCCAAAGGCATTTTTATTATCTAAAAACCTGTGGAGCCCTGGCTGGTGTGGCTCAGTGGACTGAGTGCTGGCCTGCGAACTAGAAGGTCGCTGGTTCGGTTCCTGGTCAGGGCACATGCCCGGGTTGCAGGCCAGGTTCCCGGTTAGGGGTTGTGCAAGAGGCAACCGATCAGTGTCACACGTCGATGTTTCCCTCTCTTTCTCCCTTCCCCTCTGTCTTAAAGTAAATAAATATAATCTTTAAAAAAAAATGAAAACCTGTGAAAATATTCTTATATTGAGAAACTTCAAATATGATCTATGTTGGAAATAGTAAGCACTTTCTATTTGTTTGTAGGTATTGTCCAGAGTGATAATCAGGTACTATTCTAGATTAATATGAGACTTAAGCCCAGTTTGGTAAATGCGGAACTGCCCCTATGCATGCAGATTGATTATGTATGCCCGCCTGAAACTCTCCTTGACCTTGTGCTCCAAACAGTCCTCTCTAACAATTTTTTATTAAGTTATTCAGTTTGTAGGTCCCTTGTCATTATTTAAGTGGGTTCTTAAATTTTGCCCAAAGATGAGCTTGTGAAATACAGCACCCTGAACAGCTGTTATACCCACGCCCAGCAGAGCAGCAAGGCCGCTGTCTGGACGGGGACGATGCTGTGGGACTGAGGCGCTTAAAACCCACCTGACCCACGTGCTTGGGGCGTGTTTTCGGTGCTGCAGCATTGCCAGCGTGGAACTTTTAACAATGTATAAATACTCCAGTTTTCCACAAATAGTAAAATACTTATAAAAATTATGAAAAGAATTAGATGCCTTTTCCATTTGCTGTTTGCTGTGCTGTTAAAACAGACTCTGTTAACAAGTCATAAATTCCATTCCCATGATGTGATGTTATCTGCCTCCACCATTAGGTGTTCCTCCAGGTCCTGCCTATGGGAAGCTGAAAAATGGAATTTCTGTTGTTCTGGAAAATGGAATTACAATTTCTCCCCAGGATGTCTTAAAAAAGCCTATTGTTGGAAGGAAGATCTGCATTTTGGGTGACTGCTCTGGGGTGGTGGGTGACGGAGGAGTGAAGCTGTGCTTTGAGGCCGACCTGCTGATCCACGAAGCCACCCTGGATGACGCCCAGATGGACAAGGCGAAGGAGCACGGCCACAGCACGCCGCGGATGGCAGCGGCGTTTGCAAAGCTGTGCCAGGCAAAGAGGCTCGTCCTGACTCACTTCAGTCAGAGGTACAAACCGGTTGCCTTGGCCAGAGAAGGAGAAACAGACGGGATTATAGAACTGAAAAAGCAAGCCGAATCAGTGTTAGACTTCCAAGAAGTGACTCTAGCAGAAGATTTCATGGTGATTGGCATTCCGATCAAAAAATGAACTAGTGTTCCCAAATGCACACTGACGTGTCTTTGACTGTGTTCCTGAACTAACTGTCAGGTTTGTTGTTGTTGTTTTAGTCTAAAATTATTTGGGTCCCAACAATCCTAAAAAGGATGATGGAGCTTCGTTGCTGAACTGACTCAGGATTGAAAAGGAGCAAGCTTTTTGATAATAAATCATTTTAAAAAGAAAAAAGCTAGCATCCTTTTTAAAGTCCAGGTCTGACAAAATGATAGGCTGCTCGGGTATGCCTGTACTTTGTGTTTTGTGGCTGCTGCCTCAGATGTGCCCCGTGCGATCCTGGGCTTAGCGTCTGTCCAGCTTTATTGCTGTTATTGGCAAAGTGCGCCGGGCTTAGCCCTCTTGGCTAAAAATGGTGTTTTGGCAGTTTGTGTTGAATCTGTCCGTGTTATTAACAGAACAGAGAGAAGTGTAATGAGACATTGGACATGCACGACTGAAGCCGGCATGTTAAATCGTGAATTCTTTGCTGGAATACTGACTGCAGGGTCCGGCTACATGTTTGTCCTTTAATTAACGTGTTATTGAACTTTCTGGTTTGCTTCAAACCTGTGGTTCTCAGCTGAGGGAGATTCCACTCCGGTAGATGGAGTTCTGAAATTGTGAGGATGGCTTGCTTCAGCAGCGCATTTACGAATGATACAGAGATTAGCGTGACCCCTGCCTAAGAGTGACATGTAAATTCATGAAACAGTCCATATTTTTATAAAAAGAAAGAGGAAAAAAAGAAATTGTGGGGATGTTTCTTGCCAAAATGACTGGGAGGTAGGGGGAGAGGGCTGCTGGTGTTTAGTCAGTCACTCGGAGCCAGGGACGCTCGATCCTGTAGAGTTTGGGTCTTCCACTGCGATGAAGAATTGTCTCGCCCCAGAGCACAAATGGCAGGCCTGCTGAGATACATAGCAAATTAAAACTTATACCCCCAATGTGAATACACTTTATCAAAGTCTATGATGTAATGAGTTGAACTACTAGGTAAATCAAATTCTACAGCAAATCCTAAAGAATTAGCAAAATGAATGTGTTGGAACTGGAATGTCACATGGGTTTACAAGTTTTAAAGAAAGAATAAGAGGTTATCTTTGATTGATATAAAATATTATTTGAGAGAAATGAGCCATGAGCTGGAGCTTATGAATCTGGAGGTAAAGAAATGATATTTATTCAGCGGAGTTTAATTTACATGTTCCTATTAATAATTCTTTGAGCACAGTTTTAATTAATATTCTTCCTAGAGTAGCTTTTCCTTCTGAGCTGCCTGCTTCCTCCTTTCTGCCCTGGGGTATCTCTGATTCATTTGCCCCACAATATTTCTCAAAGTGGGTTACATGGAAAGATAGTGTCAAGTGCTGATTCAATCAGTAGTGTCGCCTCATCAGATCACTTTGGGAAACCTTTTATGCTGTGTGTTCTGTGGGAGTATCCTGGTGCCCAGTGATATATATATATATTAAAAACAATCATAAACCAGTCTGTGGTGCCTGAAAGACCTCATTTCAGGGTCCTGTTGTGTACCTTCTGGAGGTACCTGTGTGGTCTGGAGCAGATTACCTTACTCTCGCCGAGCTTCTGCTTGCTCATTGCTAAAATGGGACAAATAAAAAGTAAATAAATAAAATGGGAAAAATAATACCTACCTTGCGAGATCATCGTGAAGATTAAGACTGCGTCAGAGGAGCGTGGCACGTGGCTTCACGGCGCTGAGAAGTCTCAGGGCGCCAAGGCCGTCAACTCTGCTGAGCCCTTCTCAGTCTCCGTCCTGTGTGCTGTCCGTTACCACCGCGAGAACCTAGAGCGTTTTCAGTGCATGTTTAGAAATATTGCCATGGCGTATCCTGTTAAATTCCTTTGGGTTCTGGGGCTTCTCTAGTAAAGAATTTTGACTCCTGGATGGTTCTGGAGTCCCTAGAGTATTGGTAATCAAAATGGGTCTAGGTACCCAAGACCTCAGTCATTCTGAAGCAGACTTCAGAATGGCCTGATTCTGCCCTACTCGGGGCTGTCGGCCTGCCAAAGGACCAAAGTTTGACTGATTGAGAGTGCCACTTGGTGTCTGCACTCCATTCAAACAAACATTTATTAGACGCTTACTGTGTGACCGAATCTGTACGGCAGGGAATGGCTAACACTAGTACCTCCGCTGCATGGAGCTCTCGAGGGCGAAGACTCTGTCTTAGTCACCTCCACATTCTTAGAAATACCCATTGATATCATGACTGGGCAAACTTTAGGACTTAAAGCTTAGGACCTGTGCCTCGTCCATTTGTTACTGTATTTGTCCAAAACATTTTTAATTACCAGGTTTGGTGGTGCCCCATTTACTGAGTACCAGCCGAGTGCCAGGCTTTACTGTATTGGGAGGAGGTAAATGAATAGAAGGTATTTCCAGGCTAGGCTCACAGTCTAAGCAGCAGAGACAGACAGGTAAGTAAACAACTGTAAATACATAGTTCCTGCAAAAGTTCTGTTTGAGTAGCCTGGTGCTTGGTTTTGCTGTTCCTCGAGCTGTGCTCTGAATCAAGCTGTCAATGTATGTGGGCCACGCCCTCTGAGACCACGGGAATTTGGGGGTGAACTGATCGGTTGGATCTAGTGCAGGACGTGCACAGTTGAGATTTTTTCTTGGACTCTCTGCTGGCCTAGAGTTTGTTCTTAGTGGTAGGATACACTCTTAAGAATTTGTGGAGCCAGGATTAAGAAGGAAGCTTCTGTTGGACTTCCCGGAGCCTATAATCTGTTTATGGTTGTGTAACTCTAAGAGAGGGTTAGAATATGTATTATGCTCAAGTTTATTCCATCACTGAATCAGTCCTCTTTTGCCAAGGAACATCTTGGAACACTGAGAAATGCCGTTCCTTAATACTTCTCAAAATTATTATATTTCTATTTTTATCTGCACAATTATTGAGGTAATGAATTTCGTATCTACACTTAGTATTTTCTTTGTCCTAAACTGACTTTAATTGTCCACAAGTACCCACTTATTTTAGGTTAAAAAATATGTGCTTTCCAGTTCTCAATAGGTGTTTAGACTTACCTAAAGAGACCCCAAATCAGTTCTGTTTTTTAATACTCATGCCTCATTAAGATACTTTTAATCATAAAAGTAGCATATGCTTGGTAGAGAATTTTTTTAAAGATCCAAAAAAGGAAGACAATTACTCATAATTCCACCACCCAGAGAGCTACTACTTCTGATCCAGTGGTCCTCCAACTACAGTGTAAGTCAGGTTACTCAGAGTAGTGTCTAGGTGGATAAGGATGCCGAAGTAGAAAGATCTCACTTGGTTTCTGGCTCACACTCTGAGCAGTGTGAGGCCTGTCTTGTCACTCCATCAATAGATGACACGGAGCATCCTCAACGAGTGACCCTTCTTACACGTCTCTTCCGAGACACTGTCTTACAAACATTATTTTCACCTCCCAGGACAAGAAGCTTTATTATGTCTCTCAACTAGTACATACAATTCAACTGATTTTCTTGAATATTCTTATGCCAGCTTTCTAAAGATTTACTAGTTTTTACTCAAAAATCCATACTGCTACAAATATGTTCATGACAGACGTGCAGTGAAGGTAGTTTTGTCTTCATAAAGGTGTACATTTATAGTGAAACGTACCGGTTCTGGCCTTCCCGATTGATGGGCTTTTCAGGTAATGAGTCCGTGTATTTTTTCTTACATGGGAAGAATAAAAAGGAGATGCTGGCAGTGCTTTGATTGTTTGCTGTTGGCGGATTAAGAAATGAATCAAGGGGAGTGGGGCGGGACGTGGGGTGAAATCAAGAAATTCTTTTCTTCCACAGTAGGAAGTGAACAATATTTAGAACTGGGAAATAGCACTTTAAGCACGCTATGTTAAGGGGGGGCAGGTAGTAAACACCAGATGAATAGTTAAGAGTGGAGGAAGGGATCCTTAGTGACGGGTACAAGGGGTAAGGGGAGGGATAGTCAGAGGAATACTGTTTTTTTAAGTCCAATAGTACTAGCACTGTTTGGTAGTTTGAACTACTTATGTGTGTTTGTATTCAATTAGTTTAAAAATGACCATAAAACACACACACATTGGTAAGACACTACTACTCTGAATAATCATATTAATTGCTGGTCTCCAGTTTTTTCAAAATGTAAATCTGAGCCCAGCACCCACCCCCACCTCCTCTTGAAGCTTTTTAATGCTCAGCCTTTCCAGCCTCATCTTTTCCCACAGCGCCGCTGGTTTTCACAGCCCCAGCCCCGAGGGCCTTCTCTTAGTCTGCCAGAGGTTTCTGTTGGTGCGCAGCTTGCCTGGGCTGCTCCCTCTGCTCCCTGGACCTGGAATACTCTTCCTCCTCTCCCCAAGTTAACCCCCACTGGGCCTTAGGATCATAGCTCTGCAGTCACGTCCTCCTGGAAGCCCTCCCAGTCTTCCCCTCTCAGTAGCATATTCCTCTCCCAGCACCTGCACCCCACCTTCCTGGCACTTGTCAGTTTATATTTTCATTTTGCTTGTGTGACTATTTGATTTATGTTTCTTTTTCCCACTAGAACTGTAAGCTTCACAAGGACAGAACTGTGTCTGATTTGTTTTCCTTGGTGCCCTAGCTCCTAGCTCGGTGCCTGGAACATATTAGGCATTTCAATAAATAGTGGTGACTGGTTCAGTTTTCCCTGACATCCTTTATTCTAGTAAGATGCAACACCTTGTTCTCCTAGGGATTTTTTCCCAATTAATATTAAAAACAAACAAAAATCCCCACCCTCTGAACTAAAACTGGGGAGAAAGAGATTGGTTACCTGTGATCTTAATGAGACAAATCCTTATAAATTCTAATTCTAAAGCTTTAGCGTGGTGTCCCAAGATATGAGGACAGTTACCCAGAATCAGGGAAAGGGCTAGAAAAGGAGTTGCTCTCCCTGAGAGGCTAGGATGCTGGCTTGGGCTATGCATAGGGTGTGAGAGCCAGAGGGAGGCCAAGCCCGGTGTGGGGGTCTGGAGTCCCACACAGGGCAGGGCAATGGTGGGGGAATCTGATACCAATTTTACCACGGCTGCATCGTTTTTGAAGTAAATCCTTCTGTTTCCCCCCAAACTTTCTTTGAAGTCAGCTGGACTCATAGCATTTGGGGGTTCCTTCCTAACCCTGAACACCACCAAACAAGAACAAGTGCTAAATTCCGTAACTGGGTTGACTCGGGGAAAAAGGGTCAGCGGGAGGGACAGAGGGAGACCGTTTAGAACTAAGACAGTTCACAGGAGCAAGAGTCAGAGGGGACCGCGAGACTTAAGTCCCCCAGGAATTTTAGCAAAGTGAAAGGAGGGCACTGACCTTTAAGTAACCCATAGAATGGGGATGCAAGAGAGGGCGTGAGCCAGCTTTGTATGTATCTTAGAGGACGGAGTACCTCCAGATGACCTGTGCACCCAGGTATTCCTGTGTCCCGATGGACATTCTAAGTATTAAAAAGCTGTTGTATCCAGGATAACAAGGAAGCTGGGGAGGGTTCTCAAGTTTATCCAAAGTAAGAAGAAAAAGAGTATTTCCACTCCTAAATAAAGCTCGCAGAGAAACACCGTTGTCAGATGTCAGCATCCTAATTACACACCCAGCAGACTTGGCAGGTACAAAGATTAAATTCACCCACAAAAAAAGTGAAAAGGGAAAGGCGAGGGATCGAGTTTCCCAGCTAATAAATCCCCCTGTAACTTCCAGAAAGTGTTCAGGCAGCCTTAGGTAGAGAGCTAAGCAACATTTAATTCAGTGTCACCAAAATGAAACCGGGGTTTTTTTTTTTTGTCTAGGTGTTTCTCTACGTGGTTGTGCCTTTCGGAGGTCATAGGCTTGTCCAAATGAGACAATTATTTCTGTCAAACATCCCGAACTGGAGTTGGCCTTGTAGAAATACCCTTGCCCGGGTAAGCAGCCAGAGCGCTGATCCTCACTGGCTCGCCAAGGGCCCTGCAATGCACATCTTCACCCAGCTACAGGACACTGGAACCCGATGGATTTCCTCCCCCATGTGCCTTTACTGGAAGGCAGTATAATCTACTGAGTGGACATCAAACTAGGGGATTTGTACCCATGGGGATGAGCAAAGGTTTTTCTGCATACTTTCATATGAAATGTTTCCTAAAAGCCAGTCTTTCTGAGAATGAGTATAGTCAGAGTGTCTTGCTGGTTCCATGGCACGATGCTCCAGGATGACAAGCATCTGGGAGACCAAAGAAGGGGGTCATTGAAATACTGGTGTGGCGGTTGAAATAGAAATGGTTGGATAAATTCTTTTGCAAGCTGGGTGGTTTCCAGTTTGTTGCTTTGAGCAAAATTGAAGGAGGATCTAATCAAATCCAGATCAAGGAGTATGTCATCTGTCCAGTGATAGATCTTTTAAAAATCTTTATTGAGATATAATTCACATGCCATACATTCAATGGGTTTTCATATTTTCACAGAGTTGTGCACTCATCACCACTATTAATTTAGAACATTTTCATTACCCCCTAAAGAAACCCCATATCCCCCAAAGAAATTCCCACTTTCCTCCCAAGTTCTCCAACCCTAAGCTATTTATTTTCTAACCACTAATTTGCTTTCTGTCTCTATAGATTTTGCCTATTCTGAGTATTTCAGATAAGTGGAATCATTCAGTAGGTGGTCCTTTGTGACTTGCTTCTTTCACTTCCCACAATGCTTTTAAGATGTACCCAAGTTGTAGCTTCTATCAGTACTTCTTTCCTTTTTATAGCCAAATATTCCATTGTATAGATATGCCATGTTTTATTTATCTATTCATCAGTCAATCCAATGATAGATTATTTACAATACACCTATATTAAGAATGAAAAAGGAGAGATTGCTATAGATCTTACAAATATTAATAAGTTAAAAGAAGATACTATAAGTAACTTTAATTTTAGATAAAATTACTAAAATAGCTTTCTTTTAAAAATGCACACCATTTACCATTATTGACACAAGAAAAAAATTGGTGACTATTTAGATTTTCCATTTATTAAAGAAAGTAAAATTGTGATTAAAACTTTTCTAAAAACAAAACAAAACAAAAAAATATCTCCAGGCCCAGATGGTTTTGCTAATGACTCATTCCAAACAATTTAGGAAGAAATATACCTCTATTCCACAAACTCTTCCAGAAAATAGAAAAAGAGGGAAACTTCCCAACTCATTTTATGAGGTCAGCATAACCTGGATGCCAAAACTTAAGGATGTTAAAAGAAAGGAAAATTACAGACTAATTTTTCTATATAAACCCTAAAGAAAGTAATTAGCTAATTGAATCTAATAATGTATAAAGAGTGAGACATCTTGGTGAAAGGAATTTATTCCAGGAATGGAAGTTTTGTTTAACATTTGAATCAATATTATTTACTACATTAACAAAATTAATGGGGGATAAGTGGTAAAATAATATTTATAGGTACATTTTTTGATCAAATTTATTGCTCAATTATAAGAACTCTTGCATATTGCCCTGGCTGGTGTGGCTCAGTGGATTGAGTGCCACCCTGCAAACCAAAGGGTTATCGGTTCGATTCCCAATCAGGGCACATGCCTGGGTTGTAGGCCAGGTACCCAGTAAGGCGTGTGCAAGAGGCAACCACACATTGATGTTTCTCTCCCTCTCTCCCTTCCTTCCCCTCTTGCCAAAAATAAATAAATAAAATTTTAAAAATTTAATTAAAAAACAAAAGAACTCTTGCATATTAAGAACAAGAGGACCCTGGCTGGGAAGCTCAGTTAGAGCATTGCCCTAATACACAGATTGTGGGTTTGACCCTCAGGGCGCATACAAGAACCAACCAATTAATGTATAAATAAGTGGAACAACAAATGTTTCTCTAAAAATCAATCAATAAATATTTTTTAAAAACTGGAGGGAATGTCCTTAATTTGAGAAATATTATCTGCCAAAAAACACAGTAAATATCACACACATTTAGTAACAAAATATTGAAAGCTTCCCCCTGGGATGAGAAACAGATGAGGATGCCCACTGAGTACCACTTCTGTCCCAATGCTTGGGGCATCTTGGCCAGTCTAATAAGGCAAGAAAAAATCATGAAAGGTATAAGGGTTTAAAAAGAAGAAATAAAACTGTCATTGTTAGCAGATGATTTGATTATGTACACAGAAAATCCAAAAGAATAAGCAGATAACCTGTTATGATTAACAAGTGAATTTAGCAAGATTGCTGGATATTCAATTACAATAAAGAAAATCAATTTTGTTTCTATATTCCAACAACAAACACTGAAAAATTTTAAATGACACCATTACAGGAACATTGAAACCATCAAAAATTTAGGAATAAATCTAAAGAAAAATATATAAAACCTCCATATTGAAAACTATAAAATATTGGTATATATTACATAAGACTCAAATACACAGACCAGTACACCATGTTAATAAATTTGGAAGATTTAGTATTGGAAATATGTCATTTATCCCTAAATTTATCCATAGTTTCAATTTCAATCCCAATCAACAGCTCTGCAGGTTTTTATGTGGGTGTATGAGGATATTGATAAGTTGTTTCTAAAGTTTGCATGGATATGCAAAGGGCTGTGAATAGCCAGGAAAATCTTGACAGAACAGAGTTGGAAGACTTCACTACCAGACCCCAAGACTTTTAGTAGAACTGCAGTCACTATGCTAATGTGATATTCTTGTAAGGAATACACAAGGGAGTAGAATAAAGTCCAGGAAAAAATAAACCCACACATATATAATATTTTATTTATGACAAATATGAAATTCCTGTGCAATAGGGAAAGGATTATCTTTTTAATAAATGGAAGGTCAATCAGATGTCCATAATGAAAAATAATTAGCTTGGTTCCTACCTTAATACACAAAAATCAGCTTCAGATGGACTTTATATGTAAATGCAAAGATAATATAGAAAAATTCCTTGATTTGGGGTAAGGACAGATTTCCTAAACAGATTACAAGCACTAATGATAAAGGAAAAACTTGTTAAATTGAACATTAAATTTAGGAACTTTTATTCATAAAAGATACTGTCATTAGAGTGAATAGGCAAGCCACAGAATGGCAGAACATATTTGCAATATGGATAAAGGATGTGGATCTAGAATTCAACATACCTGTTGCTGCATAACAAATTACCACAAAATATGGTGATTTATTACCTCGCAGCTTTGTTAGGTCAGGACTCTGGACTCAGCTTAGCTGGGTGATTCTGGCTCTAGACCTCTCATGAGGTTTTGGTCGAGCTGCCAGCTGGAGCTGTGAGTTCATCTAAAGACTCAGATGAAGGGATCCCCTTCGAGGCTTTCTCATGTAAATTGTTGGCAGACCTTGGTCCCTTGCCATGTGGGTCTCTCCATGGGGCTGCCTAATGACACGGCAGCTGGAGTCCCCTCGGACAAGCAAGAGAAAGTGAGCGCTCAAAACAGAAGCCACAGTCTTTTTATAACTTAACCTCGAGAGTGCCATCCCATGGCTTCTTCCACATTTTATTCACTAGAAGTGAATGAGTAAGTCCAGCTTGCCCTCAAGGGAAAGGGATCACACAAGGGCATAAATACCAGGAGGCGGGGTGGTTACGGGGCCATCTTAGATGCTGTCTACCTTAAGAATACATTTTTAAAAACCCTTAAATGTCTTCATCTCGGTGGGGGTTATATATATGTTCACAATCTGAAAATAATATTCAGCTGTGATTTGGGTTATATGTGTACATCAATGAGAAGTTGATTCCACAACATTTTAAAGTTATATTTCAATTATATCTCAAAGCTGGGAGAAAATGAGAATGTTTTTGATGAAAAATTATAGACAGAATTCTGAAGATTCTTATTTCCTAGTTATTCAATCAAGCACCAATCTAGATACTGCTGTGAATGGATTTCCCAAGTCATATCTTGACCTTAAGATATAGAAATTATCTGGGTGGACCTGACCCAACAGAGGTGCGGTTTGAAAGCAGAGAACTTTCTCTGGCCAGTAGTAGAAGGCTAAGTTAGGAAGGTTTGAAGCATGAAAAAAGTTGACAGTCCATTGCTGGCTTTGAGGAGGGAAAGGGTCCCATTCAGGGACCTGAGGGTGGCCTCTAGTTGCTGAGAGGGGTGCCCAGCCAACAGCTGGCTAGAAAGCAGGGACTTCAGTCCTACAGCTACCAGGAACTACGTTCTGCCAAGAACATGCACGAAGCATATCCCTCCCCAGAGCTTCCAGATAAGAGCCCAGCCCTTCCAAAGCCTTTGTTTTGGACTTGTGAGACTCTAAGCAGAAAACTCTTGATTCCTTTTTAAGTAATTTACCAGATATGCTTACATAGAAAGGCTTCCAGATTTCAGCCTGGTTCTATCACTGTACTTAGAACTCTAAAACACCCGCAATTTCCCTGAAGAACAGTAGTCCAGGCAAATGTCACTGGCTTCTGGGTGAATCTCCCTCTGCTCTGGCCTCACCTCCCCACTCTTTCCACTTCCTTCTATTCCTCACTCCAGAGGGCTTTTCCACTCACTATTTCTGGAGCTTGAAACAGTCCGTTCTTAGCTAGTCAGAGTTCACCCTCTCATTTCTTTCAGGTCTTTGCTCAAATGTTATTTCATCAGAGTAACCTGGCCTGACCATCTTATAAAACCCACACCCCACCCCCTCCTGCTCTTGCCATTCTCTTTACCCTGGTTTTAATCATAATACCACTTATCACCAGCTGACACCGTATGCAGAATGCTTACAAGTTCATGTGTTGATTATCTGTCTCCTTCCTTTAGGATGGAAAATTTAGGACAAGGACTTTGGTTTTTAACAGGAATATCCAGCACCTAGAACAGTGCCTGGCCCTTGATAGACACTCAGAAAATATTTGTTGAGTTACAGAATGACTATAAAGTGATTGATAGGGAAGCCCTACCCTTTTATAACGTGGAATCAGTTCTTCAAAGAAATAACTCACTATGCACCCCCAGCCCATTTCCTCAATCCTCAACATTTCCAATGTACAAGGCGTGTGGTAGCTCTTGTTCTGACTACCTGCCATGCCTCCACATCATCCTTCCCTCAGTCTCACACTCAGCTGCTGCTTGCTTGGTGGTCCAGCCCCCAGGGATAAGGCACATTCCAGGCATGGACGATGGGAGCCAGAGGTGAGCACAGGGCGCATACTTGGCCCACCTGCATCTTCCTCAAGATCCTTCTCCGTGGAGCTGGAGGAGAGGACGTAGCCCCTGACTGTTGTGTCACCGCCTTCAGCTAGAAGTCTGTGAATTAACGGTTCTGGGGGACGCGTCTTCCCCAGGCAGCAGCTTTTTTCTCTTCCTTCAACCCATGAGCTCCCTGAGCACCTTCCAACACATCACTTTCTTTTTTTTTTAAGATTTTATTTATTTATTTTTAGAGAGAGGGGAAGGGAGGGAGAAAGAGAGGGAAACATCAATGTTTAGTTGCCTCTCACACACCCTGTACTGGGGGTCTGGCCCACAACACAGGCATGTGCCCTGACTGGGAATCGAACTGGCGACCCTTTGGTTCTCAGGCCAGCACTCAATCCACTGAGCCACACCAGCCAGGGCCCAATGCATCACTTTCTGCTTTAACAAATGTCAGCTGGGTTCCTGTCACTCACGATTAAACGTTCCCTCAGGCCCTGGACTGGTCACTGAGGATGCAATAATGACTTGAACACTACGCTTAACCTCAAGTTGCTTCCAGCCTCCAGAGAGAGACAAGGAGGGGGAACAAGTGACTTGCAATGCTATATGAACATACTCGTACATAAAGGGTGCAGGACTTGGCAGAATCAAGGCTCTGACACATCCCTTATGGCATTGGTCAGCTTCCTCAAGTTCTTATGATGAGTTTATGTTCCATGCAACCTAAGTATCCAAAATAATATTGCCCATGATCAAATCAATAAATACCAATTGAGCACCTACTATATGCAAGACTCAGCATAAGTGCTATGATACAGCCCTGTAGGACATTCTAAGGGGTAGGTGTACTCCTAAAAAATAACAAAGAATGCATGGTTAAATATAAAATGAAGTCATAGGACAGTCTATTCCTTTCTGTTTCTTTCTAGGAGCACTTTAGCAGGTGGCTGTAGAACCCCAGCTCTGTCAGTAGCCATGTGACCTTGGGCAAAGTCACTTAATCTCTTTGAGATTTAGTGTCCTCCTCTGCGAACTGGATGATATAAAAATATTTATTTCACAGGATTGTTGGGAGGATTAAATGAGTTGATAGAACTTAGAATAGTGCCCTGCACAGAGTAAGCCCTCAGTAAATGTTAGCAAACAGTATTATGTCTGAATTGTATAGATTACAAGCTCTTCAAAAGCAGGAGGCCTTGCCTTCTTCGTGGCTCCGCTAGCATGTGGAGACCACCGCAGGCTTTTCTACTTGCTTGGCTCAGCAGTATTAATTTATTAGCAGATGCAGGCATTGTCTTGCTCACTGGTTTCTCCATCTGCTCTAAATTTAGTACTAAATAAAGACAGCTGTGGGGGTGGAGGAGGTTTTAGACATCTCTGGTCCAAATACATTGGGATTTTGTTTTGTTCAAAAGCTGTAATCTGGAGAGAGTTTAGAAGCATCTGCTGAAGACCATTTTTAGGCATGTTTTGCAGAAATTTGTAGCATCTATTTACATTGTTATGTGCATCCATACTTTGAATCTTCAACCATTTGCATATAGTGATATCTTCACTGATGTTCCGGGTTTGATGCTACTCTGTACATGAGCCTGTGCATAACTCCTAACTCATTATAACATATGGATATTAAATAAATTGATTTATGAAAAGCAATTCATATTTTCAATCCTGGTAAGTGGAATAGTCACAATCCCACAGTGCCAGGTTTGAGTAAAGGTCCCTACTCAAATGTCGCCTCCTCAGACAGCCTTCCCTATTACCCTCTATGAAATATATTCTGCTCCCTCTTCAAATCTAATCACTCTCTATGGTCTTTTTAAAAATAGCAGTTAATACTGTTTAATGCTTTATTATTCCTTTGGTTCCATGTTTATTGTCTGTGTCACCCACTTTTGTCTGTATTATTTTTGTTGGATAATAGAATTTTCACTTAAACCTCAGGGAAAAAATTTGAACAAGTGTAATGATAGCTACTTTTATGGATGAAGTAACTAAAGCTGAGGAAGCCTCAGCCACTTGTCCAGAAGCACACAGAGAGAGCCAGGGGTTGACACTTGTCCCTGTGACTCCAAAGCCCACCCACAGTCTCCGCCTCCGTGCTAGTCTTCAAATGAAGGGGGCGTAAGCACACAGGACAGCAGGAAATCAAGGATGAGGCCAGCTGGGATGCAGTTGTCGGCAGGAGGTGGGGTGGGCTTCATGGAAGGGATGAGAGAAATTTGGAAAGGTGGAGTGGGGAGGGCAGACGTTGGCCTGGGTCTGACCATCCACAGTGGCATTTTCCTGGGCTGAAGAATCAATCCCAATTTGCCTCTGGGGGAGCAGTGAGGATGAAGGGCAGGGCATAGGGGAGGACAGTGTGAGCCTGCATTCTTGGGCCTTTGGGTCAAACCTCCAATTTAGAACCCTTTCTGCTATGGCTGGTGTGGCTTAGTGAGTTGAATGCTCATCTGTGAACCAAAAGGTTGCCGGTTCAATCTCCATTTAGGGCACATGCCTGGGTTTCAGGCCAGGTCCCAGGCTGGAGGCTTGGGGGCATGCAAAAGACAACTGATCAGTGTTTCTCTCCCTTTCTCCCTCCCTTCCACTCTCTCTAAAAATAAATAAATAGATCTTTTAAAAAATAATTCACTAAAAAAAATTTTTTTTAAAGAACTCTTTCCAAGGAGCCTTTGTGGACTGTGGTTAGTTAGGATCTGCATCAGGACCGGAACTGTAAGTGACCTGTGCTGCCTCGGGCCAGTTCAGAGGAGCTCCCAGTTATCTGTGTGCTGGGGAGGGCAGCCGGGGGTCCAGGCCGGAGAGGGGCTTCTGAGCCAGGGCATCTTCCTTAGAGAGAATCAGTGTTACCGTTAAACCAGGTGGGAGCTGACCTGAAAACCAGCATCCCCAAAATGGGGAAGGGAGGGAAACAGCCACCACCACCAGAGAGGAGAGACCAAGACAAACATGATCCTGTGGACCAGGCGTTGAGCTCTCATTTCCTTGCTGATTGAATGTGCATAGATGTCCAGGTATCCAAGTGTTGCAGGGGGCTGGCCGGGCCCCAGAAAGGGCTGTGGCCCCAGCACATGTCGGAAGCAGATCCTGCAGGGTTTCTCCACTAGGTTGTGCGGGCCGCTCTGCATGCTGCAAGCTGTTGTCACAGGCTGGAGGGACCACAGGGGCAGGAAGTGCAGGAAGTGTTGGGAGAGTTAAAAGGCAGCAGCTGGGTGCAGTTTGTCAGAAATGCTGGGAAGTGAAAGTCAGCCTGGGAAAGGAAAGGGGAAGAAGCCACTGAGAGAAAGGGAAAGAAAAATCTCAGAGCTGCAAGTGTCCTGGGAGCCTAAGAGAAGTGAGGGCCCTGCCTGCCACATCTTCTTAGAGGACGGGGCCTGAAAAAGCTGAGACTTGGAACAAACTAGTCTTTTCCTTTGCGTAGCTGGCTCCTGAGACATGAGTTCTGCGCTGCTCGAAGGCTCACAGCATCCTTCTCCTTCAGATACCGCATTCCCACCTCTGAAAGGTGGCACTTGACTGTCCTTGAATCTTTAAAACACTAGTGACTTGACTGTAATTTGGTTCAAGGCAAAGTGAGTTATTTTCCTCAAGGTCTCCCAAGAAAAATGTTTTAAAAAATAAGATATTTTGGTGATGTCATGGTATTTTCCCCTTCAGAGCTGAAAGCTAAAAAGCCCTTCACATAAATATTCATTATAAAATTCCTTATGACTAAAATGATGTCACCGCACAAATACCAACTGTCTTTTTAAAAATGTTGTGTGTTGTTTGCTTTTGATGAGATCGCCATTTCCAGCACTCCCTGCCTGCAATGTTCCCTCTTGTACCTGTGACACTAAGTGAGACTGTCAGATGCCAAGTTCACTTGGACTGAAAACTGTCTGGATTTGGAGTCTCCTGGGGGAAGGGAAAGACTGGGTAAACTATACCTGTTCCAGTTAATGTTCATCACCATCAACTCCTCACTCCAAGGTACGGCACCCAGTAGGCTCACTCTGCATGTTTATTAAATGAAAGGATGTTTGAAAAAACAAAGGTGAACACCCCATTGAAAAGCACTTGAGGTACACAGAATCACAACAGTGGGCTGTCTCCTAAGTCACTGAGTGTTCTTCTCCATTAGTCCTCTCCCCCACAACTCCCAGCTTTGAATTTTAGGCCCTAGAGTCTAGGCCCTTGTCTCTGGAACTCCTATCCAGGGACCAGCAGTAGCCACTGCATCTGGGGCCCTGTGAGACATGTAGACTCTCCAGCCGCACCTCAGAGGCATGGAATCAGAATCTGCATTTTAACAAGACCCCCAAGAAGTCAAAGTTGGAGAAACTCCGCTCCATTGCACCTGGGCTGCTTCCTTCCCGAGGCTCCAGGGCAGGAGGCTCTCCTGGACCCTGGACTGGGGTCACAGCTGTTTGGGTGGCAGGGCGGCTTCACACCAAACAATGGGTAGATGGCGGGAGACAGCAGGGGTTCAAATTCCAGCTCTGCTGCTGAGGGAGCTTCGTCCCATTGACAAGTGACTTAAATTTGTTTTACATTCAATCCTACAGAAAACTTGCAAGAATAGTACAAAGAACTTCTGTATACCCTTTAGCCAGATTCACCATTATTAAGATTTTGCTATACATGCTTTAACAGCCTCTCTCTCTACTTACATATGATCATCTCAGAACTATTTGAGGGTTATTTGCATACATCAGTTTGCTTTTCTTTTCATACTCCAGTGCATAGTTCCTAAGGACAAGGACATTCTCTTCTGCCATCACCACACCAGGGCCAGGTCCAGGGGGAGGCGAGCACGGCCTGACGGTGAGTGGCCCCGTGAGGGCTTCCTTAGATTTCACACGCCAGGAGCCTCGCTTGCTGCCCCCTAGTCTTGGCCCTGCACACTACAGTTATCCAAGTCAGGAAATCCAACACTGATCTGATACTGTTGTCTAATCTGTTGTCTATATTTCAGTGTTGTGAGTTGGTCCAATAATTCCATTAGAGCAAATTTTCCATACCTAGTTTAGGATCATGCATAGCATTCAGTGCTCATATCTAGTGAATTTCCTCCAAACTGGAATAGTTCTTCAGTCTTTCTTTGTCTTCCAAGACATCGACATTTTAAAAAAACACAGATTTTATGGAAAATCCCTCTGCCCTGGCCGGTGTGGCTCAGTGGATTGAGTGCCGGTCTGTGAACTGAAGGGTCACCAGTTCGATTCCCAGTCAGGGCACATGCCTGGGTTGCAGGCCAGGTCCCCAGTTGGTGGGGGTGGCAAGAGGCAACTGATTGATGTATCTCTTGTATATCAATATTTATCTTCCTCTCTTTCTCCCTACCTTCCCCTCTCTCTAAAAACAAATAAATAATATTTGAAAGAAAAGAAAGTCCCTCAATATGGGAACAAGTTATTCTTCATCTCTTGGTGGTTCATTTTCACCTCCTATAGACTGAGATGAATTCCTGCTTCATGTTGAATCAAATAAGCTAAGACGTAATAGACTTGACATGTGGCAGGTGCAGGGGGATTAAAAAGTAGCTAACATTGATTAGATGCTTGTCAGTAACATGGTAAGTGCTTGACACTCATTATCTCACTGAGTCCTCCCTACAACTCTGTGACGCAGGCTCTACTTGACCCCCATTTCACAGTTGAAGAAACTGAGACTTGGATAATTGGTCCAAGGTGTCACAGCTAGTAAGGATGGAAATGGGGACCTGAACCAAGTCAGTCTGCCTTCAAGGACGATTTGCTTAGTGACCATGCTCATGATGCTTACCGAAAATGTACATTTTTAAGATAAAATTTACATAGCATAAAATTCACCATTTTAATCATTTTATTTCCCCCCAGCTTTATTGAGATATAATTGATATATAACATTGTATAAGCTTAAGGTTTGCAACTTGAAGATTTGATGCAGGTATATAATGTACACTGATTACCAATATAAGGTTAGTTAACACATCCATCATCTCATAGAATGACAATTTCTTTTATGGTGAAAAGATTTCACACCTATCCCCTTAGCAACTTTCAGGTACAGAATACAGTGTTGTTAGCAACAGTCACCATGGTACGTACTAGACCCCCAGAACTCATCCATCTAGTAAGCGGAGATGTGTGCCCTTTGACCACCATCTCCCCATCCCCCGACCCTCCAGCCTCTGGCAACCATCACTTTGTTTTATGAGTTTTAACCATTTTAAAGCATACAGTTCAGTGCATTTTAGTATATTCACAATGTTGTACAATCTCAGCACCATCAGCACCGTCAGCACCATCTCATTCTAGAACATTTCTATCGCCCCAAAAAGAAACCCTGTATCTCCCAAGTTCCCTTTCTCCTGTCCCTGACAACCACTAATCTCCTTCCTGTTTCTCTGGATTTGCACACACGCACGATGGAACACCACTGGACAATAGCAAAGAGGAACCAACTGCTGAGGCACACAATAACGTGTTGGATCCCAAAAACATTGTGTGAGTGAGAGAATCCAGATTTAAAAACAACAACTCATACTGTAAGATTCCATTGCTGTTTTCCACGAAATTCTACAAAACAAAGACCTTCGCAGTAGGACACATGTCAGTGGTTTCCGGAGGCCAGGAGCATGGGGGTGGGGGCCAACGCAAAGGTGCTTTGCAGGGGACTTTTTGGAGTGGTAGCAATGTTCTGAAACTTGATTGTGGTGCTGGTTGCATGATGTGACCTCTGATAAGTGGTGCTTTATGTTTTGTTTTGTATTAACATGTGGTAAATCTGTGGCTACATACTGGATTTATGTATTTATTTTTATATGTATTTTTTAGCACTCCACAAATACACCAGCAACTCTCACATCTCTGGGCTGTCTTCTCTGCCTTGGAAATCCCCACGGAATCTTTTTCTACTGGCAGACTCCTACTTTTTACCTTGAGGTCCAGCTCAACTTCTACTTTCCCTTGAAGCCTCCTGAATTCCCCGAGGCAACAGGAGGCTGCTCCTTTTCTTTCTTTCCCAGTGTTCCATTCCCACATGGTCAGAATTTTTGATTAACACTTCACTCTTCCCCCAGTAGACTGGCCGATACTCAAGGGCATGAGCTACCATAGTTTCATCTCCAAACCCCTTAGGAGTTGGCACCTGTATTGTAAGTATTCAGTAAAATGTTCATTGCATGGTTGAGGCTGACATGGGGGTGTGGCGCTGCCCCTGGCCCTCACTTTCAGCTGTCTCCAGCCTCTGTTAATAGAGGACTGATGCCAGACAAAGGTGGGCTGTGATTTCCCTTCCCCACCCACCTGATTCCTTCCTGCCGGCCTCCACCCCTTTCCCCCCTTGGGATTCTGTCCACAGCTGCCTCTGTGGCCCTTGCTGCATCTGGCATGGAGAGCAGCTATTGTGGCTTTTTAGAAAAGAAAGAAATAAATGAAATGGAGCATTGGCTCCACCCATCTCTCTTCCTCATCAAGTCTTTGGCCTCCTGTGATGCTGAAAAAACAAGTCACTTGACAGTCAAAAGCACATCAGCCACCCTCAAACACAACGTCTTATGCTGCAGTGGAGATGACAGTTTACTATAGTGCTTTTAGGAATGTGGGAAACACTTACAATGTACAGGTGAATCAATGCTAAGTGACTTTCAAGGGCAACTTGAATTATTTTTGAAAGCATTGTGTTAACTCTGAAATGCCATGATGTTGATATGTGCCTGGAACTGTCAATTGCTATGTTATTTTTGTGTTAACATGTTATTCTGTTCCTTCTTAGGTGGGTCATGCTGGAGGTGAGAGCTCTCTGTCTCCATCTCTGGGATGAAAAGGTGAAAGCGCTGTATTCTCACTCTTGGGAAGCTTGATTCACAGGAGGTGGAGCCATCAAAAAAAGCAAAAGGGAAAGAAAGCTTCCGGGCCTTTACCTGCTCAGGTCAGAGATAGATATAGGAATTGAGACGTTTATCCTGGAGAGGTCTCGGGAAAGGTGGTATCTTAGCTCCACCTTGGAGTGCTTTGGGACTGGTTTCCCAAATGTCTGGCTTGCTTACCTCTTCAAAGAAATTGGAGAAACTATGTTTCTTCTTGTACTTCAAAGGTCAAAACTAAGATGAAAATGTTTCATCTTAGTTTTAAATAATGGCAAAGCTTGTTATTTCTGGCACATAAGTATTGGCATTTTGAAACAAGATTGTTACATCATTTTTAAGTGTATCCAATAGAATCTAAATGTCATAATGCATCTATCATCTATTTTTAAAAATACATGAACAAGCTTTCCTTTAAACAAAATTTTACATCACTCTTTCCGCCCCCGCCTTAGGCTGGAAAATTTTATTGATCAGACTATCATATTTCCCTACAAGATTTTTTTTAAAAATTAAAAAAACTCATCCTGATTTTATTATTGATACAGTTTTAGATATCTAACTGATTTAAACAACATAAAATATTACAAATTTTGATGACCTATTAAAATTAAAGCCCAGAATATTTTTAATTGGAATTAGGATTTAGAGTCAATTGTATACCCGGTTTTCACTTTTATGGATAGAAGCATGAAACACTTTCATTCATTCAACAAATATTTGTGTCACTAGCTACTCTAGGCACTCAGGATGCGTTAGGAAACACTACAGATAAATCCTTGCGCTCATGGAGCCTACATTCTAGAGAGGGTTGTATACAATAAGCTATAAACATAACACATAAGCAAATGATAGAGCATATGAGAAGAGCTATGGGAAAAGATAGGGCAGGGTTGTTGCAGTCCACTGGCCCGTGGTGATCACAAATGTTGTAGATGCTCGCAAGTCATGAGGAAAATATACACACCAACTACCGAGTCCTGTGGAGGAATAGGGATGGCATGGCTACCCTCTCAAGGGGAGGGTGCCTCTGAGTGGCCTGGCCACTCTCTCAAAGGAGAGTGCCCCAAGCCACCACCTCAATAGGCTTTTTATTAGGTAGTATCAGGTAAGTGAACGGATACAGAATGTGGATTCATCATCTAGCAGAGAAGATCAAAACAGGTAGATAATTTACATAGGATTCAAAAGTCTCACGCTGGGTTTTGGGGCTGGTATCACCTAACAGATACAGGATTAGTCTCGTTTCCTGCCAGAGCCTACACATCCAAGAGCATCCTAGCA
>CM052547.1:14661758-14678890 GCA_028533065.1 Trachops cirrhosus | reverse complement strand
TGCCCATGTTCAGGGAAATAAGTTTATCTCCTTAGGTCTCCTGGTTCTCGGAGGCTTCTCACTCAGCCTTAGCCATGGGGGAGGTTACGGGTCCTGAAACCAGGCAGGGGGACACCACACAGGGTAAGGGGGATCTGGAGCATAGAACGAGGGTTTAGAACGGGTTGTGGTTTTAACAAGGTCTGAGCGGGCCTCACGGAGGTGACATTTGACAGACATAAGGTGAGGGAGTTAGTAATGCAGATACCTGGGGGAAATACAAAGGCCCTAACTTGAGAACGTGGCTGGTATCTTCCAGGACTGACAAAGGTCAGCAGGGCTGCAGCAGAGTCACCCAGGAAGATGAATGATCAGGACGGGGTGGTGGTGCAGATCTTGTAGAACCCTACAGACTATCGTTAAGGACGTTGACTCTGAGTGAAATGAGCAGCTATGGCAGGGGTTTGAGCAGAGGAGGGACATGATCTTGTCACCGGAAAGGGATCGGGCCCCAAGTGGGTCTGCCTAGGGCCGGCAGGTAATGTGTGGCTTCCTGACTTCATGTAGGAAAGAGTTCACAACACAAGTCCAGGTGATTTTTAAAGCCGGGGACAGTGAAACATGAGAGGGCCTAAGGTAGAAGAAGCAACAGGAGAGCGCCCAGGCGGGGCTCTGCTTTGGGTCTCTACAAGTGTCATAGGAAAGAAGTGAGCTACTCTGGGCTGTGTGAATTCACTGAGAAGTTAAAGTCACAGTGACAGGAGTGAGCCAGGGTGGGCAGCTGTTAGCTCACTGAGAAGTCAGAGAAAAGGAGGCCTTGGAGACAGGTTCAGGGAGTTAGGGCGGGAAGAGCTGTCGCTGCCTGCTGCTCCCTGGTTGCAAGTGTCATGGGGGCTCTTAGAATTTAGGAGACAAAAAGAGGCACACCTCAGAGAGAAGAATGGTGTGGGTGTACTCTAGGGAGCACCCTTGCTGGGTCTTTGTCTTAAGCGTTCTTATCTGTTTTCTTTTTCTTAAAGATTTTATTTATTTATTTTTAGAGAGCAGGGGAGGGAGGGAGGGAGAAGGAAAGAGAAACATCAATATGTGGTTGCCTCTCACACGCCCCCTACTGGAGACCTGGTTTGCAACCCACGCATGTGCCCTGACTGGGAATCGAACTGGCAATCCTTTGGTTCACAGGCCTGCACTCAATCCACGAAGCCACACTAGCTGGAAGGCTCTCATCTGTTTGCTAAAGGAAGGAATTTTAGGAGAGGTTTTAAGGGAGGATCTCAGTACAGTAGTCATCAGCTTTATGCTGATGTACCAAATGAGATTTATTCCCCTGACTTCATCCATCCTTGGGTATGGTTGGCACAAATGACACTACATTGGATTTCTTATGTTCCTGAGTAGAGTGATTTGAGCTATGTATCCTCTGGTGGGAAGGATAAGTATGAACCATTTACTCTTAAGTGTCCTTGGTTAGGGAAGATAGGATTTTGCGATTTACTAGATGGCTGTAAACTGTTTAGCCATTTAACTTGTCTCAGTTTCCCTGTTCCACTTTTACTGGCTGACTAACCAGGACAATCTGACATATTTTAGGAGGGTCACTCTGGCTGTTTGGCTGAAGATAGACTCCAAGGAGCAAGTCTGAGAGCCAGAAGAGCTTTTAGAAGACTCATTCCAGCATAAGATGATGGTGGCTCAGACCAGGGGTGGCAGAGGGTGAGGGATACTCTAACTCTGGCCTGGGTGTGTGATGAGGAAGGAAGAGGGAAGTCCAGCAGGACTCCAGGGGTTTGGGTGTGAGCAACTTGAGGAATGGACTTGTTATCAACTGAGGTAGGAGAGTCAGTGGACTGAACATGTTTGAGGAGGGATATTGCTCAGTTTGTGGCGTGTTAAGTTTGAGGTGTGCAATAGGCCTGCTGGGTGTCAGAATCTGGAGTGCGGATGTGATGAGATCACAAGTAAATCAGTATAGATAGAAAAGAGAAGAAATCCAAGAAGTGAGCCCTGGGCCATTACAAGGTTAAAAAATGGAAGAAGAGATAGAATCAACAAGGAAGAAATGAGACAGGAAAGGAGAGGCCAGTGATGAAGGAGAAAAACCAAGAGTCTGGTTAAAATAAAAAAAGGTGAATCAAGGGATTAGTTGTGTCAGCTCTTACAGACAGGTCAATTAAGAGGAGAACTGAGATTAAATCATTGGATTTAGGCAATGTGAAGTTCACTGCCGACCTTGACAAGAGTAGTTTCCTTGGAGTGCTAAGGAAAGCACAAATGGAATGGATTTAACAGAGGGCAGGAGAGCCTCTCAGCTGAAAACCTAAAGTCTACCACTTGTAACCTTGTGTGTTGTTAGGACTTGATTGTATGTGTATGCAGTCTTACCGTATTTTATTTGGCACGTTTTTAAGCTTTATATAAATGTACCATGTGGCATGTATTCTGCTGCCACAGAATGGGAGAAGTAGAAACAGAAGTATAGAAAACCCTTTTAGAAGTTTTGTAGCAAAGGAAGCAGAGAAATGGGGCAGTAGCTGACAGTGGAAGTGGATCAAAGAGAAGATTTTTCAAGGCTGGAGAAATAACAGCTACTTGCAAGCTCACGGGAGTGACCCAGTAGAGCGCAAAACATAGATAATACAGAAAAGGGGGTATAATTGGTGGAGTGAGGGTGATGATCTCGATTAGGCAAGGCAAGATTGGGATCTACTGCCTTAGCAGAGAGACTGCTTTAGCAGAGGGACTGGCTCTAGGAGCACGGAAAATTCACGTTGTACTGGAGGGAAAGGTGAAGAAGAGGTTATATATGCTGGTCTCTGGCTATGGGTAGATGAGGTAGCGGGATTCTGTGAAAGTTTTCATCTCATTGCTTCGATTTTCTCAATGACATAGGAAGCAAGGTTATTAATTGAGAATGAAGATGGAAAGAGGTGTAGGTTACAGGACAGAAAAGGTATGGAATCTATAACGGAGGAGGGGAGCAGGATGCCTGGGCAGCACTAAGGGCCCACTGGATGTTCCCAGTGATGAAATGAAAGTGAAAATAGTCAGTGTGATGTGTTTTTCTCTAGCCACATTCAGGTGCATGGGTGCTTGTGGGGAGTAGGTGGAGAGCTGCCCAGAACCAGGACTGTGGTTTTGCCCAGCAAGCAGGACAAAGGGGAGGGAGAATAAGGGGTTTGAGAGGGTGTGCAAGGGAGTGATTGTAATGATTGGCTATTTAAGAATGGGAGGAAGTGGGTACGTGGGTTGAAGAACTGTTGGAGGGCTACAGGGAAATACGGAAATATGAGGTGGTACTCAGAGTATGACATGTTTGAAACTGTGAATACGAAGAAGTGGCTGAGTTAGGGTAGGACAAGATCCTTGGAGGAGAAGTCAAGGAACTGAGAGGTCAGGGTAATGAGAAAACCATCTAAGTACATACTATAACCACCTAGGATTGGGACGGAAGTGGTATTGGAGTGACTGATAGGAGCCAATGCTGAAAAAATGAAGGGGAATGACAGCAAGATGAGGAGCATGGGGTAATGAGATTTAAAGCTTTGGGTTAATAGGGAGGAGGGAGGGGGATGATCAGGAAGCAATGTTGAGGAGCAAAGAGGACACCTACACACCTAGGCACAGTCTAAGGGGCTTATGGTTAAAAATGTAGGTTGCCACTACTTGAGAGGAAGAAGGGGAAGCAGTGTCCCTGGTGTAAGTCAGGTTTCCTTTAGCAAGAAGGTGAAGGGAACCTGAAGCAAAATTCTGAGGTGAAGCTCATAGGGACTGTCATTTGCATAAATATAGCTGTGGTGGATAGACTCTAATGTGGCCCTCTAATGTGATCATAGACTCTAATGTGATCCCCGCCTCCTGTTCGTGCCCTTGGGTAGTTTTCCTTGAGTAAGGGTGGGACTTGTGATTTGCTTCTGGCCAACAGAGTACACAAAGGTGACAGGATGTATGTGATTATGTGTAAGTGATTATGTCACATAAGGCTGTACCCAATGTCTTACACTGAGACTGTCCCCATCTCTGGCTTTGAAGAAGCGAGCTGCTATATTGTGAGCTTCCCTATGGAGAGGGTCACATATCACAGAGCTGAAGGAGCCAACAGTCAGCTAGAGACTAAGGCCCTTGGCTCCTGCAGCCTTCAGGGAACTGGATGCTGCCAACAACCACATGAGCTTGGAAGCAGATCCTTCCCCAGTGAAGCGTCACTCTGTGATCTTGCAGGGGACCCTGCTAAGCCATGGGTGGACTCCTGACCCATAGAAACTGTGAGCCAATAAATCGATGTTGTTTTAAGCTACTGTGGTAATACTGATACATAGTAATAGATTAACTAATATAGATGGAAATGAAGAAATTTAGTTGTAGCAATGTTATTCAATATTTTTTTAAAGATTTTATTTATTTATTTTTTTTTAGAGAGGGGAAGGGAGGGAGGAGAGAGAGAGAAACATCAACGTGTGGTTGCGTCTCATGTGGTCCCCACTGGGGACCTGGCCTGCAACCCAGGCATGTGCCCTGACTGGGAATTAAACCTGCGATGCTTTGGTTCGCAGCCCGAGCTCAATCCACTGAGCTATGCCAGCCAGGGCGCAATGTTATTCAATATTTTTAACGCCATCTGAGGTTTATAAGAATCATGTTGTTCTATTATCAAATCACCTACTTAGATCTTCCTTCAAATTTGTTGATAGCAAAGAACTGGAAACCACCTGATTCTTTGCAAAAGAATTTATAAACATTTAATTCTGGTAGTTTACTTTCTTGGCACAGACACCAGCTTCTGAATTGTCCCTTTGAATTTCCCTGGAGGTCTTTACATGGTGGGTCCATGCACTTTATTAATGGATGAGAATTCTGACTTTTTTCTAAGGTGGGAGAAGGTCAGTATTGAAAGGGGATGCTGTGTCTTCAGGTGCTTTCTGAAGCTGAGAAATTTTAGAAAATAGTACAGATAGCAGTGGAAGGTCTAGAAATGGATTCCCTTAAAACTAGTCTTGGAAAGCCTTCCTGAACCCCAGGGGAAAGGGAACACCAGTGAAGATGAAAGTTTTAAAGGATTCCTGGTAGAAGAGGGACGAGCCCAGACTATGATGGCAAGGACAGCATGAGGCGAGGGGTGGGGCACTGTGTGAAAGTGGGGGACTCCAGACTTTCTGGGCCATAAGGCATAAGAAGTAATTTAACCAAGCTATTAACAATTGAATCTAAAAAACAAAATAAACATTCAAGCAGAACAGAATCATAGATACAGAGAACGTTTTGATGGTGGTTAGATGAGGGGCATAGGGAGGATGGGCCAACAAGATGAAGGGATTAAGATGTAAAAATTGGTAGTGACAGAATAGTTATGGAAATATAAAGTACAGAATAGGGAGCAGAGTAGCCTGAGGGAGTGGGGGATGCTGAGTGGAGGGGGGCAAAGGGAGAAAAACTGGGACAACTGTAATAACATAAACAATGAAATATAATTTAAAAAATTACTCTTTTTTCTTTAGAGAGTAAAGTTTTCATTCACTCTCCAAGAGAGGAGAGGGGTATGGGGTGGAGAGATACACCAGCACTGAGGGGATGGGGGCTTTGAGCTTTTATTGGATTATAACTGGATTATAGAAGAGTGGGGAGGGGTTGCTGATGTGTGGCCCTTGGGCTACTGGGGGCATTGCAACACAGGAGGTTTTGGGTGGTTTTGTATAAGCTGCAGTTTGCTCCAATGTTATCTCTTGCCTGTGCCTGTGGTGGGACAGTTAGCCACGTTCTGTTCTTGCTTTCCAGTAATTTCCAGTCCTGGGGACATAAGCTCAGAAGAGTAAAGTGGAAGTCATATTTAACAAGGTCATAGGCCTGCTCTGCAAATGGTGCCACAATAGCAAAGGGGGCTGGCTTTAGCCTTTCATTCCCCACTCTGGTTTTAAAATGGATTTATTCTTAATGACCTGGGCCAGATTTGGGGAGTAGGGATGAAGGTCTCTTCTTCTGTAACTACTTCAGGCAGGCTAGGGATGTAGAGCTGTTCCCGCCTGTGGGTTTGAGTATGGGTCATTAAGGGGAAGAGGGTGGAACAGGACTGCCCAGAAAGCGAGAGCTGTAGCTGGATACAGTTTGTGGAGGAAATCTCCCAGAGCCTGGATGCTCCATTGAATGGATATGAGATATTTGAGGAAACGTGGCCTAAAAATAAAGAAAAAGGCTGCTATAGACCGTCCTAGGAAGGGAGTTAGCCAGGAAAACCAGGACCAGATAGATATTGGCCTTAAAATCCCAAAACAGGAGAGGCAGAGTAGTAGGTAAATTCTGTATGGCTGACACTGCATGAGTAGTTCTCAATAATTCCAAGTCAAAGGATGAAAGAAAAAAAATGAAACATTAGCTTGGAAGTGAACTAGAAAAATTAGGATTCAGTGTGTGGGTGACAACTGAACATTGTGATTTCCATTGGAACACAATTTCTCTCCCTAAAATCACCCTCATTTTATCAAAGAGACTACATTAAATCCAGTTTCAATTTGGCCAGATTGTTTGCATGAACACAACAAGAATATTAATTGTTCATATAGGCTCTTTCAAATCTGCTTTGCTGGAATTTTCACAAAGAACCTTCAGATTGAGCTTTAGTCAGTCAACCCTTCAGGGCACATAAGCCAAGCCACACAGTTGCCATATGGTTTTGCCTGCAATACCTACAGGTATGGGTGGATTCCTCAAGTTCTTGAGGTCTCCAAAATGTCTTTAGATTCTTTTCTTGCCATCTTTCAGGAATGCAGCCTTCATTCCTTACATGCAAAGACTGCCATGAACCACATGACAAAGCAAGGTATAAGGCCATTTCTCCAAGGGGCTCTTACTGGCTTAAAAATTCAATCTTAATTCCTCAAAGCTTTCTGGTGACATCCAGAGTCCATTTGATCATGACATCCAGACAAAGACTTGGTTAATGAAACCACATTTGGAAACTGGTGCTATTATAAAGAGTACAGATTCATATTAGGTTTGTGCAAATAAACATATTGCTGTGAAAATAATACTCATTCATTAAAAGTTGCCAAATTCTGAAGGAGTTAGGTAGGAAGAAAAAAAGGAAATGTTTCAATATTGCTTATGAGTGTAAAATTTGCAAATGGTCCTAGGGGAGAAAAACAAGTTTCCTTATACCTGGAAAACAAAAAGGTTTAAAATTAGTATATTTTGAACAAAGTCATAATAATATCAATTATCTTCAGTTCATTTAGTCCCATCCAACCAATTTTGTTTTTCTTGATTACTTGCCAGTATTTTCATGAATCCAGTTATTTCTTAGGATTTTATAAATCTTTACTTTAAACATATGACCTGCTTAGATACCTGTAATTTAGAGTAAGTCAGAGTTATTTTCATGAACCTATCCAAAGATATACTTCCAAATGCATTAGAGTAAAATGACTGTTTATAAATGACCAAATTTAAAATAACATGGTTGTAGACTTGATTAAAATGCAATTGACAAAGAAGTTTGCTTTTTTGTAAGATATATTTCAAGATAACAATATCTTGATAATTACTATGAAATAACATAAAATAAAAATATAAAGGCCATATTTTTAGATTTAACACACAATCAACATATATAAAGATCAAATAGTATGCAAGGTTTTAAAATGTTGTATACTTATTGGAAGTGTGCATTGAGCACTGGAAACAATTCATAAATTCCCAATGTGTGGGTTACAAATACCCAGAGTACCACTGCTTGATGTCCTCAGAGGGATCTATCAATTTTGACCTTTCCAGTGTCATTGACAGGAGACCTGTTACCCCTGAGAGCTGCCTGTTTGAACTTGACTCCGAATCTTTGCAAGCTTCTCCCTGGGGCAGACTGAAATTTCTAGAAAAACTACTTTGATAAAAATGTATGTATACAAATAAAATAGTTATTTTTATTTTGTTTAGAAAAGTTTTCCATGTAATTTCAAGCATATTAAATAGGCCTAATTAGTTAGAAAACTTCTCTTTTTTAAGGAGAGATAACAAATCCTTGATGTATTCCAGGGGCCCACTGGAATAACTCAAAGTCATTTCTCAGTTTTTAAAACTTAAACTTCGGGAAGGTTGTCCAATATACTTAACCAAAAGATTATAATATAAATTTTGTAAAACAATACATTTTTTGATAATAACCTTAAAAGACACTACTCAAAGCTAAAACTGGTTTTAATATTAAAAATTTTGTTTATAACATAGGATCCTGCTTAATTTATATAAGTACTTAATATATTTAGGCCCATAAAATATTACACACTAATTATGCCATCTGGAGGCAGGAAATGCACCACATATAATACACAAACACATATCAAGTAAAGACGACACACATGAAGACTGAACACATAAAGATTATACACATAATTTGAATTACTAATTATTGTAGAGAACGCATAAGATTTCCCTAATTTCCTTTTGACAACTTTTAAGAAGTCTGGAAAGGGGATGGAAGGTTCTAAACGCCAAGCAAGAAGACCTGTTGAGATTCTCCTTAAAAGCTTCAGAGACTGTTCATGAGTCGTGAAAAGGAAATACAAGTTTCGGCTCCAAGGAACTGAGCAGCAGGAAAGAAGAACCTGGGCAGGGCTGCTTTGGCCCCCTGAAAGGTCAGAAATCTGGTAACAGTAGTAATATTCTCTAGATGGAAAAGAAATGACTTTATAACAGCGTCATTTTCTGGTTGGTGGAAATTATATATATATAAAGTGTCAGAAAATACATACTATATATATAGTATGTATTTTCTGAAACTTTTTAAATATAAAAGACGTAAATGCTTCTCGTAAAAATTTCAAGTAGAAGTATCAAGTCAACAGCAGAGTTTACACCTTTCCCTACCCAACAGGTACCTAGGTAACAGCTGTGTTGTAGATCCTCAAATGTCCCTTCCAACTCTGAGATTCTGCCTAAATCTCTTCCAATAAGAACCACTGACTTTTATAAACACCTAGACAGTCTCTCAAATGTGTGATTACTTGACTATCCTGTGCATCTCTTTTACCCAAGGGGGAATCTCGCGAATTTAAAAACCTTTGAATCTAGTGATCCAGGGCTGGTAGAAAGGGAAGGAAGGAGCAGTCATCGCCAGTTTCTTCTCAAAGTAAACCGCTAGCTGTTAGAATTTAATTTTTGTGACTACAGAGGTCCTCAAAAACAAGGCCCGGCTTATCGCTATTTATAAGCTCTTACTGGCAGTCCATTATACGCCGAGGTCTCCCGCGCTGCTTGCGTACATTTTTTTGCAAAGGGATGCCAACTTCTCTTGCGACCATACCCTCCAAGCGGCCTTGTGGAGCCCTGCGGGACCCCAAGCCGGGACTCTGGGCGGCGCACCCACTGGTGCTTCTCCGCAGGCGCCTGCGCACAGCGACCCTCCCGTCACTCCGGGGCAAGAGGCGGGGGCAGCCGGGAGAAAGGAAAACTGCGGGGGAAACAGGGCCAAACCCTGAAATTACCCGGATGTGGTCTCCGCGCGCGCATGCTCAGTATCCTCTCGACAAGTTGGCAGCAACACCTCGGCCCTGGTCGTCGTCGCCGCTGCGGTAACGGAGCGGCTCGGGTGGCGGAGCCCGCGTTCGTACCCTGCCGCTCTCCTCCGGAGGCCCTTCCCGCCTTCCCCTCCGCTCTGCGGCCGCCCAGGGGACTGGAGCGGGTGAGGGGAGCCGGGCGCCCCGCGAGAGAGGCGCCCCCGCGGTGGGGCGGTCCGGGAGCTCGAGGCGGCCCGGTCCGCGCGGGCAGCGGCGCGGCGCCGAAGAAGGGCGGCCTGGCCCGGACGCCTTGGGGCGGGGGCCGAGGAGCGCCCCGGGCCGCCGGGGGAGCGACAGGCTCCGTGTCCTCGCGGACTAACCCCGGCGGGAGAGCGAACTCCCCTCGCCATCGCCCGCGCCCAGGTAACGAGCCATGTCCCCTCCCCTTCCCGAGGCCCGGCCCGCGAACCCCTCCCGCGGCTTCCCCGCCCCGGGGCGGGCTCCCCGCGGCGGTGGCAGCGGCGGCGGGGAGCGCGCGGGAGGCCAGCGGTCCGCGCGGAGAGCCAGCGTAGTTCCTTGCCGGGCCACTGTGCCTTTCGTCCCTCGGCTCTGGGGTTGCCCCTCCGGTTCCCGAGCTCCCGTCACAGTTTGTCGCAGAATGGAGTTAAACTCGAAGAGGGACTCCCGCCGCGGCCGCCGCTCCTCTTTGTTGTTCTTGAGTAGTTTCAGTGTCCGCTGGGGCCGACTCCCTGGGTCGGCTGCAGAGGTTGGCTTAGGTGGCTGAACGCAAGTTGTAAGTGGTTTGTTTTCATTACTTTTCTCAAGCAAATTTTTGTTTACTCTTTGTCCCTTATTTTCTTTTCTTGGTTGTGTCATTGTAGTTTATGTTCTGGCTTTGATTTGTTTACTTGCATTTGAATACTGTGGGTGATGGCGGCATGCAGGAAACAATCTTAGCACCTGACCATACCTCCCCCAGTCCCTAATAAAAAATAAAAGACATAGTGTACCTTATTGCTCAGGACTTCAAATACTGGGTGTGAAATTGGTGGAGGACGGAGGGCTGTGGCTCCACCCCTTCCCCTAGCTACATTTTCAAAGAAATGGGTGTGTTTAGTTAACATGAAGGTTTCTTTGTGGGTTTTAAAAATGCTATTGAAGATTGGTAGTTATTTTTCCCCTGAAAACCCAGTAAATTTTTTAAGCGAATAATTTGTTATTTATTTATTTTGAATTTAGTTTCTTAATTACTTTAGTTTTTGCACCCTAGTTTAAGGTGAAACTGCTGGTGATATTTCGGAATAATAAATATGAGATAATGTGGAATCAACTTAATTACTCCGAATTGACTTTCTAAAGGCTTGTAGTCTTGGTTAATTTTTAACAACCTTTGTCTTTTGACAGAATTAGCATCCTTTTAGTCTCAGTAGCAGTTTGTACGGGTGTTTAAAAAGTAGGTTGAGTACTTTTCTTAATAGAAAAATACATACTTTCATAAAGTAATATTATTTGGAACATTGCATTTGAACTATTTTTATTGTGGATTTTATAAATTGCCTTTGCCATGTTGCAAAAAACTAAATATATTTCAGTTGAAACATAGCATACAAAGTTCTAGTGTGTACCTTTTCTGCCAAGGATTTACTCTTTTGGAAAGTTAGTACATGACATACCAAGTTGTAAATGATTGCTATAATTAACATTTAAAAGTATGGTTTCTTATTAATGTCTCTTTGATAACGTCATGACTTTTTTTTTTTGTTATTTGGGTTTATTACAGAACAGATGTAATACAGTTAGGCCAAACCTTTAAGATTTGGAGTATCTTTAGGTGTAAAAGTGGTGATGAATTATGTAGGTTTAAGTTGAAGTTAAAACTAAAAGCTTTCTAGACAAAATTGATAATGCCATTTTGTGAGTCTATTAATAGAATTGGCCTTTTCTTTGCTTTCCAGGTTTTTGGGAAGGTTGCTTTAAAGAGGTATTGCATCTCGTTTTATTTTTGAAGTGGGAGTGCCCAAGTAGAAACTTCAGTTTAGCTCTAAGGGCCTTCATTTTAAATCTTGAGTTTGGGGGGGGAAAAAAACAAACCTTCAAATCGGTTTCAGGTTTAATGAAAATTTGTGCTGAGAAAGTAACTTTGAAATTTTTCATAAGTTTAATGTGGATCATTGTCCTTTTTTGGTGGCTTTGCAGCTTGAAGCAATTCTGCTTATACTAGGAAGCAGCAAATCTTTTGTAAAAACCTATGCTTCACTTTCTTAAACTACATTTCAGTTGAGCTATTTTTTCATTAGTGCGTGAATTCTCATGTTCTCTCGCTCTCTCTCTCTCTCTCTCTCTGGCATATCCCTTCAGATTCCAAACCCCCAATTAAAGAACAAGTATAAAACTAATTTATGCTGCCCAGTCACACTCCAGCTCTCTGGCTTGAAAGCTGTTTTTTCCTGAGTGAGTTGGTGTTATAGTAACATCATTAAGGCACTATTCTAATTGAGATCTGAATTGCTGAAGCTTCTTCTACTAGGGCAGTTAAGCTTACAGATCAGCTTTGTTCATTATATTTAAAATGTATATTTAGTCTTGCCTAAAATTTTGCCTCTTTTGGTGAGAACATACATTATTTTTCTTATGTTGAAAAATTTCAATTTTATTTTGTTCTCTTCAGCTCATTACTTTGTTCATTTTCATTCAGTGACTTAAAAAAAACTAATCATTCCAGTGCTCATTGTATGTGTTTGGATATCCCTTTCTTTTCTCCCCCTAAAAGATTGTGTAGTGAGGCAGTGTGGTTTTTTTTTTTTTTTTTTTTTTTTTTTTTGCTTAAGTGATGATTAAAGGTGACTCTCAGATTATGTTTAATTGTGTATAAAATTAAAGGAGGTAATTTTGAAAGTTAAAGGAGTTAGGTTAGCATACACAATTTAATTTTCATAAATTATCAAATGTTGGGCTTTTTGCTCGACAGTTAATGAAGATTCGATTTTAAAAAGA
The DNA here is from genome assembly GCA_028533065.1 of Trachops cirrhosus. Taxonomy (NCBI): domain Eukaryota; kingdom Metazoa; phylum Chordata; class Mammalia; order Chiroptera; family Phyllostomidae; genus Trachops; species Trachops cirrhosus. The sequence goes on along the minus strand of CM052547.1, from coordinate 14,666,438 downwards.
GAAATTCATACAGTTAACAAGTATGTCTAGATCGTCATTTGAATGGCTTTCAGTGTATACAGTTTGCATCATAATATGCCAAAACGTGCTTGATAATGGGTCAGATTTGGAATGTTTAGATTTTTTTAAATTCTAAAATGTGTAGTTCTGGTGATGGGAAATGTGACTGAATTTCTGTTTCTCAGGAACAAGGTATTTTGGGTTGTGTCACTTTCACATTATTACGTGGTGTGATTGGCATCCAGGAAAATTTATTTTAATCATGAGAGTGGATAAAAATGAGGGTAGTGCTTACCTATGTAAAACTAGGATAATAGGCAGTCAGGATCTTATAATTTAAGTCTTGATTATTTGCTACTGCAAATTATATTGTAGGTAAGATAGAAAGCTACCAGAGGCCGATTATAGCTAGTTTCTATCACTGCATCTTAAGAAATTTTTTTTTATTTATTGATTTGAGAGAGAGAGAAAGATAGAGACTGAGACAGACATCAGTTTGCTGTTCCACTTAATTTATGCAGTGTTTTGTGTGTATGCTCTGACCAGAGATGGAACTTGCATCCTTGGCATATGGGGAAGACGCTCTAACCAACTACTACCTGGCCAGGGACTTAATTTCAAGTTGGTGATAATTGTAAATGCCTTAAAGGTCAAGAACTATACTTTAGTGATTACATTTTATTTTATTTTTAAAAATTTTATTTATTTATTTTTAGAGACAAGGGAAGGGAGGGAAAAAGAGAGGGAGAGACACACCAATGTGTGACTGCCTCTCGTGTGCTTCCCACTGGGGACCTGGCCCATAACTCTGGCATGTGCCCTGACTGGGAATTGAACTGGTGACCCTTTGGTTCACAGGCAGGTGCTCAATCCACCAAGCCACACCAGCCAGGGCTTAGTGTTTACATTTTAAATGAAAATTGTTTTCAATCTGGAGGATTTATAATTGTGTTGGGTTCATCTTTTTAATAATTATTTTTTTATTCCCTAGGTTTAGGGCAGTGGTTCTCAACCTTGGCTGCACTTTGAAATTTGTTGGGGAGCTTTATGAAACCCTAATGGCTGGATCCCACCCCCAGAAACAGTGATTCATTTGTCTTGGGGTATAGCCACATCAGAGTTCCGAAGTGGTTGAGCTATTAGGGTCCTCTAACTTTTTAAAAATTTCACTTGTGCCAGCTTTACAGTTTTTAATACAGTGATACACATATGCACAATGTAATCATCTCACATCTAACTTAATGATTCCCTGGAAGATATTGGCATATATGTTTTGCTTCCAAGTCTGTCCCTTCTTCTCTCCCTTATTTTCTCCTTTTCATTTTTCAATTTGTTTGAACTGTCTGATGGCAAGTTTTAGGACACTGTTGGTATACTAGTATCATCACTATCCTAACTAGAACATTGATCTCTTAAAGTACTCTCCAAAATAAAGTGCTTACTTGAGCTCCTTTTAGAGGAGCTTACTTCAGCACTTTATTTAGGTGCCAAAATTAACATGTAAACTTCCAAAGGAACTTGGTTTTCATAGGGGGTAGTCTCTTTGGAAACAATAAAATATTCTAGGTACCAATTAACTGGCCACTTCATTAGTTCCTGAGATGCAAGTTGCATTGATTTAGCTTTTTTTAAAAAAGTATTTTATTTATTCAGCTTTGGAGAGGGGGGGAAATGAAGGGAGAGAGAGGGAGAGAAACATCCATGTGAGAAATATCCGTTGGTTGGCTCTTGCATGCCCCCAACTGGGGACCTGGTGTGAAACTCAGGTATGTGTTCTGACTGGGAATCGAACTGGTAAACCCTTGGTTTGCTGGAGGACACCTAACCCACTGAGCCACACCAGTCAGGGTCACATGGATTTAGCTTTTGCTGTCAGGGTTTAACTTAAATACTGTGAGAAAGTTGCTCAACAAGCCCAACCAGTTGGTAGTTCTTTAGAGATCACTTATGCTTATAGCTTCAGTTCTCCATCTATATTTCCTGAAGTGCCAGTTTAAGAACAGTTGCATCTCTGTCTCTGGGAGAGCTATTTTAAAAAGAATAAAACAAAATATTCCTTTTTTCTTCCCATGCCCCATCCCAACACACACAGATTCAGAATTGGGAATAGAGTAGAGGGGGCATGGGAATCTGTATATAAAAAAAGTATCTCTTTATTTTAAAGGCTTTGGATATTTTAGTATGCTTATCCTACTGCTTCATTTGTTTTAGTACAGTACAGGGCTTTATTTTACAATCATTGGTGCACTGGAGTAATTTACTTAAAATTCATCAAACCTTAATTTGCATGTTTAAAATGCAAATCTTATTTATGATTTGAATAAAAAGATTGCTACTGAATATTTGTCTTTGTAGAAAGGTATGTATGTCTTCTGTATCTTAATGTGGATGAATGTATATGCAATTCATTTCTTTTTCAAGTCAAAATAGGTTCGTAAATGTAAAACTGAATTAAGGGTATATATTTAAGGATAGTACTGGTGAATTCTAGAGCATTTGATATCAGTAGATGACAGTCATTGTAATTCAGTCATCTAGAGGAAGGATGATCAGAAGTAGTACTTAATGGAGTAAGATAAACCAGGAGAGAGATAGACACACAGACACACACACACAGACACACACACCCCGATGTGAGGGAAACAGCAATTGGTTGCCTCCTGTAGGTGCCCCAACTGGGTTCGGTTTTGGTTTATAGAACCACACTCCAACCAACTGAGCCACTCAGCCAGGGCTGAACTAGCTGCTTTTTAAATGGAACACTACTTTTATTTTTATGTAAAAGAATGACCAATAAACCATAGTTACGTGGGTGTTGATATTTGGCAGGTATGTCCTTGAAAATGAACGAAGAGATTAATGGTGATATTAAGGTATGTGATTTAAATATGTATATATAATAAGAAAATATTTCAACATTTGGAAGATCTGTATAACTCATTAAACTAAGGTTTTTCCAAATGACCAAATGCATGATGTTATAAAATCATACATGGGTAGGAGATCCATTCAAAATATAATATAGACCAATGGATTTTTAAAAAACACAGCCAAAAAGTTCACTGATAGGGATTCAGATTTCACATCGCAACTAACCTTTAAAAATTGCCCTTTGTTGCATTTGGTGTTAAATAAACGTTGAATACCTATTATCTTAAAAGGCCATTAAAATATTCCAATTACTTATTTGTTCGAGGCACATTTTCTTTCTTTTTTAATATATTTTTTACTTTTAGTTTTTCATTTAGCAATAGGCTTTTTAAAAAAAAACTCCTCGCTGGAGGACATGGTTATTGATTTTAGAGTGAAGGGAAGGGAGGGAGAGAAACATTGATGTGAGAGAGAGACGCGCACACCTCAGTCAGCTGCCTCTCATATGTGCCCCCAGCGGGGACTGAACCCACAACCCATGCATGAGCCCTGACTGGGAATCGAATCTGTGACCTTTCAGCTTGTGGGATGACACTGCAACCAACTGAGCCACAGTGGCCAGGGCCATACTTTCTTCATATACTCTAACCAAAACAACATATCACAGCAGATTGAATGTAGAAGCAGACAACAGTCCAACTATCTTCTCTTAAGCTAGACATTAAACAGATTGGCAAAAATGGAGACAAAAATCACTCTGAATACTGACTTCTTTGTGTGTTTTGGAACATAGTTGTTTTTCATAAGACATATATTAATACATAATGGGTTTATTATTTTAAATTGATTTAATTAATATTTAAATATTTTTTAGTTTTAATTAGTAATATTGTGTCAGTAGATGTAACTCACATAAACAAAGGCTGTTTGGGACTTCTGGCCAAGATGGAGGCATACGTAGACGTACTGTGCCTCCTCGCACAACCAAGATAGGGACAACAACAATATAGAAACAAAATAACAACCAGAACTGACAGAAAATTGAAGTGTATGGAAGTCGGACACCCAAGGAGTTAAAATTACGCAAGTTCATCCAGACTGGTAGGAGGGGCGGAATCGGACGGGAGAGGGACGCGGAGCGGAGGACAGGGCAGAGCAGAGCAACTGGGGCGGTGCCCAGGACTGAAGCCGGCAGACCCTGGTCGCACAGGCAGTGGTGGCTGGTGGCCCCGGCGGGGGGGTTGGCGACTGGCAGACCCAGCAAGGTGGCCATTGTGAAGCAAGGCACTGAGCCCAACTCAGGGTCCCAGTGCTGGGAAATACAGCTTTGGGGCACTAACTGAAAAGAAAGGTCCTGCCGGGTGCACAGGCCCACCCATACGGGAATTGGCGACAGAGGGCCCAGTTGGCTCGCAGAAAGCAGAGGGGTCTGGGGCCCTACTGAGAGGGGAGCAAGCGCCATTGTTCCTTCTCGGACTCCGCCCCCATGTACAGCATCAACCCAGCAACTGGGTTGCCCCGCCCCTCACTACAGGTGCTCCTCTAGACCAAAAAAAAACAGCAAAGAAATGGCTCAAACAGGAAAAGAATTGAAAGCCCCAGAACCGATCCTTTTAAGCGACCAAGAGATAGCCAACCTATCAGATGCACAGTTCAAAGCACTGGTGATCAGGAAGCTCACAGAATTGGTTGATTTTGGTTGCAAACTAGATGAAAAAATGAAGGCTACAATACGTGAAATGAAGAAAAATGCACAGGGAACCAATAGTGATGGAATGAAAGATGGGTCTCACATCAATGGAGTGGACC
>CM052547.1:14639134-14661258 GCA_028533065.1 Trachops cirrhosus | reverse complement strand
CCCCCAGTTCTCTAACAGCTATCAGTCTATTTTCTATGAGTCTTTCTATTTTCTTTATTTTATTCACTAAATTCCACATATAAGTGAAATCGTAGGGTATTTGTCTTTCTCAGTACATTCTTTTGATTTATCCAGCTAGTGGATGTGATGTGATATCTTCTTGTGATTTTGATTGGCATTTCTCTAATGACTAATGATGTTGAGTGTTTTTCATGTGCTTTATGGCCATTCTTTGTAGAAATGAGTATTAGAATCCTATGCCCATTTGAAAATTGTTACTTACCTTTTTACTGTTGTCAGTAGTCTCTTTTAACAAAGATGGGTGGTGTTAACTGATAAACAGCATTTGATACTAGGTGATAGTGAAATTTTCATGTGTGTTAGTGACAGACTGTTAAGTTTAACTAGTTGATCAAGAATATTTTAAAGTGCTGGTCTTCATAAGTATTTTGTTTTAAAGTTCTAAGATTTTACTTCAGGGTGACTAATACAATCAACAAGACTTGATTGGGCGTGCCTTTATAACGAGATGGCCTAACTTTAATGTTTTTGCAATGTCAAAAACAGCAACATTTTAAGTCATTTAAAAATCTAAGCAGCAAATTTTAATTATGAGCATTGAGTCTTTGACTTAACTGGAGCAATGCCTTCTTTTCCCAAGTAATTGACTCTACTTTGTAAAATGTGTTCTAATATCTGTCTTCTTTCTTTATTTTTTTTTAGATTATCCTGAATACCACATGTCTAACAATTTTCCTTGCAACATTAGCCAGTATTTTTTACTGCCTCCAAAAGATCAAAATTGCTCTGGAAGTTGGAGACATATTTGATTTAAAAGAAATAACTTTAACAAATGGACAATATGTCTATTACGAATACACCAACAAGTAATGATGCCTGTCTGAGCATTGTACATAGTTTGATGTGCCATAGACAAGGCGGAGAGAGTGAAACATTTGCAAAGAGAGCAATTGAAAGTTTGGTAAAGAAGCTGAAGGAGAAAAAAGATGAATTGGATTCTTTAATAACAGCCATTACTACAAATGGAGCTCATCCTAGCAAATGTGTTACCATACAGAGAACATTGGATGGAAGGCTTCAGGTTAGTTTGGTGCTAAAGTTTCCTTACATCTCTTATAGTGGCAGGCTTAAAAAAAAATCTTGTTTTCTTTTAAGTTTTTTGGGGGATAATTTAATCCTTGCTCCATCTCTTTAGATATTGTACATCCTGTACTAGTACACATTATAGAAACATGGAAGGTCTCTGTATTCCATATAATAAAGATATATTTTTAAAATTGTTTAACGTTCTGACGTAAAAGTCAAATGTAGAAAATTTGGAACATAAAAATAAAAGAAGAAAATCCACACCTTTAGCACTTTGGTATTCATCCTCGTAGCTTTTTCCTCCACCTTTTTGGTATTATATGCACATTTTAAAAAACCTGAGTTATACTTGGTTCTTATATAATTTAGAATTCTGATATTGTATGTTTGGTACTTTTATATAAAAAAAAATCTAGAATTCAAGCTTATCTTTAAAACTTGAGTTAAAAAGCTTATATTTTACAAATGTTCTTCACCTTTCATTTTAACAAGTCTCATTTTTCATGTAGAACTACAGATACATCTGTGCTGAATTTTTTTTAAAGAAACCCTAAGTCTTTAGATTAAAAAATAATTTTATTTCTTGATTTCAGGCATAATTTCTAGAACAAACTCATACTTTTTTTGCATTTTTAAAACCTTAGCACAGGTTTTGAAATCACACCTAAGCTCACCTTGTTGTGACCATGGCCGAGTAAGTTACTTTAAGCTTCAGTTTCCACATTTGTGGGATGAGGGTCATAGTGCTGACTTGTAGGGTTCTGAGCGTTAGATCAGAATGTGTGTTTAGTGTCTTATTAATGTGTGATGTATAACTGATGCTTAACAAGTGGTCCTTCATTTTTCCTAGGTGGCAGGTCGGAAAGGATTTCCTCATGTGATCTATGCCCGTCTCTGGAGGTGGCCTGATCTTCACAAAAATGAACTTAAACATGTTAAATATTGTCAGTATGCGTTTGACTTAAAATGTGATAGTGTCTGTGTGAATCCATATCACTATGAACGAGTTGTATCACCTGGAATTGGTAAGTAGATTTTGCCTTTATCCTTGGAAGCACAAAGGGAAAAGATCATATAGTGTTTTAATTTTTCTAAGTTAAATTATAAATTTGGAAGAGGCCTAAGGCTGCAACTAATGTTAAATAGTCAAACATTTTTAATGCAATAAAAATATTTAAATTTCAACTTTGGAACAAAGTTGTATTTTGGAACAAACTTGTATTTTGACTGCTAAAACCAAATAGTTGGCACTTTTTGCCCATTTGGAATATTTTTGAAAAATAAGATGGAAAACATGATAGAATTAAATATTTCATGTATTGTCAGATAGCATTTACACTTCTATTCTTGAATTAAAATTGCTCATGAAATTTTGACTATAGCTTATATTTCTGTTCTGTGATTTTTAAATATAATGGGAAATATTTTCATGATAATGATTAATGTTTCATTTTCTTTTCCCCTTTAAAAAATTAAGATCTCTCAGGATTAACACTGCAAAGTAATGGTAGGTAATCTGTTTCTTGTAACTTTCTCTGTTTTATTCTTTCCCCTCTATTTTTTATTCACTTAGAAATTTTGAGGATACTGATAACATTTACAAGAAAAAACTTACTGCTTTGGAAACGTAGATTTTGGGGTGTGTACATGTATCAGCATTTAAAACGATTAAATAAGCTGTTGCCTCTTTGGATTTGAACTACTATTTATGAGCTAAAGTAGTCTAAAAATATGATAGGAGAACATAAAACATACAAAGGAAGAATATTTTTTAAATCAGTTAAAACTGGTTATTTTGGAAGAAAATCTCACAGAGCTAGTTTAAATGGGTATAAATGCCTATAATTGGTAATTTGGAATCATGTATAACATTTTTAAGGTATCAGTATTCTAATTTTTCTTCATTTCAGTCTAACTTATTTTTATTTTTATGATAGATAACTTTAAGAATGATCTAAAACTACATATATTAATATTTTTCAGTCTTGTTACATTTTGAGTAGATAAAACAAAGGGCACTTTAAAGTGCATGCTGGTCACAGAGGATCTAATCCTATTCTAAAAAGGAGAAAGTGTTTGGAGGTGGGGAAATGCAACAAATGGTGTGTGTTCTTTGTTCTATTTTTTAGTGTAATATTTAAGAACAGAGATCTGTTAAAACTTTATCTCTGGTACTTAGAGTGTGTTGATAAACTCGAAATTCTGTAAGAAGTAATTAATTTGCAGAGAAACTGATAAAGAGTCACTATCATCTTAGAAAGGTGTGCTGTTATTGTAGAGGGAATTAGTGGCTCAGCACCTCTTCTGTTGCAGAGTCTTAGAGGCAGGTCAGAAATATCTGAAAATTTAGGAGGAGCACGGAGGTCTACTTGTTTTTATTCTCCACTTTTGTTTCATGTCACTAGTAATAGAAGAAGACCCTAGTCCTAGTGCCTAGTCCTGGTACTTGTTAGTGGTCAGTAGGCTCTGACAACAAGGGTTGGTAATGGGAGGTGTTGTGGTAGTCTGGGAAGAGCAGCTGTAAGATTGGTAAAGCCCTGTCACCACAGACGCTGATGTCATGTGACTTCCCATCTTCACCATTCTGCATTCATGTTTTTGGAGAAGTAAAGCATTTAACTCAGGGGTTGTTAGGGTTTTAGGAGACTGTGGTGGTAACTATCTCAAGATCTCCATAGGGCGGTGGTTGTGAGGGGACCCAGTTCTGAAGAGTCATTACACTCCTTCCCTACCCTAAAATATTGCCTTTATTGATGGGATTGTGTGGGTTAATAGCCTTTCTTTAGTGGCTCTAGGGCGGTCCTCAGCCTTGTAGAGGTGATTATGAATGTAAAAGCTGGCTTCAAAGGCTTATTTCCTCAGAGAACAGCAGGTGTTTTTCATAGCTCTTTCTAGATTTGGTCAAAGAAATAATACAAGACCAGGTAACTAAAAGTTGATAAAACGGGTTAATTCCTTCACTTCTGAGTTAGGATTGTGGTGGTGGTGGTAATCATTTCCAGCCTGTCTCATCTCTTCTATGAAGGTTTCCATGACCACATCCACCGTATATTCACTTTAACAAATATTTAATGAGCATGTATTGCCTGGTACTGTGTTAGGTTCCAGGGACAGTAGGGCAAATAAGGTACGTTTTCTTCACCTAGGGTGCTCAGAGTCTAGTCGAGGAGGAAAGAAAAAGTAAATAAGACACCGATAGTCCCATCAGATGAGTACAAGGCCTACCTGCTGGTGGTGATAAAGAGTACAGACCTAGAACAAGCCCAGTGGCTTCAGCTTTTCTGTTTCCTGCACACTCCTTACTGCTCATGGAACATTCTACAATAACTGTATACATGTATGACCACTCTGAAAATATGGTTAAATCTTAGTAGCTGACACTAAGTGCTTGTTTTGTATCAGGTTCTGAGCTAAGTGATTTACAAGTATCGTGTCATCATTCTCATAATGCCCCTCGTGGTAGGTGGCATTATCCACACTTTATCGAGGATGAAGAGACTGGTGCCTGGAGAGGTCAAGGAACTTGTCCCAGATTAGATAGCTAGCAGGAGCTGGGGTAATGTTTGCTCACTGTTACGTATTAAATGATAGAAAAATACTATAGAATAATGTAAGCTCCATGAGGATAGAGATCTTTCTTTTGTTTATTGATGTATCCCAACTGCTAGAACAGTACCTGGAACATAGGTGCTCAATAAATATTTTTTTAGCGAATGAATTTGTTTAATGCTCATCCATAAAGAGAAATACTTAACAGTTTGGTGTCTGTTTTTCTAGACTTTAAAAATATATACTATATGTTTTTTTAATTTTATTTTTTTGAATAGGCAATACATGATCCATAAATCAAAATACTATAAAAAGGTATACAGTGAACAGAAGTGCTCCCACCCTTGCCCCCATTCCCCCCCACCTCAGGTAATCACTTTTATTAGTTTCTGGTGTTTCCTTCCAGGGTTTCTGTATGCAGAAATACATGTAACGTTTCCCTCCTTTATTACACAAAAAGCATATTGTGTACTTTTCTGGACCTTGTTTTTTTACTTACAGGGTATGATTTTTTTAAACATGCATATGATCATGCTGTACAATAGGGTTTTGTAATCTACTTTTTTTCTGTTGGCAAAAATATATAGCAGACATCTATCTTGTTGATGCCTACAGTTTTACCTAAGAGACATATGTTTTAAGTTACTTGATTTACAGGCATGTAGACTGGTAGAAGTCTCAAACAGGAAAGTTTGGCCAAGATACTGGGCAAGAAAAAGTTACGAGGCATACTTTTTTCAAAGCAGAATTTAGTTGTTATGATTGCATATTAAGCTGGAGAGGCAACAGAAAAGCAGAAGCAGTGAGTATCAGTTTGACCAGCTATATCCTGAAATCAGTAGCTTTCTCGTTGTGTAGAAGTAATACTGATACGTAGGAGAAAAGATCCTAGTCACTATAGCAGCAAAAATAACCCCTAAAATGTCCAGAAATTAAATAGAGACAGGATCTATATGAAGAAAATCACAGAACTTTGTTGAAGAGTGTAATTTAAAGAAACAGATTGAGTAAATACAGCCATACCTACTTTATGCGCCAAATGGTTTTTTTCTTCATATTTTTATAATTTGGTCAATATTAGTGATGAGTGGTTGGGTTCTTTTTTTCTTTTTTTTTCCCTGATGTATAATAATGTGTTAAGCATCCTTTTGGTTATCTTTGTTTTTGTAGAATTTTCTAAAGAGAAACTCGTGGGAGTGAAATTTATGTCTCAAAAATACTAATGTCTTCATGACTTGATTCATAAAGAACCTTTAAAAGATTGTGCATAGAAATTTGAACAATGGATTGTTCTTGCTGTGTTGAAATATTCTCAGTTTAATGAAAAAAATAGCCACTCAAATAATTGGTATTTATGTGTAAGGTTTTTTCAAAGATTGACATAGGGAAAGATAAAGAGCTCAATATACTGATTCTTAATGGGAAAGAGAATGTCTTTGTGGACTTATTAATTAACTGTTCTAAGAAAAGGACCTAGTATTAGAACTCAATAGATTATAAAATTCTGGGGTAGTGTTAGTTCAGAAGCAGTAAGTGGTTTTTTGCTAAAGATAAAAACAAACCCCAAAACAAATATGTATGGAGATTCTGGGTAGAGAGCAATTAACATTATAAATACAGTTTCAGTTTTCTTTTTTCCTCCCAACAAACCCTATTCCCTGGTTTGTTCAAGGAAAGGTGTTATGTTACATTAGCTACAGTCTAGCTTTGCTTATTAATATGTAAGCACACAGGTGAAAGGTGTTGATTATTAAGTTTTTTCACATCACATATTTATCAAACATAATTTGATAAATTTAGTTGGTTTTCTAGAAGGAAATTTCAGTTTGATGTAACATTTAGGATTTTTCTGTCTGGTTCTTAACCCTTTAGGGACATTTAGTATACTTCACTTTCAAAGACTGTGTTACTTAACTAATTCTAGATCCTGGAATTGGTCAGTTATCAGATCCCACTCATACTTCTACAGTGTGTGAAATTAGCAAAAAGAGATAGCTAAGTACTCAGTCTCAATTTTATCTTCTCATCTGGGTAAATATTTTTCCCAGCCATTTGGTTTTTGTGTACCTCATGTTATATATTTAAGGTGATTATTATTTCTAGGTTAATCAAGAAACTAAGGAATACCTGTTCAGAACCATTACTGGAAGTTGTTGGAATATAGTCTAGCTTCAAATTTTGAGGAGTCATTCAAATTTATGATAAAATATATCTGACGCCACTACCTCTAAATAAACAGCTTTTGCTGATAAAGTAGTATGTTTTAAAAATATCATGGAAAAATTCTGTTATTTACACTGTAGTTGATTTTAGGTGTTATATTGCTTACAAGATTTTTTTCTGGGAATAGAAGCTTAAAAGATTTTAAAATATGTTTAATTTTCTATGTAGCTCCACCAAGTATGTTGGTGAAGGATGAATATGTTCATGACTTTGAGGGACAGCCATCGTTATCCACTGAAGGGCATTCTATTCAAACCATTCAGCATCCACCAAGTAATCGCGCATCGACGGAGACCTACAGCACCCCGGCTCTGTTAGCTCCATCTGAGTCGAATGCTACCAGCACCACCAACTTTCCCAACATTCCTGTGGCTTCCACAAGTGAGTTGTAGAATCAGATGTAGTCACAAGCTGAATTTCCCTAACTGTGAGATACTTATATGTAGTCACTTGGAGGAAAACTCCTAGAAATTAAAAGTACTATGATATCTTTCATTGGTAAACAAGTATTAAATAGATTTTTGGGTTGGTCCTGGAAAAAATGTTTTGTAGTTTATTTAAATATTTTTATGCTGATGTATAGTCACTTGGAATTTAATTAATGACTTTGATTATAATATTGATTTAAATTAATGGTCTAATTTGTACTTTATCTACTCTTACATGCAGAAGTGAGAAGCCTCTTGATCTTTCAGATACATTTTAGAGAAATAGTTAAGTGGTTAACAAGTAATTTTAAACCAACATGTTTACAAAACTCTGTGTAAATGGAATTGCGAGCTTTCTTTTAATCAGTGTTTTTATTTTGATTTATCAGGATATTACTTTATAAGTCATCAAGTCATCTCAGTCTCCTGTTGTGCAAACTTAGAAGGGATCTTGACTAACTTGTTTATAACTTAATATCCCTCAAGATAAACATTAAGTATTTTAGTCAATTTCAAAATAAAGTTAATTCTATGTATCTAACTCGAATGTTTTTTTCCAAGTAAGTCTAATTTCAGAAAGGTTTTTCCTGTCATAGGTCACCTTCCCTGCCACAGGGGCGTTAGGTTCAGCTTTTCTTGGGGGCTGATCAAGGCATTAATGACTTGGTTCTGTTAATACTTTTATTTATTTCCCAATCACCAAATATTGGACAATTTGCTGCATGGAGTAGCTTTTTTAAACTAATCACAGAGCGAGGTATTGGCCTGTGAATGGTGTTATTTGTGCCTGGTTGCTGAGGATATTGTATATAAGCCCACATCAGTGCTAGGTGTTGATAGATCTGGACTGATACTTTGTTAGCTGCTAAACAAAGGGAACATTATTCTGTTTACTTTAATATCAAATCAGGTTCAGTTTAGAAAGTTGATCTTTGGAAATAAATGGAGGACTGATTTATATAATTGAGTTTTTGAGTGAAGCATGCCAGCTTTCCCACTTTTTAATTCATTTCACCTCTTCAAAGCAATTATCATTTGGATTTGCTGCATGAGATGACAGTCTCATCAAATAGACTCATGTAGTCTCTATGCAAAAATATGTGAGAATAGTCTCACATATTCTAAGAGGGTCATATTGGTTAAGCACTTACTTTAGAACCTGGACCCTTAATCACTTGATGCCTCTGTTATCTGTTTATTCTTTATGTACTAACTTGGGTAATATTGTTCATGAAGAGAGTGGGTAGTGATGGAGAGTAAATTAATCTCCAGCAAAGGTTATTAGTGCTAGGGCACAGTCACCCAGTCTTTATTTGGTACTATCTTGAGGTTGAATTTGCACACCTTTGTTGATGCCTGTAGAATTGGCTTTATTTTAACTGTCCTATTCCCTATGAAGACTATAAAAAGTGATATGAATGAAATGCAGATACTTTTGTCTTGATGTCTTTTGGATATATTTTCATAATTGAGTAATAATTACATTAGGTTTTATGGTTTGTTGTAAATGTTTTTGCATTACATCTCAAAAAGCATACTGATATTTATATATTTATATATAGTCACTTAGAGGAAATTAAAAGAAATATTGGATTAAAATAGAGGAATTAGAAGACTTTTACATGAGCTGATTTACTTGCATTGTTTAATTTCGTTATATGTACTTGAGATTGTGTAATGAAAATATTCAGTACAGATAACTGCATTGGGCTCCTTCACAGTTTATGTTCATTTGGCACCTGTGTGTCTTCAGAGTTTCTTTCTAAACATCTATAAATTAAAATCACAAGATATCTTGCAAAAATTTCGGTGGGTGAGTAGGAAATGAAATTACTAAAAACATTGTCTTTAACAATAAATAATTTGGGGAGCATTTAAATACTTTCTGTAATTTTTAGCCTTAGGGAAATGTGATTTATAGAGAAAAGAATGTTCCTTTTTCTTGATACTTTGTGCAGTGGTCGTCTACTCCCTTTCTCTCTGATTATACTCTCATTCAGATAAGAAAAAATCGAGATGATGCCAGTAACAGATAACAATTATGAAATGTCAGTGCTTTCCAAATGAGATGAACAATTGACTTAATTAATGCTTGCTTGAAGAAATCAAGTTTTTTTCCACTTAAAAAAAAAGCCTAAAAAATGTAGGCCAGTAAGCAATATCAGAATGGTTTTGAATTGAATAGAAGCTAGAAGAGGCTTAGTCCTCTATATTACATATAGAGAGGGCAAGTAATTTCCTGTAAATTTAGGATTTATAGGAAATGTTCTTGGTAAGAGGTGATTCTTGGTTTTTAAAAGGTCATGAAAAAAATTTCAAAGTAGACTGATAGTCTCATAGTAGGTTTTTTTTGTTGTTGTTTTGTTTTTTAACTTGCAAGTGCTTTATGACTGGACAGTGGAGCTTGAAAAAAAATTTTTTTAATTTACTCACCTTACCCATCACATTCCATTTAGTATATTTGCCTGCTTTTCTTTTCTTTTATCAAACCCTAGTATTATATTATTACTGGTATCAGAGCTGATAATAATGGACTTTTGAAGTCCTAATCAGAAAAGTCCAGAGCTGAATGGAGTGGCCTGGGGTGAGCTGATGTGCTTCTGAAGTTGTTATGATAGGGATTTTGCTGACATTTTGAAGAATATTGTGAATAAATAGGCCACTAAAATTAGCTAGACATTACTTAAGATAGAATAGTTTTGAACTTCTCCAAGTTTTACCTTTATAGAGGACTTGAGAATTTTTTATTTGATAGGCCATGAATGAGTTCTGGGTTTTGCCCATTTTTATGGTGACTATCAGATATAATTTAGTCCTTCATTTGCTGTATAAAACCATAGGATTGCATCTATACATGTGCCATATTAATGTCTTCTTGTTCCTCTAGGTCAGCCTGCCAGTATACTGGCAGGCAGCCATAGTGAAGGATTGTTGCAGATAGCTTCAGGGCCTCAGCCAGGACAGCAGCAGAATGGATTTACTGGGCAGCCAGCTACTTACCATCATAGTATGTACATGCTTTTTAAAATCTTTTAAGTAGATGAGAAAAAAATAGGCAGACTTTATAAAAGCAAATTAATCCATGTGGGCCTTAATTTTTAGACAGCACTACCACCTGGACTGGAAGTAGGACCGCACCATACACACCTAATTTGCCTCACCACCAAAACGGCCATCTTCAGCACCACCCGCCTATGCCGCCCCATCCCGGACATTACTGTAAGCTCTTGTTTTTGTTGTAGGGGCCTTTTCTTTTTGAGGACTTTGGTTTTTTTGTTTTTTTGTTTTTTCATTTAAAAATGTTTTTACATCTTTTATTCATCTAACAATTTAGTTTTATTAAATAGTGTTTTTCACTATTTTTTGTAAACAGTATTATTTATTTTTTATAATTATGTTGTCATGCCTTTGTTTTGGAGGAGTGATGTTTACTAAATACATTTATTTTTCTCTTGCTAATGTTTCATTAACACCACATTGATTTCCATTCATTTGTTTGTTTGCTTTGTGTATGTTCTTAGATCTCATATGTATGTGTATATCCACCCTAAGTTGATGGAAACCCCTTGAGTATCAAGACCTCAAGGTTTCCCTCACTGTATTACTTAGCATACCATAGACATTCAGATGCTGAGTCCTTCATTACTCTGCGCAGGTGTGATTGGGAGGGATACCCTTCTGATGAACATAGCTTATAGTTCAGGCACAATAGGAACACTGTTCATTTGGCATAGTACAATCAAGAGTATAAATCCTTCATATATTTTGAGTCTTTTTTCCTCTAATATAAGATTAATAGTACCAAAGAAACTTGGAAAATACAGAAAAGTATAAGTAAGAAAATAAAAATTACCTAGAATTCTACGACCCAGAGAGATCCACTTTTGATACTTTGGCATGTTTTCCTTCCAGTCATAGAAATGGGTATATATAGATTTGGGGGGAGGAGGAGATCTTACTGTGTATATTGTTAATCCTGTTGTTTTTCCAGTTGTGTTACTATTTTTCCATGTCTTAAGAGAATATAATTTTTAATGGCTGCCTGGACCAGCATAGTGGTTAAGGGTGCTGAACTTGGACCCTTAACTGGCTGTGTGACCATTAGCAAGTTCTTTAATCCTTCTAAGCCTTAAGGGTAATAATAGTAGTATCCATTTCAATGTTGTAAGAAGTAAATGTAATAAATCATGTGAGATGTTTAGCGCAGTGTCTTAACACATAATAATCTCTCAGTTATGTTAGCTATTGTTCCGTTATGGAAATATCCTTAATTAAATAAACCATACACACTTGATTTTAGAATGGATCTAATGATTTGAATTATATTATATATTACATTATAAATTATGCCATATTATATGTTACATGAATAATTTGTTTTTAATTTACATTTTGCATGTACAACTGTTGTAAATTTCTTAACAGCACTTGGCACATAGCACTAAAATGTTACTTATTAAATATCTACAAAAGTAATTCAGGAGTATTTACTTACTATAATTATAATCTAAATTAAACTTTTAAGTTTTCAAACATTGCATAAACCTAATCCAAGCTGCTCCTAAGGTATGGTAGTTATTTTTAAGTAAGGCTTATGAAACATTTTAGCATTGGTGAACTTTTAATAAATAAAATTGGGATTTTTATTGTGTTCTCTTTAGGGCCAGTTCACAATGAGCTTGCATTCCAGCCTCCCATTTCCAATCATCCTGGTAAGTGCATTTCCAAATTGAGTCCCTATTTAGATTTTCTTTATGGTAGTAGAAACACATACACAGGTTTTAATATAATTACAAAGTAATTTAATGTTTGGATAAGTACAGTTCTCCTTATGGCATTAATTAGTAACCAATGTAATTACACATAAACTGTTTATATTTGACTCTTTAACTGTCTCTGAAAGAAAATAACTATCTTCATTTAAGATAGAAAGTACCAAAATGCTGGTTTTAGCAATGAATACATAAATATGCAGCAAAAGAAAACTAGGTTTCAAAACAGAACTGATGTAAAATTGTAGCTTAAAAAGCTAGAGAAGGATCTGAAGTAGATGCTGAAAAGAAAAATAATTCACTCTGTCTTAGATGATAGGTTCAGGAATCTCTGGCTAATTGTAATTTAGGGACTGATTAAATTATGCTCAAAGAGTAAATGGCTAAGTAGATTTTCCAATTCATAGTTTGAATATTAACTTCTTAAAATATAGAAGTAATAAAACAGAAAGTTTAGAAATAAAGTACCAAAGACTTCTTAACATAAACATAGGATTTTGATTTGTTTTCCTTTCTTCTATCCCTTCATATCTTTTTTATTATCATAAAAGATATAAATATATAATTTCAACTCATCACCTTTTTACCCTAATTCAAAATATGTTTTATCATAAGAATTTTAAGCATATACCAAATGCCATATTAGTATAGGAGACCCCTCCTTCACTGTACCCATCCCTCGGTTGTAGCTATTAACAACTAATGGCCAATACTTTTTCATTCATACCCTTATGTACTTTTTTCCCCCCACTAAATGTTGTCTATGACAAAGGTCCATAAAGTTTTTGTGTGTTTTTTTAAATCCTCACCCTAGGTAAGTTTTTCATTACTTTTAGAGAGAGAAACATCCATGCAAGAGAGAAGCATCGATTGGTTGCCTCTTGTATGTACCCGAACTGGGGATAGTATGTGCCCGGACCGGGGATTGAACCTGCAACCTTTCAGTTGAGGGATGCCGCTCCAACCAACTGAGCCACACCAGCCAGGGCCCCTCACCTACTTTTCATTCATACCCTTTCTTTTTATTTTGAAGGAAATTCTGTGTATTCATTTTATATGTAAGTATCTTAGTATATGTTTCCAATAAAGGTTTTTTTAAAAAAAATACAACTATAGTAACTATATGATCAACTTAAAGGATACCCTATAATTCCTCAAATAAATCTACATAATTTTCTTAAACAGTGTTTTGCTATTTATTATTTATGTTGGCTCCATTTTTTTCTTCTGTCTATTAAACATTGAGGGTGACATCTTTACACTTACAACTTTTTTTAGTTTTATTTTTATTTTTAGAGAGGGAGAAGGGAGGGAGAAAAAGAGGGACAGAAACATCAATGTGTGGTTGCCTCTCACATACCTGCAACTGGAGACCTCGCTCACAACCCAGGCATGTGGCCTGACTGGGAATCGAACCAGCAACCCTTTGCTTCACAGGCCCGTGCTCACTCCACTGACCCACACCAGCCAGGGCTGCTTGTAACTCTTATACTTTAGTTTAAGTGATTGAAAGAATTTTTGGATCAGAAGGCCCAATTGTTTTATAGTGGCCACATTAGAGTATAAAAACCACTTTTACTATGCTTACCAGCAGTAAATGGTGATAATTTAATAAACTTTGTGATGATTTAGGCAAATACTTGTTTTGATTAGGAGAAAAATTCTAATGGGGCAGAATCATTTTTTAAACATACACATTTACTAGTTAAATTATCCTCTCCATGTTATTTGCATATTTGTTGTTTTAAACATTTTTGTGGGTCAGCAGGTCTTGCTTTTTTATAAACTTTCTTTTTTTAGGTTTTATTTATTTATCTGTAGAGAGAGGAGAAGGGAGGGAGAAAGAGAGGGAGAGAAACATTAGCGTGTGGTTGCCTCTCATGTGCCCCCCCACTGGGGACCTGGCCAGCAACCCAGGCATGTGCCCCAACTGGGAACCCAACCATCAACCCTGGTTCACAGGCCAGCACTCAATTCACTCAGCCACACCAGCCAGGGCAACATTTTTATTGAGAAAAGTATATAAAACATGTATACATATGGTCTAATCAATAATGTTAAAGCCAACACCTGTATTGAATACCACCCAGATTGAAAACTAAATTATTGCCGCCCCACAGAAACCTTCCTACCTCATGCATTTTGTCTCAGTCAAAAACTTTTCCTCTGCTTTCCCCAGAGATAACCACTGTTCTGCTTTTTATGGATACTGTTTTCCTGCTCTTTGAAAATATTGATGCATCTTTAATCTAGTTTTGTAGTTTGGTTTTACTTGTATTTGAAATGATATAATTGAAATCACTGTATCAGAGTCTTAAGTTTGTTTGTAAATAAATATGTTGTGATAAGAGGGGAAAATCTAGAATCTTAAAATGAGACGTTTTGCTGGCTTTAAGGCAGCATCACTGAGAGTCATTAGTGGCCTCTGGTAACTTCATGGGGCAATGGGTAGTCCTCAGTCTCCATGAGTCGTAGAGGAAGGTGATCTGCAGGAATGACAGTAATCAGGGCTCTGAAGAAAGACCTACCCTGGATGAAATGGTGGAGTGGGCTTGGGAGTGGTAGCATTTAGCTGGTTATTTGGACTCGATTTTAGATTCTGCAGTTACTTTTGGCCTTATGATAGGTTTATTTCATTCTTCTTAGGATAGAACTGATGTTAAGGCCTAATAGCTTGTGGTAGGTAGGGAATAGCATAAACTAGTTACGAGGACATGAACCTGTAGCACCCTGCATGGGCATTAAAGCTTCTGTCTTTGAGCAGAATAGGAAGTAACTTAATGGTGAGGACGATCTTGGAAGGTGTCTTTCCAAGTGGTTGCGGGAGGGGATCCACTCTGCACATACACCTTAAATACAGTCAGCTAATTGGAACCCAGGTGTCTGTGAACTTTGACTGTGAATACTAATGGGCTCAAGAACAGTTGTTTTACCTCACTATCATTAGTTTTTCCTCTTGTACTGTTAAAAGAATATTTTAACTCATCTCCCTATTGAGAGAGCTTCCAGTCATATTGCCTTCCTCTCTACCAATTAATCTGTACTATACTCAGTATTTCTTTTGTTTTTTAAAAGATTTTATTTATTTATTTTTAGAGGGGGGGAAAGGAGGAAGAAAGAAAGGGAGAGGAACATCAATGTGTGGTTGCCTCTCATGTGCCCCCTACTGGGGACCTGACCCACAACCCAGGCATGTGCCCTGACTGAGAATCGAACCAGCAACCCTGTGGTTCGCAGGCCAACACCCAATCCACTGAGCCACACCATCCAGGGTAGTATTTCTTTTAAAATTAGGATCTAGTTGTTATTTCTCTATTAAAAAGATCTTGCATTGATTTTCCCGCTTATCACTTGGCCATAGGATCAAGTCCAAATTCCTTACCTAGGCGAAAAAGGAAAAAAAAAACCAGTCTCTGATCCTTGTCTGTGCTTACTTCGCTGACCTCATCTCTTTGTGCTTTAACTGTCCTGAGCTCTGTACCCAGGCTTGCTTGGCTGTATCATCTCTCTGCTTTTTTTTCACATGCTGTTGTCCTCTTATATGTCTTATGCTCTACGTATACATAAAATTAAATCTGTTATTCTGCAACAAATTACTCCCCAAATTTAACAGATTGAAACAGCAATGGCAGTTTATCTTATTTCATTTCTGTGGGTCTGGGAGTAGCTTAGCTGGTTTGCTCTGGCGCAGGCTCATGAAGTTGCAGTCAAGTTGTTGGCTTGGGTTGCCATCATCTGAAGGCTTTTCTGAAGTTGGAGGATTCACTCGTAAGGTGATTTACCACACACCTGGCAAGTTAGTGTTATGGTTGGCAGGAAACTGCAGTTTCTCTCTGTGTGGACCTCTCTGTGGAGCTTCTGGAGTGTTTTCATATGACAGCTAGCTTCTGCCAGGGTGAGTGATCTCAAGAGAAAATGAGACAGAGTCTTGGTGTCTTTCAGACTTAACCTCAAAAGTTACATCATTTCCATCAAATTCTGTGTCGTAGGGAGGGGACTACACAAGGATGTGAGTAGCAGGAAGTGAGAATCCCTGGAGACAGCTTGATGCCCGTACTGGGCTTCCCTGATCTATTGAACATGGCGAACACTTCAGATCCAGCTTAAGTGAACCACAGTTGGGAAGTGCTTCCTGATCCTGTGTCCCCTGCTCTAGTATTGTCTAACCCTACTAAATTACAGTTATTAGTTTACATAGCTGCTCTTGTGTTTCATGAATAAATAGAAAAGAAACCAAAGTGAAATATTTGTGTTAGGTATATGGTTAATGCAGCTCCTTAAGGTCTAATTAAGAAATGCTAAAATATTCTACTGCAGGCTGAGGACCATTTAGACAGGAAATATGCATATACCTCTCAATATGTAAAATATTTTAAATAATTAATAATCAATAATATGCAGTGAATCTATTTTGGGAAATTATTTTTGAAGATTGTTGCATAAATGTTTTAGGAAAATAGGTAATATAAATTGTAGAAGATCTATGTGTCTTTTTTTATGCCAGTACCATGCTGTTTTGATTATTGTGGCCTAATAGGATGGTCTGATGTTAGGCAGCATGATTCCTTCAACTTTATTCTTTTTTCTCAGGATGACTGTTGCTATGTGTGGCCTTTTGTGGTTCCATGTAAATTTTTGAAGTATTGTTCTAGTTCTGTGAAATACATCATTGGAATTTAGAAAGGAATTGCATTGAATCTATAGATTGCTTTGGATCATTTGGACATTTTAATGATGTTAACTCTTCCTGTCCATTGAACTATCTATGCCTGTTCCTGGTATGTGTGCTTCCACTTATTTATATCTTCTTCTGTTTCTTTCTTCAGTGTCATGTAATTATTCTGAGTACAGGCATTTTTATATCCTTAGTTAGGTTATTCCTAGGAAGTTTTCCTTTTTGTAGCAGTTGTGAATGGGGTTGTTTTCTTAATTTCTCTTTCTGTTAGTTTGTTATTGAGATATAAAAATGCAGCTGATGTCTGGATATTAGTTTTGTATCCTGCTACTAAATCAATTCTAGTAGCTTGGTGGAATCTTTGGGGTTCTCTATGTGCAGTATCATGTCATTTTCAAATAATGACAATTTTACTTCTTCCTTTCCAATTTGGATGCCTTTCCAACTTGGCCGCCTATACGTGGCTTAAATGCTCCAACCAAGTGACATAGGGTAGCTGAATGGGTATGAAAACAAGACCCATATATATGCTGCCTTCAAGAGACCCATATCAGATCAAAAGATACACACAGTCTAAAAGTAAAGGGATGGAAAAAGGTATTTCATGCAAATGGAAAGGGGAAAAAAAGCTGGCATAGCAGTACTTATATCCAACAAAATAGACTTTATATCCGACAAAAAAAAGGCTATAGTAAGAGATAAAGAAGGACACTACATAATGATAACGGGAACAATCCAACTAGAGGACATAACCCTAGTAAACATTTACATAACCTATATAGGAGCACCTAAATATGTGAAGCACATCTTGATGGACATAAAGGGAGAGATCAACAGATACAATTATAGTTGGGGATATTAACACCCCATTGACTTCCATGGATCTTCCAGACAGAAAATCAACAAGGAGACAGCAGCCTTAAACAACACACTAGATCAAATGGATTTAATTAATATCTTCAGAACATTTCATACCAAACCAGCAGAATATACATACATTTCAAGTGCACATAGAGCATTTTCTATAATAGACCACATGTTCGGACACAAAACAAGTCTCAGCAAATTTAAGATTGAAATCATACCAACCACCTTCTCTGACCAGAATGCTATGAAACTAGAAATCAGTCACAAGAAGAACACTGAAAAACAACAAAGACATGGAAGCTAAATAACATGTTATTAAACAATGAATGAGTCAACAAGATAAAGGAAGAAATCAAAAGATATTTTGAAACAAATATGAGGACACAACACAATCCAAAACCTCTGGACACAGGGGAAGCAGTCCTCAGAGGGAAATGCGTAGCATTCCAGGCCTATCGAAAAATAAGAAAAAGCTCAAATTTAAACAACCTAACTTCACACTTGAAGGAACTTGAAAAGGAACAACAAAAAAAGCCCAAAGTGAGCAGAAGGCAGGAAATTATAAAGATCAGAGCAGAAATAAATGAAATACAAATCTAAAAAAACGATAGGAAAGATCAATGCATCCACGAGCTGGTTTTTTGGAAAGATAAACAAGATTGACAAACCTTTAACCAGGCTCATCAAAAAAAAAAAGAGAGAGGACCCAAATAAATAAAATCAGAAATAAAAGAAGAGAAATAACAACTGACACCAAAGAAATACAAAAGATTGTAAGAAAGTATGAACAACTACCTGTTTTTTGCCATGTATCATGCGCACTTTTTTGCCCAAATTTTAGAGGGGAAAAATAAGGATACGCATTATACCTGGGTAGTACCTGAAATACCTTGTATCTGTTCTTATGTTTTGTAATAATTTGTTACATAAAATTTCTTACACCATAATATATTCAAAAATAATGCTAAAATTCCTTGCCCTGGCTGGTGTGGCTCAGTGGATTGAGTGCCGGCCTGTGGAGCAAAGGGTTGCTGGTTCAGTTCCCAGTCAGGTCACCTGCCTAAGTAAGTTTCAGGCCAGGTCTCCAGTGGGGGGCATGCAAGAGGCAACCACATATTGGTGTTTCTCACCCTCCCTTCCCCTCTCTAAAAATAACTAAATAAAATTTAAAAATAGAAAATAAAATTCCTTTATAATACAAAAAAACAAGTACATACATATAAATAAATAATTGAATTAAAAATTAAAATGAAAGATTTTTTTCCCCTGAAAGTTTGTGCCAAAAATGTGGGTGTGCACCATACATGGCAAAATATGTTACATGCCAACAAACTGGATGAAATGGATAAATTCCTAGAAACATACAATCTTTCAAAACTAAATCAAGAAGAATCAGAGAGTCTGAATAGACAAATTACACCTAGTGAAATTGAAACAGTAACCAAAAAACTCCCAATAAACAGAAACTCCTGACTGGCTTCATGGATGAGTTTTACCAAACATTTGGAGACCACCTCTCCTCAAACTATTTCATAAAGTTCAAGAGGAGGGAAGGCCCCCAATCTCATTTTACAAGGCCTGCATTATCCTAATTCCAAAACCAGATAAAGACTACAAAGAAAGATACAGGCCAATATCCCTGAAGAACATAGACACTAAAATCCTCAACAAAATAGTAGCGAATTGCATACAGCAATGCATCAGAAAGATCATATACCATGATCAAGTGGTGTTTATTTCAGGAATGCAAGGTTGGTACAACATGTGCAAATCACTAAATGTGATTCAACCACATAAACAAAATGAAGGATAAAAACCACATAATCAGCCCTGGCTGGTGTGGCTTAGCAGATGGAGGGCAACCTGCGAACCAAAAGGGTCCAGGGCACATGCCTGGGTTGCAGGCCAGGTTCCCAGTAGGGGGCATGTGAGAGGCAACCACCCATTGATGTTTTTCTTCCTCTCTTTTTCCTTCTCTTCCTCTCTCTTTAAAAATTAATAAAGTCTTCAAAAAATAAATTTTTAAAAAACCATATGATCATATCAATAGATTCAGGAAAAGCACTTGATAAAATCCAGCACCCATTTATGATCAAAACTCGCAGCAAAGTGGGAATAGAGGGAACATACCTAAACATAATAAAGGCCATATGTGACAAACCCACTGTCAGCATCATGCTCATCAGGCAAAAACTACAAGCATTCCCCTTAAGATCGGGAACAAGACAGGGATGTCTTCTTTCACCATTCTTATTCAGCATAGTACTGGAAGTCCTAGCCACAGCAATCAGACAAGAAGAAATATAAGGCATCCAAATTGTTTTTGCTTCTTAAAACTGAGATATATTTATCAAATTAAATGTTGATTTCATATTAAAGTGAAGAGTTCCCTCAGTGTCTTAGAGGTTGTTTTGGTAATTCAAAAATGGATTCAAAATATACAAATTTCCAAATTCATATTGTGTTCTAGTACATTGGAGCTATTCATCCATTTAAGAGAGTTCCTTTATGTGTTCGTAAAAGATTCTCACAGTGCATCTCATTGAAATCTAAATAATAAAAAGGATAATTTATAATGAGTCTCTTGCTTTTCTTCTAAGATTTTATTTATTTATTTTTAGAGAGAGGGGAAGGGAGGGAGAAAGAGGTAAACATCAGTGCGTGGTTGCCTCTCACATGCCCCCTACTGGGGACCTGGCCTGCAACCCAAGCGTGTGCCCTGACGGGGAATCGAACCGGTGACCCTTTGGTTTGCAGCCTGGCACGCAATCCACTGAGCCACACCAACCAGGGCTATAATGAGTCTTTCAGGTACTTTATTCAAACTTTTAATTTTTAAGAAAGTTAAGCAAATAAAATTTTTTTCTTAAATAACTTTTCTTTCAGAAATTAATGCCTTGGAGACTTTCATTTTCCATTATAATTAAACAAAATTTATTTGATAAAACTCTGCTTTATAATATGATTCCCCATTACAAAACATATTTAGCTACATATTACATTGTCAAAAAATTTTTTTCATGTCTTTTAACCTTTGAACTAAGTTTAGGCCTTAAACTTAGCCTTTTAAACATTTTCTCTGGCCAGTGATGAGCATCCAGTATAGGCTCCACAAGACCAGCTCAATTTCACTAATTTAGGAACAAGAACTAAAAATATCAACTGTCGGCAAGCACTTTAACAATCCCACTTCCTTTAAAATGAATTGGGGCATCAAAACTCTCTGAACTGAGTAATTTCATCCTGCTGTCATGTTAGTTTTGAGAAGCTGCAGGCTTGTCACTTACATGGTATTTGGTTCTTGGAGCAAAAGAGCAAAGGGAGATCCAGAAAGGCTAAATGAACCTAATGAATTAGTATTACCTGCTCCTGTTTTAGAAATAACAATGTTCCCTCTTGTTTGGCTAGCAAATTTAGAGTGCAATGGAAAAGTTTTACACAAGGTGTTTTATATCCCAACAGTGCCCAGTTCTCTAGAAACTACTTCGATTACCACTGATCCTCTCTGTGCTCACAGATACTAACCCTCTTCCCTGTACTTTCCTAGGATTAATAACCTCTTAATAGATGGTCATTTTTCATCCCTGGTTTCTGGCACAACTCTGATACCAGCCTTTTTAATCCTCACATGTCTTAAAACTCTTCTTCCTAGTGCTAGCAGCTCAGCTCATTCTAAACCTATTCAGAGATGTAGCTTTATGTAACCATCACTGTTGCATGGTGTCTGAAACGTTACAGAAAGAAACAGAAAATCCCTTGGTGACTGGAAAATAAAAAAAGGTTTAAGTGCAAGTTGTAGTTTTTTTTTTTAGAGTGGTGAATTTTATTGACTGTCTTCTGTATTACTTCTTTTTTTAAATATATTTTATTGATTATGCTGTTACAGTTGTCCCATTTTCCCCCTTCACTCCCCTCTGCCCTGCACTCCCCCTCCCACCCACATTCCCCCTCTTTAGTTCATGTCCATGTGTCATACTCATAATTTTTTTGGCTTTTTCATTCCCATACTATTCTTACCCTCCCCCTGTCTATTTTCTACCTACCAACTATGCTACTTATTCTCTGTACCTTTTCCCCCCTTTCTCCCCCTCCCACTCTCCTGTTGTTAACCTTCCATGTGATCTCCATTTCCATGGGTCTGTTCCTGCTCTAGTTGTTTGCTTAGTTTGCTTTTGTTTTTGTTTTAGATGTGGTTGTTAATTATTGTGAGTTTGCTGTTATCCCACTGTACAAGTTTTTTATCTTCCTTTTCCTAGATAAGTCCCTTTACCATTTCATATAATAAGGGCTTGGTGATGATGAATTCCTTTAACTTGACCTTATCTGAGAAGCACTTTATCTGCCCTTCCATTCTAAATGAAAGCTTTGCTGGATAGAGCAATCTGGGATGTAGGTCCTTGCCTTTCATGACTTGGAATACTTCTTTCCAGCCCCTTCTTGCCTGCAAGGTCTCTTTTGAGAAATCAGCTGACAGTCTGATGGGAACTCCTTTGTAGGTAACTC
>CM052547.1:14533281-14638634 GCA_028533065.1 Trachops cirrhosus | reverse complement strand
ACTTCCTGGAAGTCTATTTTCTTTGCCAGATTGGGGAAGTTCTCCTTTATTATTTGTTCAAATAACTTTTCCACTTGTTGTTTTTCCTCTTCTCCTGGTACCCCTATAATTTGGATGTTGGAACGTTTCAAGATGTCCTGGAGGTTCCTAAGCCTCTCCTCATTTTTTTTGAATTCTTGTTTCTTCATTCTTTTCTGATTGAATGTTTGTTTCTTCCTTCTGGTTAACTCGATTGATTTGAATCCCAGTGTCCTTCCTGTCACTGTTGGTTCCCTGTACATTTTCCTGTATTTCACTTAGCATAGCCTTCATTTTTTCATCTAATTTGAGACCAAATTCAACCAATTCTGTGAGTATCCTGATTACCAGTGTTTTGAACTGTGCATCTGATAGGTTGGGTACCTCTTCATCACTTAATTGTATTTTTTCTGAAGCTTTGATCTGTTCTGTTGTTTTGGCCATGGCCATTTTTTCTGTTTTGCCTGTTACGTGGTGAGGGGTGGAGCCTTAGGTGTTCACCAGGTTGGGGCAACCCAGTCGCTGGGTGGTGATGCTATTTGTGGGGCAGGGGTCCCAGTCAGAACAGTGGCGCTTGCTCTACTCTCTGCCGGATTTCAGTCACTTCTCCTGCTTCCTACAAGCAAGTTGGGCCCTTCTGGTGCTGATCCCCGTGTGGGTGTGTTATAGACCGGGGCGGGTGGCGCTGAACGATACACAAAAGATCCCCTTTTTCTCCAGGGGTTCCTCTCCACCTACTGGGTTCATTTTGCCTGCTGCCTGAGGAAAAATGTCACTTAATACCAGAGATCTGTGAAAAGGAAAGGAATTTATTATTTATTTGAAATAATACAAACTAAAGTTTCGCACAAATGCACATAGTCCTCCCGGTACCCTCCACGGGGCAAAAGGGAGCATTTCCAAAGCCGCGTGGTCCCAAAAAGAGACGCCCAATGGCTGCTATGCCTCCATTTAAATCCCAGCGCCACTCTTCCTCTGCAGCCCCATTTCTGGCTCCTCCCACAATTGGCCACAGCTGCCAGCATTCCTGTCATGTGTGGCCCTGTGGTGTGCAGCCAGTTATCTCCAAGCTTTTCTGGACCCTATTACAAATCCCTATTTGGGGCTCCCCTCTTGGCTGCACCCTGTTACAGGTGGGTTTGTGTACGTTCTGGGCCCTGTGGGTCTCTCCAATGAATTCACCTGTCGGGCTGGGAGTCTCCCTGCGCCTCATCCCCACAGGTGTTCTCAGTCGGTGGTTTGAGGCTTTATTCCCCTGCGCTGATGAAAATGCCCAGTTGCAGCTCCTTTATCTGCACATGAACCTGGGACCGCCCGTCCGCCAGCTTACCTTGAGTGCCGCGCCCCTCCACTACCCGCCACCTCGCTGGGTCCACCAGCCTCCGCCTTGTGTGGCCAGGGCCTGCCGGCTGCTTTGCTCACCCGGGTCCCCCAGCCGCTGCTTTGCCTTGACCCCTCTCCACCCCGCCGCCCGACTCCGCCCCTCCTACCAGTCTGGATGAATATGTATACTTTCAATCCTTGGTGGTCGGACTTCTATGCAGTTCAATTTTCTGTCGGTACTGGTTGTTTTTTGTTTTTAAATTGTCCTTATTTCGGTTGTGCAAGGAGGCACAGTGTGTCTGTTTATGCCTCCATCTTGGCCGGAAGTGCAGGTTGTAGTTGATGACAAACGTATTATTTTTGTTTAATAATGATTGATTAAACATAGTCGTACAACTCCTCCACCCCTCCACTCTCCAACTGACTCTCAGGGAAAAAAGGTTGCTCACCATGAAACTACTTCAGTGTGAACTAGGAAATGCATATACTAGCACCTCATTTTTTAACTCAGCGTTGCAAACATTCATGACTTCAGGGGCATTGTTTGTAACAATTTACTTTTTGGACTGATTGTGTAAAGACCTCTTTTAGGTGCTATTACTGTTTTTTGCTGCCAAAACATTGGATAATTGATATCTTGTGTTAGACCACCTCTTTAGTGTAGCTTCAAACAGCATACCTGCCTGTTGCTTGCTGAAGCTTCTTGTTCATAGTATAATGCGATATCTTCAGTAAAGAGTTTTGTTATAAGGAGTAACTTCATAAATATTTCAGAACTGGCTTTTTCATAAGGCACTTTAGTATAGCACTAGTTTTCATGTCCTACTGGTAATTTAAATATATTTAAAGTAATGTTTGTATTAATGATTAGTTGATTTGATCTCTGTGATAAAACATTTGAAATTTTGTTCTTGCATCACCCAGTCTTCATGGTCTGTTTTATTAATTCTTTATTGGAAAGTACTTTCTACCTTGATAACATTTTGAAAATCAATTAGATACAAAGACTTTACAAGGTTTTTTAAAAATGTATTTTAAGCATCAATTATACTGCATTTTAAGATTGGGGGGGTGTTTGGAAAGATCAATGTTTTTGGTTATTCTAACTATTCAGATTGTTGAAAGTTTTATTGCTTCAAATGCTACTCCAGTCAGGGTTCATAAAGGGCACATTGAGATGCAGATAAACAATTTGTTTATCAGCAGAAAACTTTACAAACCAAACTACATAGTGCCTCATTTTTTCCAATCATTTAAAATTCTTTTAAACCATTTACTGTTGTTCAAATGACTATACTAAATATATCCTTAAAGATAAAATTGTAGTAGTTAACATGAATTGACCTCACTAAGAGATGGAACAATGACCTTTCACCCAAGAGACAGTTGAGAATTCATACTCCTGGCAGCTATGTAGTTGCAGTGTAATTAACCTTGACTCTGGTCTGAATGAATGGCAGAATTGCTTATGTCATTACTCTCAATTAGGAAACTAGAAAAATACAATATGGATTGATGTTTTCAAGAATACTTACTTGGAGTATGTCTTGAGTTAGCATGTTTTAAAAAAAGTCCCAACTACATAGAAAATATATGCAGTCAAATGAAATATTATGGTAAAGCAATTTATTTTAGTTTCTTATTACTTCCATTCTTTAAATTCTCAGTTGATTGGATTCTTTGAGGTAAGAACCAAATTCTTACCTCAAAGATTTTAAAAATGACTACTAGAGTTTCAAGAATGCTAGTGACTGAGCTGAAAAAATAGAAGGCATGAAAATGCCTACTTTTTAAATGCGTTGTCATTTTAATCACATTCTTTTGGGTGCTTTTCAGATGCCTCTCCATCCTTCACCCTTCCTTGCAGGAAGAGTTTTGTCTTACTGAGTGATGTTTGCTCTCACTTGTTTCCTGTAGCTCCTGAGTATTGGTGTTCCATCGCTTACTTTGAAATGGATGTTCAAGTAGGAGAGACATTTAAGGTTCCTTCAAGCTGCCCTATTGTTACTGTTGATGGATATGTGGACCCTTCTGGAGGAGATCGCTTTTGCTTGGGTCAACTCTCCAATGTCCACAGGACAGAAGCCATTGAGAGAGCAAGGTATTGATTGTATAGTTATTTTAAAAGTTGAACATGGCACACTGTCTTTTATTCAAAGTTATATTTCTCAGTGTAGATTATATAAGTGTTAGAATAGGGGAAAAATAAAGGTCATCTTGCAAATTCAGAGTCAGTAAGCATTCCACTTGAATTGTAACTGTTTGCCATTTAAAATATGATAAAAGGCTGTCTTTTTAAAGTTTATGTTTTTATTTACATATAGTTGGCATACAATCTTTTGTTGGTTATATTAGTTTCAGATGTACAGTACAGTGATTTGACATTTTTATGCCATACAGTGTGATCACCCTAATTCTAGAATCAATTATCTGTCTCTGTGTATGCTTATCACAATGTTATTGACTAAATTCCCCTTCCCCTGTTCACCTGTCCTCCCCACTCCCTCCCTTCTGATAACTATCACTTTGGCCTCTGTTTCTATGAGTCTGTTTGGTTTGTTTTGTGTTTTTTGGTTCCACATATAAGTGAAACCACCTGGTATTTGTCTTTCTCTGCTGACTTATTTCACTTGGCATAATACCCATGTTGTCGCAAATGGCAAGATTTTAATTTTTTATTGGTACATAATATTCCATTGTGTATATATGCCACATCTTGAAGCTTTTGTGTGTATTTGTGTGTAAATGAAGTTTCTATGGTTGAATAGTAACAAGACCTTTTGGAGTCCAGTTTAAAAACTAATTTTTATTTCCCCTGATCATATATTATTTCTACACTTATTTAAAGGAAATAATAACTGAAGACATCTCTCTGCAAATGTTATTTATAATGTTGGAAAATAATAAAAGAGAATGGTTAAGTAAATTTTGATAAACTTTCTTTTTGTAGTCATTAAAATATTGATAAAAAGTTTATAAAATGTAAATGCTTAAGATGAAATATTATGGGAAAACAATTTTAGGTACTGTGTAATCTTAGCTCTTTAAGAAAATGTGTGTGTAAATACATCATCGTGGCTCTGTCAAAGCTGTGTCTATGGCAAATTACCTACTCTCTAAGTCAGTGCTAATGGAATATTCTGTGATGAAGGCAATGGTTTATATCTGTGTTGTCTAGTACTGTAGCTACTAGCCACATATATCTATTGAGTGCTTAAAATACGGACATGTGATTAACTGAAATTTTAAATGATTTTTAGTTAATTTAAGTAGCCACTTTTATCTAGTGACTATCAATTTGGAGAGTGTACCTATAAGCCTTGGTTTTGTTATTTATAGAATGGAAATAATAATATTTAGCTCATTGAATTGTGAGGGTCAGTAAGAATTTATGTTAAACATTCCTGACACATAGTAAGCATGGGAGGAGGACCCCAAAAAACCCGGAATTATCTTCTGGAGGGTGGGTCACTTGTAGTACAGGCTTCACCTGCTAGGTGAGTGTTCTAGGAACCTGTCTGTATCACTGTAACTAGCTGGTGTTGTGAGAGGCTGCATTTGGCTTCAGTGAAATTGTTTTTGAGGACTTCAATGTGTTTGCTCATTTCATGATGGGTGATTTACAAGTGCATCTGCCCACACTGTGCTGAGTGTAAACCAGTTTTTAACCAAAAACAGCATGACTCCCATGTCCCACCCTCCCTATTTACCTGATCTCTTCCCAATCAACTTTTTTTATTTCTCTGGTGGAAAAAAAAATCCTCAAAGGGAAGTGTTTTGCCGATATGGAAGAGGAAACAAAAAACAGCAGACGCATGAAAAGGCGTCCAAATCGATGAGTTCACAATCTGCTCTGAGCAGTGGAGAAACATCCTGATAGGTGTTATTACGTGAAATGGAGAGTGTTCTTTGAAGGTAGCTGAAGTTTAAACATGTAAGAATAAATACACAGTGTTTTATAAATAAATTCCAGTTTTTTTGGGTCCTTCCCTCCTATAACCTGAACTAATACATTTAAAAAAATACTTATCAAAGTAAAATGTAATTTCCCTTTTTTTCCTAAGGTTGCACATAGGCAAAGGTGTGCAGTTGGAATGTAAAGGTGAAGGTGATGTTTGGGTCAGGTGCCTTAGTGACCACGCAGTCTTTGTACAGAGTTACTACTTAGACAGAGAAGCTGGGCGTGCACCTGGAGATGCTGTTCATAAGATCTACCCGAGTGCATATATAAAGGTTAGTGGGACTTTTACTTAAAAGTTTTAGATTTGGAAAAGTATTTGTTTAAAGAATTGAGATGGAGGTCGGAAGGGTAGAAAATGTCTCTACATTAAGTCTCAGAAATTATTTATAAAACATACTTCCTTGGGCCATTTGTTGACATGACTGGTTATTTAGGTTTGTGGTCAAATTCATGTCCACTTATTTTATTAGCAAATTTGTTAACTGTTTTAGAGTAATACATAGGTTTTTGAAAATATTGAGTGAACCCCCCAAACATTCTTTTGTTATTAAATTGTGTAAAATTTTGGAATTCTGTCTTGGCTAATCTTTAGAATTTTATGAAAAGGAATTCTAAAATTAGTAGCTTTTCAAATTAAGAACCTGAGAAATGAAAAATTCAATAGAGGGTTTTTTTCAGGTTGGTTATTTTGTGCATTAAATGAGTTCTGTTTACTATATTATTTTTCTAATTAAGTCTAAGGTATTTGTATTAATATGCAAATTCAGCTCAGAATATTACACATTCAACTCACTTTAATTTTATGACACCCTTTGAAAGAGAAATATAGTTGTAATTAGATAGCCTAAACATTTTTAATTTCAGAGTTTTCACAGTCTTCCTAAGCATCTTTATTATTGGCTATTGTAAATTAGTGGAATAAAGTATTTCATACTCACTTATTCCCAGGAAATTGTTTAGCATACAGATAGTATAGCCACACAGTGTCTACAAAAATGGAATTCCCTGATTGCTTCACAACAGTATCTCATTTTCAGTCACTACAGGTCAGTTAAAGGATGTACAGATCTTGTTAAAGATTTTATTTATTTTATTTTTAGAGAGAGGGGAAGGGAGGGAGAAAGAAAGGGAGAGAAACATCGATGGGTTACCTCTTGTGCCCTGATCGGGAATTGAACTGGCAACCTAGGCATGTGCCCTGACTGGGAGTTAAGGTGACAGCCTTTCACTTTGTGGGATGATACCCATCCAACTGAGCCACATTGTTCAGGGCAGAGATCTTTTTAAAAATGAACTTTCAAATATATCAAGTCTAAAGAACATAATAAACTCCTATTTACCCATCATCCAGCTTTTAACAATCGTCAGCATTTTAATGTGCTTTAATCTTTTAATGTGTTTCTTTCTCTTTCTGTTTTTTCCCATAGTAATTAAAGGCAATTCCAAACATTATATTAGTTCACTCATTAAAATATACCAAAGTATGAATCACCAATTTATAAATACTTCTAAAAAGCAATCACAATGTTATTTATTGCACCTAGCAAATTAACAGTAATTCCCTAATAAAAGTTTTGGCAATAGAGGACCATTTATAGTTTTGAGCTGTTGGAACAATGACATAGAATAGAATAGTAAAATATTAAATTATATTTATTGGTAGGTTATCATGGTGTGGAAAAGGTTATAAACAATACGCAGAATATCCATTTTTGTTAAAGAAGATGTTGGTATTTGTATATCTTTTTATCATTTTTAATTTCATTTACAGCTGACATACGTATTAGTTTCATGTGTACACCCCAGTGATCAGACATTACTTAACTTAATAAGTGATCATCCTGATAAATCTTGTACCCATCTGATACCATACATAGTTATTAGACTATTACTGACTATATTGTTTATGCTGTACTTGACATCCCAATGACTATTCTGCAACTGCCAATTTGTACTTCTTAATCTTTTCACTTTTTCCATTCATTCCCCCAGTGGCCCTCCCATCTGGCAACCATCAAAACATTCTCTGTATCTATGATTCTGTTTCTGTTCTGATTACTTATTTTTTTTTGATTCAATTGTTGATAGATATGTATATATTGCCATTTTATTGTTTATAGTTTTGATCTTTTTCTTAAATAAGTTCCTTTAACATTTCATATAATAATGGTTTGGTGATGATGAACTTTTTTTTTTTGTCTGGGAATCTCTGTATCTCACCTTTGATTCTAAATGGTAGCTTTGCTGGATAGAGCAATCTTGGCTGTAGGTCCTTGCTTTCATCTCTTTGAATATTTCTTGCCAGTTCTTTCTGGCCTGCCAAGTTTCTTTTGAGAAATCAGCTGACAGTCTTAATGGGAGTTCCCTTGTAGGTAACTAACTGCTTTTTTTTTTTTTACTAAGTTCTTTTTTTAAAGATTTTATTTACTTTTAGTGAGAGGATAGAGGGAGAAAGAGAAGGAAAGAAACATCAGTGTGTGGTTGCCTCTTGTGCACCCCACACTGGGGACCTGGCCTGCAACCCAGGCATGCCCTGACTGGGAATTGAACCAGCAACCCTCTGGTTCGCAGGTCAGCGCTCAGTCCACTGAGCCACACCAGCCAGGGCTCTTTTACTACTCTTAAGACTCTGTCTTTGTTTTTAACCTTTCGCATTTTATTTATGATATGTCTTGGTGTGGTCCTCTTTGGGTTCATCTTGATTGGGACTCTCTGGCTTCCTGGACTTAATATGTCTGTTTCCTTCACCATGTTAGGGAAGTTTTCAGTCATTATTTCTTCGATTAGGTTTTTGATTTCTTGCTTTCTCTCTTCTCCTTCTCGCACCCCCATGATGTCAATGTTGATATGCTTGAAGTTTCCCCAGAGGCTGCTTACACTGTCCTCATTTCTTTGGATTCTTTTTTCTTGCTGTTCTAATAGGGTGTTTTTTGCTCCCTTATATTCCAAATTGCTGATTTGATTCTTGGCTTCATCCACTGTACTGCTACTGTTGAGTCCCTGTAAGTTATTCTTTATTTCAATTATTATATCCTTCATTTCTGACTGGCTCTTTTTTATGCTGTTGAAGTTCTCACTAATTCAGTGACCATCCTTATAACCAGTGTTTTGAACTCTGCTGCTAGTAGATTGCTTGCCTCAATTTTGTTTCGCTCTTTTTCTTTCATTTGGGGCATGTTTCTTTGTGTCCTCATTTTGGCAGCCACCCTGTGTTTGTTTCTCTGTGTTAGGTGGACCTGCTACATATGTCTTCCAGGCTTGGTAGAGTGGCCTAATTTAGTAGGTGTCCTGTAGAGTCCAGTGGCACAGCCTCCCCGTCACCCAAGCTGGGTGTGCAAGGTGCACCCATCATGTAGGCTGCATACATCCTCCTCTTGTAGTTGAGCTTTGATTGCTGTTGGCACGTCAATGGGAGGGATTTACCCAGGCCAGTCAGTTTCAAGGACTGGTTGTGACTATTGACCACCAACCTCTGGCCACTGTGGAGTGTCAGCTGTGTAGGGGCCCACTCCACAGAGCAGGACTTACTTCAGTAGGGCTCTGTGCCCACTAAGTCCACCCCTTGAGTGTGTTGCTGGAGGAGGTGGTTGGGTAGTGGTGCTCAGGTACGGTCTAAAGCTGTCCACTGGGTGTGCTGCCTCTGGGGCCTCTCGGGAGGTGCAGGTCAAGGTCAGCTACTGCCTGTGTTCTGCCTAGGGCCACCTAGCATAGCAGAGCAATCTGCAGATGGCTGTTACTTGTGCTGGGTTGGAGGTGCCTAGGCATGGCCACACTGTGAAACAAGGCTGGCTGCTGCTAGTGCCAGGCCTAAGGCCACTTGGTGAGAAGTACAGGGCTTGCTGAGGCCAGATGCTGCTTGTTTGAGAGAATTTAGGAAAATCTGAAGCATGAGCCAAGACAGGCCATTCATATAGAAAAGCCACTGAAAACAGCTTGGTTGGACCCCAAAGTTGGGTGGTGTGGGGATTGCCAGGGTGGGGCATACAGTGTGAGCTAGGTAGATGGAATCTTAGATGTGGTGCCCTCCTGCCAGTTCTATGGGGGTAGAGCTCTTCAAAGGAAC
Source organism: Trachops cirrhosus (assembly GCA_028533065.1). NCBI lineage: Eukaryota > Metazoa > Chordata > Mammalia > Chiroptera > Phyllostomidae > Trachops > Trachops cirrhosus. The sequence goes on along the minus strand of CM052547.1, from coordinate 14,629,269 downwards.
AGTGGCATCTGCTAGCACTTCTGTCTGGGAGAAAGCTGTCCCCAGCTCTCACCCTGAGGCCGATACTTCAGTTCCTTCCATTGTATCTCTGGTGCCTTTCCAGCTGTTGCTGCTACTGCGCTTGACCTCAGGGAGAGTGAGTTTGAGTAAGTCCTTGCATGGGCCATTTAAGAGGAACTGCCTGGGACTCTAGAAGTTTCTGTCTGCCTCAGCCTAAATCCCCACTGGTTTTTACAGCCAGAAATTATGGGGACTTCTGTTTCTTGCACTGTGGGGCTGGGGCCCCTTGCTCCCGAGATATCCTTCCCCATGTTTATCTATCACGTGTGTGTGTGGAACCACCCTGTTCGGCATCCCTGCCCCTCCTATCAATCTGGATGTGATTTCTTTAATTCCATAGTTGTGGGACTTCCATTCAGCTCTATTATTGGAGGTTCTTAACGGTGGTTGTTCTGTACCTTAGTTGTAATTTTGATGTGGTTGTGTGAAGAGGCGGGTACCATGTGTACCTGTGCCACCATCCTGACCAGAAGTCCTACATTTTACACTATATACACACAAGTCTAGAATGGTGTGGAATTATTATTTTGTGTGTGTTTTCTAGTTTTTCCATAAGGAATTTTAGTTCTTTGTGCTTTGTAATTATTTTTCAATGATGTTGGATTTTCTCATATGCTTTGTAATGTTATTTTGTATTTGTTAGCAAGTTTGTCTTGAGAGAATTCATTTTATTTATTTTTTTAATCACTGTCATTGTGTCTCCTTAGTCTGGCACCTAGGGATTCACATCTTAGAACCAATCTTTTTTTTTTTTTTTTTTAGCATTTACAAAAAGTTTTATTTGATTGCATTTTGGAAGAAACCAAAATACAAAACAAAAACAAAAGCTGTTTTTCCTCAGTGTTCTTTTTTTTTTAAATTTAAATTATTTTATTGTTGTTCAATCATAGTTGTCCATATTTTCTCCCCACACCCACCAAACCCACCTCCCTCCCTTGCCTCCACCCTCCCCCTTGATTTTGTCCATGTGTCCTTTATAGTAGTTCCTGAAAACCCTCCAATTCTTATACTTAGAAGTTAGAGGAGGAATTTCGTCCCTTGAGGAAGTTGGGTTCCAATCCACAGGTATACTGAGGGCTTAATTCCAGTTGCGTAGGTTTTTCTGATGCTTCCCTCTACAACAGTCAAGAATTGTATGCCTTGCTACATTTCTGAATTAGCTGTCAAGGTATTTTACCAGCACTCGATTCATGGGCAGGTGGCCTGTTGTAGCCCTTAGGGAGTCTGGCTGTTGTCTCTTCACATTACTCCAAGAAGTTGAATTTCTGTCCTCTGCACCTTCTGTTTTTGGTCCTTGTATGCCAACTACTTTCTCTCTTTAGTCCTTGCTCTCCACTGGGGATTTTGTTTATCCATCATTAGTTGATGGGTATAAAGGTTGTTTTCACTTTTTGTCTGAGTAATAACTGCTCTGGACATTCATACAGAAGTTTTTAGGTGGAGGTATGTTTTCATTTTCCTGGACATATACCTAGGAGTAGAGTTGCTGGATCACAGGTAACTCTATGCTTAACTTTTTGAGGGACTGCCAGACTATTTTCAAAGTGGTGATACCGTTTTACATTTCCACCAGCAGTGTATACATGAGGGTTTCAGTTTCTCTATATTCTCATCAATACTTGTTATCTGTATTTTTTATTTTGTCTTCCTTGTGAATGTGAATGGTATCTCATTGTGATTTTGATTTGCATTTCCCTAATGGCTAGTAACATTGAACATCTTTCCATGTGCTTATTGACCATTTGTGTATCTTTGGAGAAATGTGTATTCATATTTTTTGCCCATTTTTAAAATTGGTTATTTTATTTCTTTTCTAAAATTTTTTATTTTAATATTTTATTTACTTTAGAGAGAGGGGAAAGAGAAAGGGGAGGAAGAAACACTGATACTCAAGAGAAACATCAGTTGGTTGCCTCTCACATGCCCCCAACTGAGGACCTAGCCTGTGACCCAGGCATGGGCCCTGCCTGGGAATTGAACCAGTGGCCTTTAGGTTTGCAGGACGGCGCTCAATCCACTGAGCCACACCAGCCAGGGCTTTTATTTTATTATCTCTTAAAAATTTTTTTAAATTGATTTTAGAGAGAGATCAAGGAGGGAAAAAAAAGGGAGAGAAACATCGATGTGAGAGAAAAACATTGACTGGGTTACCTTTAGTACACACCCCTACCAGGACTGAACCCACCAACCTAGGCGTGTGCCCTGACTGGGAATCAGACCCATGATCTTTCGGTTTATGGGACAACACTCCAACCAATTGAGCAACGCCAGCCAGGGCAACTGGGTTGTCTTTTTTTATTGAGTTGTAAGAGTTCTTTATATATTCTGGGTATCAGTCCCTTATCAGACATATAACTTGCAAATATTTTCATCCATTCTTTGGCTTGTCTTTCACTTTCTTGGTATGATTTGCAGTACAGAAGTTGTTAATATTGATGTCATCCAGTTTATCTGTTTTTTGAATGCTTGTGCTTTTGATGTCATATGTAAGAAACCAATCTTAGAGTTCATGAAGAGTTACTCCTGTGTTTTTTCCTAAGAGTTTTATAGTTTTAGCTCTTACATTTATGATGCCTTTTTGTTAATTTATGTGTATAGTTTAAGGTGATTGATCCAGCTTGCATGAGAATATTCAGTTGTTCCAGCAACCATTTGTTGAAAAGACTCTTCTTTCCTTTATCAAGTTATCTTGACACCCATGTTGAAATTCAGTTGACCTTAAATGTAAAGGTTTATTTCTGGGCTGTGAATTCTATTTCATTGATCTATATATTTATGCTTATGGCAGCACTACTCTGCCTTAATTACTGTAGCTTTGTAGTAAGTTTTGAAATTGGGAAGTGTGAGTTCTCCAACTTTGTTCTTTTTCAGGATTGTTTTGGCTATTGATACCCCTTTGTATTTCCTTATGAGTTAATTGATTGGCTTGGAGGCTATCCATTTTTAATAGTTTTCCTGTGTTTTGCATGTATTTGAAGCAGAGAGAGAAGGTCGTTATGTGTACCTACTCATTGATCTTGAGTGGAAGTCTCTGGATCACTTGTATAATTTGAAGTGAATAAACAGAGCACTGTGGTGTTGAATATATACTGTATGCCAGATGGTAGTTATGAACTTACCAGATGTGGGTTAGTGTTTAAAGCATAAGTGTAACATCTCTACTTTGGTACAAATGACCCTTGAAAAGCCCCCAAGGTGTATGAGGCATGTCATTACTTGATCTGTCCTGTGATGGATTTTTAGGTAATCTTAGGCCTTTGCTAGGAAAAATAAAGAACTATCTTGGGGGACATTTTAGTGGAGTAAAAAAAATCTCATTCTTGTCATAGTAACTGTCTTAAGATAAAAAAATAATTTGTTTGCCAAGTATATTACTGTTCTTCTGAAGAGTCTTCTTATTAGCCACAAAGAAAGAGATGCAGGTATGTGCTCAATCTAACATTGGCATTTTCTTCGTTTGCTAATTTTTGGGGCAGCCGTAACTAAGCAGTCTGATTAGGTTGTCAGCTCTCTTCTCACGGGAGATGATATTGCTGAGGTGAATGATATGCAGATAGTATGAACCCCCGGAAGGAATGCCCGCAGCATTGGAGATACAACCCTCAACTCCAATGTACACATAAGTACATTTTTCCCTTTTTAATTAAAATGAGAAAAGCATGGATTTGGAAAGTGATTCTCATTTTATAAACCTAGAAGCTAGAACTGAATTGTAGGTATTTTCTTCTAAGATATTGATTCTTTTCGCTGCTTCTCTCATGACAGAGTAGTCGTCTCATATTTATGAAAGTCTGATTTAATGAAGTGGCATTTTACAAGCTTTAAATGAAGTGAATGTATGAATTCCTTTTTAGGGGCCTTGCTCTTTTGCTTTCAAAAGTAGGTAAGACCTATTTTGTTTAGTGTTGTTTAGTACTGGGCACTTAGGTTTTTTAACTGCTTTAATGAGATGGATAAAATGTATATATCATATTATTCACCCATTTAAAGTGTATAATTCATTGATCCTGAGCATATTCACAGAGTTGTGCAGCCATCACCTCAGTCACTTTTAGGACGTTTTCATCGCACCAGGAAGAAACCCTGCACCCCCCGAGTGCCCCAGCCCTGGACAACCACTGATGTACTCTCCATGTGGGTTTGCCTATTGAGGATATTTCAGGAAATGCAACCCTAATGTGGCCTTCTGTGGCTTCTTTTCACTAAGCAGGTTTTCAAGCTTCCTTTTAGCACCTATGTGTACTTCATTCCTTTTTATGGTTCAGTAATAGTTCAGGTACCACGTTTTGTTTATCCATTCATCAAGTAATGGACATAGGGGTTTACACTTTTTTTATTGTATTGTGAACAATACTGCTATGAACATTAATATATAAATTTTTGTGAGAATGTATGTCTTCAAATTCTAAAGATAACATAGGAAAAAGCACAGATTACCTTAGGTATGGCGATGACTTTTTAGGTACAACACCAAAGGCACAGTCCATGAAAGAAATGATTGATAGGCTGGGCTTTGTTAAAATGTAAAACTTCTTCCCTGGCTGATGTGGCTTAGTTGTTTAGGTGTCATTCCATGAGTCGAGGGGGTCACCAGTTCACTCCCCAGTTGGGGCACATGCCTGGGTTGCAGGTTAAGTCCCCGGTCGGGGTGCAAGCCAGAAGCAGTCGGTTGATGTTTCTCTTTCACATTGATGTGTCTCTCACTTTCTTTCTCCCTTCTTTCCCCTCTCTCTGAAGATGAATAAATAAAATCTTTTTTAAAAATGTAAAACTTTTGTTCTGTGAAAGTGTCAAGAAAATGAGACAATAAGCCACAGACTGGGAGAAAGTACTTACAAAAGGCACATCTGATAAAGGACTGTTATCTGAAAAAGAGAAAACCCTTAAACCAGGCAATAAGAAAACAAACCACCTGATTAAAAAATGGGCAAAAATCCTGAACATACACTTCACTGAAAAGATATACCAATAGTAAGTAAGCATATGAAAAGATGTTCAACATCATATGTCATTAGGGAATTGCAAATTAAAACAATGAGATACCACTACATACCTAGTAGAATGGCCAAAATCCAGAACACAGATAAAACCAAATGCTGACAAGGATGTGGAGCAACAGGAACTCTCATCATTGCTGGTGGGAAGGCAGAATGGTACAGCCAGTTTGAAGGGACAGTTTGGTAGTTCCTTACATACCTAAACATACTTTTACCATATAATCCATCAGTTGTGCTCCTTGGCATTTACCCAAGTGGATTGAAAACCTAAGTCCACACAAACTCCTGCACATGGATGTTTATAGAGATGTATTTATAATTGCTAACATTTGGAAGCAGCCAAGATGTCCTTCAGTAGGTGAATGGATGAATAAACTATAGCATATTGACACAGTGGAATATTAACAGCACTAAAAAGAAATGAGCTATGAAGCCATTGAGAGACATGGAGGAACCTTATCCCATATTACTAAGTGTCTGATTCCAATTCTGTAACATTTTGGAGAAGGCAAAACTATGGAGATAGTAAAAAGATCGGTGATGAGGGATAAGGGAGAGGAAAGGGTGCATGGGCAGAGCACAGAGGAATTTTAGGACAGTGAGACTACTCTGTACGGTACTTCAGTGTTGGATGCATGTCATTATAGTTTTGTCCAAAGTCAGAATGTACGAAACCTAGAGTGAACCCTAACGTCCACTATGACTTGGGGTGATAATGACATGTCAGTGTAGGTTCCGTGATTGTAACAAATGTATCCTCGTGGTGCGGGTTATCGGTAGTGGGGGCAATTGTAGTTGAGTGGGGAGATTGTCCTTTACTTTCTGCTCAGTTTTACTCAGTGAACCTAAAACTGTTCTAAAAAGGTAAAGTTAATTAATTTTCTTCTTTAAAAAAGTGGTTGTAGAACTGTTCAGCTTTTCAGATATTTGAGTCACTTTGTGTTTATGCCACGTAATGCCTTCCAGGAGGCCATAGCCGGATGGAAAGGTTCAGAATCTGATGGATTCTTGGGGAATCTTGACAAAAGCAGTGGTTTCTGTTCTGGGCATTGTGGAATTTCTGATTTCTAGATCTGACTCTGTCATGTTTTCTGCCCTGAAGTCTTTTAGGTGTAGTAATTTGGCCAGGTAATACATACATACATAAATGTTTGGTAAATTCCTGTCTTAAAGAGAATGACATAGTCTAAATTTTGTCATCTGTTGATGCTAGAAGACAAACATTGAGTGGAGACATACCGTATTTTTCGGGCTATAAGACGCACCCCCCCCAATTTGGAAGGAATAATGGTTGTTAATGCTGCTGTTGAGTTCTGTTTACATTTACATTGGTGAAATTTTATGTTACTAAATATTTTACCGCATTTTTTGCTTCAAAAATTTTTCCCCTCTAAAACCTGGGTGTGTTTTATGGTCTGGAAAATATGGGTAAGAAAGTAGGAATGTGATTTGCTAATTGGAGAAGGCCATTTTCTTTACTGTTGTATGTTCTTATGGTTTGTGTGAGTGTCATGGATAAAGACAGAAGTTTTGAGGCATCTGAAAATTAATGGTTTGGATTTCAAACCTGTCGTTTATCTGGTAAAGTAGTGTTCATTCTTTGAATTTTGTTATTGTCAAGGATAAGCATGCTTGCTTATTTTTGGGTTTTATGCATACTAGGAGAGGGTTTTTTAAAAAATTAATTTACTGTTTGAATAAGGAGTGTGGTCATGTGGTTCAGAAATTAGAATGATGTAAAAAGTTTGCCTCGAGCAGCCTCCTTCCCTCTGTCCTTGTCATTCTGTCCTACCACTCTTACAGACGAGCACTGTGCCTACGTAATATTCCAGTGCTTTGTGTAAGGCACATACCAGCAAACACATTATTTTAGGAAGTTGGGTTTTCCCTAGAAAAGGGGTGGTGTGATTTATCATCCATAATTTCAGTTGGTTACCTAAAGAACATTCCAGTACTTTCATGAGGCTAAGGATGTAAGTGGCAATCCCTTTTTTACTGTGCCAGCCCTTCACATGGCTGATCGAGAACACTGACATTATTTATGAATTCCTTAACTCATCCTGAAAGGGAAATGGCTACGGGGGAGGCCAAAAACAGAATAAGTAACATTTATTGACAATTTGCTATATACTGTGCCAAGTTTACAACAACCCCATGAAAAATCATGTACACATAGCGTTCCTATTTCATAGGTAAGAAAAGTGAGGTTCCGGACAGGAGAGATCATAAAGAACCCATATAGTCAGCAGATATTAGTATAGTATTCAAAGCTCAACTTTTAAAAAATGATTAGCCTTTATAAACATAGAGAAAACTGGAGCGAAACTAGTTTAATGAAATCCCATTACCCATCACTGAGATTTATTAGTTAAGATTTTACATTTGCTTGATCTGTCCTTTTTCTTTGTATTTTTTCCTTTTAAAATTGAGTTTAAATGTATTTTCTTTGTTTCTTACATATTTTAAAACAAGTCCTAGGTTGCATGTTATTTTGCTCCTATGCTGTGAAGTTTGCATCTCTTAAAAATGTAGCTGTTTTCTTGTATAGTGACAGTAGCATTTATTACACTCCTTCAAATAGCTAGAATGATAAAAGAAGTTGGTCATATGACCAAAGTCATCAATTCATCCTAAAGAAAACTCAAAGCAATTAGTTTTGAAAGGGTGGGGGTGATTTCTTCACTGTTTATTTTACACAAATGGGTCGTTACTCACAGGGACAGTAACGCTGACCCACGCTGAATTAGATATAGGATACAGGCGTGTGGCCACCGCAGCTGTCCTGATGGTGAAATGTGCCTCTTGGCCACCTTGCCTAACTACCAATTACAGCACACATAAGAACTTAGGATTCTTAATTAATTTTTTTGAAAGCTAAATGAAGTTGTGAGTTGTGGATAAATGATGCATTGATTACTGATGTATGGAATCTTTTCTGATGGGCTCACAGCATTAAACTTACACTTTCTTTAAAAGGTCTTTGATTTGCGCCAGTGTCATCGGCAGATGCAGCAGCAGGCGGCCACTGCGCAAGCGGCAGCAGCCGCTCAGGCTGCAGCCGTGGCGGGAAACATCCCTGGCCCAGGATCAGTGGGTGGGATAGCTCCAGCGATCAGTAAGTACGCTTTTGGTTTCGTTGTTGTTGTACCTGATTCACTCATTTGATTAGCTACTTTAAGCAATAATACAAATTAAAGTTCTCTTTACTGGGATAGTAACATTTTTGAATTTGTTAAAAAAAAATTCTTTGGTAATATTTGCCCTTTGTCTAGGATACCATTTTCATTCTTTTTGTGTCAAAAAGGGAGCATGGGATACAGAAGAAAAGGGTTTATTGTTATATTATTGGTCATCTCCCCTTTTTGGGTGATGCTTTTAATTCCTGCCTCACCAGCCAGGGTGGGTTGTTATCACTGATATGCTTGGCTTTATTTTACAAGGAAAGCATATTTCAATTTCAGAATTAGGCACCTCCAGGTTTTTTTTAAAGTATGCTAAGTATGCAGAGAAAACTAAGTGAGGGTGGTATTTTGATAACTTGTAGACTTTTTTTCAATTTTAGGGTAAAATTGAACTGTGTGCCAGGTTTCACACTGATGGGGAATTTTTTACTGCAGAGTTAAACTCCTGACTATAGACTTTTATGATGGAAACACGTGGCACCCATCTTCCACGTCTGAAGGCATAACTAGTGATTCATTCAACCCCTGTTCTTAACCTCTTCAGTGTGGTAAGCAAATCACACTGGCCAAGAAAACTGCAGCGGCCCTGCAGGTTTCTCCACAGTACATGCAAATTCCTCCCGTTAGTTTCATTGTGCTATTGATGAATGCAGGTAGACGTATGACTGTATGTTCTTACTGGAAGATTAGACGTAGAGTCTCCATTGTGACTGATGTTCAGGAGTCTACAATTTAAAGGTAGATAAGGCATATTCATTTGAAGAATCTGATTTTTTAAAAAATTCGGGCATCCAAACCATTAATTTGCTAGTTTTGATGTTATAAACACGTTTTTACTAAAGAATCCAGAAACACTAAATTTCTCATTGTCATCTACTGCCCTTATTAAGTAATTGCATATTATCTACTACATTGTGAACTGAGAGACATTGTCGGGTCATCCAAGGTTTATGGAACCAGGACCATTGCTGTCTCATTCTAGTCATGTCTTGCTCTAACTAGGCTGTTCAGACAGACGGGAGGGCTCTAAGAACCCTCCACAGGGTTCTGTGGGCATAGACGACCTCTTAAAAACGAGCTGTATCTTATCCCTTCACCTCCACTTCTAACGAGAAAAATCGGAGGGGTGTTGGTAGATTATAGTAATTTACTTTATAATTGGTGGTAGCTAGACGACCCATGTGGAATGTAAATTGTCTTAATCAAAAATCTCATTCCCTGTTGATAAAGTTTAGATCTGTACTTAACTTCTTGGCACTTTGACAGAGAATTATATTCTGGGGAGAGTGAAGTAAAGAAGGCTGTTCACATTATTAATGTAAGATGTAGGGAGAATGGGAAGAGGTCAGCCTGCCTCCCTGATGTCTTTCAAATCTTTTCTGTTAGGTTTGTCAGCTGCTGCTGGAATTGGTGTTGATGACCTTCGTCGCTTATGCATACTCCGGATGAGTTTTGTGAAAGGCTGGGGACCGGATTACCCAAGACAGAGCATCAAAGAAACGCCTTGCTGGATTGAGATCCACCTACACCGGGCCCTGCAGCTCCTAGATGAAGTGCTCCACACCATGCCTATTGCCGACCCGCAGCCTCTGGACTGAGGTCTTCTACTCTCGGGGCCTGTAACATTCATTGTCAGGATGGTGGACTATAAAGTACAATCCTGTTTATAATCTGAAGATATATTTCACTTTTGTTCTGCTTTATCTTTTCATAAAGGGTTGAAAAAGTATGTTTGCTGCCTTGCTCCTAGCAGACAGAAACTGGATTAAAACAATTTTTTTTTCCTATTTAGAACTTTTCAGGCATGGCTCAGAGCTTGAAGATCAGGAAAAATACATTCTTACTATATCTTCACCAGTTATGTATGAAGGAATCATTCCAGTGCTGGAAAATTTCGCCCTTTAAAATGTTTTAGACCCTTTTATATGCAGAACATTGGTATGTGCGTTATTCTACAGAATAAATTCAATATCGCTGATTTTAAAGGCAGAGGAGTTCTCAGAGTTAATTCACCTGTTACTTTGTGTGTGAGTTACTATTGTTGAGCATCCCTTACTCCAAAATACTGTGCCATGTGGGTGAGTTAATTTTACTGAGAGCAACTTTACTCTGTGTTTAAAAATAAGATAGTAATGTATTATAATCTTCTATCCAAAATATTTTTTGCAAGTTAAACTAGTGAAGATGATTTCCATTCAGATTGTCTTGTGACTTCAGTTTTATTTTCACCAAGGCAAAACACTAACCTCTATGTATACTGAGACTTCCTTAAAATTATCAAAGAAATATCATTTAAAATGACGCTTGTTGTCCCCGTTGGATAACTGTTTATTGAGCAGTGTAACTTTGGCCCTGTTAAACAGCAGATCTCTTCCTCTAGACTTCTAGCCACAGGGTTGGTTACTGAGAAGCCTCGAAGAGGAATTTCTTTTCTTCATTAATTCATAGGGAAAGGTTTTGTATTTTTAAAAACACTAAAAGCAGCGTCACTGCACCTAACATCTCACCGTCTGCAAAGGTGGCAGTGCGTAAACTGAACGATGAACATTTTGGAAACTGCTAAATTCTGTGTTAAATACTGTGCAGAATAACGGACACATTACAGTTCATAATAGGGAGTTTGGGTATTTTTGTACTTGATTTGATGTGTGACTTTTTTTCCATATACTGTTAAATCATGTATGTTATAATATTGTTTAAAATTCAGTTTTTGTATCTTGGGGCAAGACTGCAAACTTTTTATACCTTTTGGTTATTCTAAGCCCTTTGCCCATCAATGATCATATCGGTTGGCAGTGACTTTGTATAGAGAATTTAAGTAGAGAAGTTGAAAATGTAATGACTGTACCACAGACACAATATGTATGCTTTTTTCGTAGCCAGTAGCATAAATAAAACCGAATCTCAACGTACCAAGTTGAATTCTAGGTTTGATTTTTAAGCTTTTTCTTTTGCACTTTTGAGTCCAACCCATGGTGAGACACCTTCTAGTAAATGACAGGCAGCAGCCAGGACGGCAGCTTTGGTTTTCCCTCACGCTCTACCGGGGCTTCCCCGCGTGCACTGTGTGTCAAGTGTAGGGTTCTTGCTTGTTGAACTTCTATTTCACTGTAGTAAAAACAGGCCCGATGGTCTATAAGACAAACAGATTGTCTGCAGGATAAATAGTGTGAAATAAAATTGAGGATTATCTTTCAGATGCTTCTGCTTTTTGCTTGGAGGGCCTTCATAAGCATAGTAAGATTCTAAGGTGTGTTATATGTTTGAGAAGCACTTACACACAGTAGTCATCCTTGTATTGACCTAGATGGGCAAGCCCTCACCTTCTTGCTCCGAGGGTCTTCGTAGAACCACCCTAGAAACCACTGAGTTTGTTCATTGCTGTGATTTATACGTAGATCTTGATCCAAGCTACATGGCTTTTGTTTTTAAAATAACTTCTCTACCAACTTATTTGTACTCTTAAGTACTTACAAATACTTTTGTTAAAGACCTCATTTCAATCTGTAAAAGTTTGATGATTTAAGCTTTATTGGCAGGTTTTTAAAAAGATATCTTTATTCTGTAGAAATTATTGACTTTAGGTCAGTTTTACTGTGAACAAAGAGTAGGAATGAGAGGAGAGAGTTTTAGAATGACAGATTTTTAAAATCCAGATTATTTGATTAGAACCATAAACATGCTATGATATAATCTATTGCCTCCTTTTCTACTTTAAGAAAGGTTTTTGTGTTTAATGAAACGAGATCTGAGTAGTCATCTGGGGAAAATATGTGGAAAATATTTGCTAAGAAGTCTATCTTTGAGGCCAAGCCACCTGTCTTGGTTGCTTTCTGCTAAGAGCCATAAAAGTACATAGAAGTGTTTCTAGTTATTGATTGCTTTATGTTTGCACCTAGATGCAGTCACATGGTTTTGAGAAAACATCTAGTGTATTATGATCAGATATTCCTGAGAACTTAGTTGTTAATGGTATCATCTTTAATGAGTAAGACTGAAGAATCACTAGGTTTAAAATTTTACGGCTCCTTTAAGGGTAGAATAGTTTCTGCAGTTCTCAGAATCTGATTATTATGAGGCTCTGGTTCTGGGTGAGTTTTCTCAGCTAGTTCATATCTCAGAGACTTTCAGAATGTTGCGTTTCAGTGAAAGCTGAGTGAGAGACGAACCAAGTACGCTCCTTTGTAGTCCATCGTGAGGCCTCCTCCACGTTTGTCCAGTGCCTTTCAGTGCGTGATCAAAGGGAATCCTTCACGGTGTTGCCTTGATCTTCCAGGAAGTAGATTCTATTGTGGGATAGTTTGTCTCATTTTTTAAAGTGTGCTACACCTGGTATGCAAAGATAATGACAATGAATCACTGCCATATAACCTTGTGTTTCCAGGAGCGTGGCACATTTGTATTGACTTAACCACTAAACTGGTCGCCTGCCCCATTTCTCCTATGAACGTTGTAGGGTTACAGGTTGGGTGGTCTGGCTTAAGGATAACCGTGCTTGAAACATTCGAGTAAGCTGAACACATGTCAGCTGCGTTAAAAATCCATTTTTGTGGGCAAGGGTGTGGTGTAAAGGGAGGTATTTGTAACAGAAACTTTGAAGGCAAAATGTAACGTCCTGTCTTCCAGATGATAGATACCTTACTTTAAAAGCCCATTCAGCTGTCTTTTTGATTGTGCCCATGTGGAGAAGGGAAGTCTTACCTTTTCCCGAGGTTCTCCTTCCTGTCCGTGGAGGTTGCAGAACGTGCGGTCAGTGTGCCCGTTCCCGGTTTGGTGGGGACTGGTCAGTGCTTGTCACTCGTTACCTGGTGTGCAAAATCAGATTAGCTCAGATCGTTTTTGGGAGTCTTTTGGAAGAAGCTATTTTATTGTGAGTAGGGCAGAATCCTTTTTGTTCATAGTTTTTATAGCTTGCTTTTATCATTAAGTCATTCACTGGCATTTTATTTAATGACAGCAAATTGGGGAAATGGTAAATGTAGATCACTGAGGTAAATGAGTAAATGAAAGCATTTCCCTGGAAAGCCAGTTAACAGCGCTTGTAGATGGGGCTTGGCACAGACTGGCACATAATAGAATGAAGAAATGCATTCTTACTCCTTCTCCCCCCTTTTCATTACATTTGTTGGGGCGACACTGGCTAAACGAAAGTACACGGGTGTCAGGTGCACGGTTTTACAGCGTGCCATCTGCGCACAGTATTGTGCGTGTTCACCCCGAGTCCGGTCTCGTCCAGCTTTTTCTTCTAAAGGCAGAACCCATCTTCTCGCAGATGGCTAGCTGTAAATAATCGCCTAAGTCCTCCTTTGCAAGATTATGGAAAGTGGGCTATGAGGATCTTTTGTGTAAGCCTCCCTGCCACCTCTTTTTTTCCCTGACAGCTAGGTAACTTCTCTGAAGATGTATCAGTAAGGATGTAAAAAGTTAGCGGCCTTATTCATAGCATCCTCAGGCCCAGCCTTGTCCCTAGCACTTGTCCCAGTGTTATTAGGTTGTTTACCTTGTATCACTGTGGATAGGGATTTTTTTAACCTAATCCAGACTTGCCTTATTTAAGCAGTAAAACTTTTATTTTAGCCATTTCTTTGATGGAATTATTTAATGTGTATGTCAGAGAACATACTGGATATATTATTTTGTGTGTGCCCCTCGCTTTCTTCCTCGACTTCAGGGGTGACTTAGACAGGTAGGACTGTCTGCCTTTACTAAATAGTTGCAGACGGCTGTGGGTCTGAATGTTGAGCTGTTTCACCCTTCCGGCACCGCCCCCCCCATCTTCTCCTTTTCTGACAGTGACCACTTCCTGCGTGCCGTTCGTGTACCTCCCATTAGTTGGTTCTTCTTCCCTTTCTGATTCATTTTTTCCAGCTGCTTGGGCAAGGAAACCAGATAACCAGACTTATTAGTACTTTCTTTGAGTATAAGGGCAAACTGGGACAGGACCCAGGGAACTTTCCTGTAATGTATTGAAAGGGACTTCAGTGCTTTGGCATTTGACTGCTTAGAGTGCTTCCTGAATCTTGCTTGGTTTCAGGGAGTTGTGGTGGAGAGAAGTGAGTCATATTCATATTTTCCCCCTTTGCAAGATCTTGAAAGGTTTCATTGCTTCCATTTGCCTGCTGCTCACATAAAAATTGGGGTTACAAGGATTATTAAATCAGATATCAATAGCCAGAGGCAATACCCTTGTCTAGAGGACACCAGCAAAAAGACAAAATAAGCATAAAAACAAATCTTGGAAATGAAAGAATCCTTTTTTTTCATCCTCACCTAATGATATGTTTATTGATTTTAGAGAGAGAGGAAGAGGGAGAGAGAAACATCAGTGTGAGCTGAAACATCGATTGGTTGCCTCACGTATGTGCCTCAACTAGGGATCGAACCCCCAACCTAGGTTTGTGCCCTGACCAGGGGTCAAACCCACAAACTTTTGGTGTAAGGGACGATGCTCCAACCAACTGAGCCACCCGGCCAGGGCAAGAGGATCACTTTCCGGTGTCCCCTTTTGAGCCCTATGTTCTGGCCTTTCTCCTCTACAGATATTTTTGACCTATAGGTGCCTTTATGAGAATTGAGGGTTTGATATCCTGCCCCAAGGAGTAGCTAAAGTAATTGCTGATGTTTGCAGGGATTTTAACATCAGGCTCGAGTGAAAGAATGAACCTTTTCTTTTTTTTTAACTAGGAAGGACTGAGGAGAAAACTCTGGTGAAGACAATCATTTCTCTCTATCGACGTGTGCGTAGTTTTCCGTTTATCTAAGATGCTTTCTCAGTAGGTCTCAGACCAGTGCTCGTGTCCCACCTGAAGCTGGTGGCTCGGGTCTGGGACCAGACCTTTGTACTCTCTAGTTCGTGCCCTGCCACTAACTGGATGTGCGACCTTGGGCAAGTCGTCAGCGCCTGCTTTCTCTGGGCCTCAGTTGCCTCATCTGTAAAATGAGGGAGTTGGACTGGATGGGTTTCTCCAGCTCTGAAATTTAAGTGACCTTGCCTGCCTTGCAGCAGTTTTTGATTTCTTCCTTATCTTTGCTCTGCTGTTTGAGGGGCTTTTTTACTTATTTCCGCATTATTCGAATGAGACTAGGCTTGAGATTTTATTAGTATTCTCCTATGGACAAGAAGTTACATAATATGTTCTTAAGACTTAAATTCAACCAAAGGCCTAGCACCACCTTGGGGGCTGCAATAAATACTTTTAAAAAATGAGAGGGGAAAAGCCTTCATTTTATTTTCCCATCATCTCTATTGAAGGTTTATTAAGGCTTTTTTGAGTCATGACCTTCTGACTTTTGGGTTGGCATGTGTGTGACACCATCCCCTTAAGTGCTGTGTGCTGATAATTTTTTTTGTTCAACTGAAATGGATCGGAAACTTATTGTAAATGCCTGATGATATTAGAGGACATTACTTTGGGTCTTTGGTTTCTTAACTCTTTGCTCAACACAGGGAAATTCCTTTGAGTTGTATTAATGAAAATGGTTTATACAACTCAAGAATATACATAGTGGATGATCATTCACTTTATTCTTGGCTCTTTTTAGTCCACTTGATTAGAAGACTTTTGGCTGGAGCATTTTTTCAGAGTTTTCTTCCAGCCTATCTTTGGATGCACTTGGCTTTTATAAGGACCTTGGGAGCCTTCATTGGGGTTGGGTTGAGGGTGGGGTTTTGGGGAGTCCTGGTAGAGGCCAGCTCTGGTAGCTGGAGAGGAAGGGCTGGAACCAGCTGCTGTTGCTATGGCTGCTTGTCATTGGTAGAAGGACTCATGGGCTTGGATTGGTTAAAAGGCTAAACATGGAGTTGGCAAACTTCCTCTGGGGTCTTAGGTTCTGGCCAATGCTTGGGATGTGATTTACAGGAAACGTGTGAATGCTGGTTGATGATGCAAATTTGGTGGGCTGCAGAACCATGTGGAGGAAGCCATGGGGGTTGGGACAGATTTGGTGGTGTATTTCCCAACTCTGTCTCCTCCCCTGAACTCAGAGGAATGCAGCTACGCTAACACTCAGAGAAGAGCCACTCTTAGCTTCTGCTTTTGGGGAAACTGGTCAGCTAAAGTTCCGGTAGTTCCTTTGTGGCTTTCTGTATACTTTTTCCTGGTTGAAGTCTGTGGCTAAAAAAATCATTGAACCTTTCCTGAGAACTCTGTAATGAACTATGTTTTTGATTAAAAGAGAAAGGCAATTAAATCATTATGTGCTCATTCTTTTTCTTAAGCTTGTGGATGTTTTGGATCTGGAAAGAGTTCCTAACCACTTAGAGAATTCCCAGACTTGAGAAGAACATTTCCCTTCATTGCTCTGTGACCATTGAAATGGGAAATAGGACATTTCAAAATGTGCCCATGGAAGAAGAGTCCCCACTCCTTTCTCGTTTCCAGAAGTGGGGAGTGGGGTCATGGTGGTTGGAGGAAATGGAGGTGCTAGGGGATTATGAGAGCCGAGATGCTTAAAGGAGAGACGGCAATTGGAAATTGGAGACCCTGTCATTGCCCATCTGAGGGTTAAGGAAGGTTATCTCCCCCCAACTGCCTCCTGTATGAGATGGGGGACAGCGTGGAGAGCTGCGTGTCAGGTAAGGTGATCTCTGGCAGTGGCTTACAAAAAGCACGCCCAAGTCAATACCTTCTTTCTCATCTTGCAGGCATGACTTCCAGAGATGTTTATGAGGCCAAGAGACCCGTTCTCACCTAAAGTTTACAGTATTTTCAGGCTAAAACTTGAAGAGGGGAGCAGATTGGCATTCTGTTGGGGAAAAGCCATTACTTTGCGCAGCAGCAGCAGCAAAAAGGGCAGTTGTATGTGTGCTTCTGTCTTCTCTCTCTGCCCTCTGCTTTGACCCTTGATTCGTTGTGCTTTATTCCCTCTCCTGCCTCATCACAGTTCCCACAAACGGCTCAAAAGCTAGGACGTTCCCACCCCCCTTCAAACTTCCCACTCCCGTCTTCTCGCTTCGACAGGTTACAGTGCCCTTTGCCCTTAGCCCTCCGTTGTTAAAGAATCATTCTTTCGGTTCTGGCCCCACTTTGGGGGTGGCATCCACTGCTGTATGTTGATGTCATATTGGTGGGCCCCCCCTTGGTTTCAGATAGACAAGATGGGTTCAGGGACACCAGAGTCCTTATCATCAGACCTACCCTAAAAAAGGTTAAAGGAAGCCCTCTGCATAGAAAGGAGATGATAAAAGAAGAAAAGTTGGACCATCAGAAGAAATTTAAAGCATGATAAACAAAAATATGGGTGTGTACCATAGACTTTTTTTCCCATCTTGAGTTTTCTAAATTGTGTTTTGATAGTTGAAGCAAAAATTGTAACACTGCCTAAGGTGATTCTAAATATACAGAGGAAATATTTAAAACTACTGAAAAAGGTATACAAAGAAACTCAAATACTACAGATAAATCAAAATGGAATTCTAAAAAATATTCAAGTGACACATAATGAAGCATGAGAAAAATCAAGCAAAAAACAGAAGAAAAAATAAAATGACAAACTTAAGCTCTAACGTCAATAATTACATTAAATGTTAATGGCCTAAATATACCAATTAAAAGACAGATATTGGCAGAATGGATTAAAAAACATGACTAAACTGTATACTGTCTTCAGGAAATTCAAACAATATAGGCAAGCTGAAAGAAGAAGTATGGAAAAATACATATCAGGTAAACAAAGAAAAGCAGAAGTGGATATGTCATTATTAGATAAAGTAGATTTCAGTTCAAAGAAAATAACCAGAGAAGGGGACATAATATAATGATAAGTTCAGTGCATCAAGAAGGTATAATAATTCTAAATGTGTATACACCGGACAACGGAACAAAATATGAGCAAAAATGATAGAACTGAGTGGAGAAGTCACGTTTGTAGTTGGGGACTTTATACCTTTTCAAAGTCAACACCACCATCAACCAGTACATCTAACTGACGTTTCTAGAACAAGATGTCCAACAGCCACAAAATACATACACTTCTCAAGTTCAAACACAACATGTATTTCAAGATAGACTTTACCTTAAATTGACCTAAAACTCAGTAAATTTAAGAGAATTGAAATCATACAGAATATTCTCCACAGTAGAATGAAACCAGAAATGAGTAGTGTAACAGCAAAATCTCTGAATACTCAAACATGTTTCTGAATAATTCATGAGTCAAAGAAGAAGTCCCAATGGGAATTTAAAAAAATACACTAAAATGAATGAGAAGTGAAAATACACCAACATTGTGGGATACAGCTAATGCAGCACTGAAAGGGAAATTTATAGCATTAATTGTAAACATTTGAAAAGAATGAACCAATACCATAAGCTTTCGCTTCAAACACCTGGAGAAACCCAAAGCCAGATGAGGGAAGGAAAGAAAGTTGGAACAGGTATCAATAAAACTGAAACAAAAACAAGAGAAAATCACTGAAACAAAGAGCTGGTTCTTTGGAAAGATCAGTAAAATCGACAAACTTAAAAACAAGAAGACAAATCACCAGTGTGGAGGATGAGTGAGTGTCACCACTGACCGGAGCCGTCAAAGTATCAGGGGGCGCTACAAACACATAAACTGGACAAGCTAGATAAAGTCAACTAGTTGTTGAAAGCATACCACGATTCATCCACTGTGAAGTGGATGATGTAATGGCACTAGAGCTGTTAAGGAAATTGAGTCAATTTTAAAATTCCACAAAAGAAATCTGTCCCAGGTGGTTTCACCGGAGATTCTACCACATTGAAGAAGAATTAATACCAACCACCATAATCTTACCCAGAAAACAGAAGAGAGTGCTTCCCAATTTATTTTATGAAGCTACTCAACCCGATGCAAAATCAGACAAAGGCAATACCAAAAAAAGAAAGACCAATATCTCTCATAGATATATACACAAAATTCCTTAAAATATTAACAAACAAGAGTTCAGCGACATAAAAACATACACAATGACCAAGTAGAGTTTATTCTAGGAGTACCAAGCTGGTTCAATGTTTGGAAATTAACCTAATTATTTTAGCAGAATAAAGAAGAAATGTCTAATCATAGCAATTGACATAGACAAAGCATGTGACAAAATCCAACACCCATTTATCATAAAAACTCGGAAAATAGGGAAAAAACCCTACAGCTAGCATTGTGCTTAATGGTGAAAAACTGAATGCTTTCCACTTAAGACTGGAAACAAGTCAAGGATGTCTGCTCTATTTTTTTTTAAATTTATTTTTAGAGAGGGGAAGGGAGAGCCATCGATGTGTGAGAGAGACATTGATGGGTTGCCTCTTGCACGCCAGCAGATGGGGACCTGTCCTGCAACCCAGGCACATGCCCTGACTGGGAATCAAACTGGTGGCCCTTTGGTTCGCAGGCCTGCACTCAGTCCACTGAGCCACACCTGCCGGGGCTGCTCTTGCTGTTCTTACTCAACACAGTAGCTCTGGAAATTCCTGCCTGTGGAATAATGCATTAAAAGGAATGCAGATTGGAAAGGAAGAAATAAAGGAGTATGTGCAGGTGACATGTTTGTCTACATAGAAAGCCCCAAGGAATGTATTTTTTAAAACTTCTAGAACTAATAGTGAGTTCAGTGACATCATTGAATAGAAGATTTACATACAAAGTCAATTGTTTTATCATAAGCAAAGAACATGTGGACACTGAAAGTACAATCCTATTTACAATCAGTTAAAGACAAGTGTAAATGCAACAAAACAGGTATAGGACTTGTATGCTGTAAACTACAAAGGCTAATGAAATAAAGATCTGAATGAATGGGGAAACATGCCATGTGCTCATGGATTGGAACACTCAGCACAGAGCTGAGTCAATTCTGATTGAAACATAGGTTTAATGCAATTCCTATAAAAATCTCAGGAAGGTGTTCAGCACTGTTCTGTGGTGGGCACAGGGTGTGTGTGTGTGTGTGTGTGTGTGTGTGTGTGTGTGAAGGACCTCAAAGAAGCCCAGGTATAGTTTCCACAAGAGGCTTATAGTCGGGTAGACTCTTACCAGTTGAGAGAAGCATGGGACACACAACTCCCCAGAAGTCTTCTCTCTTCCAAGCAGCCTCAGCTGCTGCTTACATGAACAGGCCTCTAGACTTCACTCCATTACTGCTTCTCAGGAATAGAGGAAAGACGTAAATTTACTCCAGATCAAAGCAGCATGTGCTCAGTGCCTTAAGTGAAGGCCAACCAAGGCCACTAGCTTTGTGAGGAGGAAGTTGGAAGACTCCGTGGAGGAGGTGGCCTTCGAACTTGGCCTTGAAGATTGGGGAGAATTTCAACAGGAAGAGCTGACTACGGGAAAGGAGCTCCAGGAATGACACAGCAAAGGCACGGATATGGAATCTGTAGGGTGCTTCCTGGAAGGGCAAGCAGCCGGGGCCACCGAGCCCCAAGAGTATGTGAATGAAGGAGCAGCAGGAAAGGAGGGTTGGGGCTGGACTGTAATGAGGCTTAAGGACCACACAGAGGACTTTGGACTTCAGTAACACAGTGAGGTCAGTTTGACTGACTTTTAAGTTAGAACGTTTCTTGTCATTGCCCAGGAGGGAGAGACTATATTCCAAGTTAATGTTGCATTGTAACACCTAACATGAAAGAGAGAGAAAAATAACACGAGCACTTACTCCTGGAGTAAACACAGTCATTACCCTGACCACAAAAGCAGCCCCGATGGACTAATTAAAAGGGAGAGGAATCCAGGGTGAAACCAGCACATCCCTGCGGGGAGCGAGGCAACACTGCCTCCTAAACGCTGCCGACCTTTTGCTTGCAGTGGCAAACCAAGCTCGAGAGCCTTAGTTGAACTGAAAATAAGACCATCAGCAAATTGGCCTGGACCATGGTTATGGGTTGAATTGTGTCCTCCAAACGAGGTATGTGGAAATCCTAACCCCTGATACCCATGCATGTGACCTTACTAGGAAAACAGGGTCTCTGCAGATGTAGTCAAGATGAGGTCACTAGGGTGGGCCTAATGCAATAACAAGACAGGTGTCCTCATAAGAAGAGAAGGGACACAGGCTGACATGCAGGGAGAGAAGCCTGTGAAGACTGAGACAGAGGCTGCAGTGATGCACCACTGAGGCACGCCAAGATTGCCAGCTACCAGTAAAACCGGGAAGGGGCAAGGGACGGTTTGCCCCTGCAGGTTTCAGGGGGCGCACTGCCCTGGGACACCTTGCTTTTGGACTTTTGGCCTCCAAAATCATGAGAGAAGTTGCTGTTTTCAACCATGTGGTCTGTGGTGCTTTGCTAGGGCAGCTCTAGGAAATTAACCCAATATTTATTTGCTCATTCATTCATTCATTCATTCATTATTTAACCGTGTGCGCACTGCACAGGGCTCTGTGCTGGTGGCCCCGCTCTCCGCAGGCTGAGGTGGGGGCAGCACAGGAGGGGTGCAAGGGGGTGGCTTCGGGCTGTGGCAGGCTGGGTTCTCTAAGAAGTTCATTTTGGGCTGGGCCAGGCCAGGCCCCAGTGTTCCTCGGGAGCAAACCCTTTGAGAACGGAGCCTCAGTGTGGATGGACACTGGTGGCGGGTCGAGAGTGAGCCTGCGAAATCTCCCAGGACAGGCAGAGCTAGGACAGGAGGATTTGCCGGTCACCTCCTGGGCTCCTGGAGGCGCCTTTCCTCGGCACACTGAGGAGCAACAAACAGGACTACTAGTCAGACAGGAAGAGGGTAATCTGAAATCTTCCACTGAGGGTGCAAACACGAGTAACCTCTATGGTAGTCTAGTAGCTGACAGCACCTGGAGGCCTGAATGTCGGGGTTGGAGAGTCTCCACGTTCTAAGACAGGAAGTTTCTCATTGTGAGTCGCACCTTCGACAACGTCTAGAACTTCATTAAGCTTCTGTTTCCTTATCTGTAAAACTTGGGCAGGAACACAACACGTTAGGTTCGATGTGGGGATAAATTGAGAAAAATGTGTGAAGTACTTACAATGTGCCTGGTGTACCAGAAGGGGTTAATAAAGCTTAGCTATCACCACCACCACCACCAGCACCACCAGCACCACCAGCACCAGCACCACCACCACCACCACCGTGGTAGTAGTTATCATTATCATCATCATCATCAGCAGCAGCAGCAGCAGCAGCAGCAGACCTTTAATGGAGAACCGGTGTTTGGGGGATACCCCTTACCTTTGAAATGCACCGGCCTGGCTATCAGTGTGTGCTCAGGGGAGGGGCCTGTGTTTCGTCCTCCTTTGGGCGCTGGTGATCTTTTTTCCTCATTCATGAACGACCCTGCATGCCCCCCTTACCCCGAGTGTCTGGGGCAGCCGCAGCTGGGTTTCAGGTACAGGGTAAGCAAACCCTTTGCCAGGTGACAGCCTGGGGCAGAGGATATCTCGGTCCCCTGGGGAGGCTCTTTTTCAGCACGGGCTCCGAATTCCTGCAGAACTGCTAACAGCAGCCGGAGCGAGGGAGCTGGCAGGAGTGGTCTTTACTGGGAAACGTACAGGAGCCAGGGGACAAGTGTCCTGCGGGGAGACTGGCGTCAGAGGGGTGGTGCGTCCGGGGCATTCAGTTGGCCGGTGGCCTGGGCCGGGTTTGTCCCTAGAAGAGTCGGAAGCGCCTGGACGGGCGGCGCTGTGGGCGAGCTGGAGGAGGACAGAGGTCCCAGAGCTGCGCACAGCTGAGCGGTCGGATTAGGGTTAGGGATAGAGGGGACCGAAGCGGGAAGAAGGTGGCGAGGGAACTCGGAGAGGAGCCGGGAGGCGCCGCGGCTGGCTGGCCACTTCCCGCGATGACCACCAGGGGTCGCCGTGGTCCCGCGAAGGTGGCTGGAGCATTGGCCCTTCGTGGGTCCTCCTTCCTTCCTACCCTCCACTGCACCGCGGGGGTCAGACGTCCTCCTGCAAAGATGGCCCAGCCGGGTCTCCAGCCTGAGTCGCTGTCCCAGAGGAAACAAAAGCCCGATGGCGGGCAAAGGTCTGCGCAGAGTGACAAAAATGCTTCTGACACCTAGACTTCACCCTATTAAGGATCTTTAATTCGATGTTGCAAGGACTCCTTGGAGGTAGACAGTTGTCATTTTAGTCCACAAGAGCCTGGGTCTTGCAGTGACGTTAAGCCAGGCCCTCGCTTGCCCGGAATCAGGAAAGTGGCGGAGCCTGAGCCAGGGCCCCGCTGGCTGGGCACGGTCTGAGGACCTACTGAGCACCTTGTCCTCGTGGGGCCCAAGTGGGCTCAAAGGGGCCAGAGGCCTCCGGTTGGTGCTGGCGGCTGTGCTTTCAGAGCATCTGGTAGGGAAGTTGTTAACCGACCCCCCTCTCCCACGCACCTCCCCCTTCTTCTCCCCCCACCCTCCCCGCCCCAGTCTCAGCTCTCCTATGCGCCTGTTCCTGAAAGGTGGCGCCGTGCGAAACCCCTCCCAGCGGGGGGAGCTCCAGGCCAAAGAGGAAATTCTAGAGCCTGGCCCAGGAGGCAGGAAAATGACCACCATCATTTAGTGAGCACTTACTGTATGACAGGCAGTTATCGTAATCCTCTAGAAAACTTTATAAGGGAATATTATCACTGTTCTGCTGGTGAGGAAAGTGAGGCACAGAGATCTTGTTTCTCGGGGACTCAGATGCCAGAAAATTCAACAGTTTGGGAGGAAAAGTCTTCATGTGATGGACTTAAAGAATCAGGAAGGAAGATCGCCACCCTCCTCCCCCTGCCATCCTGTTACTTATAAATTATTTCACTGAAATAAGCAGGACATTTCATTGTAAGTAGCAGAGTATAGGGGTGACACCAGGAAAATGTATTTATTTTTTTGTATATGCTGCAATGGGACCAGAGCGTTAGAAAAACTGCTGGACAAACTAGAGGAAATGGCTTCTAATGAGGTGAAGTCTGGGAAAGAATGTGCTTACGGCGCCCCCTGATGGGGAGGGCTGGCAATGCCACCTCCCTGGGAGAAATGTGTCCCCACCTGGAGGATGGGAACACCCGCTTCGTCCTCAGAATGAGACAGCCCCTGTGATGTGGGCCAGGGGCATCTAGATACAAAGCTGGAGGGGACCTTCGTGCAGTTACCGTCCTATCCGGAGGCCCATGAGGTTCCCCCCCAATAGAGGACTGTGCCGGCAGCTATGGTACGTGAACCACGTGGTGGAGGTGAGGTTGTGGGAGGGGCTGGTAAGGTAAGCAGTGGTTTTGCCCTGCTCTGAATTTAGAAATTCTTCCAGGGAAGCTCTCCCCCTCCCCCAGTAACTTCCTTCCAGGCCCAGAGCCCTGGTTCTACAGAGCAGGAGGGCATCTAATGGCCCCTGACCGGTGAGTTCATCGGACACTTGCCTGGGTGGGATGGATCCCTGGGGCAACCAGAGGAGGGTGGGCGATGGTGTCCACCCTGTTTAAGAGCCGCCTTTGCAATTAGAGCTCAAGCTGCCACCAACTGCTGCCTCAGGCGTGAGAATGGCCTTGGCACACGGCCACCAGGGCCCTGGCACTGCCCTTTTGGGTCAGCAGATGGCTGTTGGGGGACACTTCTGCTTGAGAATGCCGGGGGCAGGGACCTTCAAGGCTATAGTAACAGGAGAGTCGGGTCCCCCAGATGGATTGCCAGCTCCTGGTCACAGGTCCCCTGTCTCAGGCCACTGTCTGGTGGCTGTGTGCTGCCTGGCATGGTCCTCACCCCCATGTTGACTTCCGCCTCTTTCCAAAGGAAGAAGCTGCCCCTATTTGGGGCCAGTCCCCACGCTCCGTGACAGCCACAAACAATGCAGTGTTGTGCACTGGGAGGTGTTTTAAAAACTCTTTTTAATGATTTAAAAGAAAGAACATGAGCTTTGAAGTCAGACCTGAATGTAAAATTTTCTCATCTATAAAGCAGTGGTGGCGGTGATGGTGGGGAGGGAAAAGTACATTGTGGGATGTTGGGAAGATGAAAAGAACGGCCCATTACATTTCACAAACACGGGACAGGCCCCTGACTTCAGTAAGAGGTGTCCGCAGCAAGGTTCAGCTTCGGGCCCCACCCAGTGCCTCTGGTCCCCAAGCCCTTTTGCTTGGCATTGGGAGCACTGTCCATAAGGTGCCACAGGCCTGTGCCTCACTTGGGGCCCAGAACAAAGGCCCCCTCCCCGCTGCTGCATGCCCAGTTTGGGATTATCGACACATGAAGGGGAATGTGGGAAGGAATTTAGAGAGAAAGGAAAATGTTTTAAATACAGAGACTAATACTTTTGAGGGAAGTCTGGGGAAGAAAAAACTATAGAAAGGAAGGAAGAAAAACAGTGAGGACTCAGGTTAGACACAGAACTTCTTACAGGTGGACCGTTCGCAGGTGGAGGCGAGGGGCTCAGCAGTAGTCATCAGCGAGAACCCCAAGGCTAGACGGCTTGAGTCTAATCCATCTGTGCCTCATGCTCCTCATCCGGAGAATGGGGATCGTGCTCCCTCACAGGGCTGTTAAAAGGATTATATGATTAATGTATGTGAATCTCTCCTCAAAGTGCCCGACTTGCAATGAATGAATGCTCTGTGAGCGGAGGGGGGCAAACAGGGCGGGCCCATGGATACATCCCACCTAAACATTCTTTTATTTTTTTAAATTCTCACCCGAGAAACATCGATCAGTTGCCTCTCGCTTGCTTGCTCCCCGACCGGGGACTGAACTCGCAAACTAGGCATGTGCCCTGATCAGGAGTGGAACAGTTTATACTGTACAACGCTCCAACCAACTAAGCCACCCCAGCCAGGGCCCACCTAGCCGTTCTTCTACAGGTGAAGACACTGGGCCCGGAGAGCCACTGTGCCTGCCAGCACTGAGCAGATGCTCCAGCCTGGGCCTCGTGCCCACCACCTGATGATTTCTTTCTTTGCCAGGCTGCAGCAAAGGAAGGACTATTTCCACAGAATTCCTGGAAGTCTGGGTCTGACCATAGCACAGCCCCTGGGTGAGGGCGCCGTGGCCTGTCTGCACCAGTTAGGGTGCCAGGGACAGATAATCCAACCTCAAATAGGTTAAGCAGAGGAAAGAAGAAAACAGGCAATTGCTTATGTAACCAGGAAGCCAGAAAGTCTGGGGTGCTTTGCAGACACAGGTGGATCCAGGGCCTGAAAGGATTCCATCAGGATGCTGTCTCTCTGTTGTGTTTCTTTAGATGCACTTCATTCTCAGGTAGGCTCTCCTCATGGGGGGTAAAGGTGGCCCCCGGCAACTACAAGCATACATTATGCTAATATTTGAGAGGTAGGTTTTATTATTATTCAGGTCTGGAGAGGCCAGCAGATCAGGAGGCGATAGACAGTGAAAAGATAGTATGGTACTCACTGTTCCCAAGAGGTGGGGACTCGCCATGCAGGGCCACACAGCAAAGCACCAGGCTTGGTGTGGAGGCGGAGTGTGCAGGGTGAAAACGGGGGCCAGAGGCTTTAGTATGGATTTTGTGGGACGGAATGGGCCAACAGGGTGAGCAGGCTTCGGACAGCGAGGTTGGAATTTTTCAGAGGGCTCTGGGGTCTGCACCTAGGTGTCTGGTACTGGCCCAGGGGCAGTGAGGGCAGGGAGACAGTGGTCTGGAGTCTCAGAGCGGACAGAAGAGGTAAGGGGGAGATACAGGCTCTGGACAGGTTAGTTTGCAAACAAAGGTCCCACTTGCAGTAGAATTGTTTGCTCCTTCCAGGAATTGGCTCACTCTGGGAAGCCAGTCCTTGCAGAGCTGGCAAGGCCTCAGAGGTCAAAGCATCAGAAATGCAGAAATTAAAAAAAAATGAATATACCTTACAACGATCGCAGTCAAGAATTTGTGTCTCAGCATCTTCAGTCAATGTCCGGGAGAAGCTCTGTTTGGACCACTTGTGTGATCTGCTCGCCCCCAAATACCTGCGAGGATGTGGACAAACTGAACCTAATACGCTGTTGATAGGAATGGAAAATGGGACAAACACTCTGAAAACAGGCGATTTCTTCAAAAATTAAGTAGACACCCTGTGACTCAGCCATGGCACATTTATCCCAGGGAAAATGAAAGCTTATGTCCACACACAAATCTGTACACGATGTTCCTAACAGTTTATTTGGAATAGTTGCCCAAAAGCCGATTTCAAAATGTCACGTACCCTGTGATTCCATTTATACAACATTCTGGAAATGAGGGAGTTGGAGAGCTGGAGAAGGGACTCCCGGCTGCGAGGGTTGGGGATGGGGCTCTCGGAAGTGGTGCCAGGAGGGCAACTTTGCGGGGCTGGAATGGGTCCCTCCCTGGAGTGGGGAGATGGTTACAGGGCTCGGTAGGCGGGACGAAATGACGTAGCTCCACCCGCATTGCGTCAATGTGATTTCCTGGCTCTGACGCTGCACTGTAGTTACAGGAGATGTAGTCGTGGGGGAACTGGGTGAAGGGTGCATGGGAACTCTCTGTCCTGTGTTTGCAACTCCCTGTGAGTCTACAATTATTTACCAGGAAAAAGTAAACAGATCTTAAAGGACTCTTAGCTCAGGGGGGAGGTAAATCTCTCTGTGGGCGCTCTGGCTGTGTTAGGTCAGTGAACAATCACAGTTGCGTTGGGGGAAAGGCCGGGTCCTGGCTCTGTTTTTCTGCTTGTGTACCAAATCTCTTTGTCCCTCCCTGCACTCCGCAGGTGGCGGCCAGGACCGTGGGGTGATGAGCTTTGGAGCTGACCGACCTGGTTATCCTTAGAAGTGAAGAAATGAAGACCACGGATCTTTGGAAACAAGGTTGGTGGCATTTTATGTATTCAACGTGGCAACCTGGGGAACACTTATGATGTTCAAGGAAAAAATTAGGAGACAACTTTATGAGCCCTGTGATTGTATTCATATATAAAATATCAAACATACGGATAATACAGTAATGTGTGTCAATTACTTCTCAGTAAAACGGGGGAAGGCACGTGGATTAAAGCAGGAAGAGAGCAAGCACGAGTGGATATACCTATGTTTTTACAGCGGTTGGATCAGCGTGGGTCATCCACCTCTGCTTTTTTAACTATTTATGAAGTTGTTGTGGTATTTTTATGTGAAATTGTATTTTTAGAATGTTTATTTTGAGATACATCCCTTCTACTTTGCCTGTCAGCAACCACTTCATTAGCTTCTTGTGTATCCTCCTCTCATATTTTCCTTGTGCAAATCCAAGCAGGCCTGAGTGATATTCTTACTTTCCTCATTCCACCATGGAGGTAGCATTCTAAATGCACGGTTTCCCTTATTTTTTTCCACTTAGCCATCTTTCCGCGTCCCGGCATGGGCTTCCCCACCTAAACGGGCAAAGAAAGGGAAATAAACGGACAAGTAGAAGTGTGAATGACCCGGTTGCCAAAGGGGCGAGCGAATGAGCAGTCTGCGTTTGGGACGCCCCTGGTTGGCCAGAGCAGCCAGGCCACCTCCCTCCACGCCAGGCCTTCCTCTCCACTCACTTCCGGTGAACACAGGGCTCACATCCTTTGCCATTTACCCAGCAGGCATCGCCCCCCAGTCCAGGCAACTGGGCAAGCGTCTGTCTCCATGCTGGTTCCTCAGTTTGGGGGATGGGCGTCTGCCAGCTGCTGGGCATCACCTGCTGTGCACTTTTCACTTATGAGCTTGCCCACACCCCTCACCCAGTAGACTAATTTTTAACAATGTGAACTAACCTTGTTTATAACTAAAATCCAATTCTCTCCCCTTCCCGCCCCAGGCAACCTACCCTCTCCTGCCTGCTCATTTGGCTGCAAGAAACACTCCATAGGTCTCCTGGGACAGGTAAGAGCTTCCAAGCCCTTCAGTGGGGAAGCTGAGAGGGCCCCTGGCTTGGAGACTATGCCCTTCCAGTTGGGGCGCAGCCCAAACAGGCAGGCCTTGTCTGGGGCCTCACTTCTGAACCCTTGTGGTGCCCGGGTGTGGTGGGCTCCACACATCCTGGGGGACAAGGCTGGGTTCGGGAGCCCCTAGGGCAGGAGGGCATCAGGGACAGAGGATGGCCTGAGAGCTGGGAAAGTAGCAGAAATGACAAGCCAACCATTTCACCAGCGGTGACTGCCCTCTTGGTGGCTTCCTGCCCTCAGTACGGCCTAATTTGGGTTTCCTTCCTGTGTCTGGATGTGGCCCCTGGGAGAAGCCGGACAGCCTCCCTGCCTGTATCAGACGGTGCCCCCGGAGACACACGATCTGCCCTTGGGGCGGAAGCGCCCTCGGCCCTGGCCCGCAGATCCTGGTGGCTTATGTTGGAGAGCTAGACAGAAGCCCCAGGCCTGGGGTGGGGGGGGCCCTCCAGAGCCACCGCCCTGTATTCCGTGGAGGGCGGCCTCTCAGAGCCTCAGTTTCCTTGTGAAAATGGGTAAAATGCCACCTTCCCTCTTGTGACGGGATGCAAAGAAACAAATCTGATCAGATGGCAAACTCAGGGGCTCGAGGTGAGTAGGGAGTGATGTGAATGGGTGGCTCAGCTGGGTAAAAAGTGCTGTTTTCTCCTCGGGAACCCAAAGCCCTCTTGGCTTAGCTTTCATTTCCTCGCCTTGTGGTGGCGACAGGAGTAATGGGAACCACTGCACCCTCCTCTCACCTGCAGAGATGGAGCAGTCTACCTGCCCGGGGCGCCCTCGAGGGAGGTGATGGCAGGGCGAGGCTGGGGAGCACCCAGGGGTCTGATGCCACATGGGAAGGGGCACAGCTGTGGGGTGGCGGCCGGCTGTTGCCAGGCAGGAAAACAAGCCCATGGGGCCAGATATAATTTTTCAGAAGTTGGAACCTTTATTGGATACCAGCTTCAGAAGTTGGTATCTTTATTGCCGTTTCCTAATGTTGAAATGTTGGCATATGATTCAAAAAACTGTAAAACGTCTCGGGCCAATCAAAACAGATGTGAGGGCCAGATCTCAGCCTCGGGCTGCCAGAGCGCTGACCTCACAGCCAGGCTCCTCAGGGCCCGTGCTATGTGCTGGCGCCCGCCCAGCCCCTGCACCCGCCGCAGGGGGCCGGTGCCCTGGCCCCCCTCACCCCCCGCTGTTGTTCCGAGAGCAGGCTCGGGAGCCTTCGTTCTGCTGTTTCACGGGAGCAACTGAAACAGCTGCCATGCTCGGCAGTGGCGCTCGGGGACCCCAAGCCAAGCCAGTCGTTTCTCTCTGGGCCTCAGTTTCATCCTCTGTGAGATGAAGGGGTCCAACTAGACACTCATCCCAATCGACCCTCACCGGCTCTAGGGCCAGCTAGCTTCAGACGTCATTTAAAGTTTTCTAGTAGCCATACGAAAAAGTTAAAAAGGAATAGGGAAAACTAATTTTAATAATACACTTGATTTAACACAAAAATAAAAACATCAGTTCAACAGGTCATCGGCATAGAAACCATTGCGATATTTTACGTTCCTGGAGGAAACCCAGTGTGCATTTCACACTTATTGCACATCTCACGTGCTCAGTAGCTGCACGCAGCTAGTGGCTCCCATACTGGACAGCGCAGCTCCAAGGCAAGAAGTGACAGCGATTCCCCCATTCCCAAATGACAGACTAGGTCACCTGCATGGGAATGAGAACCCTGCCTTTCACCTAGTGGGTGAAGGCTGTGCATATACTTTCTCCCCTCGCTAAATTCTTCTTTCCACCGAAATAATGTCATCACAGTGAGGGGCGGCCACACCACGTTCAGATTACCCAGCATGCACTGCTGTCTGACCCAGGTGATCCGACAGGTGTCTGTCTCCACTATCCATCCATCAGCTCTGGGGACAGTTCTGTGTAGGCAAGACCTGCAGGGGAGAGATGAGGAGGCCACTTGGGACTTGTAGCTGAGCCCTGCCTGTAGCCTGTGAGAGCCAGGGGGAACATCTCACCTGTCCCTCACCCCAGCCCTGGAGGAGCCAGAGGCAGCTGCGAGGGGGAGGAGGAGGAACTCGAGGTAGGGAACAGAGAAGACACCCCACCCTACGCCCTATCAAATACAAGCTCCCGGCCCCCCAGGTGAGAGTTGGGGGAGGGAGAGCGAGCTTTAACTGGAAGTTTGGAAGTCCTGGATTCTCTCACTGGGCTGGGCTTCTTCATCACTAAACTAAGGCTATTTTTGTTTCTCAGAGTAATCAGAGGATTTGCTTTAAAATGTCCCAGCAAAAACAAAGGGTGTGTGTTTGGGCAGAGGTGGGACTTGAGAAAACAAGCGTGACAGCTGATAACTGTTGAAGCCGGGTGACTGCTTACACTGGGGTTTATTACACCGTTTTCTTTAGTTTTGGTCACGTGTAAAAATTTCCATCATACAAGTTTTTAAACAGTGACCGAGAGGGCTTTTTAAAATCGGGAGTGAACAGGAGAGCCATACGGGTAGGCTCAGAGCTAGCCCCGTGAGCATATTTCAGTGGGTAAGTCATGGGCAAAAACTGTAAAATACAATTGTTTTCCGAGCACACCGAGTGAGACTCACTTGTCTAGTTACTTCTTCCGGGTGGTCGGATTTCCATGGTCCATCCGCCGACCACCGCCTTCTCCATTCTGGGGTCATGCCTTCGGCTGAGGCTCCCAGTGTCCACCCAGCAGGCTCTGGGCTCCCTGACTTTTTTGGTTGATTGGGTGACATGGTAGTAGCTCCTCAAGACATCCAGATGGGTATTCCCGAAGTGCAGACAACGTCAGAGCGCAGGACAGCCCCTGTGAAGATACCGAGCACAGCAGGGGCCATTAGTCCCCAAGGGTCATTTGACATTTTGAGATGAACTCATGGTCTCTCATAAATAAGCTCGAACACTGAATCATGCCTGGGGCAGGGGTGGGGGCCCACACTTCTGCACGAAGTGCCGTGGGACACTTGGTATAATAGTTACACCTGCATCAGGTGACTAGCATGTGTGTGAAAGGGACCTCGCTGGCCTGCTCGAGGGCAGCTCCGGCCATGTGGGTGGATGCACTCGCCCCTCAAGCCTGAGTCGTGGGCTGATGGGTGTCTGACGGCCCTTTCTCAGGAGAGAAAAGCCACCATCCGTGCTGAGTTCGTATCTGGCACTGAAGCCTGTGAAGGAGGCTCCACGGGCGGCTCCGCCTCTCTGAGAAACACGCCTTTCACTTAC
Source organism: Trachops cirrhosus (assembly GCA_028533065.1). NCBI lineage: Eukaryota > Metazoa > Chordata > Mammalia > Chiroptera > Phyllostomidae > Trachops > Trachops cirrhosus. The sequence continues at coordinate 14,597,043 of CM052547.1, read as the reverse complement.
AGCTTTGACTTTTCAATTCTGAGGGAATTAGCTAATATGCTTTAAAGACTTCTTGCTCCTTAGGCATTGTTCAGCACTCCGTGTGAACTATTTAATCCTCAAGGCCGGCCCTGCGAGGAGGGATTATCAGTTCCCTGTGCATGGATGCTGAGGCTTGCCGAGGTGGCTGCTAAGGGACTTGGTCAAGGACACACAGCCAGGGAGTTGTGACCAGACTCAGCCCAGCGACCACTGTGTGATCGGGCTTCCAGCCAACCAGGCTCACTGAGGACACAAATCAGAAAATGCCCGACACGTGGAGGGCTCTGGGTGGGGCTCCCAGCTGAGGTCCTGCAAACGTCCAGCAGCGGTCACATTTCTAAAGCGGTGCAGCTGTGGGACGCTCCAACAGGTGCACGGCCAATGCGGACCTTACCCAGCAGGGCTTCCTGGGTGACCTGGGAGAATAATTAAGAATAGTCTGTGAGGAGGTCAGATGTTTCTTTTGAAGTGTGGGAGAGGAGTTTTCGGGGCTCAACCGATACACAGGTGCTCCCCCACCCCTTTATTTGATTAGCAAACCCTTCCTTCGGTGGTCCTGCAGGGACACTCTGAAGGAAAGGGCTGATAATGTTGAATACTTTTGCATTTACAAAGTGCTTTCCTTACACAACTTTGCTCCTCTCTCTCCATAACACAGGAGCAGGCATTTGGGGCCCGTGATGGAGATTAGGAGGCAGAAGTTTATGGTGGCCTTTCCACTGCTTGGCAGCTCAGCCAGGACTCAAACCATAAATTCACCCTGGTCAGGCAGCTCAGGCGTTAGTTAGAGCATTGTCCCAGTACATCAAGGTTGCAGGTTCGATCCCTGGTCTGGGCACATACAAGAATCAGCCAATGAACGCATAAGTAAGTGGAACAATAAATCGATGTTTCTCTCTCTCTTTTTCTCCCTTCCTCACTCTCTAAAATCAATCAATAAAAAAAAATCCATAAATTCAAAATCAAATTTTCCAACTAAAAAACATGGAAAGGGAAGAGAGGCCAAGCCGATGGGATTTTAGAACCACCACCCTGTGTGTCTTAAGGATGTCTCTCCAGCCTGGTTCCGGTCATTCCTCGTCATGCACATACTTCCTCCATTCTTCCAGGCCTTCTTGCTGATGAGTAAACAAGATCCTTTATAGTCACTCACCGTGGACTACGAGGGCAGCATTATAGCTGGGTTCATCAGGCTGTGCAGATGTAAGTCTGGAACAGCAGGCTTCCGGTCCAGATTTCAATATGGAGACCCTGCCAAGCTGGATGGTGAGTTAGGATTAATTAAACTTGAACTGTCATTGGAGTACTTAGATCCGGCATGTGGACGTAGAATCCACTGCATCCTCCTTCCTGAAGGCTGACAAGGAAGGCTGAGTGGGCAGACAGGTGGGGTGGAGAGGGGGAACGATTTGTCAGGCACAGGGTCCCCTTGGCCCCATTCCACTGGCCAGAGGGAGCCCAGGCAGTCAGAGGGCCCCTTCCGAGAGGGAGGAAGTCCTGCCTGCCCCTGTTTGGCTTCTCAGAGCTCTTCTGTGAGTCCTTTGGCTTTTTGCCTCCCCCTTTGCTATGTCTCCTTGGCCTGTGTCCCCTCCCCTGCCACCACCAGCCTGCATGGAAACAGGGCTGCCCCAACCAAGGAGGCTATACGCCTTTTCCGTTGACAGAGAGCACCAGTGCAAGCCTTTGAGGCTTCTGACAAGGATTCAGAAAGCTGGAATGGACCTCCCCAAGGTCACGCAGAGCCAAGATGTAACCCCCAATTTTGTGTTACGAGCCCAGAGTCTTTCTGCTCCAGCTCTGAGAAACAGCAATGCTCCGTCCTCCAATGCTAACGCCCGTGATGCCTTTAAGATTGGTCTGTCAGTGAGTACATTCATTTGCCAGGAATTCGTAAATTTTTTATTTACAAATACATCTGTCCTCCAGCTGGACTCTAAGCCCTTTGAATCAACTCAATATATTATAAAACAAACAAAGAAACAAAAACACAGCAAGTGGAAAAATAAAAGCTATCTGGGGTCTGAGGTAGTTTCTGTTTGAGCCCCCCAGATCTGGGGACAGCTCATGTGTTTGCTTGTCTGAGGGTAAAAAATAGAAAAAATGACATATATGTAACTCATGCGCAGAAAACAGAATTCGGTTGCTGTGTCGGAGCATCCCTTTCCGTAATTATCCTGGTACTTACATTGTCCCATACTTGGCCAACTGAAGTTCTGGTGAAGTTCTGTTGGGCTCCTGTGTCTTTGATAGCTTCTTTTCCACCTCCTATGACAGGATACTCCATCTCGTACCATTCTCATCGCTGACATTTCTCCCCGAAGCACTGCCTTCTTTAGTGGGAAATGGTGCGCGGTGCACACACACACAGAGTGGTCAGCTGGGTGCTCTAAGCTTTCTTCCCTACTAGTTTCCCAAGCCAGGGCTGTGGAGTCAGTACTCCCTGAATTTCACGTGTTGCTGTCTGTCACATTTATATTCAAAAGTCAGTTTGGCTAGAAAGTTCTTGCGTCTTATTTTCTGTGTATCTTAAATATCTTACCCATTTTCTTCCAGCATAAACATGTTGCTATCAAGATGTTCTTCAGGAATTGAATGTTCTCTTCCTTATAAGTTACTTGGTCTTTTTGTCTGGATGTCCAAAGGATTTTTCTCCTTTTTATTTTTGAAGTTCAATATTTTACTAAAATATCTTGGTATTGGTCATTGTGGTCAATTTCTCCAGTTAAGTGGTGTGTCCTTTCAATTCCTTTCAGAATTTTTGTTGGTTTTCCCCAAAGTTTCTGGAAGAAATGTGTTACTATCTTCCAACCATAGTTACAGATTTGCCTTTTTATTTGTTATCAACCTTTTTCTTTTCTACACATTTGAGGCTATTTTATTATGCACATACAAATTTAGATTTGCTGTATCTTTCTGGCCAATTACACCTCATTATTATAAAATACCTCTTTACCTCTAATAATGCTTCTTGCTTTCAATTCTATTTTTCTGATATTAATATAGTTACCTCAACTTTCTTAAGGTTTCTGGTTGTTATATCTTTTTCCATATTTTAACTTCTAACCTTTCTGCATCTTTTTATTTTAGGCATGCTTCCTATAAGCAGCTTATATATAATTGGGTTTTTTTTTTCATCAATCTTTATCTTTTTAATTGGAGCATTTAGTCCATTTATATTTAATGTGATTACTGGTTTCACTTGGGCTTAAATGTTATTATTTGCTCTTTTGTCCCAGTTAGCCTATTTCCATTTCTTTTTCATCTTTGTAACTGCTTTTAAAATTATTTCATCTTTTCCTTTCTTAGTTTGGAAATGATATTTTTATAAATATATAATTTTGGTGGTCCAATCTGGATATTACAATACTTCCTTGAGTTATCAAATTCTAAAAAAAGCGAGCGCCCTCACCTGTCCTCAGACAATGCGGGCACCTCGGGAAAGCGCTGCTTCCGCTCACTCCCCCTCCGGTGTTCGCGCTGTTGCTGTGCTTGGCCAGCGGCCGCGTGGAGTCTCCCATCGGCTCTCGGTGCAATCAGTCAGCAAATGCACCCAGACTCTGAACACCTGCCTTACGCCCTGAGTTTCTGCTCTCTGTCAGATCTTGGCCTAGCAATTTTTCACTCTTATGTTAGCTCTCTGTTGCCTTCAATAATTTTTACATTTGGTCCAGCTTCTCCTATTGTTTTTGGTGAAAACAATTGGTCTGAATTACCTGTTCGGCCAGAGATGGAAATGGAAGTCTGGTACTATTAATGATACTCGACGAGATGGAGACGCATTGAGCAGATACGGGGGCAGGTAGCGCTGCTAATAAAGTCTAAAGCCCGAGGCTCTTCAGCATCTTGCGTGTCTGGGAAAGCTGACTCACAGGCCTGGCATGGGATGTGGTACCGGGGGCGGACGCGTGTGGCAGCCAGGCCTGGGAGCTGCACGTATTGCTTAGCTGTCTGAGTAAACATCACCCAAAAGGACACCTGAGGTCACCTGTGCTGTCCTGGGAAGATACTGGACCGGTGCCCAGGGCCCGGGGTCACTGGGGCCTACCTACCTGGCCTCTACAGTCAATATGAAAATAGCCTCTTTGTGCCACCGTCACAGAGATGAGCACAACGAGTGCTCAGTGCTGGCTCAGCAGCCTGTAGTTCAAAGACAAGAGTCTGGGCCAACAGTCAGAGTCAGCCCATTCTTCCTGAGGCTGAAACAAAGGTGAGGGACAGGCCATTCTTGGAGCTGTGGCACAGCCTTGTGAATATGAGGGAAGCCGCGGTGGCAGGCGCGGATCTGCCTGACCTTCACCAGCAAGGACACAGCTTGGGTCTGGAACGCCTCACACAGTGCTGTGTTCATGGTGTTAGGGGCTGAATCGTGTTTCCCTAAACTTTGTATGTTGGAGTCCTAATCCCTGGCATCCCCTCAGAATGTGACTGTGTGTGAAGACAGGGTCTTTAAAGAAGTAATTAAGATTAAGTGAGGCCATGTGGCTGGTCCCTAATCTAATAGGACTGGTGTTCTTATAAGAGGAGAGAGAGAGACCAGAGGTCCGTATGGCGAGAGAAAAGGCGACGTGAAGACACAACAAGAAGACGGCCCCCTGGCCTGACTGGTGTGGCTCAGTGGATTGAGTGCTGGACTGCAAACCAAAGGGTTGCTGGTTCAATTCCCAGTCAGGGCACATGCCTGGTTGCAGGCCAGGTCCCCAGTAGGGGCTATATGAGAGGCAACCACACATTGATGTTTCTCTCCCTCTCTTTCTCCTTTCCTTCCCCTCCCTGTAAAAATAAATAAATAAAATCTTAAACAAAAAAAAAAAGATGGCCCCCTGCAAGTCAAGAAGAGGGGCCTCGGGAGAAACAGGCCACCTTGACCTTGGACCGCTAGCCTGCAGGACTGTGAGAAAATAAGTGCCTGCCGTTTCAGCCTCCAAGTCTGCAGTACTCTATGTTTGCCAGCCTAGCAAACACATGCAGTTGGGTGGGGTCAGACCCTGTCCCGGGACAGGGAGGTGGTGGTAAGACGCTCTGTCTTTCCTGGAAACAACACCCTCCCCCCATCTCCACCTGGTCCTGAGGCATCTGGCTTTGGAAAAGGACTCCCCAGTGCTCCACTTGCGTCAGGCCTGTTAACCACCCTTATTTTATCTTCCTTTAACGAACAGCGCCTTCCAAAGGAGAGGGCTCTAGCAGGTTTCTGTCTCAGAAGGCAGAGAGCCCAGGTCTCTGGGGTTTCTGTCCCAAGGGGGGCCTGGCACCAGTGTTCCCAGCTCTGCTGGGCACCAGAAGGGCTGTTGAGCTGCTCCTGGGTGGGGTCCCCGCACTGCAGAGAGTGGGGGACACCTTGCAGCATCATAGGCTCATTCATGCCTTGCATGAACTTGCTGTTTCCAACTCTAAGCTTCTCGCACTGCTGCATTTCTTGTTTTACCCCTGTGGACAGCAGGGCTCTTGGGAAGTCTGAGAAACAGCCCAAACCCAGCTGTGGCCCTGGTTCTCCGGGTCACGGTCACGGCAACCCCACCAGGGAGGGAGGTCAGTGAGTGCTCCGAGCTTCAGTCACCCAGAGAGGAGGCGGGAGTAGGCGAGGTGCCAGCTTCCCCTCACCTCCCCCCCACCCCCCACTGTGGCAATGACCTCACCTGCCCGCAGCTGCTCCCAGGAGACTGTCTGTGTGTGTTCAAGTCACATTTCATTTGGTTCATTCGGCAACAGCACATACATGAAGTTCACTTTTTACTTACTGACCAAAAAGTGCTAGAAACTAAGATTTCAGGCACAAGTAATGGTGTTGGTAATAAACAGTCTGTTTAAACTAAGCTCCTAGTAAGTGTCAAGTGAATACCTTCTCTTTCTGGCCCTAAACCCTGAAAGACTGTTCCATAATTCTTCCAGCAGAAACCTTCATTCTAGATATCTGAGTCAAACACCGAAGTGATGATTTTTAGAAAGGAAGCCAAAAGTTTTATGATCCTCCCAGGGTTGACTTAAATTATTTGGCTTATCGTATTACTGAAATAAGCAGGAAAACAAAATTGTGTAAACTGTGGGCTCTTGGTAGTGTTTACCTAAGTCTAAAACTGAAACCAGTGTACAAATAAAATACAAAAAGTCCCTGCAAAACCACTGAAACTCAAGTTAGCACATTTAACAGTGATTTTAAAAGGTTGAGGTGATTGACATACAACCTTGCGTAAGTTTGTTTTTTTTTCAAACAGTGACTTTAAAAAAAATCACACTTACTTTACTGTGAACTGCCATGTTGTTCTCCTGAACCCACTCACGGAGCAGTGACTCAGTGCCACTGGCCCCCGACGTGCGATGACACGCTTCTTCCACGTCTTTTCTCCGCTGGAAAAACTGCGTGCCTTTCACATGCGCAGAACACCGTGATGTCTGTGAACAAAAGTTTCTCCTCCATTCGTTTGGAAAATTAACACTATTTAGTGCTGAAATCTCTAGAAACAGTTATGAAAGGGCCTTCTATGTGCGGTGGAACATGTTTTAATAAACTTTCGAGATTTTCGTTCACGTGAAGATTAAAATTCTCACAGAGGGGTCATGGAAGCCCTGACTTTTGGCTGGTGCTTCTCGGGGTGTTTGTAGAACCCGGCGGCAGGATTCCTGGATTTGAGGTTCTGCCTTTCATGTGAGACTCTCTGGCCCGAACTGACCTCCAGTTCCTCTCTACCCTGTGGGCGGAGGTCTCCCTGACCCTGCGGGGACCTGCCTTGTTCTGTTTGCTTTTCCCGCGTGGGCCAGGTGCGCTTTAGTTGTGCAATGGAACCCAAACACAGAGGGCCGTTGAACTGCCCAGGAGAAGGCCGCCTGCTGCCTTCGGGCCCCAGCTGTCTGCGGAGTGTCCCCAGGTCTCTGGGCTGGGCCGGCAGCGGGAGGGGCCGCTTGCCGCCCAGCTGATCCCGGCCGGGGTGGACTGGCTGCTCACGGTGCCTGCACCAGAGGAAAAAATAGTTCGGTCCTTGGAAAACGAGCGACTCACACGACCGGAATAGCAACGGCAGACATTTAAAAACAGAAACACCTGCCTCTCGGAGTTGTGACAGGAAATGAGATTTCAGAAATGCCACGGTGAAGCTGGTGAAGCAGCCGCCTCCCTCCCTCGACTCGCCCCTGCTGCTGGTGGCCGCTGGGGCCCGCCCCCGGGCCTGCGCGGGGACGCTGGGACAGGGTGGGGGCTGGCTCGGGTCGGTCCGTCCGGGCTGAGGGCGGCCCGGCTGCGGCTGTCCGGCTGCGGGTCCTGCCAGACTGGCCTCCGAGAGGCTCCTCACTCCCCAGGGCGAACCTCAGGGAGGGAAGGGGGCCGGGCGGCCCGGGCGACCCACCCCCGCTGAGTCTTCCTTTGATGGGCTGCACGGCCATTGGCAGATCCTCTTGACGGATGAGGTCTCATTAGGGTTCTCCACGGAGCTTTCAGGAGGAGGGGATGCTGTGTTCTGTCTGGGGTACCCCACAGCTCTCCACAGTGGGGTACTCACATCCCAGAGGCTGTGGCTGATCCGTGGGGTCAAGGAAGAAAAATAGTCCACTTATTTAATGTCTGACTTTAAAGATGAGAGAGAAAGCCGCACACCGTTATTCATGGTGAATGCTGGCGCACGCTAGCACCCTAGATTGTCGCGTGGGAGGACGGCCTGTGGGGGGTGGCTGCCCACGGAAGGGAACTGACAAATTCTATTACTCTTTAAAAAAAAAATAAACTGTCACAAAAACCACGAATGACTTTAAAACACCGCAGAGAAGGAACCGGGGGTCGGAGGCAACGGTGACGCGGACATCGCCGGCCTCGGGACTCTGCTCCGTGCCTGGTGTGCGCGCGTAGTCAGCCACGCTGTGCGGTAGTAACAACTGTGCTTTAAAAAAAACCTGGCCAGGAGTGGCCACAACTGAAATTATCCAGAAGACTAAATAAAATACGACTCTACAGTTGTCGTCATTCATGCCGAAGGGTATATACTGTGTTACAAAGGGGCAACAAGGCATTAAAAACGTGTTAACCTCATCCTTTCAAATCTTCTTTTTGGGTGTTTTACATTGCACATAGTATAATAATAGCATGCAGATACAATTTATAAAATAAGATAAACAGAACATGTGTAGCAGTGTGAACAGCCTGGTTGGGGTGGGCCACACAGAAACCAGTGGGCAGCCATCAGGGGGCAGTGGTTCCCACACTTGGATGCCTCAGGGCCACCAGGGGTGGTCATGTTAAAGTACAGCTCACTGGGCCCAGCCCCAGGGTTTCTGTTTCAGGAGGTCTGGGATGGGATCTGACAATTGGCACTTCTCACAGGTTCCCGGGTGATGCTGCTGGCCAGGGGACCAGACTGCTGGTCTGTAGAAATGACCGTAGCACAAGGGGAAGCAGGCTGCTGTCTCCACCTGCATCTCAGTGAAGACAAGGGCCTCCTGAGGACCAGCAAGTCCCCCGACCTGGCCTGCCACACTGCCTGGCAGTTGCCCTTGGAGATGGATCCCTGAGCCTTAGGCCTGGCTTTTCGATCACTTCCAGAAAGGGAGGAACTAGAATGAGTGCTAAGGAATGGGCCAGGGGAGGGCCTGGAGCAGGGGTGGGAGGAGGAGGGGCTTGCTGTCCCTCTACTGACCCCCCCCCCAAGGACACAGGGCTGGGAACGCTCAGGCTTTGGTGGCAAAGAGACCGGATGGAGTCCCTGTGCAGCCGCTCACCAGCTGTAGGCCTCCAATCTTCAACAATGCATGTGCGGTAGGAAATTGCATGTTACAGGAAAGAAAACGTATGTTTCTGATTGTCTTGCACCCTTCTCAGAAGGCGGGTCTGGGCAGCTGGGCTCAGGGAGGTGGCGGGTATGTGAGCCTGGAGCTGGAGTGTCCCGTGAGGGGGAAGCTGTGAACAGCGGGGAATGGGTCACACACTGCTCTTCTGTCCCCTACACACCATCATCTGGGGCAGGGACAGGAGACTGAGGCCAGCATCTCCCATCCAGTGACAAAGGCTAATACAGAAGTCTAGGGCCAGCACGGGGTGGGGCCTCCGCTGCTCTGCAGCTCCCTCCCGCACATATTCACACCGTTGTCCTCTTCTCCTTTTAAATGCATGATGACAGGAGACACTGGAAAGCCAGCAGTTGTGACCCCTCAAGGGATGTAGGTTTCAATGGGATTTCCAGCACAGGCTGGGCAGTAAACTCAGGGTTCCTTATATGGGGCCCGATCACATCCCTCGACATGCAAGCCGCTTACTTCTGAGGGAAGGCCTACTGCGGTCTCAGTTTTCTGCACCTGCCTCCGTTGGCAACCCCCTGCCTCCGTTGGCAACCCCCAACAAATAGAATTCCAGCCCCAGGCATGCAGCCGGGTGGGAGAGGGGAGGGAGCCGTGAGCAGTCCCTGCCTGGCCCCTGCGCAGCCTGTGCCTGGGGCTGATGGGGTAGGGCAGGCTTGGGGGGCCCTGGGCTGGCTCCCTCCTTCCTCAGCACTCCTTCTATTGGGCTCAAGCTTTGTCCTTAGGGTTAGGGTGCCTCTTTTACTACCACAACGGAGAGTCAGGAAAGGGGTGTGGCGTCTCAGAGATAGGTCCAAATCTTCACCCCACCTCCCAGCCTCAGTTCCTTGTTCTAGAAAATGGGGTGATGGGGGAGCTGACTGCGCACGGTCATGAGAAGGAAGCGAGTGTGTGCGAAGTGCTCAATGCATGCTCCTTTGTAGCCTTACTACGTGCTGATCCAATCTGACAAAATTCCAAAAACACCTGTGAAAGCTAAATCTTATCCAGGCCTTCCTGGGGCATCTGAAGGTAAGAGAATTAACTCACTCATTCATCCATGCAACAGATAAACATTGAGTGCTGACTGCACCTCAGACAATAAACAAATATCTACGAGCAAATAGAGATAAAAGCCAGGAGGGCTATTCATTCACACAGAAGGGCCTTGGGGCTCTGGTGGGTGTCCCTGGGGACTGTGCTGCTGGGCATGTTGAGAGGGGGCAGGCAGCTGGCACTGCCAGTGGCTTGAAGCCCATTTCCACCACAGACAAGGCAGCAAGAACCAGAGCTGCTGCAGGCCTAAGGGCCCACAGTGAGACAGAGGGGAGGCGGGAGGCGAACGCTGGAGGCGCTGGCCCACTCCTTCTCACTCTGGGTGGGTGCCAGCCTGCTCGGTCCCTGCAGAAGCCCTTCCTTCTGTGCATGCCTATCCCCTCGAGTCTTCCTGGTGCACTAAAAGCTTGAGAGTCAGGCCTTCAGAGACAGAACTGGATACAAATGCTGCTCCCTTTCTGTGCCCTAGGAAAGTCATTTTAGTTCTCTGAGCCTCAGTTTTTCCATCTACAAAATGGTGATAATTGCATCTCCTTGTTCACTCCACTCACGAAAACCAAATGAGATGGTAAGAGGAAGTGCTTTCAGGTCCACAGCATCTTACACCCCATGTCTGTCATGTGGCAGATCAAAGTGACGGTCTACAGGGTGGCAACCTCCTCCTCAAACGGGCTTCCATGTCTTATAGACAAGGAAGCAATAACGAAACCCCTGAAATGTAAGAGCAGCACGGAGCCGTCTGACCTGCCAGCCTCATTATGGTGAGGCGGGGTCCTCACAGCTGGATATGGGGAGAGGAAAGGGCGCTGAATATTGGCGCAGCTGTGAGCCGGATGGGGAACATCTGGTTCCCCCTCAGCCAGGGGACGCCAGGGTTAAAGCCACAGCTCCTGTGAGGTCTGAACAGCCCCAGTGGCTGCTGCAGATGCAGTGGCAGCACAAACAATCCAGTGGCATCTGCCCTGTTTCAGGTGGGCCGAGGGGACTGTGCTGTGACAGCAATGGCCACACTGCAGATGACCATGACCTGTCTGCATCCCCCACCTCCCTGCTTGGGGGCCTCGGTGGTCTTCTGCTCACTCAGATCCCCACCCAATCCTTTCATCAGAGCCATTACCCGCAAAGCACAGCCCCTGACCGAGGACCCCTTACAGCAAAGGTCTGGCCCTTTGTTTCTGTACGACGGGAGCTGAGCATGGTTCTCATGGTCTCTTTTTAAATATATTTAATTATGTTATTACAGTTGTCCCATTGTTTTCTCCCCTTTATTCTCCTCTACTCCATACCCCACCTCCCACCGTCATTCCCCTACCTTAGTTCATGTCCATGGGTCATACATGTAAGTTCCCTGACTCTCCATTTCCCATACTATTCTTAACCTCCCCCTATTTTGTACCTACCATTTATGCTTCTTATTCCCTGTACCTTTTTCCCCGTTCTCCCCCTCCCCACTGATAACCCTCCACATGATCTCCCTTTCTCTGATTCTATTCCTGTTGTAGTTGTTTGCTTAGTTCATTTTTGTTTTTTGTTTTTTTAGGTTCGGTTGTTGATAGTTATGAGTTTGTCATTTTACTGTTCATATTTTTTATCTTTTTTTCTTAGGTAAGTCCCTTTAACATTTCAGATAATAAAGCCTTGCTGATGATGAACTCCTTTAACTTGACCTTATCTGGGAAGCACTTTATCTGCCCTTCCATTCTAAATGAAAGCTTTGCTGGATAGAGCAATCTGGGATGTAGGTCCTTGTCTTTCATGACTTGGAATACTTCTTTCCAGCCCCTTCTGGCCTGCAAGGTTTCTTTTGAGAAATCAGCTGATAGCCTTATGGAAACTCCTTTGTAGGTAACTGTCTTCTTTTCTCTTGCTGCTTTTAAGATTCTTTCCTTATCTTTAATTTTGGACAGTGTAATTATGATGTGCCTTGGTGTGTCCAACTTCTTTGGGACTCTCTGAGCTTCCTGGACTTCCTGGAAGTCTATTTCCTTTGCCAGATTGGGGAAGTTCTCCTTCATTATGCTTTCAAATAAGTTTTCAATTTCTTGCTGCTGTTCTTGTCCTTCTGGCACCTCTATAATTCAGACGTTGGAACTTTTACAGTTGTCCCAGAGGTTCCTAAGCCTCTCCTCATTTTTTTGAATTCTTGTTTCTTTATTCTTTTCTGGTTGGATGTTTCTTTCTTTCTTCTGGTCCACACCATTGATTTGAGTCCCAGTTTCCTTCCCATCACTTTTGGTTCCCTGTACATTTCCCTTTATTTCACTTAGCATAGCCTTCATTTTTTCATCTAATTTGCGACCAAATTCAACCAATTCTGTGAGTATCCTGATTACCAGTGCTTTGAACTGTGTATCTGATAGGTTGGCTATCTCTTCATGGCTTAGTTGTATTTTTTCTGGATCTTTGATCTGTTCTTTCATTTGGGCCATTTTTTTGTTTTTGTCTCAGTGCACCTGTTCTGTAGTGAGGGGTGGAGCCTTAGGTGTTCACCAGGGCGGGGCAACCCACCTAGCTGCGTGGTGACGCTGTCTGTGGGGGAGGGGTCTGAGAGGGAACAGTGCCGCTTGCTCCGCTCTCACCGTGCTTTCCAGTCACTTCCCCCGCTTCCCACAAGCAAACTGGGCCTTTCTGGTGCTGATTTTCAGGTGGGTGGGTTTGTGTACATTCTAGGACCCTGTGCGTCTCTCCAACGAACGAACTCTCCTGTGAGGCTGGGAGTTTCTTCCAGCACCTCAACCCCCACAGGTGTTTTCAATCAGAGGTTTGAGGCTTTATTTCCCATGCTGGAATTCTGGGTTACGGGGTCTGTCTTGCTCCCCAGTTGTTCCTCCCGGTTTATCTGCACACGAATGTGGGACCACCCAGTCTGCCAGCTGCCACCTCGCCCACCCCGGTCCTCCAGCCATCGCCTTGCTGTGAGTCCTCTCCGCCCGGCTGCCCATCTCCACCCTTCCTATCGGTATGGATGAATGTTTCTTCTTTAACTCCTTGGTTGTCGGACTTCCATACAGTTTGATTTTCTGGCAGTTCTGGTTATTTTTCCTTTTTAAATTTGTTGTCCTTCTTTTGGTTGTGCGAGGAGGCAAAGTGTGTCTACCTACGCCTCCATCTTGGCTGGAAGTCTGGTTTTCATGTTTTAAATGGTGTGAAATTCCTCTCAAAAGAAGCATGATAATTTGTGGCATGTGAAAATCACATGAAATTTAAATGCCAGTACCCATAAATAGTGGTTTATTCATTTGTTTTGTGGTCTACAGCTGCTTTTGTGCCACATTGGCAGAGTTGCGTAGTTGCGACACAGATTGTGTGCCCTGTGAAACCTGAGATGTTTTCTGGCCCTTTGCAGAAAGTTTGCTGATCCCTGACTCAGAGAAACCTTCCTTCTAGGAGCATTTGTGCTTCACTTCACACTCATGTCTGAAGCAAAAGAGAGGAAGCTCTCACGGTGGAATTCAAGCATCTGTCGGTGACAGAGGCTTCCTCTGGCTGAACTTTCCAGGGGAGGGTGTGGTGAAAATGAGAGCCAGGTAACAAAGAGCAGCAGGATGCAAAATAGAAGACTGGAGTTTGGAATGCCAGCTCCAACTAACTAATAATCATTGAATGATTGTGAACAACAACAAAAAAGTTTTTTAAGTCCTGGTACTTTGTCAGCCATCCAAGATCTGCCCTCCCGACCTCAAACAAGAAGACAGCAGTGTGAAATGCCTTAAGACCTAAAGGGTCTCAGATGCAAAAATGAGCCAATTCTAGAGCATCTCGATAAAGTTCATTCTTCCTTTCAAGGCAAGAATGACAAAGGTAAGGTGACTGTAGGGGCAGTGACCCTATTCTCACCCAAGACAAATGCAAGTGACATTTTAGGTCATTCCCAAGTCACCCAGGAGGTCCCTGAGAGGCCTGTCATTTTGCCTAGGCACAAATCTGAGTTACTCACAAGCTACTGAGTAAAACTAGTAGATGGCCCAGCATCCTTGTCCCAGGACCCCTGGCTGTTCTCTAAGACGTAGGAACTAATAGAGATTAAAAGCTTTCTTTGTAAATAAATGCTCTATGTTCATGATGTTGGCTCTCTCAAAAGTCGTGGTAAAGTATTTATTTGCAATCAGGAGACTGGCCTGTGGCAGCCATTCTTAGGCACTAACATACATACCTTTAGGAGCAACCCCAGGAAGTGGCTTCCTTTTATTGCAGTCTCCATTTCCGGTTCCTAGAAATAGCTGATTTCAGCAGCACCTGATGACCACAAATTACCTGAGGGCCACGGATGGATGACAACCACCTTTTGGACATCCAAGCACATTGCTGTCTGAATTGCAACCACACCCTGCAGTGGTCCCCCAGCTTGCAACCGAACTTTCACTTGATGTTTATTTCCATCCCACTAACCGAACATGTGCTCTTAAAAATGCAAAGCCACACTCCAGCCCGTGCCAAAGACAGTTGCAACAAATTGCATCACCTGGACTTTTTTATTTATAATAGCTAGCCCCGTTGGCAGTGCACATTGGCCAGTTGTGCGCTATTTTAAACCCGTCCTGCTCCTTTTCTCCTTGGTGCCAAGGGCACAGGAAGCTGCTGAAACGGAAGGGATTCAATCAGCATTGGAAGAATGCACCCAAGTCCTGCTTCCTAAACCCCAGGGGAGGTCTGAGTGGGAAGGAGGACCCCGCTAGCTGAGGACAGAGTCCTTTCTATGTGTCTGTTTCCCCAGGCTGAATGCGGGGCCCAGCTGACAAATGCTGGTGGGAGCAAACAGCGAAGGGTGGCTGGGCAGCAGGGAGAGACCTGGGAACAGCGGGGGCTGCAGGTACCTCCAGAGGATGCATCCTGGCTGAGTTTTCAGCGGCCACCTCCAGAGCCCCACCCCTCTGCCTGGCCAGGTCCAACTGTCCTTGGCAGAAAGGGCTGCAGGTGGGACCGCTCATCACCCTGCCCTCACCAGAACCCCCGTCCTGGGCCAGAAATCTTAGGGAGCCAGGCCGCTCTTTTTGAATTGGTCTTCCAGTCAAGGATCTAGCCTGCTGGGCAGAAAGTCACCTTTATCTCTGCTGTCACCCCCTGGTCAGTCTCAGAATCTGTAGTTTGTTCCTCTCCTAGTCGCCCTGCCCCTCTGAAATGGCATGTGGGTCCCACTCTAAACTCTGGCTGGATGCTCTGCATGCGGACGCCTCTATGTGACCAGCTCCCTGCATGGCTTCGTTTTGGAAGCTGGCTACACTGCCAGCTGCATCTCAACTCTGAATGCTGCCATTCCTCAGAATCATACTGGTGTGTCAGGACAAGGCTCCTCTCTAAGTCCAAGTCCCTCTTAAGGCCTCCAGGGTGTGCCGTGGGTGCAGGGAGGGGAGGCAGAGATGTAGGATCAAGCCCACACTCAGAGAGGCCCCACACAGCTCTGTACCTGCTCAGTGGGCCAGGCCGGCCTCGCTGCTAGTAGGACAGTGTGTAGAATAACACTGATTACTGTGAACAGCGCGGAATAGACACGTAGTATTTATGAATGAAATATTTCTTTACCACAGGTAATATAAGCTGTGAGCTCAGAGAGCTTTAAGCAGGTTGGCACTGGGCGAGGTTGTTGCAAATGAGTGGCCAGCTCGGACTCAGCTTCCCAGTCCTTGTCCTGCCACCAGAGCTCCGGGCGCCCAGCAGGGCAAACTCATTTCCCTCCTCATCTGTGGAACTGGGTAACTTGCCCTGCCCCCCAGGACTGCTCAAACACAATAATGTAAGGAGCCCTTTTGGAAATGAAGGAACAAGAAAGTGAGGCATTTGGTGAGAGCACCAGAGGCCCCCAAAGTCTGAGGCCTCTGGAGGTGGAGGAGGAGGGGACTCTCTCCCTGGTTTGGGCCTCAGTATCCCCTGATGTACTCTGTCAAGGTACTCCAGTCCATCTGTGCCCTTTCCCAGGTCAAAATAGAATGCCACTTAAACACAGAGCTTTTTGTTCCTCTTTTACTTGTGTTTAGAAGCAAATTAACTATGCAGCCTATGAAGCCCTTGAACCTGACACTGGGGAAATCCAGGCACCAACTCAAATGAGAAAGGGGTTCCCAGAAGCCCAGGGAAAACCATCAACTGTCGTGAAGCTGGAGGATTTCCTCTTATGACAAAGCTTCACACATGGTGAGAGCATGAAAGGTTTCCCAGGTCTGGATCCCACCTGCCCGAGACAAAAGCAAGCACACCAGAGGTGCGTGACATGTGCACATGTGCGTAAGACCCTTCCAGGAGCATCAGTTTCACTGTCAGCAGGTTATGTGGGGACTTAGGTTGTTTGAGGTATCTCAGTATCAAATATGGATGTTGCTCAGAAAATGCAAAATGTTCACTGATCAAACTGAAACGCAGGCTTTAAAGACATTCCAGGCTTGCAGCTTACCCTACAAGCCTGGCTTCAGAGAGCTGGACACCCTCACCCGCACCTCCTCTCGACAGTCACCGTGTCAGGACCTCAAGGGGCAGACCCAGCACCAGCGCATCCAAATTGCTCCCAAGTGACTCTTATGTTCAGGGGAGAATAAGCAGCTCTGGCTCAAGGCTGTGTTTGTTCTTGAAACTCACAGGAGGTGGTGGAAAGGTCTGAAGGGGGTGTGGTTCCTTAGTAGATGAGCCAGTGATTCCTCAAGATCTGAGTGGCAGAGTGACAAATCCACCTGGAGCTTTGTTGGACCAAGCCAGTGTTAACGTCAGGCCCTGGAGGATGAAGTCCACCAGGGTTGGCGCCCAGTGGCTTTGGCACTGCACAGTGGAGACACACTGGGTACAGACCTGGAAGAGGACCAAGGACTCACACTTAGGTGGCTTTTTCTATCTAGCCGCTGCATCTTTTGATAATGCAGAGTAAACCACCTAAGGAGGTCTCTTAAAGCCCTATAAAGTAAGACAGCACTCCCCAGCATCTCCCAAAGTCTGGGGCGATGCTTCTGACCTCCAGTTCCTTCAGGGAACCAGGGTCAAATGGGAAAACCACTGAAAATGAGACTTTCCAGAAAGGTGCTGTCCTCAGATACCATCTTGGCACCCAGTACATACACCCTTTGGCAGCTTAGTTCTTCATTGTTCTACACACACAGTACCTTTCACCAAACACATTCCAGGGTGGCAAGTGCAGAAGCTGGAGGGCCTGGTGAGCTATGAAGCCAGCCCCTGGGCACAGTGGTCTGGGGCCTCACAGCAGAGAGATCTGGGCAGTGTGAGAGACAGCTCTGTGAAGGGGCCCCGAGACTCAGGGATCTGGAGTGGCATCTCAATTAGAATGTAAATGCTCATGGGTGTCTGAATTCGTAAATGTTAAGTGACAAAGATGTCTTGTTATGTTAATGACGTGACTTTTGGACCTCATCTCAGAATGAACACTGGGGGTTGAATCAATCTCTAATGGCCAGGTATTTAATGAATCATGACCATGTAATGAAGCTTCCGTAAAACCCAAGAGGTTCGGAGTTTCTGGGTTGGTGGACACAGGGAGATTTGGAGTGATGTGTACGGAGAGATGACGCTGTGTGCCCTCCCCCGCCACACCTTGACCTACACATCTCTTCCATTTGGCTGTTCCTGTTATATCCTTTTATTATAAAGCATTGTTCTAATAAGTAAAATGCTGAGTTCTGTGAGCCTCTCTGGCAAATTAATCCAACTGGAGGAGGGTGTGGGAACCTGACTTACAGGTGGGGGAGGGAGCTGTAGGACTGAGCCCTTAACCTGTGGGATCTGATGCTGTCACCAGGCAGAGTAACAAGAGAAAATTTCTGAGATGCTGTAAGTTACAGTGGGCTGGAGCGTTAGCCTGTCAATAATTTGCTGTGGGCCAGCTCACACGGCTGCTCATGTTCCTGAACGTATGTTGGAACTCTGAATTAATTTCCAGGTGGCTATTTCTGCAACTATCTAATAGCTAGGCACCACCCGACTCCAGGAACCCCCACTTCTTGCTTATGCACGAGTTTTCCGGATTGCTGTCCACAACCAATCCAAAAGAGCAAACGCTTCTTTTCCTTAGGGACTCAGCTCCTTTCCCAGAACTATTAGCCCCGCTTCACCTTCTCCCACTCCCTTACTACAGATAATGTAAATGCATGCAGAGCAACGTACACCCTTCTCTCCCACCTGATGTATGAAAATGCTTGCCAACTCCAGGGCAGAGGGCATGTTGACTTTTCACTGGGCACTGCGGTTGGTGGTTTAGACTCCAGGCCCAGGACCTGGTCTCCCAACCCTCCAACCTCCAGCCTCCCAGCTGGAGTGTTCAATAAACAGTGTTCAATAAACACTTTCCTTTAAGTGTTCAATAAACACTTTCCTTTAAGACTTTCAGCCATGGAATTTAAATTTTTTATTTAACAGTGTTAGAATTGAGTTGATTTCTTGGACACCCTGCTTATGTCTGAGTTGGTGGTGTGGGAACCCTTCACCTCCAACACAGTACACATTGAAATTGTGATCTCAGAATGCCAAGAAACTCACAGGTCAGTGCACTGATTGAAACTGCTGTTTGGGGAAGATGTGAAAATGCAGTAGAAATGAGAGGGTCATAATAGGAAACCTGTTTCTCCTGCCCTCAGCAAAATGGACATAATAGTCTCTACCCCCCAAGGCTGTGGGGTAAAGGTTAAATAAGATTATGCACCTGAGTTAACTGGGTCGCCCAACTAGAGGTAGTGTTCTAGAACCCAGTCTTTTTACTTTTACTTTGCATTGCTCTTCAGCAGTCCTTCAGTGTTTTTTAGGGTCATGCTGGGTTTTGAAAAAGAAACAGAACAAGAGGGATGCTACCTAGGAAAGTAAGTTATTTGTTTCACAGCATCTGTAGGTCTCATTCTGAGTGGAATTTTGTGTAGTCCTTGTAGGTTTTTATTTCCATTTTACAGATAAGGAAAACAAGACTCAAAGTACATAATCTACCAAGTACAGGATTAGATGCCCTCTATTGAAGCCAGACATTAAAGGAACTTTGTATTGAAATAGACCCCAAAGCTGGAAAATAAATTTTGTCCGCCTGGCCCAGGAGTGCTCTGCAAAACTAAATGACCGGAAAAAGCCCGGGACACGACTGAGAAGTCAGATGTACTGTAAAAGGTGACACACTCAGTTCCCCTTCCGTGCTCTGCTTGGGTTTGAAGACCTCAGGGAGACAGATCTGGAGTCCGACTGGTTCCACCTTTTACTGGGAAGGGTCTCCTTGCCAAAGGGTGGTGGTGGAAGGGGTAGCGGGACGCTATTCCTGGGGAAAGTTAAAAAAAAGATAGGGGGCAAGTTCACAAACAAGGTGGAGGAACTGGAATAGGTCAAGATAAGGCTCGCCCACTAGTAACGAAAGTAAAAAAAGGACCACTTCTGTTAACTTTGACCACAAATACAATCTTTGAAGTGAGGACTATTTTTGAAAAAAGTACTAGGAATTACCTGCTTGGAAAGCGAAAACACGAGATGGCAGCTTTTCAGAATATGAATCCCGAGAACGTTCATTCATGTGCAGAAAAAGCACACCTAAGACATGTCTGGCCTGTAGATACCTGGATCTTCTAGAGTCAGAAAGAAGCATCCTGAACAATACCGCTGGTTGACTTTAAGAATGTGAAGGTTCCCAAGTAAAAGTTCTGCCATAGACAGAACAAAGGAAGATCGCTATTTAACCCCAACACAGCCAAGAGCTGTGTGATCTCACAGTCCGTTCTTGGTTTTTACCGATAGCCAGACCCGGGGGTGGGGGTCGGGGTCCTCCACCGAGGTAGCAGACTGTTTTAAGTAGCTTTAAGAGTTGCTTTTAAATACTCACACGATTATTTTCACACGTACACAATTCTTAAAACTATTTCCAATAAGTTCTTGTTGTAGATTCCAGCCACGTGGAAGAAATTAACTAGCTAATCCCTCGTTTTCCTCTGTGGTTTTGGTCCTCCTTTCAGAAAGTTTTACTTCACCGACAGTACTCAGTAATTTCTTAATAGTAGGCATGGCTGTTTGCTAACTCTACTATCGTATTCTTTTAAGAGCCACCTAATAGTGAACCTCAAAGACTTGACATCGACGTAATTTACAAATGGTTAGCGTTAGTGAAACCCACAGGCTATCAAGCATTCCCTCAGTCCTTTTTGAAGTCTTAGCTCTCTAGTTTGAGATCTATCTTTAAAGTGCAATGCCTAGTTTCCACACTTCCGTAGTTCACATCTATGACTCAAGGAGGCACGAAACGACTACCCCACTGAAGTCTCTTCTTACAGTGCCCTGGTAACTCCCCTGAAACTGCAGGAATAGATTACGTCCAAACTTCCGTTGCGTTTGCTTTTGCTCTTGGGAACTGTTGTGGACTACGTAAAGCCTTGGTGCTTTAATATTTTTCAGTTTTAAATAACACTACATTCCTGTAGTTCTAGGATCACATTTTTAAAAAACCGCAAATTTTCCTTTTGAATAGAGGCTAACTATTGTTAACCTGTTGCTGAACTTTCTAATCTGACCGAACCTCCGCCTCTCTGGGGTGTATGTAGGTTGTCTCTATACTGTTGAGGGGTTTTTCTACAGCCGCTGAGATGGTGACACTGACTTCCCCCATTAGATGCTCAATATTAATATGTGCAGTAAATTATACACAGGATGTTGCTGATCAGCTCTGAACAAGATTTATAACACCTCGGTCCTGTCTTCTCAAGCTAGCAAGCTTATTACTAAGGCAGTTCTTTTCAGTTTGTTGTGTATACCATAGCTCTGTTTTAAGACTTAAGGTACTTAAGTGCACTCTCACAACGACTGTGAATTTAAAAGGTACTTAAATACACTTACGAAGATCGCAAATTTATAATTTTAAATACAGAAGCAGCAAGGACTCATTTGGGAAACAGGTTACAAACTTCTCCATTTTCCCAGAGACCTCTAAAAAAACACCTGGAGGGCCTGGTTTCTCGTCAGCCATTTCCCTCTTTTGCTTTCCTATCCCCAGCAACGAACTGGCCAATGAACTGTTTATTATTTAAAGTATCTAACCTTGCCTCCCCCGATGGAAGTTCTCCTGCACAGGCGTAAAAATGCTACCTTTAAAATGTAAAAGCAGATACACACTAATACAGAGGCAGCACAGAATATCCCAAACAGCAGGAAAGTTTAACATTTTTTCATAATTTTCCATTACTTCACATGGTCAACTGAAGACACTTAATGGAAAATAATTACTCTAAGATATCCAAGTAGGAAGGTATAAGAGTTTAAAGAGAATAGCGATTCCTACTCTTTGTTAAATGGAATCTCCTTACTAGGTTTCTCAATGTCCCTCCCTATTTCATCAATGCTGGTGGAGCCCGGTTACTTAAATCACTAACAGAAAATGGTTAAGGTATGAAATAGCTATAAAACGGTATTATTGGAACCACTAAATTATGTTATGGAAGTATACTAACATGAAAAAAATGTTCATGATGTATCATAAACAGCCCTTACCCCCCCATTTATAAAAAACTTGGGAATGAAACAAGTAGAAATTTGAGGGGGGAATAGGTAGCAGATTGAGAACCAGTGTGTTTTATAGATACACTAATAATAATTTGAAGTGTAATAACATACCTACACCGATTTCTAAACCTAATTACTGTATCTAGCCTTTTTACTCTTGCTAAAAACTTATTTTGCAAGGGGATGCCTTGTTTAAACCCTTTACAGAAAGAATTACTTATTACATATCATAATTAAGCTGCTAGCCAAACCAAATGTTTTCAGGTTAGCATCTAGTCTACACGGTTGTAAAATGGAATATTGTGGAGTCCTTCTCAATAGGTTGGCCTAATTTTTGATTTTTCACATTGCTGATTATGCAGTGTGGGGCTTTGATTCCCTGGAAACGCAGGTCCGCAGGGTTCCTAGAGCCCCTCCCACTCATGCTTCCATGAGCAAGAAATTAACCCAGGCACTAGAGGAAAGGCAGATCCAGACTTAGAATTTGCTAAGTGTTTATCTTGGCTAACATTAGTTTCAGACAAAGTTTTGGCCTCCTCTGCCAAAGAAAGCCTTCAAAGCAGATTATTTTCAAGGTCCTCTGAAAGATCTTGACCTTATACTGGGTAAAAGTTAAGAAATTCATATTTGTTGGTCATTCATTTATGCTGGAATTGTATAAAACACACCCAACTAATTTAACTTTCATACTTTTGGAGGCTAATCCTAAATCAGCAAAATAATTCTAGGGCAGTGATCTTGCCCATCATCAAACCTATATACTCCAGTCTTCTAGCATGGCCTAAGAATCTATCCAAAACCAACAATACAAAGACTTATTCTGGGTGTGTAATATATACCTCTAAGTATTAAGAATGAATAGAATTTCTGTTTCTTTAGAACAATCTTAGAAATATCTTTATTCTTGCTTATTAACAAATAGCAACAATTTACTCCAACCAGCTTCATCAAACTGATTTCACCAATGGAGTAGTATTTTTGTCAACAAAACCTTTCAGAAGGTACTTAGCAAATTAAATACAGGAAAGGCAAAAGTAGGTTTACAGTTGTGAGTACGCGAAACAGTTAACACAGCTAGTGCGATAATCATAACCTGAATGTCTGTTCTTCCATAGGAACAACTGTAAACCTACTTCTGCTCACCCCTGTACTTTTCCACATTAACAACTATAAACCTACCCTGGCCCATCCTGTACGTGTACCTGCATATTAGGGGAAAAAAGTTTCATATATTGATGATTAAAAACAAAAATTTTCAACAAAGGATAGAGACTAAAGTTAAAGTCTAAGTTGGATTCAGGGTTTTAGTTGACATAACCTATACAAAGTCATTTTCTACTTTATTTATAATTAACTTAATAGTAATTATTTGTGGTCAACTACACAAACGTGCAACTAAAAACATCTAACACTAGCTATATCTCTAATTTTACTATAATGTAACACCATTTAAAGGAAAGGCTAAATCTGGATAGGAACGTAAGGGACACATTCAGCACTAACACCGCACTAAAAAATGCTCACAAGGAACACAGGTAGTTGGAGGGAGAACTTTGTAAAAGAAAATAAAAGGAAATACTCAATTTTGGATATAGGTCTCTTCCAGTCTAAACTAATTATCACATGAAAAACACCAATGAGAAAACATTTAAGTTAATGGAAACAAGTCTTTATTAAGTAACTTTTAATATCAGAAAAATAAAACTCTTATAATTCTCTTTACAGCAAATATATAATATCAGTGCTTTGGCCATCTTAAGTTAAAGGCCCTTTATCATAAAATATATGGTTTTAAACTTTACTCAAATTGAATTTATAATCCCTATGACTTCCCTACATATACATAACAAAAGAGTGTAGTAAAATTAGCAAATACTAAACTATATTGATAATTTATCGTTCTTAGTTTGTGGTTTTAGAAACAGTACACGCACCTAATATATATGTCAATTCCTTGGCTTGTTAGTTGCAGTGTACAATGCAACAGAATACAAAATACATGCTTGTGAACATTCGTTCGTATCTACAAGACGGCAGCTAAAGGTTAGGTTTCAATACTGACATTTAACTATCCTACAAGCAATTAGCATTACATCATAATATGCCATCAAGGCAATTTTTTATACTGAAAAATCAAAATAAAAACCGTTATTTGTAAACTTTTATACGAAATGTTAACTCTTCAAGTGGAAATAAAAAATAAAATTTGTCTATTTACTATTCAATACACATAGGATTTCAATTTTTGTTATACTGAGAAAAAAAAGCTCTTTTGTGTTGGGAAAATAACGCTTCAAAAAAATAATTAGTAGAAAAACCCACCAGTATAATGTTTTGTCCTGTCGATGCCAGCATAGATTTGGGAACATACTCAGGATGACGTCATAGACATCCACAGGTGAAATGTAAAAGTGTATCTTAAATCTTTCCTTGTGATTGGAAATAGTTTTGAAATGAAGTAAACTGATTGGAGGTCATCACAGCTGCTTTTGTGAATTATGCCAAGGGCATTATTACCCCTCTCTCCCTACCCCTTCCCTAAATTACTAAAAAATAAAAATATATTTATCATGTGCAAGACAAATATGGATTGAACATAAAATGTTTCACATTTTGATCTAGAGTCTAAAAATTAATCAATAGCTTGATTAGACTAATGAATGGAATGTTCACATCCTCAATTATTAGCCAATACAGGTGAAGCCCAAAGCCCTTCCTGAAATGCGAAGACCCAGGTGGCCACTTCCACATTCACTGAGGGAGGCAATGGGTCGGAATTCACCATCAACACAATTGCATTCCTGATCCACTGATCATACCAGCTGGGCGAGATGAAGGTCAATGTAGCAGTTTTTTGTCCCAAATTATAACCAGTGATTGAGTAAACTGCCATCAGCCCTATTACCAGTAATTCACAATGCATTAAAAAGTTACTTGTAATCCTGCAGAATTAGGCGTAAGTTGTTGTAAAATAAAAAAACAAACAAACCTGTTTTGTCAAAACTGGCAGTGTAAAAGAAGGCAGCCCTGGAAGTGTCTGAATCATCTGTAATGCCAAGTACCCTCCATAAACTCTTAATGTGGTTAGGCTTTGGGACCCATTGTTTTGAAATCTTAGACGTATATACTTTTCTCATAGGCTCACACAACCTATGATTATCTTCACTCCATAGAGTTGAACTTCAGCTTTAGCAATTCTTATACGAGCTATGTCTCTGGGTCTACAGGGTAATATTAATAATTCAAACCAAACTAATAGACAAGAGACCACTTAGGTTTAGTGTTACCATAGCAGCCTTTTATAAGTTTACTAACAACTTTAGCCTAATCCCAATAAAGCCTGATAACAGTCATAAGAATTCATTAGGAAGTTTACTGGGGGTACCATTATACCCATGCCTTTACGAGTCCATATAGAGATATAGTATTTATGTATATATATATAGTTAAGAGTGAATCTGGATTGCCTGAGTAACAGCTGTCTGGCAAACTGGACATGATGGCGTTCTCTTTTCACAGATCTTGTTGGCACATTCCATGCAGAAGAGGTTGTGGCCACATGGAACTAGGGCAGCAATAACTTCATTCTCAAAACAAATCACACAGTCATGCTTTCGTCTTGATTCTGGAGGTGAGCTAGAGGTGGAACCACCATTGGAAGAGGAGTAACTATTGGTACCATTAGAAAAAGCAGGGATGTATATTGGAAGGCCAACATGGTTGCCTGTACTAGGTGGGTCGCTCCTAACCCTCCGAGCAAGTGGGTGTTCAATGCTCTCAGGAAATGTAGGAGACAGACGAGGAGTAGATGGCTGACTTCCTCTACGCTGAGTCTTCATGTTACCAGAAGGATCACTCCCAAAGCCAGAGAGTGGGTTAACTGGTTCAAATGGAGTCCAGATAGTTTGCGCGGACGTTGGTAAAGAGTCAAAGGCAGGAGAATCAACTGCAAGATCTTCTGAGCCTACAGATGGTAGTGTATCTCCAAACCAAAAGTTTCCTGTGCTAAATGGGCTTGTTGGACTAAAGTCAGCCAGCCTATTGCTTCCGAAGTAGGAATCTGTGGAACCACTTCCCAGAGAACTGGAACTATCATTTCGATAATTGGATATCATTCTTGCACGGCTAGGAGGAACTGGATTGGAGGAGAGCCACGCAGAGCTTAGAGTGCCACTTTCGAAGCTCACATCGGTACCGTTGTAATGGAAATCATTCTCTTCGTTGAGCTCAATGTAGTTTCCTGTACGCATGGCAATATGCATTTCTATTTCTTCTCGTGCTCGGTCAACATTCTCAGGCATCCCTGTCACTTCAAAGACAGGCTCCTTATCTCTGCTCGGAGTTACTATGTATGTGTGGGTCTGCTGCTGAATTCTTTTAATAGTTGCTCCTTTGGGTCCAACGACTAACCCTACCACTCGATACGGGACCCTCACTTGAACGGTGGTTTGGCCGGGCAGATTAGGACTTGACAACCCTCCCAGGGCAGGGCCATTCTTGTTTCGAGATGCACGGATCATGGAGAAGTGCTCTGCAGCTGAGAGGATTTCTCTTTTGGCCATGGCAACATCTTCTTTCCGCCCAGTGACAACAAAAATGGGCTCTTCACCACGAACAGGGGTCTTGATATACGTGTTTGTCTTGGCTCTCAGTGCTTTAATTTTACAGCCTGTTAGAAAGAAAATATGTCATAAGAATCAAAATCTACTTCAACAATACCAATAAACAAATCACAAAGTGCTCCTTTCAAGCTAAACTCTGCTTCTAGGCAGCTAGAGTGCTCTATATAGGCAAGCTATACCACGCGTGGTCTGACCTTCCAAACTTAGGTAGTTTACTACTCTGCAGGGTATTGGTGGCAAGGAAAAACCATCAACGTACATGTCAGACATTTAACATTGATTTTCTCATGTAATCTACACAATAACCTCAAGAACTAGACTATTATACTCCTTTTACTGCGAAGGAAAATGAAGTGCAGAAAAATTGTATCACTTGTCTAAGTTCACACAGACAGTAAGTGGCAAATAGGTCAGGGTTAAACCTATTGACTTGAAAATCTACCATCTTTTTGTTAGTCCAAGAACCTCAAATTTCATACAACTATACCACATGACCGATGTTCTTTAACTAATTTCCACTTAACTGTCTTACCACTTTAACATTACTCTTTCCCCGTAAAACTCAACTGATGACAACGGCAAAGTGCTCATGGTTATAGGTCATCTCACTTTTGCTTATATCAGCTGAATTTTAAGCTTACTAAGAATCAGTTGTTTCTCCTCATCTGTTTTTGCTAATTGTATTCATGTGTGAACTAAACAAATAAGTGAAATATGAATAAAAACCATTATATCTGTATGAGAATTAAGTTATTTTTGAAAGTTTCAACACAGATGAGTACCTTCAAGGAAAAAAAAGGTGTCGTTGAACTATGTATGGGTGAGACAACTGTGGAAGCCAAGGACTGAAAAAGTAACAGAATTATTGTGCACTCACTGTAAAATTCTGGCTAAATTCAAAAGAAACACTGGAGATTGTATGGAATATGGGCATTGGATGTGGTCTTATTGAAGGACAACTCAAGGACATTTAAGTTAAAATAAAACATCTAAGGCACTATGTGTAACTACACGTGACTGTCTAGTAATTTTCTGGAATAATCACTCATACCAGTGCCAACTGGGTAAGACTAGAAGGCTTCCAACTGTAACCTGAAATGTAAAATATACCACCACAGCATCTAGTTTTCAAAGGCCTTAACATGAAGCTTACTAAAATAAATTTATTCTCATGAATGTGTATGCTATTCCTAGTTCCTGCAAGGAAAGAAGTTAAGTGCTGTTGAAGACACGCATCACAATCTGGGCAGGTCTTAACTTTCCCCGTCTTCTTCTTTTGTCCCACCACCCCTCTGCCCCAATACACTGATAATGTACTAAAGCTAAGTCTTTACAGGCACCATTTCTAACCTGCGTAACTTACAGCAGTCATTGCGCAACAGGTCTCCTTGCCTCCAGTCTTGTCTCACTTCAATCCATTCTCTACATTCCCTTTAATCAAAGGATGCTTTCTCTAAATAAGCACAGATCGCATGACCACTTCTTCGCATAAAGTGCTTTAATGGCTCCCTTTTACCTTAAGGTAAATAGGGCACACAAGACCCTCTTTACCTGGCACCCGAGTACCTCTCTCTGGCTTCATCTTTTTTTCCCATTCTTACTTCTTAAACTCTACAGGGTGCACCCCCTTATTAAATTTGTATCCTTGCGCCCTTGCTTCCATGCCTAGAATGTCCCTCTGTCCTTGCCTCTTTACCTTGCAGTTCTGACTCTTTAGCTCCTATTAGCCCTTCAGATTTTAGTTTAGATGCCTCATCCTCTCAGGGGCTTCCTCTCCCTCAGGAGTGGTTTGACTGTAAAGTACCCATCATGGGGCGGCCACAGCAACACTTGCTGAAACAAAGATCACTGTTTTTCTATATAACAATGTTGGACCTTTCTTATACATACTGCTTTGTAGCTAAGCATTTTTTGCTGGGCTTTCCCAGACTTTCATATTCTGGCCCCATACTGCTAATCCAACCTTTTCAAAAGGAGTTTATTATTCTGACTTCATTTATAGCATATTCCACCTACCATGGAACTTTTAGATCTCAACCACAAATGAAGATCTTGTTCTTTCCAACAAACTGTAGTAGAACTTACAAATGGCTGCTTTCTCACTGCTGGATCCTAGGTACCTATCATGAAAACCCCTTTAAGAGTCAGGTTTATTCTAACCTGAAGACTACATTCATTTAAACAGACTACGGGGGGAAATGGCTAAAAGCAAAACTGCAAGGGAAGCACTCAGTGCAGTACCTGAATGAGGTTACAAGAGCCAAGGGGAGGGGTAGTTTGGGGGCTATGAAGAAATTACTACCATGTGTCAAATACATACTACTGTAAAACAGGTTTTTAAATTAAGAGTGCTGCTATACATTTATATGTATAATGAACTACCAGAAGATTAAATTGATAGTGCTCCTTTTGAGTACAGGAAAACACTATATCTGCTTTTGCTCCATAATATAAAGTCAATTGGAAGACCAGAGCAACAAAACTTCCATATCTACTTATCTTAGCACAGTAGGTGATGCTTGGGGCCCAAAACTGAGACCACTTTCCATTGGCCAGTATGTAACTGATGGAAAGATATCTAAGAAATTCTGAAAGGGGTGATATGAACATGTAGCTGGTAAGTGCTCACATCAGACATTCAAGGGAGTTACTGCTGTTATTGGGATACATGAGTTTATGCTCTGGGCTACAAACCAGGCAAGAAGGCAGTCTGCTAGAATCACATTCCTGGCAGAGCACACCACAAAAACACTGGGCAATTTCCATTAAGGACAGAGAGAGAGAGATCATCAGCCCAAGGATTGGCCTTTTCCACCCTTACTAATCTTCATCATTAGGAAGCTGAATTTTAAAACTTTTCCAACTAAATACTTCTGAGACTATAATAAACTGTCAGTTGCATCTTAGTAGAATACTTTCTGTTTAATACCTAGTAGGCATAATATTAACTAAGGAAATATGCCCAAAGGCACACAGAACACTATCTGGACTATGGATGGGTCTAACAAATAGGTGTTTAACATACGGCTCATTTAGGCAGACAGAGAACGAACGTTTTGAGCATGAACTACTTTTGAGATGGGGGAGTAGGATAGGCCTTACACACTACCCAAAAGGGTCATGTGCTTATGCTCTGCACATCAGGGGAAAGCGGTAACAGGAAGACAGCAAACCCAACTCCTTTTAAGCCACTGCCAACAAAAGCAGAAGTATGTCTTCTCTCTCCTAAATTTTATAGGACAGTTTTAACACAGTAGCCTAAACTCAGATTAGGTGTACAAGAAAACTTCATCAATCATAATATTGTTTCCACAGGAACACAGATTTTCTAGAATATATGCACATTCTAAAGTTGGGGACAATCTGAATAGGCAGAGTTCTAATTAAGTGACACAAATGAAAGGAGAAAAAAAGTTTGTTTTATTAATTTTCAGGTGGAGATAAAAAGCTTTTGAGTACTTCAGATTGTTTTTGAAAATTCAAAGACACTGAAAAAATCATAAAAGAATATATAATCTCACAGCGGCACAGAACGCAGAAGCTATAAAGGTAATGATAAATTAGACTGCACTAAAAAAACTGCTGCATGACAAAAGCCACTCATAACACGGTTAAAACATCTACAACTCACATCACAAATAGCTAATTTTTCTCTCTTACATACTCCATCCTACATATGAAAACACCAAAGCCCAACAGAAAAACAGGTAAAAGAAATAGCTCACAGAAAAAAAAAATAATAAATGGCTCTGAACACACAAATTCCCATTTTCATATGAATTGAGGCATTAATTTTCACCTGTAAGATTATCAAATATTGCAAACAGTGCTAGGAAGGAAAGGGTAAAACCCTCATATTTAGCTGCCTCGCCAAAATTACAGCTGCAGGTATCCTTTTGCCCCTATAATCCCACTCGCAGAATGGATTCTGCAGAAATACTCGCAGGGGTACAAAATGACCTTGTATTATGTTCCTCACTTGTGGTTTATATTAGTGTGAGGCTGTACAGCTACATAGTGGAATACTATGCAGTCATAAAACTGGCTGACTTAGGGGGACAGGTAGGAGAAAATTTTCCTTGTATGCCATTTAAAAAAAAAAACTTTGAGCCACACAAATGCATCAACTTTGCAAAGAAATAGGATAAAATTAGAACAATTAAAAAATGATAATTTTACTAGACTTCACTTACCAGTAAGACTTTTGGCTAATACTGAGATTATTTTTCTTCTTTTTCTTTTTAAAGTATATTTCATTGATTATGCTATTAGTTTCCCATTTTTTCTCTCCCCTTTATTCCCCTCTACCCTGTACCACTACCCCTCTCACTGACATCCCTCCCTTAGTTCATGTCCATGGGTTCTTCATCTAAGTTCTTTGGCTTCTCCATTTCCTATACTATTCTTAACCTCCCCCTATTTTGTACCTACCATTTATGCTTCTTATTCCCTGTACCTTTTCTCCCATTCTCCTCCTCCCTCTTCCCACTGACAACCCTCCATATGATCTCCATTTCTGTGATTCTGTTCCCATTCTAGTTGGTTGCTTAGTTTGTTTTTGTTTTTTTTTACGTTCAGTTGTTGATAGTTGTGAGTTTGTTGTCACTTTACTGTTCATATCAGGACAGTGCTCTAACTGAGCTACCCATCCAGGGCAATAACTAGTTACTTTATTTTTTTAAACTTTAAAAGCTTTTTTAAAAAAGATTTATTTATTTTTAGAGAGAGGGGAAGGGAAGGAGAAAGAGAGGGAGAGAAACATCAGTGTGTGGTTGCCTTTCATGCATCTCCTACAGGGGACCTGGCCTGCAACCCAGGCATGCGCCCCAACCGGGAATCAAATTGGTGACCCTTTGGTTTGCAGGCTAGCACTCCATCCACTGAGCCACACCAGCAATGGCCAAGGCTTTTTTTTTTTCTAAGACGTAAGGACTAACAATTATTTTCTTACAACTACAAATAAAAAAACCAAACATATGACAAGGTGTATACCAGCCTGTGCAGAGGTTAAGAACTAGAATAGCAGCAGCTTTCAGAACTGTAATTTTATTTTGATTTGGAAGTAAATCCCCTAAGCACAGAGTCTCCAATGTACCTCCCTCGTGCAGGAGGAACCCCTTTCTCCTTTCTATACCACTCTCGTTGGGGCTGTGTTGCCTTGAAACCTTTGAGCTCCAGCTGGAATTCTGGTCCTCTGACTCCCAGCACAGCAAAGGCCCTGCCTGGGCCTCTGCAGGGTCAGGAGAGCTTCTCCCACCAGCTGCCTCAGCAATTAAAAGGGGAGGTCCTTTGTTGCTGGGAGAGGAGCAGAAAGGAAGAATTGGAAGGATGGTATCTGCATCTTTACTGTTTCTCAAACTATCATGGGTTTGCAGTGTTACCTTAATGGGTTGAAATCAGCATTTAAAAAAAAAACCAAACCCAAAACAAAAACTCAATGTGTTACAAATATTTCAGTAAAATATGTGTATGATGGGCTTCAATGCAAAATGTTCTTTTGCTTGGGGGGTGTGGTCACAATCAGAAAAGTGTAAAACTCTGCGCTGGATCATCTTTAAGGCCACTTTTTGAATCCTTTCAACATGAGGAATGATGTACATATAACACAAGAACCAGATTTAGAATTGCAGTCTGCAATGTAGATGTAATTATGGTCCAAATCAATTCACCTAAAAATAGGAACATAATGCAGATTACCTTGGTGGGCCTGACCTAACCATGAGTCCTTTAGGGTTTCCTCCAGCTAGTCTCAGTAATCAGAGATACGTGTTGAGAGCCAGATGGAAAATGGAGACTTCAATCCAGAAATCTTTTTCTGTTCTTTAATTTTGCTTATTACCTGCTTTAGTTCTCTAGCGCTGCCAAACAAGTTACCACGTGGCTTCAACATACTGAATTTTTTTATTTTACAATTCTGTAGGTTAGAAGTGTGACATGGGGCTCAACAAGGCTAAAAATCAAGATGCTGGCACGACTGTGCTCCTTTTTTGCTGGAAGCTTCGGGGGACCTATTTCCCTGCTCCTTCTGGTTATTGGCAGAATTTAGTTTATAGTTACAGGACTGAGCTCCCTACTTCCTTGCTGTCAGCTGAAGGCCATTTCCAGCTTCTAGGGGCCACCTGCATTCCTTGACTTGTGCTCCTCCTCCCCCAGTCTTCAGAGACAGCAACAGAGGTTCTCATGCCCAAATCTCTCCCCTTCTCACGTCTCTGACTCAGTTGGGAAAGAGCTTCTGCTTTTAAAGACTCATGTAATTACACAGGGCCCACCCAGATGATCTTGAACATCCTCTGCATCTCAAGGTCCACACTCCGCACATACATTGTTTCTGGAGGACGAGGGTGTCAGCATCTTTGGGAGAAGGAAACTTATTCTGCCTACTACATTACCATTTTCCTTTCCTCCAGTTATTTTCCCTTTCTCCCAAGTCCCTGGCTTTTGAACCAAGGAAAGTGTCTATCTGGCCCATGAAAAATTTAAAACCTAACCCAGGGCAGTGGCTACACATTAGGGGGCCAGAAAAAGTATGGGGATCATAGACATGAGAATAGAGTGATGGGATTGAGCTAAACACCAAAATATAGGTAAAGAAGAAAGACATAAGTCACTGTTGACAGAGAGTTTATGGTGAGAGCTGAGTAAAAATTTGGTGGCCAGCTGGCCTCCACTTGTTCTAAGGGCTTTGCCTAGGTGTTCCTAACTAAACCACTCCTCCTCCAGTCCAAAACATCCACCACCTGTGAGAAAATGGATCGGTCCCAGTAAGGGCATATGCCTGGGTTGCGCGCTGGGTCCCCAGTTAAGGGTGTGCAAGAGGCGGCCTAATGCTTAAACTTACCTCTTCATATATTAAATTCCCTAGAAAGGTGCAGGTGCTAATTCAAAGTGGTTTGAATTATGTAAGCTCATAATCAGGAGAGGAAACAGTCATGTAAGCAATACTGATATAATTGCTCTAAAGAAAACAGACATAGAGTGGGAGCACAGAAAAGGAGATGACTTAATTGCTTACAGTAAATGAAAGAAGGCTACAAAAGCATTTGAATTTAGGCTTAAAGAAAGGTGGGAAGAAGCAGAGGGGGGTTCAAGTGCCGAAGCAGGGACTCAAGAGTACAAGATGGCAGTCAGGATGCCACACCTGGCCCACTCTTGTGGGAGCTTCAAGTGACTGGAGGGGAGAAGGCTCCCCAAGTGAACATCTTCAAGGTCAGACAAGGGTTAAAACTCTATCTTGTAGGTCCATAGATTTGTTTTATTTATTTTTTTAAAGAAAGAAGCCCCAAATATTTTATGAAGTGTTGCTGATTATTGACAAAGAAAATACTGTTTTCCAGAAGTTAAATTCATTGTATTTTTCACTCATTTCATAAACTAGCTACATATTATTACATGATGGGGCAAAGCAGATTTATAGTTGTTCGTATAGAAAATACAATAATTAATAAATGATACAAGAATAAACTGTTTGGTGCACTCACAACTATAAACCCACTTTTGCCACACCCAGTACCTAAGGGACTGAAGAAAGCTAAAAACTCTTACAAACACCAAAACCGCATTATGTGTTTTCACGTTGAGTCAGCCTTTGGGTATGCCTTTCTTCAAAAATCCCCCCACAAGCAGTTTTGTTTTGAAGGGGAAAGAATCCTATTAGGAAATCAGGGTACACACATGTATGCACACACACACACACACCTTAATAGAAATGAGGAAGGGGAGTGAAACTCCTTGAGAAATTCTTTTTATGTTCAAGATAATAAGAACTCCTTGGCCTCTTACTAACTCCCACCTCCCTCCTCCCCATTTAGTGGCCATAACCTACCCTCTCCCAGATCGCATCGTCTCCCACACACGCCTTGTTGCCCTTCTATCTCTGCTCAGGTACTTCCCTGCAGAACCCGGAACACCCTCCTAGAACCCCCACCCCCTCACATCTTCTAAGGAATAAACAGCCATTTGGAAAACATGAGATTGTATGTGCGAACTCCAGAGTGCTACAAACACAGGTGTAACTCTTGATACCACACTACCACCAGTGACTCTTCCAAGGTCCATTTTAAAGGAAACAAAGCAGGGAGCACAAAACTGATTGTCTGCAGGACTGGGTTCAAATCTATCCCCAGTTACTCATGGTTTCAATCAATATACTAGTAGGGCATTAAACCTCAAGGCCCTTTCCAATGTTTTATTTTTTGACCCAGTCACCTCTTCTTTAAGATACCACCATTTTCCACATACATGTATCTACTCTTTCCTTCCTTAGGAAAAGGTACATTGCGTAGTGGCTGGCAACACCAGATTTTGGACAGACCATCACTACCCAGCTTCATGAATTTTAAGAGGTCTCTGAATTTCTGTCTCTTTCATGGGTGAGGAATTATGATTAAAGACACTCTCATTTGGCTGTTGCAAGGACTGAATAAAATAATGTATTAAAAATGCTTATTATTCTACAATGCCTGTTCTTCGAGAAGGTGCCTAGTGAAGGGTAGCTTTTCAGACTATCTACCCAACCCCATCACTTCAAGTATTTCATCAGTAGACTGAGACAATATGCTTAACCTGTAAGTAATAAAAATTTATAGCCTTTTCAGTTTCCCAAACTCTCCTACTTTTATAGTCTCATTTAATTATAATAGTGTGCTTTAGGGAAAGCAGAAAAGAGCTTAACTGAATCAAGATCTCCCCGTTGGAAAGTCAGATCTCAAACCCAAGTTGCCTGAATTCCATACTCCTCTCATTTAGGCGTACTATTTTTGTCTAAAAGCAGTAAAGAAGCACATTATTTCATTTTTCATGATATACTAGAATCAATGAAGGTGGGTTCATATTACTTAACGATTTTATATAAAATAAGGTCCTCTACATCCTAGAATAGTATAGACAGACTATCCAGAAGCTCCTTTAACTTTACAAGGGACCCAATTTCAGTATTATTAATCTAACATTTAAATAAATTATTTAGATTAGCAATACAGTGTATTCCTAAATCACAATATAGAAATAACAGCTTTCCTTTCTAGGGTTCAAGTGTGCATCCTGTAGCTCTTCTAGTCAAAATTTTCTGATTTTTTTTTTTTTTTTTGTTGAGAACACTGTCTCGTTTTAGGTATCCCTATTAAAGCATTTAAACAGCTTCATTTAGGTGATTTTAGTTTTGATTATTACTGGTATTCATCTAATACCTCAAATCAATTAGCACCCACTGCCCTTAAAACAAAAGCACCAAACAACTTGAGGTTGACTGGCTCCTTAGGCAAAGGGTTAGAGATAAAGCAAGAGAGGAAAACCCCAATTACCACAATATGGAAATTAAATAATAAAATGGCAAATTTCTAATCTAATGATTCAGTTCAATAAAACAAACAGAAAGCATCTATTTTGTTTTAGGTACTTTGACATTAAGGATGCAAAAATGACCAAGATCCAGTTCTGCCCTCACTGACTTGTATCAGCTTCAAACACCAAAAGGATCTGGTACCTTCACATGTTCACGTACAGATAGTGGTCGTCGTTTTTTTATACTGTTGGTTGGTGATGTTAAACTTTCCTATATCCTTGCTGACTGTCTGCTTGTTCTAGCACTTATTGAAGACAGGAGTGTTGAAGTCTCTAATTCTATTAGCCTGAGACTCTGAGCAAGTTATTTATTATCTCCATAGATCTGTCTCCTCATGTACTGTGGAAATGACAGATCAAACAAGATGACACACTGCCTGACACACTTAAACATTTGTTATTAAAAAAATGAGGTGAATCAATTTTCTGTAGGAAGTTAAAAACATTTAAAGAATATAGCTCCTAAAGATAAAACTTACTTAAGTTGTGAAAAGCATGTTAAGATACTATAAACCTTACAAAGCTGGGAGGAGATATGCTGAAGCCAATTAACTGGTAATTTGAAACCCGACACTTCTGCATGATTTTAGGAACTCTTTGTGGACAAAAATAAGAACTGCATGAGATGATCTAGTTTAATCTCATTTTATAGATGAGAGAAAACTGAAACTCAGAATTGCCGAAAGTTATTAGCTAACGACTCCTAAACACACCACTCTCTCAACGTGCCTTATTTGCCTAGTTGATTGTGAGAGTACAGAATTCCCTGCATGTACAAGATATTTTTAAAAATAGAGGTTAAGCTAAACCTAAAATCCTCTCTATTTTACCTTTTTAGTTTAAGAAGAGCATTGAATAATTTTTAAAAGGGTTCATATTTTGCCTTTCATTCACTAAAGGTGCAACAACCAGAAGAGGGATGAAAGACAAACAATTTTCCTACCTGGGGATTTTTAAATTAGGGTTATGCCCTTTAGAGGGTGCTAGTAGAAACCTCAGAAATACCTGCTTGAGTACCATATAATGAATCAAATTCATTTGTAAAGTAATTCTCTTCCAGACTAGCTTAGCTCTTTACCACTTACATTTCAAAAGCTGATTTTAAATACATTTGAAGACACTGTAAACTTTAATATAATGCAGATAATTCAGTTAGTGGTATACCAGGAAAAAACTTATTGACTGACAATTTTTGGTTTCAACTAGTTATCTGCTCAGAGTACGAATCTAGCAGAAAAACAAATTATAAACCTCACCTTAGCCTTACATACTTTCTATTGTATAGTGATAACAACTTCTCAAACCTGATCCTCACAACACATTCGGGGCAAAGGAGGGACCGGGGAAAGCAAGCAGATGGAACAGGTTTTTTCCCCCAACAAGAGAAAGAACGGACTCAGTGAGGTTAAGTGATTTGCTCAAGGTCATAAGCAACCAATGGTGAAACCAGGTCTTCCAGTTTTCTAACTGCAAGTTCAGTGTCCTTTCCTGTAGTATGCTACAAGGTATAGGTGGAGTGGCAGAAACAAGCTAAAGGGGAAGGAGGAGTGGTACAGAAAGGGGGACAGAAATGAGGTCAGTCCAAAGTGCAAACATTTATACCGGTAATCTTTTGGAGACATTTTCTAATTGTTTGCACAATTCCCTCCACACTCTCCTCTAACTAACCATACTAACCACTTTCCGCTTATCTTTAACTACAGCAGCAGTTTTCATTAGAGAATTCTATCATTTTAAGGCCTAGTCTTATTATCTCATGATACAACTTTACATATGGTCAAACCAGGCTTCCCTGCACACAATAAATGGTGGCTTTTGCTTACTGAACAAAGGCAACCAAACCACGCCCAGTGAATTGTTCTTAAGTCCCAAACACCAGTATGAAAGAGGTGCTAGTTATGGCGTGTTAACTTAAAATTCTCAAAATGAGTCATGAAATAAAGACTTGAACTTGAATTCTATTCAAACAGCATCGGTCTGTGCATAAATCAATTTTAAATTTTACAGTTGGGTTTGGTAAAACAGCATTAGAAAGTTATTATAAAGGCTTAAATATTAAGATTTAATCTTTACAAATGTCTATATGGTACACCTAATGGTAACATGAGAAAAAGTTAAAAGTAAACCCACAAATTAAGCCATATAAACCATTTGGGAAGCATTAAGATGCAGTTTAATAAAAACATCACTTTAGGATACCTAAACATCAATGGAGTTCTTAAGTTGATTATCCATAATCTATCTAGAGTTTCCTAAAGGAGTTTTTAAACTGCAAAGTTTTTAAGCTTTCCTATTTAGTATCTGATGAACATTATCTGTTTTGTCTATTGAGTTTATTTTTTCAAACGATCTTATTTATTGATTGTGGGGGAAGGAGGGTGGAAAGAGAGAGACAGACAGACAGACAGCATTTGTTGCTCCACCCATTTATGCATCATTGGTTGATTCTTGGGTGTGCCCTGACCAGAGACTGAACCTGCAACCTTGGTGTATTAGGACGACGCTTTAACCAACTGAAGTACCTGGCCAGGGCCATTTTGAGTTTAATCTTAAATTACAAATTCTACGTGGCATAAATTACATTTTAAAATATCCTGTAACATTCCCACAGATTAAAAAATAATACCGTGGCCCTGGCTGCTATAGCTCAGTGGATTGAGTGTGGGCCTACAAAGCTAAGGGTCACCAGTTTGATTCCCAGTCAGGGCACTGCCTGGGTTATGGGTCAGGTCCCCTTTGGGGGGGCACGTGAGAGGCAACCAAACATTGATGTTTCTCTCCCTTTTTCTCTCTCCCTTCCTCTCTAAAAATAAATAAATTTTAAAAAGAGATTAAAAAATATTGTGATAGTTATCATAGCTGTTCACCAATATTCTGGCTCTCTCTTGTGGGCCAGGGTTGTAATGCACTTTTTCTTGACGGAGTGAAGTTAGGTGTGGCAGATGACTCGCTCTGATTAATGAAATATGAACAGATTTGGTAATTATCACTGCCAGGGCCAACATTTAAAGACTAGCAAGTGCTATGTTATTGTCTCTTATCCTTCTGGCACTGGGGAAGACCAGCTAACACTTGAAATGGTGGTTGCTCCATTGGCCTGCGTACCTGAATGATTAAAATGAGCAGAGGCCTTGTGAATAAGAAATAAACCTTTGTTGCCCTGACAGGTGTGGCTCAGTGGGTTGGGCGTTGGTTTGCAAACCGGAAATGTGACTGGCTCACTTCCAGGTCAAGGCACAGGCCTTGGGTTGCAGGCCAGGTCCCCAGCCTGGGGCAAGGGAGAGGCAACTGATGGATGTTTCTCTCCCTCTCTTCCCCTCTCTAAAAATAAGTAAGATCTTTTTTTTTTTTAAAGAAACAAACCTTTGTTGTTTTAACACTGAGATGTCGGGGTTCTCTGTTATCACAGTGTAATTGCAGCCTATCCGGACAGGTGCGCAACCTCTCTAACAAGCATTCAGATACCAGATGGTTCTAGTTCTATCTCCCGAGAAGAATGAAATGGGTGAAACTGCTCAGCGAGCCACGAAAGGGTGAACAGGATTAAACAGAGGCTCAAATTAATTTCAGATTTAACTTAAAAGTAGTATGTGCTTATCATTTATATGTATCAATAGATTTGTGTATCATTCAGAATCTCTTGATTATACCCAGCTAAAGGAGAGGAATCTCCAGCCTGTGGAGTTTGAGTGACTTTTCCCAGATCACAAAGTGAGTTATTGGCACAGAGTAATCAGAATTTAGGAATTGTAATTTCTGGTTTCTGGCTCCTTCCAAAATTCCACAGACGAGCAGACTGTTAAGGGCAATTTGGAGTAGTTTATACAATATGAATTTTTCCATTAAAACATACATTCTAAAACATTTTTATATTCAGTTTAAGGCAAGGTTTTTATATTCTTTAATTGTAGAAATATCAAATTGATTCAAAACCAAACCCACAAAATATTAAGTACCGTGCTTATAACTAATGCCACCTTTCTTTGAAAACTTAGGATGTAAAAAGAGCTACCTAAAACTCTAACCCATAAACATTCTTGAAAATTTTTCTAAATAAAAATCTCTAACCATAAGATGTCTCAAACACTTGACTCCCTGGATCATTTTTAGGTTGTTGGTAACTGGAGGTAAGAAATATACCCTTCATTTACCTATTTATTTTCCATTTCCTCCCTAGCGAATCAAAATAGTTCATTAGCAGAGTAAGGCAGGAAGAGAAGGCAGTAGACTCCCCACCAGTTTACAAAACAATTATAACTGAACCTTTCCAAATCGTCCCAGAGCTAATACAATTATCAACTAAATTTAAAATTTCAAGCCTAGGAAAGTTGCAATATTTAATTTTCTAAAGCTAGCATGTACACACACACACAAATTAACTTTCTGAACTAAAATGACAGTGCATTTTTACTTAGACACTGATATTAGAATAGTAACTCTGACTTTTGAGTGGTAGAGGTATCAAAATTTTATTACGTTAATTTGGACAGTGATATTTTAAGTTATGCGTACTAGACACATGGTATCCCTACTCATGATTACGTCAGATATCGACCCAACCAACCTATTATTGACCCTCCGGAGCAGGATGCTTCAGTACTGAGGCAACAATCTAGAGCGAGACCTAAGGTCAAACACACCAGTCAAAGGGCAGGTTACCTCTCAGAACTTCAGCTTCCACATCTGTAACATCGGGGATAATGGCCCAGCAGGGTTAAACGGCACCAGTAAAGCATCTAACATACCTGGCACACGGAGAAGGCCAGGTATGGCCTTCCTCCTCCACCAAAGAAACACTGTGCTTTCGCATTCTTTTTTTTTTAATTATTATTTTTTTTATTTTATTGATTCCAGAAAGAGGGGAAGAAAGGGGAAAAGAGAGGGAAAGAAACATCGCCTGGCTGCCTCCTGCACACGCCTGACTGGGACTGAAACCCACAGCCTAGGCAGGCGCCCCAACGGCAAATTGGATCAGGACCTGTCCCTGGCGGGATGAGGCCCAGCCATGCCCAGGGGACTTCGGCGTTATTCTGAAACTTTCTCCTCATGAAACGTGTGTTTTTTCTTGCATAGGGAGTATGTGTATATCAAGGCTAACCTTTTTCATTTTCTCCTGGACAAATATGCACATACTTTATTTCAGCTGTGTTAGAACTTGGTTCCACCCTGCGAAACTGGAGGCAGTAGCTTGATAAGGAAAATCATTTCCCAAAGGGTCTAGCTCAGTGACAACCAAAGTAAGGTGCAAGGAAATCCACTGGAGTACAGGAAAAAAAAATAGAACTCCGATTTCCATTGTAACAATGGAAACTCATTTTTCCAAATTGTTTTTTATAATGTATCTGCATATGTAATAGTCATACATAAATACCAGACAACGGGAGTACAAGTTTAAATTCTTTTGACAAGGTGTACAACAAAAGAAAGCTGGAGATGACTTTTCTAGACTATGAAGCTAGAAAATACACATATAACAAAGTCACTAATGAAAGTTGTTGAAGACACTATTTTCTTAAACAGTGATAGTAAACCTTGGGTTATAAGTCTTAAAACAACTGAATTCATGATGCCAGTATTTATTTATAATGTGGTTAAAAATGGGTATATGAGGTCTGTCAGGAAAAAGTCCAGTCATTGTTAACAATAACACTTTTTGTGACATCGATGTAACCTGGCAGCCAAGGAGGGTGGACTGGAATACACATGTGTGAACAATGATGACTTCACTGTACTAGTCAGTGGGGACGGTAGACACCTAGAGTGAGCATGTGCACTGTGTGGCCATCACATTCAAAATGACTGAGCCAGTAGAGTAGTGAATCTGCATCCAATTTTGTGTTAAGCTTGAACATTCCTCTGCGGAAACTATTCGGATGATTCAGGAGGCTGCAGCTATGAGCGACTGGTGATTAGCAGCTTCATCAGGACAACCTGCCTGCTCATGCAACAATCTCATGCAGTTTTTTTGTGAAACATCAAAAATCACCCAGGTGACTCAGCCCCCCTGCAGCCCAGACTTGGCACCCTGGAACTTCTGGCTTTTCCCAAAACTAAAATCACCTTAAAAAGGGAAGAAATTTCTGAACTTTGATGAGATTCAGGAAGCTACTACAGGGCAGCTGATGGTGACTGGAAGAACTGTGTGAGGTCTCAAGGTGCCTACTTTGAAGGGGACTGAGGTGTCATTGTCCTATGTACAATGTTTCTTGCATCTTCTTCAATAAATGTCTCCATTTTTCAGATTACACGACTGGATACTTTCTGGACAGGCCTTGTGGTATTGTTCTACTTTAATTCACTTTTTAGTCTAACTGGCTGGATATCACTGACTGCAAATTGGAACCAAGTCCCTTGACTTAAATCTATTAACCACTCTGAATGTGTCTTGCAAATACTATATATTTTTAAAAGTCTTAAATCTGTTAGGTTTACTTTTGATGCCTATATTCTAAAACTTCTTTGATTATCAATAAGCCTCTTTAGTTTCTGGCTTTCTTTTACAGTATTGTTGGTTTAAAAATGAAATGTAAAGTTTAAAAAATTGGCCCAACTTAATGTTTGTGAACAGCCATACACTACAGTAGGCGGGGAGTATAAATATGAGGTCAACACTGCCAACTTTCATCACCAGCAAATGCAGTGGTTTGTTTTCTTGAAAGACACTGGAACCAGAGGCCATCTAAATGAGTTGCTAGTCTATATGACTCAGAATTCCATTTGTCCTACTCTTTGCTTTAGAGCTGAAGTCATAAATGTCTCCATCTGTGACATAATTATTTCCAAAACCAATTAAGAGATGTCAAACAGAAAACATGACTTCAGGTAATGAATAAAATGGCAGGAATAGATAATTCTTAAGAATGAAAATTCAGTTTGTCTAAGGCAAACAAATTAAATGATCTGCCCTGTTTATTCACTAGGGGGGAAGAGGAATTACCACACTATGAAAGGATGCAAACATTAGAAGTTGCTCAGTTCTCCTGTAGGAGTAGGAAAGTACTTTACAGGCTTATTATGGTGCTGCTGAGGAATGGGGGTGGCAGAGGGGTCAATGATCCACTAGTTAAATGGTTCAGAACAGCAAAGGGCAAGACTTTCTGCTCTTAAGATAAGGTAAGATGATGACATACTTTTAACAGTACTGTGAATTCTGGGAAAATAGTAAGCACAAAAGGAATAGTCAGCAATTTGTCTCCATGTCCTAAGACACAGATTCACATTTCCTTATTAATTAATAACCAATAAAAAGAAAAACTAAAGACTTTATCTGCAATTCAATAGATAGCACAAAATAAAAACTTAGAATGAATCTAGTTTACTTTCAAGTAATGAATTTGTAAAGACAACAGTTTGTGCAATTAAAGACCATTTTATAGTGCTTTAAAGGGTCTAGTAAAGAGAAGGAAAAATTTGCATTAAACCAAATTACAAAAGATGTCATTCCCTTGTTCCTTAGTCAAACTGGCATGTAAATATTCTCCTTTGTTACCCTAAACTGTCATCATAAGCACACCGTTGTAGCTTG
Source organism: Trachops cirrhosus (assembly GCA_028533065.1). NCBI lineage: Eukaryota > Metazoa > Chordata > Mammalia > Chiroptera > Phyllostomidae > Trachops > Trachops cirrhosus. The sequence continues at coordinate 14,554,281 of CM052547.1, read as the reverse complement.
TGTTAAGGAAGTGGCATCCTACTATGGTAATAAGGATTTTTTTTTCTGCCTTACCACACACCTTCCTAGCCCCTTTTCTCCACTCCCCTTTGTAGATCTTAAGTATCAGAAACAAAAACACCCCCCCACCCCGCAAAAACAATGCAACTTACCAATCATATCTAGAGACTATTCCTCCTCACTTTCCTCATTTTCCCTCAGGCTTCCTTCCACCTCCGTTTGACAAAGTCCTGTCCATGCTCTAAGGCCTCCCAGGGTTGATGTTCTCAGATGCGTGACTTTTGTTTGTCCCACATTACAGTTAATGCCATTCCACTGTTTATTAGACTACTAGCTTTCAAAAGCAGCAACTCTGAGCCAATCTTACATCCTCATCTGCCATAAACTCAATGCCTGGCAAAATTCAAGCTTGATACATAGCAATTCCTCGATGTTCTTAACTGAGTGGACAACTCATTCTGGATCCATAAATTGAGATGATGAAACAGTTCTCTCCTGGATTAGTATCTTAAGTATTGCAAAAACTCAAACAAGGCATGCGAAAGTTATTTACCAAACTATAGTGCCTTTAAGTACCAATCAGGAGGTCTGAAATAAGCTATTTCCTCTATCCAGATTTCAGATAGGTTTTTCTTGTTAAAATCCAGGAGGTAAGAAATGAGCCAGCTCTGATATCTGAAACCACCGAGTCAACAGACCTCTTATTTATGTGTACTTTAGACCACTTGGGAAAGATGAGATCATTTAAGCAGCAGCGCCATCATTTCTCTTTATTTGACCCCAACACTGCTCTCAACCGAACAGCGAAGAGACACGCATCAACCCATGCTGAAATAAGGCAGCTGCAAGTAGTGTTTAATAAAGGGGAAAAAGCTGCACTAGAGCACCGGACCTTCCCTAAAAATGTCGGATACAGAGGTACTCTGGGCATCCCCTTCCCCCACCTTCACAAATCTGCTGGAATCTGAGACATAGGTCCTTTGTCTGAACAATGTGGGAGGAGTCTGTCTGCAGTACTGGTGTGCTGGCAAGTGTGGAAAAGAATTTACAAAAATGGTATAAATGCATAAAGTTCCTTAACTCAATTACCTTATTGGTCAATTTTTCTTCATCGCACATACTAAAGTGTACTAAAAGGTAGCTAACGCGTCTTTCGAGAGTTAAAATGTATTAAAGAAATACAGTAAGATCAACCGAGAGTTAGGCTGCACTTCAAAAGCTAAGTTTCTGAAAAGCGGAGGGACGGGGGTGGTGGTGGAGAAACCCACCAATAGAACATCCCCTATTCTCTCGAATGAACTCTTTCTTCCACAAGTCTCCATTTCTGTCAATTTCTTCACCTGAACAAGCTATTGAAAAAAAACTGAGCGCTTTTACAGGCACTGTGGGGGCAAACTTGCAATCTCGGCCCTTCGCGTGCATAACACCGAATGCACAATCGACCCGACCTTTTACCACCTCACTGAGGTTTTTGGTGCCGCGCCAGTCTGGTGTTCCACGAATACAGCCCGAGTAAAGTGAATACCGTCGGATTGGGTGGCTGGAGAAACTTAACACCTTTTATCATGCAAAACGAGCGGAGCACCGAGGGTTTTCGAAAGGTGACCCATCTCCTCTCGTCGACCCTCGGTTCCTCCCCGACCTCTTCGCGGCGAACTTGGGGAACTCTCCAGGTTCGCCTTTTTTGTTCCAAGCTCTTCTCTCTCGCCTCTCCACCCACGCCCGGAGCCATGCCCAGATAAAGCCCTCTCCCCGCACTCACCCTGGCGACCGACAATCTCAGCGACATGCTCGGAGCTGGGCACCGGGACGCACTCGGTGGTGTTGACGCTTTTCCTCCGCAGCAGGGCCGTCTGTTCCCCGTTCAGGCCGGCCGCCGCCGCCCCGCAGCCGCCGGGGCCGTAGGCGTGGGACAGCATCGCCGCCATCATGCCCTGGGCATCGTCCCCTCCGTAGAGCACCCCCGCCGCCGCGGCCGCCTCCCGGGCCTCGAAGCCGGCGGCGGGCAGGAGAACGGACCCCAGGGACCCGCCCGGGATCGGCTGAGTTTGGGAGGTGGCGGCCGCGGGCGGCGACAGCAAGAGCAGCGACGGTCGATCCTCCTCCTCTGCCTCCTCCAGCTCCTCCTCCTCCAGCAGGTCTCCGTCCAGCTCCGCTTCCTCCCCCTCCTCGTCCTCCTCTATCTCCAGCTCGGCCGTCTCAGGGGCCCCGGGGCGGCCGGGCGGAGTCCGCTCCTCTGGAGACAGCCCCGCCGCCCGCCGGGCCTGGCCCTGCGCCGCCGCGGCCCTCAGCGCTGGAGCGCCGGGCTCCGCCGGGCTGGGGTCGTCGAGGCCTAGGGCGGCCAGGTGCTCCCTTAGCAGAAGCCCGTCCCCCTCGAGTTCCGGGCCGCCCGCGGGCGGCGGCAGCGGCGGCGGCGGGGGCGGCTGCGGCAGGGGGGCCGGGGCCGCCGCCAGGGCCAGGGCCGCGGAGCTGCCGCTCGGCATCGCGGCGGCGCGCTGTCAATGGCGGCGGCGGCGGCGGCCAGGTCAGGCGAGGCGGGCGGCGAGCCCCATGGCGGACAGGGCCCGGGCCCTGTTCAGCGCGCAAACACCTTTCCTCTGGGGAGGTGGCAGGGCTGGCGACCCGGGCTGGGGAGCGCCAGGTCCGCCAGGAGACCGGAGAGGGCGGGGTGGAGGGGCTGGGGTAGGAGGTAGAGGTAGGTAACTAGGGTGGGTGGGTGGGGACCGCAGCGGGGCGGGCTGCTGGAGGTGGCAGCGGCTCCCCTCTCAGGGTTTCTTTTGTTTCATGGCCTTAACCAGCCCCCGGCGCGCGCGGCGGCGGCGGCGACGCCCCACGCCGCTCTCAGAATGAAGTCCGCGCGTCTGATTGGGCGCTTTTAATCTCTGGGAGTCCGCCCTCTCTTCCCCGCAGCCTTCTAAGTCCTTTCCCTAGCCCCCACCCCCCAACCCTCTTCTCGGGCCCCGCCCCGCTCCTCCCCGGAGCTCTCTGATTGGGTGACTGGGAAGAGCTAGCCCCTAAGGCTTCTCCTTAAGTCCTCTCCCCTCCCCCCTCTCCTCCCTCCCCTTTCTTTACTGGCTCACGAGAGGGACTGTGATTGTTCGATTTACACGTCACTCTTTGTGACGCCCCCAGGTGGGGGCGGGGAAAAGGAGGCGGGACGAAAGAGCGCAATAGCCGAGGCTGAAACTAGAGACTAAGTAGGGGAATTTTGCGCAGGCGCGTACAGTAGAAGCGGAGACCAAGGTTTCATCCTTTCGTCCCTTTCCCCAGCAGCTTCTGGCCCACCTGAGGCGGGGTTTTTTTTAGCGTACTGAAGGAGCCGCCTTGGAGTGGAGCGTAGACGTGACCCGAGGGCGTTGTTTTCCTAGTTTAAGGAAGAGATTTCCTTTTTTCATCGTAAGGGCCTAAGGAGAGTCGAAGGGAGGGCCAGTGGGGTGTCCTCCTATCGAATGGCCGGGGGGGTGGTTTCCTGAGCCGCGTGGCTCCTGGGCCTTCCCTGCACCGCCCGTGAACGCTGTACCCTTAGGGCAGGGCCCCGCCCCCACGCCCAGCTGGCTGGGCTTCCAGTGTGAAGCCGGCTGGTTACATCGGGAGCTGTAAATGCTTAACTTCAGTTCTTAGGGGCTTTTCAAAAAATTAAATCGTTTCCTCCTTCAAGATGCCCTTCCCACGGTACTGCCCAAGGAGGTAGTCTCCCCAGGTTAGTGTTAACTACGAGCGCTATCCTGTAGATATAATATGACCAAAGAGTGTAATGTTAAGGTTTCCAGGGGCCTCATTGAAAAAAGAAGAAACAGTTTTAATAAATATTGCAATAATTCAAAATACTATTTTAACGTTCGATCAATATAAAATTATTAGTGGCATCGTACAGTTTTTTTCAAGCTAAGTCTTTGAAAACTGTACTTTATACTTACATGCTCTCACAACACATCTCAGTTCAGTTCAGTTCACCCTGGCCCTGGTATCAAGTACTGAATAAAACTTGTAGCAGCTCCAAGCCTCTTGGTTTTTGAGTTGTAATTTGAGGCTTTTTCTACCTTGGATTTATTGTGTCTTGCTGCTGCAAAGTTGTCTCTTAAGAGTGAACTTGGGACGAGCACCAATTTTCTGAATTGTCTAGGATGCCCAAGAGAAGTCTTAACTGTATCTTGTGTATGTGTGTGCGTGCGCCTTCATGACCGTGTTTCCAACCCTACAACTTATGCTATTCCTCCAATTAGAGGCCTAGAGAAATTTAGCCAACACTAAAATCTTTCCTGTTGTTCAGTGCCCTGGTCCTCATAAAATTCTGTATGTTGCTTCTCTAACAACTCATTTGTAGCAGTAGGCTCTGGAACGGTGATTTCAACCCTGACTGTACATCAGGATGAAGAAGGGCCGTTAAAAAAGATAAATGCAGAGCCAGGAGAAGGAAACTCTGGATTCTCTGGATTCAGTAGATGTGGAGTGAGGACCTGTACATGTCTTTAAAAAGCTACAAAGTTTCTGAAAACTCAGGGTTGAGAACACTGACCCAGAGTTTGAGTTATGGGTTTACAAAGGAACCTTGCTATTAATTCTCCTGAAAAGTGTTCTCCCCACTCCCTTCCCAATTAGGCACAACTTTTTTTACTAATTTTACTACAGTATTTCTGCTCCAAGAACATAATATTTCATGGTGTCTTATAAAGGTACTGAATATTTTTTAATGTACCAGCGTCTACCTTATATAATTAGACATTTATTTATCAAATATACAAATACTCTTGCTGTCTGATATTTCAGTTTAAACAATAACCATTATTTGACTAGTAGATCTAGTAGAGCAAATCAAGGAGAAAGTAAAAAAAAAAAAAAAAAAGGTGCAGTGGCCACTTCTAGAATATATTGGTCATCGGGAGGAAATGGGTAATAGAATTACAAATGAAATCTCAGATGGTCCTTTCTTCATCTCTTTTCATGAGACTTGTCAATTAATGTTCCCTCCTTGGTCTTAAGCTCTCTTTGTAAGGACCCAAAGCAGAAGCTTTAGTGTAGTGATAGTTCACTATATATGTTTCTTTTGAGAGGGGAAGATGTCAAGAATAGATTCGTGTAGATAAGATTCATTCAGCTAAGATTTTTAAAAATGCTAAATGGTTTGATTTAGGTGTTCATAATGTAAAAATGGCTTTCTGCTTCATTCTCACATAATAAATGAGGTTTCATAAGTTTCCATATACAAATGTACACATTCATGCATTAACATATATATTTGATCAATATTGTGATTTATGAACAAGTCAAGAGATATTGAAGCTCGCACACCTTTCCCTTTACTGTCTTGCATTAAATCTTGTTTATGAAGCAAATTTAAGATTTGCTTTTGCTCTAAATATATGACTGGGATTCTTTCATTTAAATCCATTAAACAACACCATCCCTTCTACCCTCCTCCAGCCACAGGACACATAATTTGCACCTGAGTGGGATTTCTCTTCCGTTCCTATTTTGCTGTTTATGGTTTAGGTTGATACACTGAGGCAGGAGGGTTGCTTTAAGTATGTTAAAACAGAAAACCACATTAGCTACAGAATTAGCTACATTTTTATCAACTACTAGGCTAACTGCAGAACTAGCCTTTTAAAACTGATTGTAATGATATTAGGGTTGGAACAATTGCAAACTAAACGAAGCTTAACAAATGTTTGTCCTAGTAAGAAAATAGATAATTAGACAAGTTTGAAGCAAAGCCATAAAGACTGCCACAAGAGCGTGGTGAAAGCTTCCGCTGACAGCCTCACCTAGAACCTGAAGCTAGCCATCTGCTTCATTTTCAGGCAGGATTAAGTTTCTTTAGGGTAGGCTGTCCCCTGGGATCAGCAGTACCCGGCTCCAAGATAAGTCTTCCTACAGCATGACCATAAACATGTCATTCTATTTGAAACGGCTCCCAATTGCATAAGAAAACAGTCTCCTACCAAGAATTCTAGACTTTCCACACTGTGGTATCATTTTTCCAAGTGCTCAAAATTGTTACATAAACATACTTAGATCTCTCCTTTATTAACAAACAGAAACTCTTCCTTGATGAGACATATCCCCCCGTCACCACTATTTCTTCTGTGCTCCAAATCGTCTGTTCCAATAGCCATCTGCTGTCCTTACTGCACTTGTCAGAGCACCGGGCTCTTGCCGCTTCACTGGAGTCATCCTCCTGTTGTACTGAATCCAGTGAGCACTTTTTATCCTTATCCAGCTTAACTGATTGCTGCTCAAAGCGCTCTCTTGCTTTGCCTTCCCTCTGCTTTTCTCCCCACTTCTAAGGTGAGTGCGCGCCTCAGTCTCCTTGACAAACCTAGTGTCTCTATCTCTGGGTATTTATCAGGGATCTGTCTTGGTTCTGCTTTCCGTTTACTCTATACTCAGGGCCTAAAAATCTTATCTACTTTCAAGATTTCAGTTATCTGACCTAAAAAATCTCATCTATTCTCAAGATTTCTGTTACTTTGTTAACAGTTCCCAGATCTGCATTGTCATTCCTGATCTCTCTATTGATGTCCAGACCTATAAATCCCAGTGTTTTATGAATGTCTCCACTGGGCAATTCAAATAAAACCTCGATATAAGCTCAGTGTCCCAAACTGAAATGTCAGTTAAAATTTGCTTTTTAGCTCAGTATTAGCACTACTATCTATTCAATTGCTTTAACCAAAAGCCTGGTAGACATTCTGGACTTCTTTCACCTCTGTATCCTGTAAAGACTAAATCCTGTGGGTCCTGCCTCTCGAATCTGTCTACCTCTCTGCTTCTTTCCCACTGTGACCATAGTCTAGGTCCGTCATTCAGACCGTGAACTACTACAGTTGCCCACAAAACAATATTCTTACATCTAGTCTTGCTCTCCTCCAACTTGTTTTCCATTCTGCAGCTGGAATAATTTTAATTCAAGTTTACTCCTTCTACTTCCCTGCTTAAAACCCTTTTTGTTGTCCTTAGGTGACATCTCAATTTCTTAACATATAAAAGGTCTTCTGTATCTGGGCCCTGTCTACCTCTTTAGCCTCTCATTTTATGCCATTCTTCCTCTTGCACTCCTGGCCGTGGCCCTAGAGGCCGTCTGGCAGCCGTTCATTCTGCACACACTGGTTATGCCTCAAGGCCTGGGATGTGGCTGTCCTCTGCCTGTCCCACTGCGTCCTTCGTGTCCCTAGAAACACTGCATACCTCTATCCCCACCCTGACCATCTCTACCAATTTTAAAGCCTCAGTGTAAATGTGGCTTCAGCCACTATACTACTTTCCTAATCAATACAACCATCAGGGCTACTCCTTTCCCTCTCCCCAGGAAAACGTACATGAAGGCAACATTTTGCATGTATCTTCTGAATGCCTAATCAACCCACTAAAGTCTGTCCATCCATCCCTCTGGCTCCATAGACCTGTGACACAGACTGGCTACATGTTCACTAACCCCTTTCATCTACATCCTGAGCACACAGCTAGACTACATTTCCTGGCCTACGTTGCAGTTGGGAGTAGCCATAAGACTGCGCTTTACCAATTGTACACCAATTCCTGACCCTTAAAAGTCCCTTACACATTTTCTTCTACATTCCTTCCCATCTGTGGATGAATATGATGACCACAGGAGCCACATGTTAAAGATGGCAGAGCCACAAGATGAAAGGACCCTGAATGACCATGTGGATATACCTGTTCTAGACTTTTTGTAAGACAAAGATATTTTTATCAAGTTGAAATATTATATATTTTTGAGTACATTTATTATAGCAGTTAACCTATCTTAACTAATATATTTGGTTAAAAATAGCTGGCTTTCTTCTGGTCAAGATGGAGGCATAGATAAACACATTTTGTCTCTGCACAACTACAGAAAAATTACAACTAGACTACAAAACAAATATCACCCAGAAATGTCAGAACATCGAGCTGTGTGGAAGTCCGGCAACCAAGGATGTAGAGAAGCCATATTCATCCAGATGGGTGGAGGGGTGGAGATGTGTGGGGAAGGGTGGAGACCTGCTGAGCGGCACAGAAAGATGGAGAGGCATAGAGAGGCGTGGAAATGCAGAACGGGTGGTCCCACATCCACGAGTGGTGGATAAAAATCAGGAGGGATACCTCAGGAGCAAGAGATCCCAGCCCTAGATCCGACTACATAGCCCAGTGTTCCAGTGCCACGAAGTTAAGTCCCCATAACTTCTGGCTGTAAAAACCAGTGGAGGTTGGGGTGGCAGAAGAAACTGCAGGACTCACAAGAGACTCCTATTAAAGGGCCTGCAATGAACTTAACACTTACACAGACCCACTCCCTTGGGATTCAGCACCAGGGCAACAGCTGAAAAGGCATCAGTGGCATACAGGGAGAAAGTGAAGTGACTGGCATCAGTGTGGGAGACAGCTTCCTCCTGGGCAAAACTGCAGAGGCCAGGCAGTGGCATTGCCCCCTTTCCAAGCCCTCCCCCACACAGAGCCACAGAGCAGTGACATGGGTTGTCCCACCCTGGCGATTACCTAAGGCTTCATCCCATACAACTTACAGGTGTGCTTTTCTACACTAGGACATGCTACTAAGACAGGGAGTCAAAGCAGTTCTACTTAACCCAAACACATGGAAGCTGCCAAAATGGGGAGACAAAGAATATGGCCCAATTGAAAGAACAGAAGAAAACTCCAAAAAAGAACTAAACAAAAATGGAAAGAAGCAACCTATCAGATGCAGACTTCAAAACACTGGTTATCAGTATGCTCCAGGAACTCATTGGGTACTTCAATAGCATTAAAAAGACCCAGGCAGAAATGAAGGTTACATTAAGTGAAATAAAAATCTACAGGGAACCAATAGTGGAGGGGATGAAGCCAAGAATTAAATCGATGTTTTGGAACATAAAGAAGAAAAAAGTATTCAATCACAACAGCAAGAAGCAAAAAGAATAAGAAAAAAATTAGTATAGTATAAGGAGCCTTTGGGACATCTCCAAACATACCAGCATCCAAATCAGAGGGGTGCCTGAAAGAAGAGGAAGAACAAGAAATCGAAAATTTATTTGAAAAAATAATGAAAGAAAACTTCCCTAATTTGGCAAAGGAAATAAACGTACAAGTCCAGGAAGCCCAGAGAGTCCCAAACAAGATGGATGCAAAGAGGACCACACCAAGACACATCATCATTAAAATGCTACAGTTTAAAGATAAAGAGAGAATTATAAGAGCGGTAAGAGAAAAGCAGGTAGTTACCTACAAAGGAGTTCCCATAAGCCTGTCAGCTGATTTCTCAAAATAAATTTTGCAGGCCAGAGGGACTGACAAGAAGTATTAAAAGTGGTGAAAAGCAAGGATATACAACCTAGATTATTCATCAAAGCTATCATTTAGAATGGAAGGGCCGATAAAGAGCTTCCTAGACAACATAAAACTAAAGGAGTTCATCATCACCAAGCCATTATTATATGAAATGTTAAAGGGAATTACATAAGGAAAAGAAGATAAAAACTATGAACATTAAAAGGGCAACAAATTTACAACTATTGACAACTATCTAAAAACAAACTAAGGAAACAAGCAGAACAGAAACAGAATCATAGACATAGAGATCATTTGGAGGATTATCAATTGGGAGGGGGAAGGAGGAGAATGGGGAAAAAGGTGCAGCGATTAAGCAGTATAAATTGGGCCCTGGCTGGTATGGCTCAGTGGATTGAGTGCCAGCTTGTGAACCAAAGGGTAACCAGTTCAATTTTCAGTCAGGGCACTTGCCTGGGTTGCAGGCCAGGTCCCCACTAGGGAGGCACATGAGAGAACCACACATTGATGTTTCTCTCCCTCTCTTTCTCCCTCCCTTCTCTTCTATAAATAAATAAAATATTTTAAAAAAAGAAATATAAATTGGTAGGTACAAAATAGATGGGGATGTTAAGAACAGTATGGGAAATGGACAAGCCAAAGAACTTATATGCATGACTCATGGACATGAACTAAGTGTGGAGGGAGATTGCTGGAGGGAATGGGAGTACTGGGTGGAAGGGGGCAAAAGGGGGAATGTTGGGACACCATGAATGGCATAATCAATAAAATATATTTTTTAAAAAGTCTCTGGTTTGTAAGGAAACAATAAAATGATCAGCAGTTGCCAGGGATTAAGGGGGAAGGAAGGATAAACAGGTGGATCAAAGGGGATTTTTAGGGCAGTGAAACTATTCTGTATATAACTAATGGTAGATACATGTCATATATATTTGTCCACTCAAAATATACAGTACGAAGAGTGAACCCTGCTATAAACTATAGGCTTTGGATGATAATGAAGTGTTAACTTAGTCTCATAGATTGTGACAATGGTGCCGCCCTGTTGTGAGATGTTGGCAGGGGGGGAGGCTGTGCATGGGTGGAGTCAAGGCACAGAAAGGCGCTCCCTGTACTTTCTGCTGTTTTGCTGTGAACCTAAAACTGACTTTTAAAAATAGTCTACTTAAAAAAAACTTAGAAAAATCTCTTTTACAAATTTATAATATTTAGTTAGAATTACGTGTATGCTCTGATCACAGACTGCCTGGGACTATCACACTTCATAGCACAGAGCCTGATAATGTTTATTTACATGAGGATCAATCTGCAAAAATGACACAGCAATCCTAAATGTGTATGTACCAAACAACAGAGCTTCAAAATATGTGGAAAACAAACCGAAAAACAAAAATCTGATAAAGCTGATAGGAGAAATAAAAAATGCACAATTGTAGTTGGGGCCTCCAACATCCCTTTCTCAGTAATTGATGGAGCCATTAGACAGAAAATCAGCAAAAATATAGACCTTAATAATACCACCAGCCAACAGAATCTAACGGATACTCATAGACTGCTCCACAGAACGGCAGAAGAGATATTCTTTTCAAGTGCCCATGGAATATTCATATACATAGACCATATCCTGAGCTGTAAAACAAATTTAGAATAATTGAAATCATATGCAGTATGCTTTCTGACCATGATAGACTCAAACTAGAAATCAATAACAGAAAGAGAACAAAAAATCTCTAAATGGCTGGAAATTAAACAACACGATTCTAAGCAATTTATAGGTAAGTGAGAAAGTCTCAAGGGAAAATAAAATACATCAAACTGAATAAAAATGAAAATGCAACATCAAAATTTGTGGGACACAGCGAAAGCGGAGTACAGAGAGTAGTTTATGGCACTAAATGCTCATATTAGAAAAGAAAGGTCTTCTTCTTTACACACAATACAATATACAAATGATGTATTATACAATTCTTTACCTGAAGCTTATATAATTTTATTAACAAATGTCACCTCAATAAATTTAATAAAATAAAAAAGTCTCGAATCAATGATGTAATTTTCTGTCTCAAAAAAAAAAAGAAACCCTGGCTGGCGTAGCTCAGTGGATTGAGTGCGGGCTGTGAACCAAAGCATCGCAGGTTCGATTCCCAGTCAGGGCACGTGCCTGGGTTGTGGGCCAGGTTCCCCGTAGGGGGCCACATGAGAGGTAACCACACATTGATGTTCCTCTCTCTCCTTCTCCCTCCCTTCCCCTCTCTAAAAATGAATAAATAAAATATTTAAAAAAAGAAAAAGAAGAGCAAAATAAACCCTAACAAGCAGAAAAAAGAAACTAATATATAGCAGAAATAAATGACATTGAAAATAGGAAAGCATTAGAGAAGAAAATCAATGCAAGAAACTCTTTTTTCATAAAGAATCAACAAAATTGATAAACCTTTAAAAGAAATATTTATTTATTTATTTATTTATTTATTTATTTATTTTTAGAGAGGGGGTAGGGAGGGGGAAAGAGAGGAAAGAAACATGGATGTACAAGAGATACATCGATCAGTTGCCTCTTGCAGGTCCCCAGTTGGGGATCTGGCCCACAATACAGACATGTGCCCTAACTGGGAATTGAACCAGTGACCTTTTGGTTCACAGGCCAGCACTCAAACCACTGAGCCACACTAGCCAGCACAAAATGATAAAATGTTAGCAAGACTAACAGAGAACACAGAAATCCCCAGTATCTACAATGAAACGAGCTAGCACAGATCCTTCAGCCATTAAAAGGAGAATACTACAATTTTATGTTCATAAATTAAAAAACTTGGAAGAAAATAATCAATTTGCTAAAAACTACAAAAATACCAAAGTTCAACAAAGCTGAAATGGACAATTTGAATATTTCTAAAACAATTAAGGACATTGAACTCATAAATATAAAAGAAATCTCCAGAATTTTATGATTTCACTGGAGAATTAGATTAAATAGTTAAATGGTAAGATCAATTTTATACAATGTTTCCCAGAAAAATAGAAGAGGAGGGAATACTTTGCAATCATATTATGAGGCCAGTATAGATACCAAAACCAATGACAATACAAAGGAAACAAAAAACTACAGACCAAAATCTCTAACAAACATAAACACAAAATCTCACCAAAATACAAAAAAAAACCATGAAATCTAGCAACATGTAAAAAGAATCTTACATCATCAGCTGGGATTTCCTTCTTATATTTAAAGTTGGTACAATATTTAAATGTCCGTCAATAGAAAACTTATGTTCATTCCAGCATTATTCATAATGGCCAAAAAGTGGAAACAACCTAAAAAGTATCAACTGATGAATGAATAAACAAAATGTGACCTATCACTACAATGGAAAGGATGACATACTGATACATGTTACAACAAAGATGAACCCTGAAAGCATTATGCTAAGTAAAAGCAGTCAGTCATAGAAGGCCCTATACTGTTTGGTTTTATTTATATAAATATCCAAAATAGGCAAATATATAAAAATCAGAAAGTAGATCAGTGGTTGCCAGGAACTAGGGAGTGAGGAGAAAGGAGGTAACTGCTGACAGGTAAGGATTTTATTTTGGGGGTGATGAAAGCATGCTGAGTAATTGGCGATGGTTCAAAACCTAGTGAATACATTAACCATGAAATTCCACACCTTTAAAAAAAGGTGTGACTTTTACTGTGCATTAATTATATTTCAGTATTTCAGTCTATGTAATCTACCATATCAGCAGTCTAAAGAAGACAAATTATGATTTCCTATCAATTGATGCATAAAAAGCACATCACCACATCCAATATCCATTCATGGTAAAGCTCCCAGAAAATTAGGAATGAAGGGAACTTCCACAACTTGATAAATAATATTTACATGGGGTGGTAGGCTGGGGTGGGGGTAAAAGGCAGAAAACTGTACTTGAACAACAATTAAAATAAAACAAAATAAAAAAGAGTATTGACAAAAAGACTATAGCTAACATTACACTTAGTGGTAAAAGACTGAGTGCTTTCCCCCTAAGACTAGGAACAAGGCAAAGATGTCCATGCTTATCATGCTAAATCATCATAATACTGGGAGTTTTAACCAAAGAAATAAAGCAAGAAAAAGAAATAAACGATACACAGATGGCTTGTTCCTCGTACTTAGACCTTAATTGTAAATCTCTCTGCTAAACATGGAATAATCAAACATAAACAGAAAGCGGAAGGCAACCTCAATTTAAAAAAATTCAGAATTCAACATAAAAGGAGAAAAATGAGCAGAATTGTCCCCCAAATTTATATGGAACTGATTTAAAATGCTTAATGTAACTTATCACAAAAAAGTACAGTCAAGAAAAGTGATATATAGGCATCAAGAAGTTGTGAAAGAGAAAGAATTTAATTGGCTAAAGAGAGAGTTAAGCCCATTGGCACAGAAGGATAAGCTATATAGCACATGCTACATAAAACATATAAAACAGGAAAAATTGATCAAAAAGAAACTAGAAAAACTGAAGAAGTGCAAATTATAGAAAACAGGGAAAAAGAAAAATAATAAAATGAATCTGGAATAAGTAAATAGACGTTAGTTGGTAGAGAGCCTAAAGAAAATCTCTTTATAGGATTACATAAGAAATCTGATAATACATTGGAAGTAAACAACATGATTTGAATACATTTTAAGCTTGTGTTTAATAATAAAAGATGTAAAACTTTGATTAATAAACATAAGTAATTACATTCTTTAATTTCTACCCTTATTTACTTAAAAAATGTTTATTGATTTGAGAAAAAAGAGACAGAGAGGGAGGGAGAGAGAAGCACTGATTTGTTTTTCCACTTAGTTATGCATTCCTTGGTTGCTTCTTGTATGTGCCCTGACAGGAGGTTACACCAACAACCTTGGAATATTGGACAATGCTCTCACCAGCTGAGCCACCCAGCCAAGGTCTATCTGCCCTTATTTGGGGTGACATGACTTGGGGTTCTTTACTGGGGTTTACTCCATTTCTAATGATCTACTTGTCTTTACAATTGAATCAGTGTGAACTGCTGGTTTTTCTAAATTTGAAGGTTCATCAGTTCAGAACTCAGCATCTCACTAAGTTCTAACCCACAGAATACGTCTTCTGGAGACAATGGGAAACAAAGCGGAATTTGCTACTTCTCAGCTTGACAAATCACTTACCCTGTTGTGCCTCAGTTTCTTCACAGATAAATGTGGATTCACGTATTCAGCAGGAAACTATTTTACTTTTACTCTGCCCAGGCACTGTCTTAAGTATCTGGAATATATTAGTGGACAAAAGAAAGATTTCTGTTCCTGTGGAACTTACACTTTCTATCAAGAGGACACACAAAATCAATAAATATAAGTAAATTATATTTTACTTATATTTAGTGATAGCGCTTCAAAAAAAGGAACAAGAAGGGTAAGGAGAGTATGGACTGCAGAAGCCTGGGGCATGGTACGGTTTTAAATAGGGTGGTCAGGGGAGGCTTGACTGAGAAGGTAGTGTCTGAGCAAAGATTGGAGATTAAGGAGTAAGTCCAGTGCAAACTTGGGGGAAGCATGGTTCTTTAGAGCATTATGTCTGCAGCAAGGGCCTAAGCTGGGCGCTGATCATGTAGAACTTTGTAGGCCATTTTGAGGTCTTTAGTTTTACCCTGTGTGAAATGAGAAGCCATCGCTGGGTTTTAGGCAAAGAAGTGATATTTTCGAAGGTGTTGAGATTTTTTTACTGTAGGAAGCAGGAATAGGAGCTGAGTCATAAAGAGCTGTAGGATTCAGGACAAATGAAGTCTCTCTGGAAAAAGTCCAGCCATTGTTAATATAATGAGAATGGTTTGTGCAACATCAATGTAACTCGGAAGCTAAGGAGAGTGGAGAGTATGCACATGTGTGAACAATGACAACTTCACTGTACTAGTCAGTGAGGGTGGTAGATGCTGTTGAGTGAGCATGTGTACTGTGTGGCTGTTATATTAAAAAAAAAACTGAGCAAGTAGAGCAATGAATCTGCATCAGATTTTGCATTAAGTTTGAACACTCCTCCATGGAAACTGTGTGGATGACACAGAAGGCCACAGCTATGGGCAACTGGTGGTTGGCAGCTTCATCAGGACAGCGTGCCCGTTCATGCATCACATCTTGTGCAGTTTTTTGGCAAAACATCAAATTACCCAGGTGACTCAGCCCCGCTACAGCCCTGATTTGACACCCTGCGACTTCTGATTTTTCCCAAAACTCAAATCACCTTAGAAAGGGAAGAGGTTTCAGACCATCAATGAGATTCAGGAAAATACGATGGGGCAGCTGATGATGATTTCAAGAACCATGTGAGGTCCCAAGCGGCCTACTTTGAAGGGGACTGAGGCATCATTGTCCTCTGTACAATGTTTCTTGTATCTTGTATCTTCTTCAGTAAGTGTCTCTATTTTTCATATTATGTGGCTGGATACTTTCTAGACAGACCTCGTAGTTTTGAAGACAGTGCCAGCTGACTCCAAAGTTTTGACCTGAACAACCAGGTAATGCCATCAGCAGGGAGAGCTGCAGGCAGAGCACGTCTGGATAAATAACTCTGGGGGTTCATAATCTTCGGTGGCCTCTGTTGCGGCTTGAATCCGAAGGCCTCTTCTCTCATTTAGTCTTTCTCATGAGTCTTACTGACAGTCCTCTTCTTCGGTTTTGCAACCCGCTTAGTCTTAGCTTAATTTCCCAGGCATTCTATTGGCTGGTTTCTCTTACTCAGACCATCATTTGTAAATCTCTCTGCTAAATATTGTCCCTCGGGTACTACTAGTCCTTGAGAGAACAGGAAGGACTCCTAGTTGAGAAAAAAACCCTAATATTTTCATTCTTCATTCTTCTTAATTTTTTAACAGATTAATTTTGTATTAACATTTTTTCTTAAAATTACATTTTATAATAATTTAACTTTCAGAAGCGAATTTGAAGCTCATTTTGCAATATTAGAGGGTTAATTGCTCTAGGTATATAGAATATGATAGCATTTCTTCTAGTTTTTTGCAGAATATTTGAATGTTGTGTGGGAAAACTCCTCTTAGGGATAAGCATGAAACATACTTTCCACTTCAGTCTAATGTCTGACTTCTTTATTTCGGGTCATGTGTAGGAATTGTTGAATTTACAGTGGATGTAATGAGTTTTAAAATATGCCGACTGTCCATGAGGACCTGGGCTGAAACCATTATTTTATTTAGGGCCCTGTGCAACTCTGATAGGGGAACTGGTCGGTCCCTATGGTCAGGTTTGCACTAAAGTCATTGCACCACAAAACTTCCCCAAGGCTACATTTTTTTTTAATGTTTCATTTTCAAACTGTTGGTGCCACAGAGGCGATTAAAATTTGTGAATAATGTCTGTTTCCCCCTTGATAAATAATGTGAATGGCCTGCAGTCTGTTAATATTCATAGCAAGGGATTTAACAGGCTATTGTGTTAGTAACAATGTGGATGCAAATCATAAACATTTATCATCTTCAAAGTTCCGGGCAATTTTCAAAGCAATGTCAGTTGAAACAGATGCTCTAAGCTCTCCAAATAAAACAATCTTCAGATGATTTTTCTACATTCTCTAAAAACAATTTACCTCTTAGTAACTTCTATTTATTATGCCAATAATATTGTAAAATCTACTAGTAAGTGAACAATAATGCTAAAAAGGTTAATGTAATGTCCTCTAAAATAGATTTTTTGTTTCTTTAGATGCTATGAAGTATTATTAAAGCATATCAATGACACCTCCCAAGTCTGGAATATTGTACTAAGTTCCCTCTGCCTGATTATTAGAAGGTGAGCTACATATATGTCAGTGAAAATTTCCCAATGTATCGCTGAATTTTGCAATTCATATTATCTTCACTCATGAAAATTCCTGATCCTAATAGAAAAGTCTAAAGATTTGAGAGTCTTAAAACTGAACTAATATTTTACCAAGAGGTGGGGGCATCTCTTTAAGTATTGTGTCTCCTAATACCGCAGATTGGAGAAGATGCACATGAATCAACAAGTATTGACAATAAAGCCTTGGACTAAGCATGTGAGAATACAAGAAAATATAAATCACGGACTTGACTTCAAGGTGTTTATAATCTAGTTGGCAAGATGGTCAAAAGTTAAAACACACATAGTCCTGGAAAATAATAATCTAATAATCAAATGGATATCAGAGAAGCATATTTTCTGCATTTTGAAAGGAAATATTTTTGCGGGGTAATCAGGAAAGCCTTTGTGGAGGAAGTGAAATTAGGTAAAGATAGGGGAGGCGAACTCTAGGGAAAGGAAGGGGGAAGGCAGTGTATTGGTGAGAAATATCCCAAGAAATGAAGGCAAAAGAGAAGCTTGCAGGCTTGGAGTAGCGCTGGTAGGATTGGGAGGTGAGCAGATAAATTGCATGAAAGTGAGAGATAGATATATGGCAATGAGAAGAAGCAAAGCTTGGAATTTGGAAAAAGGATAAGGCATTTAGACTCTATTTTGAGGCTGGTTTCTTGTGTAAGGATTCAGGCTGAATAGGGATTAAATCCCAGCTCTAACACCTACGAACAGTATGTTATATACTAGCGATTTGATTTCATACAACCTCAGTTTCCCTTCTATCCAATGGAGATTATACCTACTAGGCAGAGTTGTAAGGACTGCTTGAAATAACATTTTCATTCTCACATTAGCTGTCATCTCCTCTCAAGTAAGTGGGCGGGGCCCAGAAGCTACTCTAAGGGCTTGTGAGGAGGAAAAGGACATCGTTAAAGGGATGGATGTGGTGTTTTGGGCATATTAACTTTGTGATTGTGTGTGGGATGAATCCATAAAGGGGAGCATGCGTGTGTTGATGGTGAGCAAAACCGGGAAAATGAGCGCGTTCAATCATACACAAAGACATGGACCCCTGAATTAACCATCTGGGTTATGGCCAAGCCAGTAGAAGTGATGAAGTGAATTCAGGAGGGAGAGATGAAGGGATTTAGTGAGCACGGAGCCAAATGTAGACAATAAAATCTGGAAGGAAAATGTATGGATTTCAGGGTGAAGGAAGAAGCATCAAACTAGGAGAAGAGAGTACTAAGACAAAAACCTCTAGCAGAATTTGCTTTTTGTTTCTGTATTGTTTTGCTGTCCGCCCAGTGCCTTAACCCACTGTTTCCTTAGGCTTAACTGCGCTCTTCTCTCTGGTGCGTGTCTTCTGTCTGGCTTGGTGATATGGTCCCAATTACTATTTGTGTGTGGATCTATTAGAATGTGAAATGGGACTTTTTCTATTATCTTGAAGTTTTAGCCGAAGTCCAAAGCTGAGAACAATTGATAACAAGTACCTTTACATTCATTTTCAAGAAAGAGTTTAAGAAACTGTCCCACAATATTTACTGTAAATTAGTGGGGGAGGAAGGAAAATAGGAAAGAAGCCAACTAATCACTGTTACGACCAGACATTCCCAGAAAGGATTATTTAAAGTGCGTGTGTGTTTTGGTGCAGCCCCGGCGCCTGGTGCTGGAGCAGCCCACAGCCATGCGGGAGAGAGAAGGCAACAGCAGGACACGGGCCGCTGTCATCTTTGGGTGACAGTATGTGGGCTTTTCCATGGAGTGACTGGGGTGAGGCAAGGAGAATGACAGCCCAGACCGCTGTCACCTCCTTCTCTCTGAGTCCCCAAGTTATAGAAAGGCCTGGGCTTAGGGAAGAGAGAAGCATTGCTTTGCTCTCCGTTGAACTGGACTTTTCGATTCCTGCTCAAGAAATGGCTCCTCTCTCTGGAAGTGACGGGAAAGCTGTGGGCTCTGCCTGGATCTCGGCTGAGGGCAGAGAATGGAGGGCCGAAGCAGCAGGCTCGAAGGCGGCAGTGGGGAAAAATCAAGCTGCCTCATCTTTGCACGCCACCTAATCCGTCCTGTTTAGTAAGCACACCTAAATGTATCCATCAAGGTTGGGAAAAAAATGTATCATTTGTTATCTGAAATCACCTCTGAGGGGTGAGAGTATAGTGCCTTCTTGATGTTTTTCTCTTTATCTTCCCAATTTTCCAAAATAAAGTTTAAAATAAGACAAAAAAAAGATGGAGAGGAAATGGCTCTAGAGAAAAGAGAAGAATCAAGATCAAAATTTCAAAGGGAAATGAATCATCCCCCACTCAGTCTACTGAGCTGCACGTTGCCCCTGCATTTCCGTTGCAATGCCTGTGTGTCTCTCTGTTCATTTTTGTGGCACCGTACAATACTGCCAACCCTGCCACCTCCCCCTTAGAAGACTTCAGTGAACTCATAATTGATACATTTTTCTCCTATGAACCACCACACCACCAACAGGGTTATCTTCCCCAATCTGTCCTCTCTGGACCCTCTCATCGCTTCCCGACTATCACAAACTCCCAGCTTCAATCAGGCCAGTTACTTCCTTCTTGAAAGGGTTAAGTTTAACCTTACCTGGGCTCTTGCTAATTTCCAACATCCAAAGTGACGTTTCAGTCTATTCAAATCATAAGCACTTCCTGGAGCTCAACCTTGGTTCCTACCCCTTCACTCATTTCAGATAGCAGGAGGCACTTGGTTTGGGAGTTTGTTACGTGTCAGAGTTCTCTACTTTTTCATACATGTAAACTGGATAAAGACTTGTAAAACTACACAAGGGATGTGACCAAGCAGGGCACTGTTGTATGTATACCTCCACGCTGCATCGGTTTAGCGCATAATAGTTTTAGGAACTATTGTTGATCTACGTAGCTATCATGAAACTGTTTAATCTGTTAATTCATTACCTAAACTGCTAGGATTCTGGCACTTAAAATAGTCCAGTGGTTCCTCTCCTGAATCCGGTAAACTTTCTAAATCATCTTTTCTCTCTTTTCACTTATGGTATATGGGCATGTGGAAGTATTGACACCACAATATCTGAAATGTAGATTAAGAGAGTGGATTTACACAAAAGAAAGCAACCCTTATTTAAATCCAATCACACATGCAATGCAAAGAAACACTTTCACATTACTACTGTCATTTAAAAATTACTTTTGAGCCTCTGAACAAGGGTTAATAAAAATAAACAGAACTTGTCACCCTTCTCCCTACTCCACCACCTAGGAAAACATTTTTTTCTTGACCTTTCTGAACAGATCCCAGGAAATAAAAGAGGCTCATACTTGTTTTTGCCACACTTAAATGTTTTGATTTGTAAGTAAATTTACCCTGATGCCACACTAGTCAATAATTAAAACGTAAATAAGAGAGACTGGACACAGACAAAGGTCAAGCATGCTCTCAAGTGTACAAAAGGACCACGCCCAGTGGGACTAACACTATTTCCGTGAGCTGTTTTTCAGAAGGCTGTGATATAGTGCATTAAATTTGATTTGACCTCATTAACAAAACCCGTACTGATCACATTACTGATCTAGGTTTGGTTTTTAAAGTTTTTTTTTTTTAACTTCTTACTTCACGTGACATAGAAACCCACCAACAGGGTTCCCTTAGTCCCCACCCCCCTTCCTTAGTCCCCACCCCCTCTTCCTTAGACCCCACCCCCTCTTCCTTAGTCCCCACCCCCTCTTCCTTAGACCCCACCCCCTCTTCCACTGGAAGCCCTAACTCTGTTGCTCTCAGCAGCAGCACAGGTGTAGTGTAGACCAGGCCTGTCTGCTGGGTTGAAGCTCAGGGAAGAAGCCTGAGTCTCTGGAAGACCCTCAAACCCAGAAGGCAGCTG